>ML058570.1:2400000-3000000 GCA_003013855.2 Liriodendron chinense | reverse complement strand
TCACAAAGGCCAGCAAGGAATCAACGTCCCGTTTCTCTGATGGGTACTTGATGGGCATGGCCGTGTTCTTCGGGAAGAAGAGTATAGTGGGGAAGCTCCCCAGCTGCAGCTCCTCCTTGGCAAATTCCTTCTGATCACCATCTGACCTGAACTTTCCTACTTTGATGCCGGATCCGGCAAGCTTCTCGGCTAGCTCGATGTAGGAGGCTTCCATTCCTTGGCAGAAGCGGCACCATGGCGCATAGAGGACGACGAGCCATGGCTCTCTCCGGTTCTCCAGCCGGAGCAAGTTCTCGATCCCTGGCCTGCTGACGTTTACAATGTTCTGCGTGTTGAAGATGTCAGGGTTCTCAGTGGCGGTGGCAGCACCATTTCCATTCCCGTTGAGTTGGGGCACTTCCTCCTGTTTGATGTTGCCCTTGTGGAGCCCACACTCCTTGGCTTTGGCATCCTCCCACCACCACCTTCCTTCCCTCTCATGCTGCCCAGGTAAGACAGGCCTTGTGCATGGCTCACACCCAATGGAGACGTATCCCTGCCAACCCATAGACAAAAAAAATCAGCATGATCATCATCATCACAACATCCATACATGAAAGTCATATGCATATCAGCCCAGGCATACCTGTGAATGCAAGGAATTGACAGGGACGTCCATGGTCCTAAGGAAATTCCAGATATCCTGTCCATCCACATTTGCAACCGGATTCCACTTTACAAGACTGCCGATCCCACCGTCCATCCCTTCAAACGAAGGGTCCACCTGAACAACCGGGATTTCAGCCCTGGTACCAGGTGACTGATCCTTCCTCTGCCCGGTGATCCATGCCCTCAGACCCATAAGGGCCCGCCTCAAGGGCCTCACCTTCCTGATTCTGCAGCACTCCTGGTGCCCATCCTCATAGAAGGAAAACAAACCCTTGTTTCTCACAAGGCCCTGAACTTCAACAGCATCTGGGAACATGTACTCGATGCGAATGTCATAGTGCTTCTCCACAGCATCAAAGAATCTGTAGGTCTCGGGGTTCAGCCTTCCAGTGTCGAGGCTGAAGACCCGGAAGGGTCGGCCGGTTAGCTTGGCATACTCGATCAAGGCAACATCCTCTGCTCCACTGCCAAACCAGACACCACAAAAAATCAGACTCTGAGAAAAAACAGATATCAATCTACCAATCTGATGACAGTAATTTCTGTTTCACAATACACGTTTAGACAGATGGTAACGGGGTCTCGCTTATGGGTTTGAAGTGAACAATCCATCTTGGTTAGGCACAAACAACTATCACCACTCATCTGGATTTTCCGTCTGGCAAGGCCTAACATAGTAGCCCGAGTACAAAACAACAGAATCACAAGACATTCACAGACATCCAATTAACTCCTTAAACTGTTTGATTGGCCTGGATTTTCTCATCAACCATACAGAATCCAAGTGTGCAACTAGGGTTTTGTATTATAGGTCCAGAACTAAGGAAGCAGTGGGGTCCGGGCAGCAAAGAAATACATGGTCCGCTACATGGACCAAAAATATGTAGTGATTGACCTACATATCTTGTGGGCTACCATGTGCACATGCCATATGCCCAAAAGCATTGGAATTGGACTATAGTAGCCATCTGATCAGTGGTTGCTAAAGGAATTAGAAACAGCAGCAAAGGTCCACGATTTTTTTTTTTTTTTTTGAGAGATGTATAGGTCCACATTCAACCAGTAAAATTCACAATTGAATGACAGAAGTTGGCAAAGCACTCATTTTTGGCACATAACCCATACATGCAGTGGCACACCAAATCAATGGTATCCATGCGTGTACTATGAGCGACCCCCAACTACATGATAGCATTCATTTTGTTATTTTATTCATCCGAAGTGGTCCCGAATGTCTTCAGAACCTTGAATTTGAAAGGAATATTCTTTCAAACATTTGCAATTTAATATTAGAAGTGTTGAGGGTACACTACAGGGTTGATACAGGTTTTTCAGATTTTTTTTTTCAATAAAAGAGAGACTGTAATGGCGGTAATGGCCATTATAGCCCATATCCTAAAAATAATGCTAGTGGCATGGGGATGGGAAAAACCTATTTGATTGAAAATTTTTAACCGTTCGATCAGTTGACTTCTTGATTAAAACATTTTTAATAGCATTTACAAAGCTGATAAGAGCTACCTAAGCCGAAAGGAATTTATTTATTTATTTAGAGGATTGGATCCATCAGAGCTCAATCCGAGCCATCCAAATAGGCCTATGAGTGGATTGGACCTGGCCCAAAATAAACACCACTGAGACGGTCACAACCGTCAATTTAGTGGCCACGAAAAGTTACAACGAGACGCAAATAGATGGTTACGATGGACCAATTATGGGAGTTTTTTTTTTTTTAATATTTTTATTGGGAATATTTCTATGCAACTAGTTTGCACCATGTGATTGTACACATTGCGAAGTATTGGACATCTGCATGGCATGAAGCATCAATCTCGACCGTCCAGCCGGTCCAGCCTCCTCTACACTGGCCACTGTACCGACCGGATGACCAATTCAAACAATGGTTCCGTATTACCGCAACCAACTATTTAACTAGCCAATGATCAGATGGTCAGGATCATCGCATCAAAGTCATTCTTGTGATAACCAATCAAAATCAGGTGTCACTGACCAAACTATCTACTTTAAAAATTGGACTACTTGAGAAATAGTATTGACCATCCATTTTGCAAGCCATTGATCAGACGGTTTCGATCACCCGATCAATGTTTCTTATCTCACCAACAAATAGAAAGCGCACTGGACCGAAGAAATCTGATTAAGCTGAGTCGAGTCGGTCGGGTCGGGTCGAGTCGACTCGAGATTTTTAAAGCCCCTATAATTCCACTCAACAAAATCCCCAAAATAGACATCACCAAAACCAACAATTACCAAAAAGGAAAGAAAAAACAGAGAGATGGAGAGAGAAAATCGAACCTGAAAGCAATGCCGATGTCATTCCCAAATTTCTCAAGGGCTTTGTCGATGATCTCGAGAGGCGAAGCATCTTTCAGATCTTCCGCCAATTTCGCATAATCCACCACCTCCTCCTTCTCTATTCCTTTCTTCTCCCTCTCCACATCTGCCACCTCTGCATTCATCACCATCAAAAGGGCAATTCCGTAAATACACAAATCCCTCCATCCCTCTCCTGACTCTCTCTTACAAAAAATTCCAAATGAAAAGCGTACCAGAAGCAACGATCGTTGCTGCCAGAGGAACAACCGACTCGCTCCGCTTCGCCTGTGCGGATACCGGCCTCAACGCGCCCCGCCTCCGAGACACATTCCCAGCCGTCGATGGTAAGATGAACCGATCCAACGACCGAAACGAACCGATCTGAGATCCTGAAATAACCAACAGATACATAGAAACAGACAGAGAGCGCGTGTCAAGCACATGAGAAGCTAAAATCAAGAAATGCAAGAAATTCAAAAAAAAAAAAAAAAAGGCACCTTTCACAATCTCCTGAGAATGGGAAGAAATCGCTGAAAAAGCTGATGAAGACGAAGCTAATGCCATGAAGAAATCTCCTTCTCTCTCTGAAATCTCCTTCTCTGGTTTTCTGTTTTCTGCAGTTGGGAGAGAGGGATGAGAAGATGGGAAAATAAATAATAGCCTTGAGAATGGGCTGTTTTCCAGATTCATTGAACCTGGACGCATTTCCGACAGGAGGCGGGCGGTTCTGTACACGTGGCGTGTTTTTATTGGACACCGCAATTTCGCGTCGTTCATCGCATCCGTCACTCATTTGTTAAAAGAGGAGGAGGAGAGAACGTACGGTGGAGATGGGAGAACGAGGGTACGGCAGAATCATCTGCCTAAAGAACTCATTGCCTGCTAATATTTCAATCAGGACCGTCCATATAGTCGGACCTATCATGGATGAATAACTTTAAAAATAAAATGTCCTCAATTGAGTATATAAATGGATTGTTTCAATTTAGACCGTTGGTTTGAATTTCATTGATCAGATGGATGGTACCATTCGATATATGTGGAATTTAATTTGTTTATCATAAATAGTATGGAAAGATATACGAACGGTCCTGATTCTTAGATGACCTTACCATGTGTTCTATAGAGAGATGGATGTATCATACTCCGGTTGTACCGCATGATATTCTTCGGAGAAGAGACGGGTGTGCGAGTCGGGCCGTCCCGGGCGGCAGTCAAAATTACCCAGCGGCAATAGGAGTTATTTCATGCTCTGATAGACCATGGAGCTTGGTACTCAGGCACTAGTATTCCCATAATCTGATTAGTTCCCCAGGCCTAACCCTCATTTCGTGGATACTTCATTTCATCCGCTTCATGTCAACCGTCCAATAAATGTCCGCCGATACGATTGGTGCTTAATAAAAACAAGTTTAATTTTAGTTACTGATACATCTAAACTGGTTTATTATTAGAGGGAGTGACCCTTATGTGCGGCCTACTTTGATTCATGTATTCTATATCCACGCCGTACATCTGTTTTTCCTGATCATGGCAGGGGAAGAGTCCAAAAATGAAGAAGATCCAAATCTCAAGTAGACCATATTATAGGAAACAGTGATGATTACCATTAAAAACTTACTAGGCCCATCATAATGCCTTGTATATTTGCCATCCAACCAGTTGATAATGTTGCATGGACCTTGATGAAGGGAAAAAACAAATATCAGCCTGATTCAAAACTTTTGTCGACCATTAATGGGTAATCACCACTGTTTCCCATGGTATGGTCTGCCTAAGAAATGAACTTGGCTTCATTTTTTGGAACATGCCTTGAGATGACCAGGAAAAGCAGATGGACAGCATGGATCCCCTTTCGTAAGATGGATAGATCCTTACTGTAGGGCCCGCTTTGATATATGTATTCTACATCTATGTTGTCCATCTGTTTCGTGGGATTATTAAATGAAGTAGATCAAAATCCTAGCCTAAACATACCATTGATCCCTCCATTAAGAACTTTCAAAGGCCCGCTGTAAAATTTATTTGATAACATTACGCAAGTCTAGATAGAGGAAAGAAAAAATTTAGCTTGATCCAAAACTTTTATAGCCTCGGGAAGATTTTAATAGACAATCATCATTATTTCCTATGGTCTGGATTTGGATTTTTCTTTTTTCAATTTTAAGCTAATTCCTTAAAATGATATAGAAAACAGATGGATGACATGGATATAGAATACATACATCAAGGTGGGCCCCACAGTAAGGACCACACCTAATCCACACCTATCTACTTAGTGACCACTTCGTTGTTGAAACAGGACTGTAGGTTTTTTCTTTTTATTTCTATTGGTAAAATAGGTATAATTTTTTTTATTAATGGTAAATCTTAAATGTGAATCATAATTTAGACTGTTAAATTTGAATAATTTACGTGCCACATGTATAATTTACAATGACCTTCTTACCGTCCATCACATTCTCACAAGTTTAATACTTCTAAGGAATCAGAAGTTACAAGTCGTTTACTCAATCATAATTCATGAATTTAACTCAAAGCCCAGAAGTGACGTGCTCGATGACAAGGAGAGCTAATCAATTAGCCACGTGCCAAAACTTGCCGTACCAACTTTTCTGTCCATGTGTACCGTGTCGGATGTCATTATGAAAATAGTACGCCCCACCTTGAATAGTAAGGTAGCTGATTTAGGGCGTGTTTGGCGCATGATATCAAAAGAGATGGAATTGTATTAGGTGGGATTAACATTATTCAGTGCACAATGGTTACATGTCTGGTAATCTCATGGTATTTTCATATCTAATTCCATATTTGGGATCAAATACTTACCATGGAAAAACCATTGGATGGACCATAGAATTGCAATCAACAGACCAAATTCAAAACGGATGTTCGTCACTTGAACATATATATATATATATATATATATATATATATATATATATATATATATATATATATATATATAACCATAGTGTCATGTATAAAGGACTTATATGGATGGACGGCATGGATAAAACACATGCATCAATGTGGGACCCATGTGTGTGTGATGTTGAAATCTCACATGGGATCAAGTGCAATTCCATACCACCTAATCCCAAGCCTCCTATCGTCCCCAAACATCATATGTAATTTGCACATAACCAAATGCAATTCCATCCCACGTAATCCCATATGGTACCATGCCCCAAACCCCCTAAGTGGATTAACCAGAATTTTAAGAATAGTGAAGCCTATTATTTTCATTTCACTCATTTTTTACAAAAGTGCCATGGCAGTGGAAAAGGTGATATGTTACCACATAATGTTGTGGTATATTTTCTACTAGTTAATTGTTCTCTAATTTAGACCTTTCTTTTGTGATAATTTTAAAAACTTAAAAACTCTACCCTGCTTGAGGTTGAGGTGGGATAGGTGGGTTGAAGAGAGATTTTTTTCTTTTTAACAAGAGAAGCATTAATATCCAAATGCAATTTCTCTCATTGAGCAATAGTTGGATTAAATTCAATAAAAAAAAAAATCAAACAAAGTGAGAAGTATTTAAAAAACTTATGATTAGTTGTGTGTGTGTGTGGTGCATGCGTGTAAAATAGTTGCAGTAAAGAAGAGTGAGTATTTGGAGAGTAGAGAGTACGGAAATAATACAAATGTAGCATTTCAATTTTAATAATGAAAGACTAGAGGTATAACATGTGCAAAAAATGTGAATGAAAAGAAGAAGAAGAAGAAGGGTGCAACTATATGAAAGTGTATTACATAGAGAGAGAGAGAGAGAGAGAGAGAGAGAGAGAGAGAGAGAGAGACTTTTTTGCTGCATGGAGACTAGGAAAAGTGCTATAAAAGTTTTTAATCTCAACTATAAGAAGAGAATACTATACATGTTATTTTAGATGCCTCGACCTTGATTTGACCACTTTTATTTAAGGTTCTTCAACTTTGCCCATGCATTGGCCGTAGTCTTCTCCTTCATGACATTATAGAGGACATCCTCTGTTAGGCATAATTGGATTGAGATATTGGCTTTCTCATCTAACTTTCTTTACTTTTCCTCTTTCATAGTATCTGGTTGCTTACTAAGGAGTGCATCTTCTCATCCTTGCTGAACTAGGAAACTCTTTATCTTGACCTTCCATAGTTCAAAGTTATTTTTTTCGAAATATTTCTCTATGTCGAAACTCATGTCTGACGCCATTAATACCTCGTCTTAGATTCTGATGTACTTCCCAACGTACACTTTAACACCACTTGTTGGGAACTTACAGAAGCTAGGAACTCGTAATGAAATCAAATAAAGTAATCACAATGGTAACAAGCAAATAAACACACAAGAGATAATCCGAATATTACATAGAAAAACCCTTGTGGAAAAAAAAAACCATAGCACAAAGCGAATCACTATGAAATGGAAGTTACAACAGATAGAGAACAACTCACCCCAGATCGCAGCCCCACAAGAGAAAACCCAAGCTTTTTTCTCTCCTTAGAAACCTCACAACCCCTTGAACACATTTATGACTTCTTGTGTTACCCTAATCCTACATTACACCCCTTTAAATAGCATAAAAATCGGATTTAAAAACAATTTTGCACAAAACTGTGCAAACTGACATACAAAGCGCATCAATCATCAGTCGATTGACCTGAACCTTTGAGCGACCGAACTCGGCCAAATCTATCTAAAGAGTTCACAGACCAATTCGTTGAGATTCGGGCGACCGAGCCAAGCCCGTCGACAGGCCGAAATCCTCCAGCAATGTCAAGAGACTAACTGTCTCATCCAGGGTATTTTCAGGGTGACTGAACTAGACCTGTCGGTCAACTGAAGACCCCTTGATCACAGATTGAAGACATCTCTAACAATTGTAACATAAGCCAACTCAACAGACAGAGTGATGTAAAACTATCATAATGGTGGCTTTATAAAGCCTTTGTTGCACGGTTCTCTAGTATTACAATTAGTGGACATTGTTATACCTTATTTTATTACTCTCGAAAGAGCCAATTAGAGGACTTGTCTTTGCACACGTCAACCAAGGGTATAAGTGGCCGAACAAAGTTTGCAACTAAGGGAATAAGTGGTCGAGTGTGTGAGGACATCAACCAAAGGTACAATGATCAAGTACGCGAGGATGTCGATTAGAGGTATAGCGGTCAAGTGAAGTTTGCAAACAGTTACCAAATAAAGGCCAAGGAGAGGAAAAGACCAAAGGGTTAGAGTAGCATAGAATGACTATGTAACGATTGGATACATGGTTTATCTAGATGGTTCTCTTCCTTCGGAGAGAGTAAGAGACCAAATAATCAGAGTAGAATTGAATGGTTATGTAATTACTTGGCACGTGGTGCATCTAGATGATTCTCTGCATCTAGGTAGAGAAAGAAACCAAATGATACCATAACTGTTGGACACGTGACGCATCTAGATGGTTTTTTACCTTTAGGAGAGTCCATAAATATCAGAGGAAATTGAGAGCAAGAGATCTCACACCAACCAAATAAAATCAAATTTATCTCTCAATTATCCTAGCATAATCTTTACATTAGCTTAATCCTTAGCGTAATCTTACTTCAAGAGTAGCAGTAATCCAGTAGCAGTAATACTTAGTTGTAATCCGAGTTTACGCTCATACGCTGGACTTAGTTATCTTAATACAAGTAAGTTCTTCATTCAAAAGGATGATTAGCAGTTGATCTCTTTAGATGGTTATAAGTATTTCCTTTTTATTTAACCTTGTGTGTGTTTGAAAACTCATTTCTTGTGGAAGGTAAGGTATAACCCATTTGAGAAGGATGAACCCCACCCTCCGATAATCGTTTGATTTTGTTAAGCCACATATTGCGAGTAATTGAATAGGCATCTAATCTTATCAAATCTCAGTCATATACGATCAAGCTTGGATGTATTTACCTATCTTGACGTTTAGGGTCAAAAGTTGTTTGGTTGGAATCGAGCAGCACAAATCGGTTATGGCATACTTGCATGCATCATCGCATGTAGCCAAGAGTGTACTCGAGCAGCCAATAAAACAAGGTAACAAATGACACATTCAAAGAGCTTAAGGCATGTTTGGTTTTCCAATTACAAAGTAAATGGTTGGAAATGGATAATGATTACTTACTATCGTAATTATGTGGTGACATCACATATATTTGATTGTAATGATGAGTCAGCTACCATGGTTTGTTTGGCCTAGAAGTCACGTCACTATAAAAATGCTCGTTTTACATTGTAAAAAGTAATGATTATAATTTCCTTTACCCATATTATTTACAAGAATATTGGACTCTCAATTTATAAGTTGTAATTACACTTTGAACTAATACCAATGGCTCATTTACTTTTCATTACATATAAAATTGAAAAACCAAACACACCCACGCCTGCGAGTAGGCTAATCATATTAAAGAAGAGAAAGCACAAAAATTTGCATCCCTAAAGGGCCACACATAAATTTTTGAAAGTTTACATCCCTCCCCATTACTAATTGTAAAGCTAAAGTTAGCTAAACTCTCCTTCCATTGTATACGGTAGAGATAGGCCTACGCAATTCCACTCATCCAAAAACGCATTTCTAGCGGGAGGATGCACGACACTAGTACACACGAGAACAATGACTAGATAAATCATCTAGATTTGGAAAATTCTAAGACCTTAGTAATGTTCTAAATGGAGGCTTCAGAAGACAACAATAGCCTACATCCTACAAAATTAGTTGAATAACCATAGTGATACAATCTTCCATTGCACAAGATTCTATACTAGTGGGGCCCGTTAGGTCCATGTTTTGATTGACGGTTCCTATTAGACCAACGATTTAGATAATTGAACCAAGAACCTGAGCTGAATGGTCCAGTGCGTTGGGAATCTTGGCTAAACTAAGCTTGATAAGTGTTAAAACAAAAAAAAAAAAACAAACAAACAAACAAACAAACAAACAGAGCTTTATTTTTGTGCAAGATTGAAAAAGTCAGAAAAGAATTCCGCAAGCAACCAAACAAGCCCTTGGGGACTTTTCTATATGTGATCCATCCATCTTATACATGGCGTACACGCTGCAATCAGACGCCTAAATTGTGGGCCCCACTGTGGATGGAAAATAACTGGAAGGTCACATTCATTTGATAGTCTTTGATGTTATCAAATCAGCCATTGAATTCAAAGTACTGATAATTCTCTTCTTTCTGTCCACTTAGGATAATGAGATAATTTTAATTTTCGAGATATGAACCGTTGACAATGGAATCCACTATTTGGATGGTCCAGATAAACAGATATACATGGATGAATCACCCCTATGTAAGAAATAGGGATGTAGATAGCTGTCCAACAGTAAAATAGATAGTGTCTAAATCACTCAAGAAAATTCCATATTTTAGATTATATAAGAGGCTTTAATCCATATATTTGTAGATATAGAGTAATTCACAATTAGGGGTGGCAATGGGTCGTATCAGCCCAAATGTCCATTGGCTCGACCCACTTCTGCTAAATGGGCAGTGGTTTGGGCTTGGGTTAGAAATGGGGCTCGATTTGGGTAGTGACCCCTCTAATACCAGGGCTCATTATAATGTACATGTTTTATCCATGCTGTCTATTTATTTTTCCAGCTCATCATAGGGAACTAGCCTAAAAATGAGGTAGATCTAAATCTCAAGTGGACCACACCACAAGAAACATAAATAATCAAACGCCCACCATTAAAAACTTCTTTGGGGCCACAAAAGTTTTGGATCAAGCTGATATTTGTGTTTTCCATTTATCCAAGCCTCCGTGACCCAATCAACAGGTTACATGACAGATTGTGTCTCGCCTGCAAGCCCAGCTGAAAGACGCCTTGGCGTTTCAACAGCAAGTCTCAGGTTCAAATGCTAAGGAGACACACTAACCCCATTGTTAAGGAGACACACTAACCCTACTAGTAGGTGGGTGCATTGTGTGACTAACCATATGGGTGCGTTGTGCAGGTGACAAGGTGTGTGTGTTGTGCAGGTGACAAGGTGTGTGCGCGTTGCATGACTAACAAAAAAAAAATGGTTAGCTGACAGACAACATTATGGTCAACCCTAAGAAATTTTTAATGGTGGTTGTTCAATCACTACTGTTTCTTGTGGTGTGATCCACTTAAGATTTGGATTTGCCTTTTTTTTTTTTGTGCTCATGCCCTAAAATAAGCTGGAAAGAGATTTGGTCATTTGGGTAGGATAGGATTGTGCTTGGGTCTGATGAATTTCAAGTGGGGTGCATTGGGCTACATGGGTCGCGGGCCGGCGGAGCTCATGTCCCATTTTGCAAATTGGTCTAGCCCAGGCTAATTCCAACCCATTGCCACCCCTAACCACAATATTTAAAAGAGAAGATTTCAGGTCCAATCGGTAATTAGAAGTCTAGCCTGTAAATAACTTCCAACCTATCGAGTTCATGTGACATCCAGCTCTCCTAATGGGTTGGCCCCACCGTAAAACTCATCCCCATCCACTCATTAGGTGGGCCATAACATAGAGAATACATAGCCATTGATAAATAACAAATACAAGCATGGTCCATTCAATAAGTGGGTGTGTCTGATTTTTGCAAAAGGTCATCCTCTTAAATGGACCAATCCATTTGACGGGTGGGATGTCACACACACGATAAAGGTGGGAAGTTATTGCACTGAGGAGGCATCTAGTGGGGCTGAGTGCAGTTGGAACTTACCATGCACATAGTTGTATCTGGAGTTGTAGGATGCGTCACCTATCTAGACCGTCCATTAGGTTCCGTCTGCTCTTGATAGGCAACCTTGAAACAATCATACCGATCCGATGATCCAAACTGTCCAGTCAGTGGCTTGCAGAAATTGATGGACAGGATTGTTCATTAAAGATACGTTAAGATGCTTAAGACCATTTGATTGCTATACTTTTTACTCAAGTAATGAAAGAAGATTAGAGTAGATTTAATGGACGGACAAGATGGTGATGTGGATGATGACAAGTCCAACTGCCACTACGTGCATGGCTTGGATCACCCAAATATTCATCCTGCTAAATCCAACTCCAGCTCATGATTAAGGTTATTCAATCTTTGGTTTAAGAAAAGGAATTTTTATAAATAGCTGCCTAATTAATATGGAATTTACAATTGATGCCTCTCTCTGAACGCTACCTCCATCACAGCTGCCGTCAGCAAAGGGATGCAACTTCGGTCACCGCTGCCGTCAGCAAAGGGATGCAAATGGGCAGTCGCCCCCACAGTAATATTTTTTTTAAAATCACCATCAAGTGTTTCACCACTTGTTACGCTAAGGGCCAAAAACTCAGTTTCATTTGTGATTCAAGTAGACCACATGATTGGAAATAGCGTACAAGGCAACACTTGCCCTTCAAATTATTTCCATTGATGAGCCCCATAAATCATGGAGGGTATTATTTTTTGTCCACAAACCTAAAGTTTTGTATAGAATCTAACATTTGGAGCGGATTTCATATAATTATGATGGTGGGCCTTATAAAAATTAAGGGTGGACATCTCTCTCCATCTCACCAAAATCATGGGTCAGCCTAATTTTTTGTCCCTAGGAATAATATAAGATTAAATATCTTATGATTGGAGTGGATCTTTTGTAAGGATCATGTTATACCCTGTTAAGTGGTAATGAATTTTGGGCCCTTAGCCTAACATGAAATAATACACCAGGTGGTTTAGATGATTTTGTATAAATATCATAGTGGGGCTCACCAAGTGGCCAATTTATTTAATGATACATTGATGTAGAGCGGGCCACAAACCTATTCATGGCCCAGATGAACTGAAAGAAGTCTGAATGGAAGCGGACATAGTTTGATAGATCCGAGCCCAGTATTATATGGGGCATGACATAACTGGCCTAGGGGTGGATCAAAGAAATTCATTCCAAATTGAGAAAAAGTATCGTTCAAAGTGTGAACCATAGATCGGCCATAACTTTTTATTCGGGACAAGTTACAGGATTCACGACCTATGAATTTTGATTGAAATTAATTTCATGTTGAGGCTAACTAACAGCGTGTCACGTTGCTTCATTTCATGGGAACACAACTCTTTCCTATTTAAAATTAGGATTTGTTTTTAGGGAGGAATTAGTATTTTTAGTAAATTTTATTGGGCATATCTCTTTAACCTTAGAGTCTTAGGACGTGATGTCTTCTTAGAGTTTGTTTTTTTATTATGTCTAGAATCATCTAGCAAAGGTACACTAAGACTTACTATTTTTAGAAAGTTTTACTATCTTCAATTTATTTGCATTGGGACTCTTAATTAGGGTTAGGATTTGCGTTTTTTGTATTTAAAGCATTGTAATATTGTTTTAAAGACATGAATAAAATTATTTTGATTTTTCCCTAATTTCTTGTGGATTCAAGGTTTGTATTACATAGAGGAGATGATGATCTTCCTCTTCACTTTCACATGCCTTCCTTGTATCATACACCCACCCAGAAAAGAAATGTAGGGAGAATAAAAATTATATAGATTAATGAGGTAGTTTTTCTAAATCCTTTTTTAAAAAGACAGTGAATGTAAATTTTATATTAATTAGGGAGTTTTTCTAAAATTTCCTTAAGAAAAATTTAACCACAATGACTAATGGTTTGATGCCATAGATCGATGGTGGACCCTATTGTCAATGGAATATATCCTATAAATCACATTGATAAAATGATCCAAGTTGTACCAAAAAGTGAATGCAAGTTGGATATTATCCCTTTCTTATCATAATATATTAAAATTTGATTGGATGAGAGGTTGTTGGTTAATATGCGCCTAGTACCTTCTGAATATATACTTAAACAACTTTCTAGCATGGTTTAGGTGGGTCCATCTCTTCTAAGTAACCTGCTACCCAATAAAATTCATCACGTGAGTTTAAATGGATAAAGAATAAACTCGTGATGCCATAATGACTCCACCCAGAACTATGCTTGCACCCGTCCACCCCACATGCTATGCCTGCATAATCTTTTTAGTGAAAAGGACTTTTTCAATGACAGGTGCATGTGGAGCCCACTCACTCTTAGTGGTCCACAAAGGTTGTGAGCCCTGCAACCAATCAAAGTGCATGTGGGCAGCATTCGACTTGGAGAAACCTACGGTGCCTGGGTTCAAACTTTATATATATATATATATATATATATATATATATATATATATATATGTGTGTGTGTGTGTGTGTGTGTGTGTGTGTGTGTGTGTGTGTGTCATGGATGGTCCAGATTGATTGCAACGACACAGGTGTACAATAGCTAATCAGATTGTCGATCTCATGGCACCGACGTTGGATTTCCCATACCTCAAAGGGAAAGAATTAGGTATGATAGGGCCGGCGTGGATGATGTATGTTCCTTAAATCCACACCGTCCAATATTTTTCAAAGCTCGTTTTAGAGGCATGATGCAAAAAATGAAGCATGCCTAAATCTTAGGTGGACTACACCACAAACAAACAGTTGTTATTGAATCCCCACCATTAAAAACATTATGGAGTCCACTGAAATGTTTATTTGACATCCAACCTGTTGATAAGGTCACAAAGACCTATATGAAGAGACCACATAAATATCATCTTGATCCAGAGCTTTTGTGGCCCACAAGAAGTTTTTAATGGTCTATTACTACGGTTTCTTGTACTATAGTCCATCTTGGATTTGTACCTGCTTACCTAAAATGAGTTTTCAATACAGATGAACGGCGTGGATGTAGTCACATACATCAAGGTGGGTCCCACAGTCAGGGGCCTCCGCAATTAGGTGGATCGGGGTCTCACCTAATCCGCAAATTGCTTCAACCGTGCATCCCGTGATTGACTGAGATCGAAGGATCTAAACCGTTGGATCCTTGGTCAACAAATGGATACTCTTGAACGGCTATAACAAATGCATATTCCATCCGGTAAATTCAACCTTGAGTTTCCTACTAGAATTAAATCCTGCCCATTCAAACAACGGCCTACATAATAGACGGTCAGCCATTGATCAAAACAGAGAAGGTCCAACCATCAATTTGGACCACCGATCCCACGTTGCTGGCAAGGATTAGACCATCCTAATATCCTTATCAACGGATACGAGTGGTCCAAAATAAATATCAGCAAAAAATGTTGCAATTATTCCTCTACACCATCCATTCCATGAGGACCAATTTGGATTATCCATTCCTCTCGAAGATCACGTCCATCAGTTGATCCTAACCATTAGATCATTGGCTAATAAAAGCGATCATCTAAATAAATTTAAAAAAAAAGAAGAAGAAAGGTTTCAACCATCAATTTGGACAGTTGATGCGGCGAAGCGTGAGCCAATATGAGCCAATCAAAGTGCATGTGGACAGCATTTTCTGTGAAAGAAAGGACCAGAATCTTCAAGAAGAATATCCAACAAGTTGGGTCATACATCAAATACTTTAATGAGTTAATTCATATTTTTTTTAAATTCCAAACAGAGACATGTTTGGCTGCATCCAATTTGCAATCTACACCAAAAGATCTACGCGTGGTTGATGCAATTTAAATAAATTTCAATTTAATGTAGGGATAATTTTCTAGAAAATACCATCAAACAAGACGGTATTTTGAAATCTCAAGATACTATCATGATAATGTTGTTCAGTTAAATCTCGTGGGACGTGATGGGAGCGATTTAGATGTTACCCTGGTAACACCTTAGTGGGTGTTACCCCTACCGTGTGGGGCCCATCGTGATGTATTTTTTATATATCTATGCTGTCTATCTGTTTTCTCATATCATTTTAGGATATGATCCAAAACCTTAAGAAGATCCAAATCTCAGGTGGACCATACCACTAGAAACAGTGATTAATAACCATTAAAAACGTTTTGTGGGCCATAAAAGTTTTGGATCAATCTCATATTGATATTTTGATATTTTCCCTTCATCAAGACCTTATTGACATTATTAAGAGATTGGATTGCAAATAAACATTACCAAAACCTTACCATGGGCTCTTTGGAATTTTTAATGGTGGGGCACTCAATCACACTGTTTCCAGTGGTATGGTCCACTTGAGATTTGGATCTGCATAATTTTTGGAACCTTATCCTAAAATGGGCTGTCTAAACGGATGGACGGACTGGATATACAAAATATCATCCATGTGGGCCATACGGTAGGGGTAACACCCACTAAACTGTTCCCCGGGTAACACCTAATTTGCGCCCGGGACGTGATGGACGGTTTGAATTTCACACAACGTTTCATTGGTTGCACGTCTCGTGCAACGTGTGCATTGCATGGTTCCTTGCCGTGATGGAAACGGTGGTGATTGAACGCCCTACCATTAAAAACTTCATGGGCCCACCACGATGTTTCCATCCAACTTGTTGATAAGGTCACATAAATTAATTTGGATGAAGAAAAAAATAAAAATAAAAATCACCAGTGTTTCTTAAGGTATGATCCACTTGAGAATTGGATCTGCTTCATTTTTGGTCTCTGCCCCTAAACTGATACGAGAAAACGGATGGACGGCATGGATATATAATACATACATCAAGGTGGGCCCCACAGTAAGGGCCTCCCTGTCTTAGGTACGCCTACTCCGCTCCTTCATGAGACACTACGGGAGTATCTGAAAGGCCTGGATTTGTGGACCGTATCCACACTATCTTATGGGCTATTGTACAAAGCGGACCTTTCCTACAAGTCGAGCTCTATGGGCCCAACTGTAATGTTTGATGGGCATCCACGCCGTGCATTAGGTAGGTCCCCTCTAGTTCATGGGATGTGCTAGAAATTAGCTGTATACAGAACTCAAGTGGGCCACACCATCTGAAATCATGAAAAATCATGCCTATAAAATATTAAAGCACTTGTTATGGCCCACTTGATTTTTGGAATGGCCTAAAATTTGGTGTGACCCCTCATTCTAAGTCAGACACACACAATGGATGGGCTGGATGTCAAAATCACATCTCACTGGGTCCTATATGCAATCATCCACTCTCAGCTTTTGTCTTTTGTGTGGCCCAACTAAGTCATGAATTGTCCTAATATTTAGGCCAGTGGATCCCCATGGAAGAATGCATCTGATTAATGGGATGGATGTCTGTCAAACATCACAATGGGTCCCACAGAAATCAACCTCACGATAAATGTTACTATGAGGTTGACCTCATGAGAGCTTCCCATGAGGTTGAGTTCCGTGCGCCCCACCGTAATGTGTGATGTACATCCATCCCATCAATAAGATGAGTCCTTCCATGATGAGCCATACGCCTAAAAATAAGCCCAATCTATGACTTAAGTGGGCCACACAACAGGCACACAGTTGCAAGTGGATGTCTGCCCATGAAACCTTTATGTTTATATATTAGGACCCAGTGAGATGTGCTTTAGACATCCAGCCCATCCATTGTGTGTGTCCCTCTTGGATGAGGGTTCACACCAAATTTCAGTCATTCCAAATCTCAGGTGGGCCCTACCCAGTGCTTTTGAATGTTTTAGTCATGATTTCATTCAGATGGCATGGCTCATCTAATAGGTTTTTGGATATCACTGATTGTTGTCATATCTCATAACCTAAAGGAGTTCCCAAATGCACGGTGTAGATGTCCATCAAACATAGCAGTGGAGCCCACAGACCTCATGAGAAGCTCCCATGAGGTACCTCATGGTACCATTTCCCTATGGGTACACCGGTATCTGAACAAAGCCCAGCCATTATACACCCCTGGGTCAAATGGCCCAACCTGTTTTTAAGGACGGTTCGAGCCAAGCTAAATATGTGGTGGGTTGGGCTTGGCCTAGAAAGGTGACCCACTTAACTAAATGGGTTAAGCTAGGGCGATTTACCATATGCATTACCTGTGAATTTTGACTGAAATTTTATGTTGAGGCTAGCCAACAGTGTGTGCGTTGCTCCGTTTCATGGTAACATAACACTTTCTTATTCAAAACTAGGATTTCTTGGAAAAAATTAACTTAGTATTTTTATGGAGTTTAAGATTGAGCATATCTCTTTAGCATTAGAGTTTTAGGACGTGGTGTCTTCTTAGGATTTAGTTTTTATTATGTCTGGAATCATCATGCAAAGGTACACTAGGACTTTGGTATTTTTAGAAAGTTTTACTATTTTCAGGTTATTTGCATTTGAACTCTTATCGTTTTGAAGACATGAATAAAATTATTTTGATTTTACCTTAATTTCTTGTGAATTTTAAGAGTTATCATACCTTATGGATTCAAGGTTCATATCACATAGAGGAGATGATGATCTTCTACCTCACTTTCACATGCCTTTCCTGTGCCATACACTCACCCTGAAAAGCAATGTAGGTAGTGTTGTACCTTGTTTCTGATGAACCTATCAGAAGCAATTAATGAAAGCGATCGATTAGTGTCTACATCTAAGAATAATTGGTTGATTGGAGTTTGTATCTCTGGAAGAGTGATCGATTTCCTTTTGCGGTTAAGGGAGCAGCGACCGATTGCATCTTGTGTATAGAAAAAGCGGCCGATTGCAGCTGATTGTAGTTTTGCATCTCAACTGGACACGAAAATTGGCCGATTGATGTTTAGTAATGGCAAGGAAAATAGTTGATTTAGGTTTGTACATTAGAACAATGGTCGATTGTATCTTGTGTCCAAGCTTAGTTTGCTAACAACTACCGAGATAGATGTTATGTAGAGAAAGAGGAAGAAGTCTATGGAAAGGTTAAACATGGATTGAATCGTCAAAACATGAAAGAGTGGGTAGGTCCCACAAGTAGTTAGAAGGACACGTGTGAATGGAAGAAAGCTAAGTACTCTTTGGAAAGTTGGTAGTGTATTTAGACGATTGCTGTAACTGTCCATCAAGGAAAGTATTTAGATGGTGAATGAAGTCTATAAATAATGTAAAGGATCCACAGGGCAAGAGGTCCAACACCAATCAAACCAATTAAATACTTCAATTTCAAGTTTATCATGTTCCTTATCCTTTTATTTACGTTCATTAGCGTAATCAGTTTCTTTACTTTCCTTAGCATAATTGCATTGTTTATGTTCCGTAATATAACCATTGAAGTTACATTTCATAGCAGTAAGTCTATAGTAAAAACTTTCTAATCAGCAAAGGTT
Source organism: Liriodendron chinense (assembly GCA_003013855.2). Taxonomy (NCBI): domain Eukaryota; kingdom Viridiplantae; phylum Streptophyta; class Magnoliopsida; order Magnoliales; family Magnoliaceae; genus Liriodendron; species Liriodendron chinense. The sequence goes on along the minus strand of ML058570.1, from coordinate 2,980,924 downwards.
TAATTTTTTCCGATCATGTTTTCGACTGGTAAAGAAGACTCGAAGATCGTCCCATGCGGCTGATTGTAAGTTTTCTTCCTTTACTTCGTTAATTTTATATTGCGAAAAGTCTTTTCATTCGAAAGGCAAAGGTAGAATTCACTTTTGGAGAACTAACCCCACCCTCCAAACATTGCTTGATTATCTGTTTAAAAATAATTGAGTGAGTGGCTAAATAGGCAACCGATCTCCACAGATCTCGATCATATACAGTCAACGATCACGACGTATCTGCCTGTCTTGGCGCTCGGGGTCATTGTTGTTCGGTTGGAATCGAGTCGCATAATCGGTTCTAGCACGCCTGCACACATATCACACCCATGGGCGAAGAATAGCGAGCAAACATTTTTGAGCACGCCCGGTAGGACCCTATTTCAGTTCATTTACCGTTGTGGCATTGTTTTAAGTGACTGGACATAAGTAAATGGGACGAGGTATGCACCTATCAGATTGACCTATTCAAAATAATACCAGTCTGATTTCGTGATATGCAAATGGAAATCCAGCATATCTCGGAACAGAAGAGAACTCAAGTCGAGTTATCACATGCTCAGGCTGAGCAAATTCGAATTCAAACTGAAATCTTCAATAAATTGACCGAGAGCATAAATCTGTTGATGGCTCTTGCCCTAATCGGCACCCCACCTGAATGTTCCAAATGTCGGGGGTGTACGAAATGCTCAACTACCCGTCAGGTTTAGGCGACCAGAGGCCATGACTGAAACATTAGAAGTATCATCACCCATCTGTAAGCGAGATGTCATGCCATTAATTGACCGGAATGTCGAATTTTCAAATGTTAATGACGACGAGCAATCTGATCAGGAAACACTTGGGGGCAGCCTTCCCATTTTTTTAGAAATCCACTGCACCTTAGAGGACGGAACCAGATAAGTTTAGAACCGCCAGCAATGCCTAAACCAAATCATCTTGATGGCGACTGAATCATGCATCTGGTCCAAAAAGTGGTTGGCTAAGTTCTTAATCGTACCGTTACTCCAGTTTTTCATAAGCCGTATGTTGAATGGATTGATCGACCATTTATATCGTTATGGCTGACTTCGATGTTTTCTAATCAAGACAGGCCGATTTTGATGTTTTTTTATAAAGACGGCCGATTTTGATGTTTACGATCGGGCGAGGTTCAAATTTTAATATTGCGTTTAGATCATTGTCACCCATGGTATTTGATTGTAATATGGTATTAACTAACTCCTCCGATTTTCAAGCAAAATTGTCTCAACTTAATGAGAAGGAAAGAAAAGTAGAAGAGCTTGACCAAAATGGCTGATTCTGGCCAAGGTAGCTGAATTCAATGTTTTCTGATCGAGACGGCCGGTTTCACCCTAAAAGAATCGACCTTACCGTTTTTCGACCAAGATGGCCGATTTCGATTAAGACGGCCGAATTTGATATTTTCATACCAAAACCTGAAATTTTTCGATGTAAGTGTCGAAGAGTGACAAAATTCAAAAACATAATCAATATTGCTTTCGCCTTTTATCTAAAGGCAGAGTGACATGGGGGACAATGTTGTATCCTCTTTCTAACGAACCTGTCAAAAGCAATTAATGGAAGCAATCGATTGGTGTCTGCATCTAAGAAAATCGGCCGATTGGAGTTGGTATCTCTGGAAGAGTGGTCAATTGTAGCCGATTATAGTTTTGCATCTCAACTAGACACGAAAATCGGCCAATTGATGTTTAGTAATAGCAAGGAAACTAGTTAATTTAGGTTTGTACCTTAGAATAGTGGCCGATTGTATCTTATGTCCAAGCTTAGTTTGCTAACAACTATCAAGATAGATGTTATGTAGAGAGAGAAGGAAGAAGCCTATGGAAATGTTGAACGTGGATGGAATCGTCAAAACATGAAAGAGTGTGTAGGTCTCACAAGTAGTTAGAAGGACACTTGTAAATGGAAGATAACAAAGTACTCTCTGAAAGTTGGTAGTGTATTTAGATGATTGTTGTAACAGTCTATCAAGAGAAGTATGTAGATGGTGAATGAAGTCTATAAATAATGTCAAGGATCCATAGGGCAAGAGGTCCAACACCAACCAAACCAAATCAAACATCAATTTCAAGCTTATCATGTTCCTTATTTGTGACAACCTTGACCCTCGAGATTTCGGGTGTCAGTTATGCTTTGCCGAAGCGTGATTTCTTGTTTAAGATTCATAAGGTATCAAAGCACAAATTCAGAATCAATTTAAGCAATAAAGTAAAGATGAAAATTAAATTTAAACTTGACCAATATAAAAAGTGGAAGTAGGACAACTCTCCTGTAAAGTCATCGAACTCATCATGTACGGCGTCCTCCTCTGAGATACCTGCATCTATCACAATAGAGCCTGGTGGTGTTTTAAAACACCGTCCCAGGAGTATGAGTGAGTGATCAACTCAGTGAGAATTATAATTCAAATTTTAACATGTTATTAAACAAATAGGGTTAGGCATTGATTCTAAAAAACATCGAAGTTCCTAGTCTAGTTCATTAATGCATGAATGACATGAATTCGCACACCATGCATATTCCAGATATAACATGAGGAACACAGAGTGGCAATGGCGCCACATCAAGCAACCATGCACTCACAGAACCTTCAAATGCAAATGGGTTGGATCATCCTTTGGCATCCTGGCCTTTAATAGTCAGACAATTGCCTAGAGAATCCATAACGTATATGCATGATTTGTTTGGGTTTCATTAAGTCATTTCTCACTTAGCATATTGGCGAAACCGGAATACTATTGTCCAATCATTGATCCTGAATGGGACTATCTGGCTCCCAACTGTGCAATGCGAATCATCGCCAGTAGCCCACACTTCCCTGTCACTTCCACATACCAAAATACAGTTCCCAACATCCTGTTATAACAGGGGCTGGCCAACTTTCTCAGGAATACTAATAGGGTTCGCTGTCCCACTAATCGCTCTAAGGACAATATGGGGAGGTGACTCACCCCAGCGTAGGCCAACGACTCGAACACGGTGTCCCATACTACCATGCTCGGCCCAAGAGGCTTATCAGGATCGTGTTGCACATGTAGTTATTAGTGGACCCGACACTTTCTTAGAATCAGGTATTCCATATTCAAGGGACTGTATTACCATAATCATCAAACACTCTTTCTGCCATGCATTAACAAATTCGATTAATTGCAGGGGTGTTTGTTTGGACCGGCATGGGCGCAAGCCACCCGCGTAGTCCAACTACTATCAACCATCCGCGTCTCCCCCAGACCAACCAAATGCATCTCGGGTAACCGACACATCTGGACTACCCGCCTCGGAACGTTTGGAACAGATATTCTATTTCACAAATTCTTCACAAAACCTAATTTATTTTGTAGCATAATTTTAACTTAGGAAAAATCCTAACTCGACATCATGCATGATAATACCATATATTCTACATGCAAGTACTCCAATAAGTCGATCCACAAATAATGTACTTCATTCAAGTAATTCATCTCACATAAGCATTTCATCAAACACCTTAGCTACAAGTTAAAATAATATATATATATATATATATATATTGCATTAAAGTGAAAATACAACAATTAATCAAGGTAATCATCTCCTAATGACACAATCAATCCTAAATCCATCTAAGGTTGATAAAAGAAAACCTAGAGGTATAACTCTGCACCTTAGGGTTAAGGTTTAGCACAATCAACGCACGCTTAGGTTTAGGGTTGATGGGATTCAATCTCCTGTAAGTATAACAACGTAGGGTCATGGTTCATGGTGCTAATTGTAACAATTTGGGAGAAGTGATTCGGAGATCTTAGCTTACCTACAATCTCAGCGACGAGTTGAGACAATCGTTGACGTCACAAGATAAAGCTAATGACCAAAGCAAGAGATGGACTCCCAAGATCAAAACCTTGCCTCAACACAAACGCTCCGATCCACACCTCTCATAAGCTCTCACAAATTCCACTCTCTCAATTGTGAAAGGGGTGAGAATTGTGTTGGGGTGAAATACCCTAACACAACTCTATTTATAGGCCCAGATTTACCTGAATGGCCCTAACATCTGATTTATAACGAATCCAGCCCTAATGAAGACCAATTCGGTCAGTAGGGGCTCATCAGGTCCCGTATGGCCCCATCTTGACCAGGCATCTACCTTGTCATAGTGAGATCCACCATGGGGCGAAACATTTCGCACATCAAGCGTGGCGATCGATCGCCAACACACGATACACATTCAACGGTCACCGATCATCAATAGGGGTAGCGGCTTTAGGGAACCGCACATGGATTTATTTGGGGCAAGCGCCTCAAGTCTCATGATGTTTCAACGGTTCAGATTCAATCACTTAAGGAATGTTCAAAATAACATACATAACTCACTATTGTTGGGCAACTCACACATCTCATGTACCCTCACTCTATGCCCAAGTTGAGCGATGTGGCACTTCGATATGTTTCAACATCCGCGATGTATGTCAAGCCCAGTAAGACAGATGATGTTTCTTAGTTTCGGGTTTAATGGCTCACTAACGAGCGGTTTAGAGCTTGTTTAGTGATTTTAACTATTTTTTAATGAAGTAGAGGGTGAGATTTCGTGTGTATTATGTATAGGGTCGGATCGACCTATGCTTAAGGTTTGATTATTAAAAAGTTAGTAGAAATAGTATTTTAACCTAATTCATCCCCAACCATTGATTTCTCAGCTATATGGGCAATTTGACTAATTTGAGTTTTATATGTAAGATAGTTGTAATCTAAACAGTTAATTGAGTTGGTCTTAAGTGGGCATTCACTATATTACAAGGGTTTAGTTTTATCGGGTGGTGAAGTCTACTTAGACTTGGGATAGATTTGTAGATCACATTATTTGCCTTAAGATCTAAGTGATCGAGTATATTCATTAATTTCTCAAGATCATCTAATCGATTTGTACGGTCATTTATTGGTAATACTAATATATTTCTTACAATCAAGCATTAAAAATTGTTAAATGATAAATAAACTAATAGTGGCGAAAAAGTTTCAGAGGATTTTTTATTACATTATCCTTTTATTTACGTTCCTTAGCATAATCAGTTTCTTTACTTTCCTTAGCATAATTGCATTGTTTATGTTCCGTAGTATAACCTTTGAAATTACATTTCATAGTAGTAAGTCTATAGCAAGAACTTTCTAATCAGTAAATGTTTTCTTTTTTCCGATCATGTTTTCAATTGGTAAAGAAGACTCAAAGATTGTCCCACGTGGTCGATTTTAAGTTTTCTTCATTTACTTCGTTAATTTTATATTGCGAGAAGTTCTTTCGTTTGAAAGGCAAATGTAGAATTTACTTTTGGAGGACGAACCTCACCCTCTAAACATTGCCTGATTATCTGTTTAAAAACAACTAAGCAAGTGGCTGAATAGACGATCGATCTCCACAGATCTCGATCATATATGGTCGACGATCACAACGTATCCACCTGTCTTGACGCTTGAGGTCAATGTTGTTCAGTTGGAATCCAACCGCACAATCAGTTTTGGCACGCCCACATACATATCACATGCGTGGCCGAAGAATAATGAGTAAACATAGAGAATAATAATTATATAAACTAATGAATTAGCTTTTCTAAATCCTTTTTCAAAAAGACACTGGATGTAAATTTTATATTAATTAAGTAGTTTTTCTAAAATTCCCTTAAGAAAACTTTAACCACAATGACTAATGGTGTGATGCCATAGATGGATGGCAGACCCTAATGTCAATGGAATATATCCTAAAAATCACATTGATAAAATGATCCTAGCCGTATAAAATAGTGAATGCAAGTTGGATTTTATCTCCCTCTTATCATAATATATTAAAATTTGATTGGATGAGAGACAGCTGTTTAATATACCCCCACTTAATATATAATCAAACAACTTTCTGGCATGTTTTAGGTGGGCCATCTCTTCTAGTAACCTGCTGTCCAATTAAATTCATCACGTGAGTTTAATGTGACAAAGAGTAAACTCATGATGCCAGGAAATATGCATGCGCCGGTCCACCCCACACGCTATGCCCGCGGGATCTTTTTGGTGAAAAGGACTTTTTAAATGACAGTTGCATGTGGAGCCCACTCACTCTTAGTGGTCCACAAAGATGGTGGACCCCTGCAATCGGGGACAGCGGGCCCTTTAGCTGCTCAGTGGCATAAGGCCAATACGAACCAAACAAAATGCGTGTGGGCAGCATTCGACTTGGAGAAACCTGCGGTGCCTGGGGTCAGACTTAATATATATCAAGATGGATGGTCCAGATTGATTGCAACGACATAGGTGTACAATAGTTAATTAGATTGTCGATCTCATGGCAGTTGGTACCGACGTTGGATTCCCCATACCTCAAAGGGAACGAATTAGGTAGGATAGGGCCGGCGTGGATGATGTATATATATGCCTTAAATCCACACCGTCCAATATTTTTCAAAGCTCGTTTTAGGGCATTGTACAAAAAATGAAGCATGCCCAAATCTTAGGTGGACTACACCACAACAAACAGTTTATATTGAATCCCCACCATTAAAAACTTCATGGAGTCTACCAGAATGTTTATTTGCCATCTGACCTGTTGATAAGGTCACAGAGACCTATACGAAGAGACCACACGAATATCATCTTGATCGAGAGATTTTGTGGCCCACAAGAAGTTTTTAATGGTCAATTAATATTGTTTCTTGTACTATGGTCCATCTTAGATTTGGATCTGCTTCATTTTTTGAATCACGCCCTAAAATGAGTTTTCAATACAGACGGCGTCGATGTAGTCACATACATCAAGGTGGGTCCCATAGTCAGGGGCCTACGCACTTCGGTGGATAGGGGGTCTCACCTAATCCGCAAATTGCTTCAACCGGGCATCCCGTGATTGACTGAGATCGAAGGATCTAAACCGTTGGATCCTTGGCCAACAAATACATACTCTTGAACGGCTATAACAAATGGATATTCCATCTGGTAAATTCAACCTTGAATTTCCTACTAGAATTAAATCCTGCCCATTCAAACAACGGCCTACATAATAGACGGTCAACCATTGATCAAAACAGAGAAGGTCCAACCATCAATTTGGACCACCGATCCCACGTTGCTGGCAAGGATTAGACCATCCTAATCTCCTTATCAACGGATACGAGTGGTCCAAAATAAATATCAGCAAAAAAATATTGCAATTATTCATCTAAACCATCCATTCCATGAGGACCAATATGGATTATCCATTCCTCTAGAAGATCACAACCATCAGTTGATCCTAACCATTAGATCATTGTCTAATAAAAGCGATCATCTAAATAATTTTTTTTTAAAAAATGGTTTCGACCATCGATTTGGACAGTTGATACGGCGAAGCGTGAGCCAATATGAGCCAATCAAAGTGCGTGTGGACAGCATTTTCTGTGAAAGAAAGGACCAGAATCTTCAAGAGGAACATCCAACAAGTTGGGTCCTACATCAAATACTTTAATAAATTAATTCATATTTTTTTAAATTCCAAGCAGAGACATGTTTGGCTGCATCCAATTTGCAATCTACACCAAAAGATCTACGTGTGGTTGATACAATTTAAATCATTTTCAATAGGGATAATCTTCAATTTATTCTATATCCACGCCGTTGTCATGAGCCCAAAAATGAAGAAGGTTCAAATCTCAGGTGGACCCAATTATAGGAAACGGTGGTGATTGAACGCCCTACCATTAAAAACTTCATGGGCCCACCATGATGTTTACATCTTGCTTATTTGCCATCCGACTTATTGATAAGGACACATAAATTTGAATGAAGAAAGAAAGAAAAAATAAAAATAAAAACCAGCTTGATCCATGCTTTTGTAGCTCATTAATGGTAAATCACCCCCTTTTCCTATGGTATGATCCACTTGAGAATTGGATCAGCTTCGTTTTGGGGTTTAGGCCCTAAACTGATGTGAAAAAACGGATGGACGGCATGGATATCAAACACATACATCAAGGTGGGCCCCATGGTAAGGGCCTGACTGTCTTAGGTAAGGTGGGGGACTGGGGCTGTCAACGGACCGGATCTTGGTCTGGATCTGGTCCGGATCCGATCCGATTTTACCGGATTCGGATAAACAATCTGGATCATTGGGTCAGATACGGATTATGTTAATCGGATCCGTTCAAAATTTCAGGTCAGATTCGAATCACCTTAGATCCGCTCCAATTAAGATTCTATCAGAATTTAAAATGAATTAAATAATATTATATATATATATATTTTATATATAAATACATATAAAAAAAACTACATATATTTTATCTCAAGTGGACCACAGTATTTACCATCCAACCTATTGAATAGTATCCACATGTATTCAGATCGAGTCGGATGGGAATCAGATTGGCCAAATCTCAATTGGGTCGGATTTGAATCAAATGTTTAAAGATCCATCGAATTTTTGGGTCGGAGTCGGATCATCCGAATCGGAGTCGGATTTAGATTAAACCTGACCCACTCCAAATCCGTTGAGAGCCGTCTGGGGAATACGCCTACTCCGCTCCTTCATGAGACATTACGGGAGTATCTGAAAGGCCTAAGATTTGTGGTATCTTCACTATCTTAGGACTCCTGTAAAAGTCATGTTTGATGGACATCCACGCCGTGCATTCGGTAGGTCCCTTTTAATTCATGGGATGTCCAAAAACTCAGCTGTATGCAAAACTCAAGTGGGCCACACCATCTGAAATCATAAAAAATCATGCCTAAAAAATATAAATGCACTTGGTATGGTGCACTTGAGTTTTGGAATGGCCTAAAATTTGGTGTGACCCATCATTCTAAGTTGGACACACACAATGGATGGGCTGGATGTCAAAATCACATCTCACTGGGTCCTATATGTAATCATGAAAGTTTCAATGGGTGGGCATCCACTCTCAGCTTTTGTCTTTTGTGCGGCCCACCTAATTCATGAATTGTCCTAATATTTAGGCATGTGGATCACCATTGAATAATGCATATGATTAATATGGGATGGATTTTTGTCATACATCACAATGGGTCCCACAGAGCTCAACCTCAGGATAAATGTACTATGAGGTTGATCTCATGGGAGCTTCCCATGAGGTTGAGTTCCATGAGCCCCACCGTAATGTGTGACGTACATCCATCCCATCAGTCAGATGAGTTCTTCCATGGTGAGCCATACGCCTAAAAATAAGGCCAATCTATGACTTAGGTGGGCCACACAACAGGCAAACAGTTGCGAGTGGATGTTCGCCCATGAAACCTTTATGATTATATATTAGGGCCCAGTGAATGTACTTTAGACATCCAGCCCATCCATTGTGTGTGTTCGTCTTGGATGAGGGGTCACACAAAATTTCAATCATACGAAAACTCAGGTGGGCCCTACCCAGTGCTTTTGAATGTTTTAGTCATGATTTCAGATGGTATGGCTCACCGTAATAGGTTTTGGACATCGCTGATTGTTGTCATATCTCATTACCTAAAGGGACCTACAAAATGCACGGTGTAGATGTCCATCACACATAGCAGTGGGGCCCACAGACCTCATGAGAAGCTCCCATGAGGTACGTCATGGTACCATTTCCATGTGGGTACACCGGTATCTGAACAAAGCCCAGCCATCATACACCCCTGGGTCAAATGGCCCAACCTGTTTTTAAGAACGGTTTGAGCCAAGCTAAAAACGTGTTGGTTGGGCTTGGGCTAGAAAGGTGACCCACTTAACTAAACGGGTTAAGTTGGGGCTTAACCCTAATGACCCGACCCGCCCATATAGGTTATCAATGGGCTGGTCTGGGCTTACATGAGATTATCCAACCAATCCGGCTCAAACCCAAAACAAACTAGTAAAAGACTAGTGTAGGGCCTGTAGGACACGATGTATGTAGGTAGGTGGTTGGGTTGGGTCCGCTTGGGTGGATTGGTAAAGCCCAACCCACACATTTAAATGGGCTGGGTTGGGCCTGAGCTTGATGAATTTTAAGCCAACAGGTTGGGATGGTTAAGATGGCCCATCATCTTTTCATACCTTTCGTAACCATCATTAGCAAATCACAAGACAATCCAAACGCAAGCACTAAATAAATATTTGTAAATTTTAAATGCAACTTCTCTTCTCAGCCGTATATTTGAAGGCTACAAAATTGAGAGGCTTGGATCATTCTAACCATGCAAATTTAGATATGCCGTCCATCCACCATGGGACTCAATAAACCAGTGGTCTGGATCATTGAACCATCCATCACAAGTGTACAAACTAACGAATTGGTGCATATCATGCAATATGATCCACTCAAGGCTCATGCACCGTTCTCAAAATGCCAATCGAAATGGAGATTCTTCAAAAAGTGTAAGATCCCATTTTTAAAAACTTTTTAATGCTCATCATCACCATCCATTAAGAAAAGTCCATCAGACATGACCGAAAGTTGGATTGTTCTGTCTTTCTCTTTTGGGTCATTTTCAATTCTCATCAGGCACCAAGGGTGCCGGTGGACCAGCATGTTGGAGCTCTGGTCCGGGCCCATCAGAGATTGGGCTTGCTCCTAGAGCAGCCCAGGGGTGTCAGTGGGCTGGGCCCAGGTTTATTGGAGATGGTCCACATATTAATACCTATGCCTGACCCAGCTTGGTCTCACGACAGACCAAAATAAACAGGAACAAGCCTGGTCCATGATGATTACACACGGCTTGAGACCAAGTCCTCTGGCTCACTTTTGTGCAGACACGAATTCAGTGGACCCATGGAATGACAAAGCACTGTGGTTGTTGACATGACGTCAGTTACTCGACTGAACAACTTTCAAACATGCTTTATTGATGAGTCCAGACCTCAAGCAGAGTATTCGAGCCCGAGTATTCGAGCCCAAGTCCAAAGATATGCCCGACCCATGAGTACGACATGTCGGTAAGGCTGTCAATGGAGGGGGATCGGGCCCACCATGATGAATGTATTATATCTGCGTTGTCCATCTGTTTCGCTAGCTCATTTTATGCATGAGCCCAAACAAGAGGCTGATCCAAATCTCCTGTGGACCACACCACATGACACCCACCATGAACCTTCCTAGGGCCCACAGTGAAGTTTATTTTCCATCCCATTCATAAGGTGACTCCAACCTGACTGAAGGGAAAACATAAATGTCAGCTTATCTAAAACTTCTATGACCCCCAAGAAGATTTTAACTCCGTTCTCAATATTTCCTGTGGTGTGGTCCACTTGAGGTTTGGATCTGCCTCGTGTTTGGGCTCATGCCCTAACGTGTGCTGACAGAACGGATGAACTAAGTGGATATAACACATATAACAAGGTGGGTCCCACAGAACTTAAGGCTGTAGGAATCCCGGCAGCCCTCTTCAGACAATCCGCACCAGCTGTCAATTGAGTACCTGTGTCCATGGGCATCAGATGGACTCAACCCATCTCTCATGGGTCTGGGTCCAATTTCCAGTACTACCTAGGACCCAGTTTAAGACTTGGTCTGGTTGGGCTCCCTATCTTAGACCTGGTTGAAATCAGACCCAGTTGATTTTATTGCCAATGTTATATATTAATTAATCTAACAATGGCACGAGGTATGGTAAGCTATTGCATATGCACCACCTATTTATCAAAAAGGTACACGTGTGCCCAATCTAATCCATCCACCTGGTGATTCTTACTATGTAAATGCCCTTAATTGATCGAGACCCAACTTGAGACTAAGGTTCAAAGGCTCTATGGTTACTTGAACCTGATGGGATCTAGGCCTAAGTCCTAAAGAATGAGACTTAGACCCAGCAAGATCTAAGTCTGATCAGGCTGGCTATGAGTCTATCCTACGAACCCAGGTTGAAATTGGGCTGGATTTGGGTAGAGTACGGGTACAATATTGCCAAATAGATAGATGATTTGGATATAATACTATGGACAAAATTACATCCAAATATATTTAACCAATGAAAGTACTTTACATGTTGGTAGTGAAAATGAAAGAGAAGTATTACATATATACAGTACTCTGCTCTACTTCTAATATCATAGTAATGGTAATGGTTGCTTTTTTACTGCACATTACACTACATTATTGTGATTTGATGTGATCCAAACATGCCCTTTACCATGTCCTGGCATAAAATAGGCACCCCCATACTAATAACCATATTAGAGTTTAGGTCACCCACTAGGTTATTGGTTATCCATTTTAATTCAAAGCTTTAAAAAAAATTAAGCTATTAACTTAAAGGTTACATTTATAGTTTAAAAACAATTTTTTTTTTTATTTTTCATTTTTATAAACTTAAGAACAACTTGGTAAAATGCTATTTTATATCAAAAAATTAAAAACTAAAAAACAACTTCCATTCATAAATTGAATGTGGCATCCCACTTTCATTGGATTCCATACATACTGCACACACTAGGATAGGTGGCATGCAGACCACACATGCCACATATGCCCAACATGCAATGTTGTATGGCCAGCTCAAATTAATAACCACACCCGTGCCCGGTCAATGTCAAGCTGGATGCAGTACGTGTCAGTCCTACCCCGCCCATTGCCACCCTTACCTCAATGTACCAGTCATGCTTATTGACAAATTTTACTTTTAAGGCCTATGTGGTACGTGGGCTTAGGAGGGAGTGAGTAGTATAAAATTGTAGTTGGTTCCTTGCAAATTCCATAGGATGCTTGGAAACACAGAAGGAATGGGATTAGGTTGAACAGAATTGCATTGGGTTCTATGAGGGATTTCTCTGGTAGATTTGAAATCCACTACATATGTGGGCCCTACATTAATGCGTGTGTTTTATCCATAGAGTCCATTTATATGCATCATTTACACCTAACATTTGAGTTATGTACGTGTGCAAGCGACCGACATCAATTATGAATCTGGTCCATTGATTACAAATTCATAGTCCAAACATGATTTTACTTAATATACCATGGTAATTCCAGACATGCAATCATCGTGGAATATTGGTGTTAATCCCTTCCAATACAATTTCATACCATTTAATCCCACTAGCCATACAAGTCTAGCATGTCAGGCTAGGTTGACAATTGCAACAATGATGCAATCAAACGCACATATACATGGTACATGTCATAAATAATCAATAGGTGAATGGTGTTGCCAATTGCAACAATGATGCCATCAAACACACATATACATGGTACATGTCATAAATAATCAATAGGTGAATGGTGCATGGTGCGTGCATGGAGTGAAGAGGGGATAGAGGAAGAAAAGGGGAGAGATTTGGTGGAGAGAGAGAGAGAGAGAGAGAGAGAGAGAGGGGAGCTATGCATAGGTGTGTGCTATACAGAGAGACCAAGATAAATGAATAATTTACAACTAATCCACATTGTTTCCCTTGTCATGGTTGCTTGAATCCTCAATTCACCTTTTTATTTCACATCTTAACACAAGCCAACACAACATATATAACGAGTGCAGGTCAAATGGTCATGAGGGTATATGCCGCAAATCTATTATCACATGGTTTTCCTAATTAAATGCTTTGTGTAGGCTACATGCAGAAAAGAGAAGAGATCAATAAGGCCTATATGCATCAAAGGAAGTGAAAGTAAGGGATCTTATTTACTTGTTCATGGCACCTTGGGTACCAAAATCTTAATTGTCCGACTTCCTAGCTATTACATTTCCAATAATAGTTTGATTCTCATATAACTAAAGTTTTTAAAGATTCCATGACTAATTGTGAGAGTAACAAATGTCCAAAACTATATATTATATGTAACAAAGATGTCAAAATAATTGAAAGGGTGGGCTTGGGCTTGATAAACTTTTATACAAGTCTGCTTCAGGCTGAGAAAGAGTTAGCCCCTAGTGACTGAATTACAAGGGGTATCCTTGATGACCCGACATGATGGTATTAAAGATGGTTCTTACTCACATATTTGAAAGTTGTTCAATTGAGTATAAACTTAACTGGCTTATCTTTAATAGCACTACGTGGCACAATCAAATCATGTCATGTTGGGTCATCAGGAATATCTCTTAATTCAATCATCACACAATCTACTTCTCATTTTGGTGCCCTAGCTTCAATTGGTTTGGACTTAGATTCACTTAGCTTGGTAGTGTTGTGATATAGTGGGATTTAATTGGGTCATGTGTGACGGTAGCAAAACATGTTTGAAAGTTGTTAGGTCTCACTTCTAGCAGTGACACATGGCTAAATCAAAACTGCGACATCTAACACTGCTGAACCATGTAATTGTGAGGTCACCTTGCAATCCATGTTGGGTCAGACCAGAAATAGATTGGGCTCACCACCCACCTCCATGGATTGGATTGATGGGCCATTCGCTGTCAGAGATCCACCAGAAGTACAAAAGGGCTGACCCATCTATGGCCCCACCAATCAAATCTCGCCACATCAGTTCATTAATCAAATTCATTAATTCACTAATAAAATCATCGTCCAATTGGATTCTCCTCTGCAGGTTGCCTTCTCAGTTATCCGTGGGAATTTAGATGGTTCTCTCCACACATCAGCACAATGCGTAGCATACGTGCGAAAAATCAGGGCCATCATCAGGTGATGAGACACAGGTGCATGAAGAAAATCAACGGTTAGTAGATGTGCAACCAAATGGACTCTTTATTCAATGCAGATGCGTTGCATACACCAGTTTTATTTTCATCCAAGCATTGTTAACTCTGTAAGTCCATGTGATGAACGGTCCTGACCTCTCACACGTACTACATTTCAACACACGTGCGGCAAAATGCCTCTGCAACCTCATCTTCCGTGAGTCGTCTCACACTTTTTCTCGATCTCGTCGCTTTCTGGCACCTTGCCCGTGCTGGTGTACAAGAATCGCCAGTTGTAAAGCGAAATTTTGAGAGGTCGTTTTGCATCTGTCGCGACATAGGATCCATTGTGTGTCGCTGGACATTGGGCCCCACATGACGAGTGATCTGAAGATCGGATCCATCCAAGCCGTCGAATATGTTCTATAAGCACTACCATCAAAGACTAACGCTGAACGGATGATTGTATCCACATCCGTAGTCAATATTTTAACAATGCATTCAATAGCTCGTATTCAACTCTAAAAATCCAAGGTTTGTTTTTGTTATTACTATTATTAATATGTTTTTTTTTTTTTTTTTCTTGTTTTAAAGTAAGTTTGCAGAAGTGGGGTCCGGTGATCTAAGCAGCTAAGATGACAGGGGTTTCCCTGGATGGAACATCTACCAAAAATCCAACAGATTACAAGATCTTATCCATGCCTTTTTATTTTGGTTGAAGATAATGATGTGGGTATATTTCTTAGCAGTTTATCTTTTGTAATTTGTGAGCCATGTGAGTCATCTATAGAGGGCTCCTAGCCAATTGAATAATCAGCAATCCAAGAAAATGGTGGGAGATTGAACGGATAGGATCATGCAGTCTGTATTGAACGCACTCCATTGATATGGGGATTTTTATTACATTTGCCTCAAGACGCAATCAAGGAAATGGCATCCCTTCTAAACCTTAGTTGTTGTTTTTTATTGCGTTAGCTCCCCAGTCTTGCAAGAGGGCATTGTGGGTCCATGTAAAGATGAATGGGCCCACTCCTTAAGAGATTTTATCCATTCATTGGAGACAACGGTGGCCTTTTCCTCAAAGCTTTTTCCTCATGTGTGGATCTATCCTTGATGCCTTCTTCCTTTATTCTTGAGGTCATGCTCTAAAATTATTTCTCCCAACTAATGGTCGCAGTGAATTTTAATCGTGCTGAACATGGATCCCAAAAAATGTCCGATAGACTATATGTTAGGCTGGACCAAATATCAAATTTATTTCATTTTTTTTAATGTGGGTTTTGTTAGAGAGAGGGACCATCGAAGAAGATCACTATGACTGTTGTTGCCACTTCTATGGGACCTACTTCAATAATTTTTTAACATCAATCTGTCTGTAGATCCCTTCATTCCAACGAGTTTTCGACAATATTTCAAAGTTTTCTTCGATAGAGTGGCACCCTCAACCATTTTGAAAGTTACGATCTATTTTAACGGTTGAAATGTAGTTGTGCGGATCTATTACACTCTCTAACCCGCCTGCAGCCTCTGACGATCTATTTTAGGTCGAAAAACTACTTCTTTCAAGTATTTGTTTCAAAGAGTGAGATTGAACTCGGAAGGAGGTTAATTGTTTTGTTTTTCTGTTTTTTGAAGGGTGGTCACCGTGGATTGCACCTGGATCTCACTTGGCGACTGTGGATCCCACTTGGTACTGGTTGGTACTGTGAAAGCTCTGTGGGTCCCACCATGGGGTATGTGTTTTATCTACACCGTCCATTCATGTTGTGAGCTCATTTTAAGGTATGAGCTTAAAAGTGAGGCTGATCCAAACCTCGAGTGGACCACACCACAGGAAGCAGTGGAGATAGTGATGCCCACCAATGAAACTATCCTAGGCCCACCACGTTGTTTATTTGTCATCCAACCTGTTCATAAAGTTACGTAAACATTGATAAAGGGAATTAAAAAATCAGCTTGATCCAAAAATTCCATGGCTCATAAGAAGTTTTCAATAGCCAGCTTTCAATCCCCATTGTTTCATGGGGTGAAACACTTGAGATTTTGATCTGTCTCATTTTTTTTTGAATGATGTCTCAAATTTAGCTGGCAAAATGGATAGCATGAGTAAAACACATATATATCATGATGGGGTCCAAAGAGCTTCAACTGGCACTGACTTTGGCAATGGAGAGATCACTATAGAATCTGAGTCCTTGGTATGATGGCCATGATTATTGCTGTACATGAGTCAAGTAAGCTCAATTAACTCACTCGACTCAGATCGGAAAAGCTCGACTTGACTCGGTTCGATGGTGGGTTTAGGCCGAGTTGAGTCAAATTTTAGGTGCTCGAATAAATTCAAGTCGAGTCCATGGTTGGACAGTGCTCGGCTTGACTCGATACTTGACTCAAACTCGACTCAATACTTGGCTCAAACTCGACTCAAATTGATTTGACTCGGTACAGAACACACCTGCTGTAGAAGTTAGCTCTGTATACGGTTGCTAGGTGGTGTAATGATACCTGATTCCGACGAAGAAGGTAACTTCCGTCAATGGCGGTTTTCATCGGCTGGGATTGAAGGTTTCAAAGTTTGGGGAAATAGATGCACATTTTTCATTGATTGATAGTTGAGAAGATGTGCTGGATTATCTTGGGCTCTTGAAAGAGAAAAGTTATTCGTTGGGTGAATGACTGAAATTTACCAAGATCCTTGTACACGGATCTTTGAGTTAGGTTTCTAGGTTGAGACAGAGTCCGAGAAAAAGACGACTACGTTGACGTGCATTCGTATGCTGGAGTTTCTCTTTAGGTCTGTTACAATGAATATGCAGAAGGAATGGAGGTGGTGGGGTTCATTAGAACATACTAAAAGAAAATCCAAGCCATCTATCAATTTTTATTGGACCGGTTATGGTGGCATCTCGAAAACGGCTCAGATCAGAGGATAGAGTGGGCCGCATAGGAGGTTGCGAGGAATGGGACATCAATAAAATACTCGAACTCACTCAATCTACTGACCGAGTTGAGTCGAGCACCAAGTAGGGGGTGGCTGCTCGCCCAGCCAAGTACTCGGATCGACTCGTGTACAGCACTAGCGGCAATTAGGGCTGTACATCGAGCTGAGTCGAGTTGAGGTGGGCCAAGCTTGGCTTGACTCGTCTGTGCTCTCCTCGAGTTCGAGCTCACCCTCGACCTTACCATTGGAGCGTGCCTTGTTTACTAAAACTTTTGAGGCGAGCTAGTGGATCGAGTCGAGGCGAACTTACGTCGAGTCGAGTCAAGCTTGCTCCCACCTCAATTTATTATATTTTTTAATACAAATTAAAATTCAACAACATTAAGTTCAAGAAGTCACACATATATTAGGAAAGAATAGTATTTCTACAGGTGGGACCCCACCATTAAAATGACCTAGTTCTGATCGGTTTTTTCTTTGGCCAGGTCACACACGCATTGAATGCAAACCACTAGTAATATTTTTTGAACCATAATAAACACAGTACATGCATAGCTCACCACATGAATGGACTACCCCGATTATTGTGTAGACCATCTTCATGATGAGGCCCAGCTGATTCATGGATCAGATGCACCACCTCCCTCGTAAAATTGCAATCAATAGCTCCATATGGTGTTTGGTCTTACCATAGTCCATGTTTTGTAGATATGTATGGTGTGTGGTCTGACCGTAACACTTGTGTTTGTGTAGCGTGTTAAACACACAACCACCATGTGCTCACTATGTTCCGTACTTGAAATTACTCAATCCATTAGATATGCTTAACAAAGAATGTTCTTACCTAAACAAAATAGTAAGATTAAGAAACCCCCCCAATAGTGTGAGGGTTTTGTATGTCCTAATCTTGGACCCCATTGTGTATGTGAGCTTGAGCTCGAGCTTTTTTTTTTAAAGCAAGAAATAAGAAGATTAGGTTTTTTTTTTAACAAATATCTATATGAAATGAGTCGAGCTTGAGCTCGAGCTTGAATTGAGTCGAGTTTCGAGTCGAGTCAAGTCGAGTGACCCAATGGTCGAACTTGACTTGATTTCTGACTCGAGCTCCTAAATAAAGCTTGGCTTGACTTGTTCTACTGTGTCAAGTCGAGCCGAGGCGAGCTTTTTTGAGTTGAGTTGATCGAGTTTCTCGTGCTGACTCGGCTCATGACCAGCCCTAGTCACGATGCATGGAGGATGCGCTGGAAATTTCAATGGCAAGGACCCACCAAACATTCGTGGGTTAACAGGCGTGGGCCGCCTGATAGTGGCGGTGGTTCCGAGCTTCTGTGTAGAGGCAAGGGTACAACTTGGGTCAGGCCCAGTCTTGATCAAAACTGCAGTTGATGTTGTGCGTTTGGGTGCACTTTTGCAAACCCCTGGTTGATAATGGTCACTTAGTTTGGACTGGGTGGGACCAAGTTGGGCTAGGACAAAAAAAATCCTCTGCGTTACTCCGGAATGAGCCGAGGCCATAGTTGTAAATCAATAATTTAAATTAAAACTCGGCCGAGTCAACTCAACTCAGCACATTTTTTAGCTGAGTCCCCATGAAACTCAGTTTTAAGCCTGACTCCACTTTAACTTGGCATGACTGGTCGAGTCAACCCAACGAGATTGAAACGAATCACTTGCCTGAGTGCATCTTTTTTTAATTAAAAAAGCACGTAATAAAGAAGTGTAGAATCTCATATCTTTAGCATAAGGTGAGCATCTCCACCCACTAAGCCAAGCTCCATGTGCTTGCATGCATTTTCATTTTTAAAAACATTTATAAATAATAATATTTAATTATTAAATATGGAGTCGACTCAAATAAATATTATCTGAGTCTTCGAGTCAACTGGCTCGCCAAGATATCAAATTGCCAATGGAGCCATAAATCTAAAATCACTCTGATTGAGCAATCATAGGCTTTAAATCATTGGCCATAAACAGAGTATCAAAAATAAAATAGTGAGTGGTCCAAATTCATTCATACGGTTATTAGCATCTTATTAGTGCAAGTTTCAGAGTATGCTCTATTAGTAATTGGGTCAGTGATTTCCACTATCTAAATTACCATAGGGCCATCTCACATATGAGCATGACTTCGCTGTGACCTGGAGTTAGGGCTGTCAACGGGTCGGATACGGGCCGGATCAGTGATGATCCGTATCCGACCCGATTAAGGATATATCTGACCTGAATCTGATTCGGATCACAAGTATATGATCCGAACCCGACCCGTTTAAAAATTTTAAAATCCGTTTCCAATCCAATTTACGATCCGACCTGATATCTGAGAGAGAGAGAGAGAGAGAGAGAGAGAGAGAGATGCTCGTGCATGGAGAGAGACGAAGGAGACGGCTTTTTTTTTTTTTTTAATCGGGTCGGGTCCGGTCATTAACGGGCCGGATCAAGGTTGATCCGAATCCGACCCGAATATTAAACGGATCATCTTTGGGTATCCGTATCCGACCTGATTATCCGATTATTGATCCGAATCCGATTAAATCGGATCGGATACGGATTAAGATCTATGCCGTTGACAGCCCTACCTGGAGTTAGTGATGTGGGTGGGACCCTGACTATAATTAGGGCCCACTAGTCCCTATGTTTTGAAAGATTTTTTAAGCCATGGTTTTAACAATGAAGTAGAGACAAATTCATGTGGACAAAACCATAGAAAATAGTGGTCATTGAACGCTCATCATTTAAAAACTTCCTTAGGTCCATTGCAGTGTTTATCAACCATCCATCCTGTTGTTAAGGTCACATAGACCTGGATGAAAAATAATAATAATTATAATAAATAAATAAATATCAGCTTGATCCAAAACTTTTATAGCCCACAAAAGGTTTTTAACGTTGGTAATGTGTGCACACCAGTGTCTTTTTTATACCACAATGGATGCTTGAACCCATGACTTCGTGTTAAAACTCTTGTGAGTCTACCTCAAAGGCATAATTAAGGACTTGAGTATCATTTTATTTTATTGTGTGCTCAAACAATATGAAAAGGTATTTTAAATAAAGTGATAGTTAATTTGGAAATTATAAAATATACTAACTTAGCAGTTAACAATGTGGGCTTAAAATTTCACCTGCAAATATCACTCAACAGTTTATATTTCACCAAAAAATCTCATCATGCCGCATGCTCTCCCCCCAAAGTGGAATTGTCTCCGACACCTTATTTACTCAAGTACATAAAATACCGAAGATATGTAGGACCCACCATGTTTTATATAAAACATGCAAATGAATTTTATCCATCAAGGGAGAATCTTGATTTTAACTGTACATTAAAAAGATAGTCCCATAAATATTCCCATGGGGCGTGCAAATGGAAATGATGTAAAATTGCTCTTAAAAACTCTATACTCACACCTTGTGGCCCACATAATATTTGGATTAGGGTGATTTTTATATTTTTGTTTCGTCATGTTGAATTATGCCTGATTAACAGTTTTGATGAAAGATAAATCACGATGGACCCACAAACAAACCTATGGTTTGCATCCCATCTCATCATTCCCTGCGGTGTGGCCCATATGAGTTGCTGATCTGACTGATTTATTGTCCAAGGGCCTGGAATGGAGGAAAGAACCTGATAAATGGAGTGGATTTTACATTACAAGCTGGTGGGCCCCACAAGCTTGGTTGTTATGCACGCTGAGAAAACCAGTTCCTGTGGACTATTTCAACCAGGTTTAGGTAAATCGTATCTAGTTCCTATGGGGTTTTATTTTGCAAATCAAAAGCCATGTCAGTAGAACTTTCATAAGATCCAACCAATCCATAAGGCAGGCTGCCACATTTTAACCATTGAAACCAAAAGCATGATCATCCAAAACCCAGATACACCAAAGCACTAGAAACAATCAGGATGAAATGCTTACCATTAGTATTGAGGGTGCACCTTAATGTTTTCGTAGTGTTTATTACCATCCAATCGATTGATAAGGTCACATAAGCCTGGATGTAGGGAACAAAAAAATATCAGCTTGATCCATAACTTTTGTGGCCCATTAATAGTCAATCAACACTTTTTCGTACGGTATGGTCCACCTGATAATTGGGTCTGTTTCATTTTTCGGGTTATGTCATAAAATGATCCGAAAAGACAGATGGACGGTATGGATGCTTAATACATACATTAAGGTGGACCCTACTGTAACCCCGCAGGAGAGGATGAGGATGGGATCTCACCCAATTCCCTGTCGGTGGGATCATCTACTCAGCCTTTTCTGTTTGCCGACCGACCTATTGACGTTGTAATTACGGCTGTATTTAATGCAGTTAGTGCTAACGTATGCTGAGATGCACCAATAAGACGTCAAACAAAAAAATCTTATTGAAGTCAAGCAGACTACCTAAATTCAATTAAAAAACAATTCATAGTAGGGCCCACATCGCTCTTGGTTTTCTGTGTCCTATGGTGATGGTGAGAGGAATGTTTTGTTAAAAATCCCAATTCAACCATCTTCTGGTAATATTCTGTGTGTGGGGGGGGAATTTTCAGGTAAAAATCTAAATAAATAACATGGTCGGCTAAAAAACCCAAGAAATGAAAAGGATGGATAATCAGCTACAGTCCAAACTACCACATTATTAATTTATTACCGTACAACGCATGTTTCTGCTACTATTATACACGTGTAGGACATCCCACCATGTACAAGCTGGCATTTGTCGCGACTAACAGCAGACACTGAAATCGGGGTGAAAAAAAAACATCATCTGTACTGAAACATTAAAATTAATGAATGAACAGCCGAGATCTCATTCAGATGCAGCTTTGGCCAACTTCATGAAAAGATCGGCCTTATTCTCAAGTCACGTGATCTTCACGACAGTGCCTACAGTTTTCACGGTTTGGATGTTGTGCGTATACATGACATTGGCTGTAACATATACGCGGTTCAATGACGCCCTCGTGGTGGAAGCTGATTGGGTACGGCCTTGACTGTGGGGCCCACCTTGATGTATATTTTGTATATCCGCTCCATCCATCCTTTTTTACAGATAAATTTAGGGCACGATCCAAAAAAATGAAGAAGATCCAAATCTCAAGTGGACCATGCCAGAGGAAACTGTGGTGACTGTCCATTAAGAACTTTTTGTGGGCCATTGAAGTTTTGGAGCATGCTGATATTTATGTTTTTCATTCATCAATGTCTGTATAAACTTATCAACAAGTTGATGGAAATAAATATTAATATGAACATTTTGGTGGGCCGTAGGAAGTTTTTAATGGTAGATTTTTAATCACCACTTTATCCTACGATGTGGTCCACCTGACATTTGGATCCCCTTCATCTTGTAGCTGGGATATTTACTATATTAGCCCCTAGGTGTGGCCATTTTAACTAAAACTTCAATTTCTCATACAAAGTTTTCAAATTGGCCTTTTCACAAGAAATTAGAAATTTTGTGGTCGGTTTTGCCCCTCTGACCAGCTGCTCACGTACGGAGTTACTTTTCGCACAAGTTTTTTTCCAAGGGGATTGTGGGGCCTACAAAATCAACGATTTTGGCCATCGGATGACCAATCTGATCCGCTTACAATAAATTGAGCATTTTCAAACCTACGTGAGAGGTTTTTACAAATCCAACAGAGGCTGTGTGTGACCCAGAATAGCGTTAACGATTCTCATTACTAAAAATTCTTTGCACCGGCGTGGCCCACCGGTATTGACACTTTCCTTGAAATTTTCAACAATGACTCCTAATTAAAAAAAAATTTTATATGAATGGATTTGATTTGTCTTCTCACATCCAAATTACCCCACATAAGATCACGTTTGTAAATGGTGGGGCCATTGACGCAATGCATGACGAAATAGGATCCATAAATCTTCCTGTGAAACACGTTGTATGGGATCCACCACATTCTTCATACGAAGAAAGTGAAAAAGTTGGGTTTGGAGGTCCCACCAAGGCAATGCATGCTATCCGTTCATCAACGACGTCGATGGACCGTTCTCCTTCCCTCTTCATCTGACTTTGGTGGTTATCATCCGATTTTTCATGATGCACGTCCAAGATAATGGCTGTAGTAGATTGTAACAGAGAATGCACGTCCAAGATAATGCACGTCCATATTGTTCTGTGGGATTCCATATTGGTCTGTGGGATTCCATATTGGTCTGTGGGATTACATAGTGCCTTGTGGGATTCCATATTGTTATGTGGGATTTTATATTGGTCTGTGGGATTCCACAGTGCTCTGTGGGATTCCATATTGGTCTGTGGGATTTGATAGTGCTCTGTGGGAATCCATAGTGCTCTGTGGGATTCCATAGTGCCATGTGGGATTCCAAGTGCTCTGTGAGATTCCTTATTGTTCTTTGGGATTCCATAGTGCTCTGTGGGAATCCATAGTGCTCTGTGGGATCCATATTGGTCTGTGGGATTCCATAGTGCTCTGTGGGATTCCATATTGGTCTGTAGGATTCCATAGTGCCCTATGGGAATCCATATTGGTCTGTGGGATTCATAGTGCTCTGTGGGATTCCATATTGGTCTGTTGGATTCCATAGTGCCCTGTGGGATTCCATATTGTTCTGTGGGATTCCATATTGGTCTGTGGGATTCCACAGTACTCTGTGGGATTCCATATTAGTCTGTTGGATTTGATAGTGCTCTGTGAGAATCCATAGTGATCTGTGGGATTCCATAGTACCCTGTGGGATTTCAAGTGCTCTGTGGGATTCCTTATTGTTCTCTGGGATTCCATAGTGCTCTGTGGGAATCCATAGTGCTCTGTGGGATTCCATATTGGCCTGTGGGATTCCATAGTGCTCTGTGAGAATCCATAGTGCTCTGTGGGATTCCATATTGTTCTGTATGATTCCATATTGGTCTGTGGGATTCCATATTGAAATGTGGGATTCCATATTGTTCTATGGGATTCCATATTGGTCTGTGGGGTTCGATAATGGATGTTGTACAGTAAAAAAATGCATGTGCAGATTACAAGTAATCCAGTCTTCAGTATGTATTTATTCAAAGTACAAAGTGAATTACTTTTCTCCTGAAAAAAGAAACATAATGTATTATCCTTAATACATATGGGCTGTACAAAGTGAATTACATATGTACTAGTTTAAAATTTATTCCTACGCACGCTCTCTTCCATGGTAAGATGTTTTTGTCCGCGACTTCTTTGGAATATCTTTCGCTGCAGGTATACCATTCTTTGTTATTGATGGACCGCTTTCGATGACTTCTACAATATCTTCATGTAAAGATATATATGTACCGGTCTTGTCATTCCTTTCAACTTAAATTGAAGTAAGTCGAAGGACTATTGTTTGCCTGAAATTAGGGACTTCTTCCTGTGATTGAAAATACAACGTAATGAGTAAATAACGGTTGAAGGACATGATGATTAGACTTCCGAACAATGTAACCTTACCGGAGTAAACTGTACATCCAACCCGCTGCATAGGAAGTCCATAGCTTTCATGACGTATACCCCACAGTCATCACTATTTGTTTGTTTTGGGGTCCCATCGACTATATCAAAATGCTATTCAACTTTTCAGAAAGTATTCCCGTCATCACATTTATGAAATAACCATCGAAGCCCATATGTGAATCCACGTGCATACAATTTGAAATTTCTCTTCCAAGTTGTGTCTATACTGTCGATCAACCATACTTGTCTCTTCATTGGATATGCTACTATTAAAGTCCAGTGCGATTCGTGAACATGGACATGAAAGTAGACCTACAAAGTACATGAAACTATTATAAGCACATATGTCTACCATGCGCATTCCATCAAAAGCACATACATAATCGTAGACAAACCGTCTCGTATTGCCACATGGGCTTTACCGACCAAGCCAGGAGGGTCACAACCGATGGATTAAGTCCATTCAGCATCGTCTCCCTATTACTGTGGTCACCTGCAACATATTTACATATGCTGTTGACATCTTTCTGGAATAATACCTGTTTAAGTACGATAAGAGAAAACTATAAATTTCAGGCAGAATGATTACTACATATGATCATATCAAACTGTTCTTATTACGAATATTTACCCAGAACCAAGTGGATACAAATAAGCAATCCTGAGGGTACGCAGCAGGATAATGTGCTCTGCGATCCGTCAGAAAATCCATGTATGCGTTAATGCACTGTGTAAAGAAATATTAATCAGTAAATATCGACAGTCAATGAAAGAGTTATCCACAATGAAACCTACATTGAACTGCGACTTACCCCATCATCAACCCATACGTTATCCCATATATAATGCAACCAATAATGGTCATCGGAATCGTAAGCGGCTTTAACAATACTGTATTCATCAGGCGATAGCTGTCTCGAAGGGTTCATAAATCCAGGTACGTAGGTGAAGCCGAATTCGGACTTGGTGCGAGGTTCCGTGAACGGGCTGCGTTGGAACCTTAAAGGTTGTCAGTCACGAACGGGCTTCATATTATCATCTCCCGCTACCCCGCACGTGAAATGAGAGGGTGTCACAAATTTTGAATGACTCCCAGAATACACGACAAGGGTAGTGCAAACCTCTACATCATCCACGTTATGATAACCGTATGCATCCGGAGTACGCTGAATTGAATGAGGCTTTACTTCCTCTCCATCTCGTTCATCCGCCGCGCGTTTTTCCTGAAGACACACGATATATACTTGGTTAGTATCTAAATCGCATTGTAAATTACCAGTGCTGCACAATTAGAATTGAAAATACGTACCTTCACCGCTTCCAATTCGGCTTCAAGACGAGAAACTTTTTCACCTAATTTTTTATTTTCCTCCTTCAATTCGGCCACTTCGGTCGCATATTTAGTTACCTTATTCAATAATATCTTATACAATTTCTTCCATCTAGACTTTTCATCTGATTGTACGGGCCTCTTTGTGCTCACTCCCCCCTCTACATTTGTATTCATTACTGTCTTATTTGGCCCTATAGATTTAATCTCAATAGCTTCTTGTCGTCTATCCATGTTCCTCTTTGACCTCTTCTTACTTATTAACGTCGCGTTTCCAACAAGTCTTTGAACTTCTATAACAGCGTCGCGTTCCTCCTCATCTGTGGTGGGAATGAGGCTCCGGTGCTCACAAACTACACGATGAACATGAATGGAATTATTAGAACATAAAAGTAATGTTAAAACTACAAAATCCACCGTCACACTACATTCCATGCATATTACCGATTCTTTTTCAAAGGTTTTAGAAACATTCGCAGACCGCGCTATCATGTTCATTTTCCAGTTGAGAAATGGCGGAATATGGATAACGGTCTTTCTCGAAGCCTAGCGATGTGAGCCGGTTAGAGATGGGAAGAACTCGTACGCCCAAACCTATTGAGTCAAGAATACAAAAGAAAATGAATAATATAAGGTAATATATCGTGTATTTGGAATGTACAAATTTATAGAATACAATACTAAATTTACCTGAAGGGCAAATGTGTTTCTGCAAAAAACGTACGTATTTAGATAGTGTGCCTTTATTGCCATGTTGGCATGGTACTTCAAGATTTCGTAGTCAACTCGACCCCAAGGATAGTTATTAAAATCATCGATACTATTTGCTAAACTAATATATTCCTCCACACATTTATTCTTTCCAGGTAATCCAACAATTAAATTCTCCACGCGTAATAGTAGGGCAAATTTCACGACATGCGAATGTCTTTTCGACCCTACAAGACTTTCAAAAGTTTCCATTAAGTCTTTCTTTGTAATATGTTCGTAATTCTTAAAGTACTGGTCTCGTAAGTCGTTCTTGACTTCTTTTGACTTGTACGGTGCCCACTTCAATCCCATAATTAATGTGTATTCCATCTCACCAAAACGGATGATGGAATCATGGATGTTGAACCGTAGGTCACCGAGATGTCTCTGCATCAACGCATGGATGATTGGTCTATGAAATATGAATTCTCTTTCGTTAAAGTCTAGCAAATATCTAAAGCAAGTCGATCGGAATAAATCTCTACAATTTTTACACCCATCAAATGCAGCCTTCAATGGAGTTAAAAATTCAACTGAACATTTTGCTGCCACCTTCTTAGCAAAATAATCTGGGCAAGGACGGCTTTCTCTCATTCATGCCACCTGTGGATATGTGTTGAAACAATTAGTACAATGAATAATGTATAATAAGTTGAAATAAAATACATGAATTAACCATAAACATATAATAAATACACATTCGAGGGTAATTGGCGCATAGAGATGGGAAACGATCCGAGCCGGCCAGAGTTAGCCCTACTTTGCTTTGGCTTGTTTTTATGCCACCCCGGTTTGTGGATTAGCTTGGTTTGTGTATATGTATTATGTATTATTCACGTTATCCATGTAAGAGGTTGTTCGAAACAAAAGCACAGGTGCATAATTTTACAACTGCATGGGAACGACATGCATCCTTGTATATGTATTATGTATTATGTATTATTCATGTCATCATGTATATGTATTATCCATGCCATCCATCTTTACATATCATTTTAGGACATGATCTTAAAATCATAACCAAAGCTCAAGTGGATCACACCCCAGGAAACAATGTACTTACGATCTACGAGCAGAATTAAGCCGAATCAAACCAAGATGAATTGAACCGAGGTGGATCGAACTGAGCTTCTAGCCATATGGACCCGGTATTACCCTACTTTGAGCTTGCTTTTGTTTTTTTTAAGGAGCTTGACTATGAGGCTTGGTTTAGTTTTCGAGCTGGCTTGGTTTGTGCCCACCTCTATTGACGCCATTGAAATGTTTATTTTAGAATCCAACCAAAGGTTATCGGGGGCCTTCAAATGGTGCACCTTGATGGATGTAACACATACTGCTTAGGGGGAATCCACAATGCAAGCCGAATTTCACAGTGCTCATTAGGAATCCACTATGCCAGGGGGACTCCACATTGCTTAGTGGGAATCCACAATGGCTAAGGATTCCACATTGCTTAGTGGGAATCCACACTGCCCGGGGGATTCGACAGTGGTCACTGAGAATCCACAGTGCTCAAGGGGATTCCACAGTGCCTAGGGGATTCTACGGTGATCAGTACGAATCCAGAGTTATCAGGGGGATTCCATAGTGCTAGGGGGATTCCACAATGCCCAATACGAATCCACAATGCCAGGGGGATTCCACAATGCTCAGTGGGAATCCACAGTGCTCAGGGGGATTCCACAGTACCTGGGGGATTCCACAGTGATCAGTGGAAATCCACAGAACTCATGGGGATTCCACACTGCTCTGTGAGAATCCACAGTGCTCAGGGGGATTCCACAGTGCTCAGGGGGATTACACAGTACCTGAGGGATTCAAGACTGCTCAGTGGGAATCCACAGTGCCGGGGGGATTCCACACTGCTCAGTGGGAATCCATAGTGCTCAGGGGGATTCCACAGTGATCAGTAGGAATCCACAGTTACCAAGGAATTCCACAGTGCTCGAGGATTCAAAGAAGACTTTCGAAAAATACACAGGAGAAATAATTAAAATAATACACATTATTACCTCTACATGCCATATCAGTCGCAATGAGAGAAGATTTGAGGTGTCGGTGTGGGTCCAACGGAAAGGAGCAACGGTCTTAACCGCCTTCTCCAGTTGGAGGTCGTTTTCTTAGAAAATGAGTTGACGGCGGTGGTCTCCTACGTCGTGCCTGGTGGTGGTCATTTGCGATGACGACGGTGGAGGTTTCTGCCTTTTGAAATTCTAAGTACATGGCTACGAGCCAACGGCCCCACCCTTTACAAACCGAAAACCGTTCGTATGTGGGGCCTATTGGATGGTGGCAGAAGAAATCAAATCCGTTCGTACAAGAAGGATTTTAAACTACTGTATCGTCAGAAAATTTGAAGATAAAATTTATTATAAGTAGACCACACCATTAGAAAAGAATTTAGAAAGAAGGAGAAACGTCAAGACTTTTGTTGACCACACATCATCTAAAAATGAACGCAAAAATACTTCTCGTGATTTTCGAAATTAATCCTCTCATATGAGCGGATCAGATTGGCAATCCGATGGCAAAAATCGTTGATTTTGTGGGCCCCACAATCCCCTTGAAAAAAACTTGTGCGAAAAGTAACTCCGTACGTGAGCAGCTGATCAGAGGGGCAAAACCGACCACAAAATTTTCAATTTCTCATGAAAAGGCCAATTTGAAAACTTTGTATGAGAAATTGAAGTTTTAGTTAAAATGGCCACACCTCGGGGCTAATATAGTTAATATCCCATTGTAGCTCATGTAATAAAATGATCTAGAAAACGGTATGGATGCCGTGGATATAAAAAATAACCATTAAGGTAAGCCCCACGGTCAGGGCCGCACCATGTTGGCGAACACCGGGTCGCACCTAATCCGCTCCCCTCCCTGAGAAGTTTTTAATGGTAGGACGGTCAATCACCACTGTTTCTTATGTTATGGTCCACCTGATAATTGGATCTAATTCATTTTTGAGATGATGCCCTAAACTGATCTGTAAAAACGGATGGACGGTGTGGATACATAATACATACATCAATGTGGGCTCCACGGTAAGGGCCGCACCGTCTTGCGTGAGGCCAGGGTCTCACCTAATCCACTCTCGTCTTAATAGCCCAAAGCTGCCGTCAGATCAACCTCCATTATTCATTACACGACGAAAAATAAGTGTACCCTCAGTCACATGATTGTCGGATGCACGCTAGATCGGGTCCACTCGTCGGGTAGGCCAGGAAGGGATCATGCACGAGATCAAGAATCATGTCGGTCCGCTCATAGTAAAATCCACACTTTTACGTTGAATTCAGACCATTTGTCCCTTACTCCATACTTACAACCGTCCATTTGCACTCACGAGTAGCCTGGGTCACAGCCATTCCTGTACTATTTTTGGGGCGCGAATTAGGTGTTACCCCAGGAACAGCTTAGTAGGTGTTACCCCTACCGTGTGGGGCCCATAGTGATTTATTTTTTTATATATCGACGCCGTCTATCTATTTTTTTTTTTAATATCATTTTAGGATGTGATACAAAATCTTAAGAGGATCAAAATCTCAGGTGGACCATACTGCTAGAAACAGTGATGAATAACCATTAAAAACGTTTTGTGGGATACAAAACCCTTTTCGAAATCTGATCTTTATATTTCCCTTTATCAAGACCTTATTGATATTATCAAGAGCTTGGATTGCAAATAAATACTGCCAAAACCTTACGATGGGCTCTTTGAAATTTTAATAGTGGGGCACTCAATTACACTGTTTCTAGTGGTATGGTCCACTTGATATTTGGGTCTTCGTAATTTTTGTAACCTCATCCTAAAATGTCTGTAGAAACGGATGGACAGCGTGGATATAAAAAATATCATCCATGCGGGCCATCCGGTAGGGGTAACACCCACTAAGCTGTTCCCGGTGTAACACCTAATTCCCGCCCCTATGTGGGCCTCACATAAGGAAAAGGTGGGTAGGTAAAAATATCATATGTGGGCCTCACATAAGGAAAAGGAAAGTGGGTAGGTAAAAATATCATCCATGTGGGCCATGCAAAAATGAACCGGATCCAAGACTAAGTGGGGCCTCACTAAAGGAAAAGGTGGGTAGGTAAATTACTACTGTTGAAACGTCCCTGGGTCCACAGTAATGTTTATATGACATCCATACCTCTCATAACGTCACTACTACTGGGATGAACTGGAAACACAAATATTATCCTGATTCGAAACTCCCGTGGCTCCACAAATATTTCAACTGTCGAAATCCAATCCTCACGTTTTCGGCCCACTGTCTTGGATCTGGTTCATTTTTGTTTTCATGTCCTAAAATGAGCTCCCAGAACGGATGGACGGGGTGGATTTATAAATAAAAAAAAAGATCACTTTAGGCCCCACCAAAGTTCCCAGCGCAGGAACTTCCTGCACAAGGCTTTCGCACGAAATCCGCGCCCCTATTTTGGGGGAGGTCGCATACATGGTAGCATGAGAGCGGACTAGGTGAGACCCCGCATCCACCGAGGTGGGTGGGACCCCTGACTGTGGGGCTGACAGAGATGTATGTGCCTTAAATCCACACCGTCCAACCATTTTCAAAGTTCATTTTAGGGCATAAACCTAAAAATGAAACATGCGAAAATCTTAGGTGGACCACACCAAAGGAAACAGTCGTGATTGAATCCCCACCATTACAAACTTGGTGGAGCCCACTGGAATGTTTATTTGCCATCCAACCTGTTGATAAGTTTACAAAGACCAATATGAAGAGACCACACAAATATCATATTGATCCAAAGCTTTGGTGGCCCATAAGAAGCTTTTAATGGTCAATTATTACTGTTTCCTATACTATGGTCCATCTGAGATTTGGATCTGTTTCATTTTTTGGATCATGGGCTAAAAAGAGTTTTCAATACAGATGGACGGGGTGGATGTAGTCACATACATCAAAGTGGGGCCGACAATCAGGGGTCACACGCACCTAGGATCGGGGGTTTCACCTAATCCGCTCCCTGGTAGCATAGGGCGGATTAGGTGAGACCCCGGCCTCACCCAAGACGGTGTGGCCATTACCATGGGGCCATCTTGATGAATGTATTATGTATCCACGCCGTCCATCCGTTTTTCCATATCATTTTAGGGCATTATACAAGAAATGAAGCAAATACAATTATAAGGTGGACCATACATAAGAAAAGGTGGTGATTGATCACCCTACCAGAAAAAACATATTAGGGCACTTTAATGTTTCTGTAGTGTTTATTTACCATCCAATCTATTGATAAGGTCACATAAGCCTGAATGAAGGGAAAAAAACAAATATCAGCTTGATCCAAAACTTTCGTAGCCCATTAATGGTCAATTAACACTGTTTCCAATGTTATGGTCCATCCAATAATTGGATCTGTTTCATTTTTTGGTTAATGCCCTAAAATGATATGAAAAAACCGATGGACGGCATGGATACTGAATACATACATCAAGGTGGACCCTACTTAAGGGCCGCATTGCCTTGGGTGAGTCCGGGGTCTCACCATGGGGATGTTGTGGGGACATCAATTTTTCATTAGATCCAGCTCGTACGTTATATGCGTCCTTCGTGTTAGGAGATGAGGCCAAAAATCAACTCCAGTAGGCCACACAACAAAGGACCAATAAAAACCTTCCCACTGCTTGTGGAGCTTAACATGACTCGGGCAGCTGATTAGGTGTGGCCCTGGCCTCACCGGAGATGGTGCGGCCCTTACCATAGGGCCCACCTTGATTTGTGTATTCTGTATCCACACTTTAATTTCATCTTCTTCTTCTTCTTCTTTTTTCATATCATTTTAGGTACTGATCTAAAAAATGAAGAAAATCCAAATATCAGGGGTCCAAGAAATGAAGAAAATCCAAATCTCAAGGTGGACCATACTCTCTGAACACCTTACCATGAAAAACTTATTAGGGCTCATCTTAATGTTTCTGAAGTGTTTATTTGCCATCCAACCCACTGATAATGTCCCATAAGCCTGATGAGGGGACAAAATAAATATCAGCTTAATCCAAAACTTTTGTCACCAATTAATGGTCACTCACCACTGTTTCATATGGTATGGTCCACCAATTATGAGATCAGCTTCATTTTTTGCATAATGCCCTAAAATGATCCAGAAAAAAAAATGGACGGATGGGTAAATATAGACTATAGACATCAAGGTGGGCCCTACAATAAGGGTCATGCTGTCTTTGTTGAGGCTGAGGTCTCACCTAATCTGCCATCGGATGGTTGGTAGATAGACTTGTTTCAGCGTTGAGATCATGAGATCGAGTGCCCATGTTGATAAAGGTGGATGCAGGAAGTGTGGATGTAGACGAGGTATGTACATTAGTTGCTAGTACCAACTTTGATAAAGGTAATTGTCTCTAAATATAATACGCATGATACGATTGACAGGTGCCTATAAATCTTATCTTTAGCCTTATCCATCTTTTCCTCTGACCATTCTATAGGGACTAGCATTCTTGTGGACAATCAACAAACTCTTTCAGCGATCAAAGACCCAATGTCCTCCTCTTAGGAGTTGCGCCTATTCGCTATGAGACTTCATATCTTCGCTTCTTCTCCCACCAGCTATGTTGGGATTATTTCTTTAGGCTAGCAGTCATTCAGTTTCACTTCCCTTCCAGATTCATCACTGATACTAAGATAGCTGAGTTTATTTTATGCCTGGCTTGGGCTGTGGCCTCTTCTCTTGGTGGTCCTCTTCCTTTTTCCCTCCCCCATTTCCTCTTCTTTTTTAGTTTTTCTTTTCTCCCCCGCACTCGAATGTGGGTACAGGTTTCCCTTGTCCTTTTCCTTTCTTTCTTTTCTGTCGGGGTCCACCCCGTCTGTTATATCATTTCAAGCTTTGCCCTAAGTAATAAGAGAGGCTTGCTCGCTTGCTTTCCAAAATAAAAAATAAAGACAAAATTGTGGTGAGATTTGATTGGAAGACAGCCACTGTAGAAAAACAAGCCACGTTGAATACACATGGGACCAAACAACTTTCATTCCTCCTCAAAAGAGACTCATATTTAAGAGTAAATCCTATCGTATCATAGCTAAGAGCAGTACCTAATTTGCATCCCCATTGAGTTTTATGAGGCCCTGATGTGGAGAGATTTAACTAGGCCACATGCTACTGTTAGAAATGGGGTAATACAAAAGCATGTTTTAAAGTGGCTTGGTGTCACAAATGGGTTGGACTAATCAAATCTCTCTACATCAAGGCCTTGGCAAACTTAGTATTTTCCCGTGTACCAAATCTTGTTCCCGTGAACAAGGGATGCAGATTGCCAGTGACCCTCTCCTACAGTTGAAAGCTAGGTGAGGCCCACAAAGATGCTTGTTAGAAAACTACCCATTATGTTAGAATTCAGACCCCTCAACAAACCTGATCCAACTCCCAGTATTAGAGAATATGGATCTAATACAACCTGTCAAACCATGCGCTTTGCGGAAGTAAATTCAAGAAGATGTTACAATCACAGTATAATATAGAATAACCAAAAGCAATAAGCAAGCAACCATAATAGACACAAAGTTTTATATGGAAAACCCTTACGTGAAAAAACACAACACAAAGCGACAAAAATCCACTATAATCAAAACCCTTAGAGTTACATCACTCACCTTCTTCAATTACAGATGTACCCGATCTCCCCTTACAATGTGCACCCCTTGAGATCTCTTTCTCAAGCCCTTAAAAGTATCGAAAACCCTCTCTCATCTTGTTAAAATCCTAGCCATTGAAGATGATACTCGTAAAAAACGTATCAACTAAACCCTAATAAAAAACGAACATAAATACCTGCATTTGCACAAAACTGCGTAAGGCTTTCATCTGCACCTTTGGTTTGATTGAACTAACCATTTGTCGGACCGAAGCCAGCCGACATATCACCGGTCAGACTGAAATCATCTAGATCTTCATAGTGAGCAACATGCGAAAATCTCCATAATTCAATTGGACCAAAACCCTGCTCGGTAGGACCGAAGACCCCCAAAACTGTAATTTCTTCTAAAATTCAGTTGAACCGAGCCAATATTTAATACAACCGAATATTGCCTCCTCTGCTCAATAAAATTGGTAGAATCCAAGGTATCTGCATAACATGTTCCATTTATTTTGCAAGCTCATATTGGGATATAAGCTCAAAAATTTGGTAGATCTAAAACTCGAATGAGCCATATGGTAGAAAGTAATAAGGGGGCGTTTGGCGCATCGTAGAATTGCGTTTGGTCCCATGCGGGATTTCAGTGGATTTTGAAATCCACTACACATGTGGGCCCAACATTGATGGATATGTTTTATCCATGACATTTATCCATATACGCCCTTTACACATGACATTATGGTTATAAACATGTACGAGTGACCGACATCTGTTGTGAATTTGGTTCGTTGATTACAATTCCATGGTCTACCAAATGGGATTTTACTTAGTTAAGCGTTTTTTCCATAGCAAGAATTTGATACCAAACATGGGATTAGATGGTAAAAATACGATGGTATCACCATTCAAGTAATCATTATGCAATAAATGATGTTAATCCCACCTAATACTATTCCATCCCTTCTAATACCCATGTGCCAAACACCCTGAGTTAGAATGCACGTCATTTAAATATATGTTGTGGGGCTACAAATGAGGCTAATATTTATGTGTTTTCAATTCATCCCATTGGGTGCGGATTGCCTATGACAATATCTTTGTGCCTGGAGCTGTGTGGGGCCATAGAGATGTCTATTACAAATCCACTCCATCCATCTGTTTTTAAAAGCCACAATAGGGCAGGATTCTAAAAAACAAGCAAATCCAAAACTCATATAGGCGTCTAGCATGATAGAAGTTTTGTATCAGGATAATATTTGTTCCTACAATTTATCTGATTGTACTGTTTGGATGGCATATAAACATCATGGTCAGCTCCAAGAAGGTTTCAATGGTGGACGTTGTTGTTCCTCTGTTTTATTAGTGTGGCCCACCTGAGTTTTGGATTTGACTGATTTTTAAAATCCTGCCCTATTTTGACATATCAAAGCAGATAGACTGAGTGGATTTGTCATGGACATCTCTATGGGCCCCATGGAGCTCCAGGCACGGATATATCTCGGTGTGGTCATGGGCAATCCCCTCTCGACCCAAAAGTAGAGTGTGCTCGTATGTTAGCGACATCACGACAACTTGTGGTAGTACGGCATGCAACGGGGTCCAGATCAACTGTATAATCAATTTATCAAATCCATTCAATTCTCCCCCTCATGCTTACTGTGCAAAAAACAAATCAGGCAGATCTAAAATTTAGGTGGGGCACGGTGTAGTAATAATGCTAAATCATTGCCCTTGACTTCTGAATTCATGTGGTGTGGCCCACGTGGGTTTTTAAATGGTATATCTATGAATGTCAATTGCTTGTGACCCCGTACAAATAAGTGGGGCTCATCGTGATGTTTATGAGAAATTCATCGTCCATTCATTTAGCCAGCTCATGTTGGAGCATGAGGCTAAAAAAAAAGGCAAATTTGTGCATGGATTAAGAACTATTCTGCCGATGCAAAGCTCAGAACAAGATAGTACATGGCAAGTTGGTATTGGTGGAGAGTAGGTTGTCAGAAGAGACCCATCACATCAGTAAACAGAGGTTGTGCGCCCACAACCTCCTCTCCACTAATACCATTTGACAGGTATGTGCACATCTAGCCTATCTCGAGCTTACCTAATCTGACTTGGACATATCCCGGAGCTCGACAAATTCAAAACTCAGGTGGGACACTCGGTAGGAAAATGTGGGGAAGGAAATGCTTACCACGGAAATATTCCCAGACAAGGTGTTCCAAATGTCCGCCTCACCTGATGTTTAATAGAAGCGGAGCGCATGCGGGACGTGGATTGTATCTTACCCCTCTAGCCACAATCAAGCAGATATGTGGTGTAGCTCACTGTGATGCATCTGTTTATCCATGT
Organism: Liriodendron chinense; assembly: GCA_003013855.2. NCBI lineage: Eukaryota > Viridiplantae > Streptophyta > Magnoliopsida > Magnoliales > Magnoliaceae > Liriodendron > Liriodendron chinense. The sequence goes on along the minus strand of ML058570.1, from coordinate 2,943,900 downwards.
GGTCTATCCCTTTTCTCATATCATTTTAAGGTATGATCCTAAAAAAGGAAGCAAATCCAACGCTCAAGTAAACCACACCACAGATGACTCATGCATTTAATTTTTTGGGCATTTAATGCAACCCAAGCTTACTATTTGGTGTGGTCCACTTGAGGGTTGGATAGGCGTCATTTTTTGGCTCATACCTTAAAATGAGAAAAAGGGATGGATGGCGTGGATAAACAGAGACATCACAATTGCCACCACGGATTTGCCCGTTCGTTGGGGGCACTGCCCTTGTGAGAGTGCACTCCAGCCGGACACGGATTTAGTAGATCCTTGACTATGGGACCAACTGTGATGTATGCTTTTTTATATCGATGCCTTCCATCCATTTTAAAACTCATTCTAGGGCATGAGCCAAAAAATGAAGTCAATCCAAATCTCAAATGGACCACACCACGGGAAATAATGGTGATTGAACATCCATCATTGAAAAAGTCTTTGGGGCACAAAAGTTTTGAATCAAGTTGATATTTGTGTTTTCCCTTCCTCCGAGTCTATGTGACCTTATCGACAGGTTGGATGGCAAATAAAGATTATTGTGTGACCCTAGAAGTTTTTAATGGTGTGCATTCAATCACCATTGTTTCCTGTAGTGTAGTCCACCTGATATTTGGATCTGCTTCATTTTTTATCCATGCTTTAAAATTATCCAGCAAAATAGATGGACGGTGTGGATATAAAATATATGCAGCACAGTGGGCCCTATAGTCATGGATCGACCAAATCTGTGTCTACTCAAGGGAGTGCAATTGCATTTCTCCCACGAGCTATGCTTGCTGACATGAATTCCCAGGTATCGTTACATCTTACGAGGAGACTGCAACGGTTGGATTTGGTCATGTTTGGATGAGCCACATCGTTTACATGACGGGCCTCACCGCGCACACGTAATTCCCAGACAATCTCTAAAGATTAGAAGATTTTACTAATGGCCATGAAACAACTTTTGAAGTAGACAATCCATATTCAAAGAAATGAGTTAAATGATCCAATGGTTGAAATGGTTCAATTTGAGATATTTCTTTCACTCTCTCTCAAGTATAATGAGATCCACCGTATAAACAATCTGGATTGTTGCAACATGATACCAGATCACACTGGAGCGGATCGCCTGTGACCCCGAGCAGAGAGATATACTTGTTCCTGAGGCTGCACGGGGTCCATAGAGATTTTTGTGACAAATCTACTCCATCCATTTGTTTTGAAAGATCACAATAGGAGATGATGATAAAAAGAAACAAGCATATATCCAAATCTCAGTTGGGCTACGAGTTCGGATCCTCTGTTGGCTGCCAAGCAGGAAATCCCTGCTTGGAGCCTTTTCATTGGTCCACATCACACTGCATCACGCCAGTGTGATCAGGTTGCACTGAGGAAGTTCCATAGTTGCATACCTAAGTGATGACGTGGACCAATAAAAAGGCTCCAAGCAGGTTTTCTGCTTGGAGCCAATAGAGGATCCGGATTCGTGGGCTACACCAACAAAACAGTGGCACACAACAATGTACACCGTTGAAACCTTCATTGAGCTGAAAATGACGTTTATACTCCATCCAAACCATTCACAAAATTATTATCACTCAGATAAACTGTACGAACTAATATCAAAACTTTTGTCACTGCCCCGCATTCAATCTCCACTGTTTCACGTGGTATAGCCCACATGAGTTTGGATCTGCCTGATCCTCATAACCCTATTCTACTGTGGTCTTTGAAAACAGATGGACAGAGTAGATTTGTCACCTACATCTCTATGGGGCCCACACAGCTCCAGGCATATCCTGTAAGGCTCATCTTTTTTTAGCTTTTTCATGAGAAATTGCAAACTTTGGGTTGGAAATGCCCCTCTAACCACCTTGAAAATGCTCCTATGAAGAAGTGAAAGCCCTCTTAGGCGTGGACAGGTGGTTGACTCTTGGGACCCACCATGTTGTATATGTTTCATTCGTGCCATCCATCCTTTTTTTCATATCATTTTAGGCTTTGAGCCTCATTTTGCACTAGATCTAGATCTCAGGTGTGCCATACCATAGCAAACAATTGGGATAAAAATGTCCACTATTGAAACCTTTTTAGGCGCATCTTGATGATTATTTGTCATCCAATCCTGTTGATATGGTCACATAGACCTGTATAAAGAGACCACGCAAATATCAATTTGATTCAAAGGCCTTGTGAGCCCCATTATAAAGAAATAGTGAGGGCAGTGATGCCTACTGTTGAAGCCTTCCTTAGGCTTAGGAGGATTCCACAGTGCTTGGGGGGAATTTATAGTGTCAAGGGGAACCCACAATGCTCAAGGGGAACCCACAGTACCCCGGGGGTAATCCACATTGCTCAGGGAATCCACAGTGCTCAGGGGAAATCCACTGTGCCCAGTGAATCAACAGTGGACGTCATTATCCCAACCATTCCCTATGGTGTGGCCCACCTATGATCTGGATCTGTCTCAGAGTTGGGCCATGGCCCAAAATGATATGGCAAAAAGGATGGATGGCGTGTATGTAACATATGCATCATGGTGGGGCCCACGGTGGAGCCCCTTTGTAATGCCCAAGAGGGTTTCTGCCTCTTTATGAACGTACATAGGAGCAGGTGGGCAAAGGGCTTCCGCCCTAATGAAGTGACGTCACCAACTTTTATGGACCCCACCATGATGTCTGTGTTGTATCCACATTGTCCATCCAGTTGGAGAGATGATTTTAGGGCATCATCTAAATAATGAGACAGATCCAATTCTCAAGTCCACCCCACCAAAGAAAATAGTGGGGATAGTGGGGTGATAGTTGAAACCTTCTTAAGGCCCATCATGATGTTTATTTAAGATCCAACTTGTTCATAAGTTCACACAAACATGGAAGAAGGAAAAGCACAAATATCAGCTTCATAAAAAAACTTATGTGACCCAAGAATTTTTTAATGGTAGGACATCAATCCGCGCTATTTTCTTTGGTAAGGTCCACTCGAGCTTTGGATCTGCTTCATTCTTTAGCTCATCCCCTAGAATGGTCTCTCCAAATGGATTTATGGTGTTGATATAACATATGTATCATGGTGGGGTCTACAATGGAGCCCCATCACCCAAGAGGGCTTCCACCTCTCTTTGGACGTTCAGTGATGAGAGAGGCATTTCCCACTGAAAGTTTTGTAATTTTATGTGAAAAGCCCGAAAAAATGAGCCTCACAAGAAATTAGACTTTTAGTGAAAATAACCCCACCTCAAGGCCATGACAGTAACAATCCCTAGTCAGGGGCAATCCGCTCCTCTGCTGGACGGCCCTTTTCTCGGACGCGGATTGCCTGCGCCTCAGGGGCAGGGCACAGAAAGTTCCTGCAGTCAGAAACTGTGTGGGGCCCACAGAGATGCCGTTGAAAAATCCACTCTGCTCATCATTTCTTCAAGACCATATTAAGACAGAAATCTAAAATGCAGGAAGATCCAACACTCATATGGGCCATACCACACAGAAACAGCTGTGATTGAACGCCTACAATTGGAAACTTTTGAGGGCCACAGAAGTTTCTTATTAGGATGAAATTTTTACCTACGGTTTATCTGAGTAGTAAGAACTGTATAAACGGTTTGGATGGCGTATAGATATCATGGTCGGCTCCAGGGAGATTTTAACGGTGCAAGTTTCCTTTCCCACGTTTCTTATGGTGTGGCCCATATGAGTATTGTATCTGCCTGATTTTAGTTTCCTGTCCTATTATGGTCTTGAAAAAACTGATGGATGGAGTGGATTTGTCTCGGGCATCTCTGTAGGCCCCACACAGTGACTACATGAACTTCTTGTGCCCGGTGAACAGTCAATCCGCGGCCCCTCTCATCGCGTTCATTTTACCTCTGTCGCGATTGAGGATGCCGCACATGTCCCAGTCCAGCCCAAAATTTTCAATGGATGGCCGATATCGATGGTTCACATCATGGATGGCAACCCACGCTGTAGTTATGGCTCTCAATGGAGTGGGTCAAATCCGAGATCCAATTGACTCCGAATCCATGTAATGAAGAGTTGAATCTTAAAATGTTGAGGTTAGTTACCGGATTTAGATATTAAAACAGGTCTAATTACTTAAATGGATATGATATGGATTTCCAGGAACATATGCCAATTTAATCCAAATCCGATTAAGATCCGGCTCATTGTCACCTTACTGTATAGGTTATGTTCAAGCTCGGATTAGGTACTACCCAAGGCTTTACCGGATATGCCTGACGTGACACATTTGCATAGGTGAAGGACACATTATCTGAAGAGACCTGTCACATCAGCAAGCATGACACAATCTTGTCACGCCTCCTCTCCCCCAATGCCCATACACCACGTACAGGCTTGGGTAGTACCTAATCCATGCTTATTATATTACTGCTGATCATCCATTTTATAAATTATTTTAAAGTAGGCTCCGTTAGTGCCTAATCCATGCTCAATATATTCCTGCTGAACATTCATTTTACAAATTATTTTAGGCCAGGCTCAGGTAGTACCTAATCTAGGCTCGTTATACTCCTGCTAACCATCCATTTTACAAATTATTTTAGGCCAGATTGACCCTACCATAGTAAATAGAGGGATTTTGCATTATTTTTCAACTAAATTAAATGTATCATATTATATATTTTATATCATATATTTTTTTTAGATTTGTAGTGCAGGTGGATTCAAACCTAGATCTGACCCGATGGTTGCCTGGATTTTGGATTGAAAATAGATCTAACAATTTATAAATGGATCGGATAGGGACATCACCTTTTGTATCCGAATACTTTTACAGATATACGGGTTCGTTCAATTTCCAAATTTCAAGCGGACCACACCACAAAAAAAGTGGGATTAGTGACATCCACCGTTGTGCCCAAAGTGATGTTTATTTGTCATCCTAGCTGTTCATAAGGTCATATAAACCTGGATGAAGGGAAAACACAAATATGAGCCTAATCCAACACCTCTGTTGCCTCCAAGAAGTTCATATGTAAGCGTTCAATTCCTACTGTTTCCTTTGGTGTGGTCTAATTGAGCGTTGGATATTCTTCAATGTTGGGCTAATTCCGTAAAATGCGCTGGAAAAAACGGATGGACGGCGTGGATAAAACATATACATAACTGTGGGCCCCACAGAGAATCTACACCACGGTAGAGCGTGGTCAGCTGCACACTAAAGCATCCCTTTCAGTCGGAACTCCTCCACTAACCCCATCAGACCTTCGCTCATTCATTCGACATCCACCCACAACATCGAAACTCAAATAAAAAGGCATTAAAAAAAGGGGGGAGAGAGAATATTAACACCCACATATTGAATAAAATCATACAAAATAATGCAAAAATCTGTAGCAAAAGATCACCAAAAAATACAACAACTCCCCCATCTTCTCATCCATGGAAGACTCTAACCGTCCATTCAATCTCTTCCTCTTCCTCTCCCTCTCCCTCCTCTTCCTCTCAGGTAAAAATAAAATAAAATTCTACCCCCTCAAAACCCCCAATTTTTAACATCTCACCCCCTTTTCATCTCTTTTTCTCAATCAGCAGCAGCAGAAGCAGACCTAACATGGAAGCTCAAGAAGCAGAACCAAGACACCGCCGCTTTCGTAGGTGTAAACATCGGAACGGACACCTCTAATCTCCTCTCACCAACGGCCATCGTCTCCCTCCTCCAGCTCCAGCAAATCACCCACGTCCGTCTCTACGACGCGGACCCCACCCTCCTCCGCGCCCTGGCCCACACCAAGATCCGCGTCGTCGTCGGAATCCCCAACAACCAGCTCATCGCTCTTGGCTCCTCAAACGCCACGGCCGCCGCCTGGATCGGCCGCAACGTCGTCGCTTTTTACCCCGACACCCTCATCACCTCCATCGCCGTCGGCGATGAGGTCCTCACCAGCGTCCCTTCCCTGGGCCCAGTCCTCGTCCCCGCCATCGAATTCCTCTACGCCGCCCTCGTCGCCGCCAACCTGCACACTCAGATCACGATATCCACCCCGCACTCGGCCTCCATCGTCCTCGATCCCTTCCCCCCTTCTCAGGCCTTCTTCAACCAGTCACTCAACTCCGTCATCCAGCCGTTGATCGCGTTCCTCTCCCGGACCGGATCGCCCCTGATGATGAATCTCTACCCTTACTACGTCTTTATGCAGAATCGGGGCGTCGTTCCAATCGACAATTCGCTCTTCAAGCCGCTAACCCCTGCCAAGGAGGAGGTGGACCCGAATACCCTGCTGCATTACACCAACGTCCTGGATGCGATGATCGATGCGGTCTACTTCTCGATGAAGAACCTCAACTTCACCGACGTCGCCGTCCTCGTCACCGAGTCCGGTTGGCCGTCGAAGGGCGACTCGAAGGAGCCGTACGCAAGTATCGACAATGCCAACACCTACAATTCGAACCTGATCAAGCACGTGATCGACCGCAGCGGGACGCCGCTGCACCCGGAGATCACGTCCAGCGTCTTCATCTACGAGCTCTTCAACGAGGATCTGCGGCCGGGGCCGGTGTCGGAGGCGAATTGGGGGCTTTTCTATGCGAATTCGACGCCGGTGTATCTGCTGCACGTTTCAGGGAGTGGGACGTTCCTGGCCAACGACACGACGAACCGGACGTTCTGTGTGGCGATGGACGGTGTGGATTCAAGGACGCTGCAGGCGGCTCTGGATTGGGCGTGTGGGCCCGGGAAGTCCAATTGCTCGGAGATACAGCCAGGGGAGGTCTGCTACCAGCCGAACAATGTGAAGAGCCATGCGACGTATGCGTTCGATAGCTATTACCAGAAGGAAGGGAAGGCCGTCGGATCCTGCGATTTCAAGGGCGTCGCCATTATCACTACCACAGACCCAAGTAAGTATGGTAGATGAAGAAAGAGTGTTCTGTTTCTCGCGTAATTGCTATTGATTCGGGCTGTGTGGGGTCCATCACGTGAATCCGAACCGTGTATCTGGTGCAGCTCCTTCTGATCACCGTACATTCCCGGAATCATCTCTGTGGACGATTCAGGTGGGACACGCCAGAGAGAGCAATACGTATTCACCTTTTGTGGCCCACTTAAATTTTATGATGGCTTGAGTTTAAGTGGGTTCCTTCATCTTGTGGGGCATAACCTGATGACTGGGTTGGATGGATATAAACTACAATGTGGAACCAACATTCCATCTGGCAATGTCTTAAATTGTTCCCTGTGGGTGTGGCCCAGAGGCTTTAAGACCTGGGGTCGCATCTAATTGACGGTTCTTGGCCCCACACGGTGTGATCATTCCCCTTCTCTCTGAGGTCCTATCTGCTAGTTGGTTCCTCGTGATCAGAACCGTTCAAGCAGAAAGTTCCACCATGAAAATTATAGGGGCCACCGAGTATGAATGGTTGTGAATGATCCTAGCCGTTTGAACCAATCAAGTATATCTTTTGAATGTTTAGGATCATCTTTAGAGAAAATAAGGCCCTATCTCCTGAAGTGGGCCCGGCTTGGCTGGCGGACTATGAGTTTACTTGAGGAGTGCGGCAGACGCCTTTCTTATGACTTTTGAGCTTTGCTTAGAGGGGTGAGCAAGCATTTCGGCTCTCTTTCTATATTCTATCTGCGCAGGGCTGTGGACCACTAAGTCAGCAGCCGTGATCACTCATGGTTTTTGAGACATTGGTGTATACGAAGTGGGGGCCACCTGTTGAACGGCTCGATCCTAGGTGTGAGGGAGTGCAATCAACATTCCATTTAAAATCAAATCCTCCCGTTGATTAGCTGTGCCACCTCTTTGTGACACGAATGGATGGTGAAAAGGTTCTCGAACCGCTCAATTCTGATTCAAACTTGTCGGCCACCCAACGAGCATATGGACTTATTTTGGAGCAGAGCACGTGCAATGGTGGTGCCCACCTGATCGACGGCTCTGATTGCCGCATTAGCAAATGTGGGAATGGGATGGTATAAAGTATAAGAATCCGGAACTCTGCTCAAAAGTATAAATCCTACTCTCGAAGCTTCTCGGAAGTGAACCGGAGGGAGGGAGTGCACTTTTATCTTGTACTTGCCTCCCGTACATGCAAACGTGGCATACTTTGACTAGATCTAAGCCGATCAAAAGGTGGGCCCTACTGCATATATTTCATCGTCAGAAAATGACATCTGTCCGCTAAATAGGTCGTCCTCACATGCACTCAAGGAATGGATGGTTAATTAAACACAGTCTCCACCTTCAACGTACGAGTTTGTTGACGTCTGAGGCTTTGGGTATAGCACACGTGTTAAGGTTGGCACTTGCGAGAGGCGAGTACACGAGGGGCTGAAACTCGGGCGAGTTCCGGAGCCATTTCACGGTCACGGGGCACTAGATTCCCGTGTTAGTTCAGCATCAATCTTATCAGAAGATGGTGGTGACTCTTCAACCGTACACATGGCATATTAGCATTAGTAGGAAGCGGATTGCGTACTGAGTAAGCTGTGTGGCCACCGTGGATGTATGTCTATTATCCGCGCCGTCCATCCGTTTTTCCAGATCATTTTCATGAGCCCGAAATTGGAGTATATGCAAAGCTCAAGTGGACCACACCACAGGAAACAGTGGGATAATGACCTCCACCGTTGAAACCTTCCTAGGACTTACAATTTATAGTGTTTCCTGTGGTGTGGTCCACTTGAGCCTTGCATATACTTCAATTTTGGGCTCATGCCCTAAAAGATATAGAAAAAACGGATGGACGGTCTGGATAAGACACATTCATTGCAGTGGGCTCCAGAGTTTACTCAATACGCAATCTGCTCCGGCATTCATCGGACGAGTTGTGGATGGGGGTGATGAAAATAAAATTGTTGGGAGAACATAACATATGGAATTTGGACCAGTCACTTATTTTTCTTTTAGCCATCCATTTGATAGCCATTAATTGGATGGTTAGGATTGCTTGATCGGTGTGGTTCTAGACAGATGCCCCATCCACAATGGGACCCACAGTTTAGATGTTCTGGATAGTTGTTCCTCAGTGTAACATACGAAAAAAATGAGTCACTATCTTTTTCAAAATGTTGCTAAATAAACGTAGGAGTCGCAGCAGACCTTATGTTTCGCAGCTTTTGGTAGATTTTAGGGGTTGGGAACATTTCTGTGAGATTCGTACAAAATATATTTTTTTATTTTGTTATTTTGTTATTTTTGCAGGTCACGGGAGCTGTATTTTTCCTGGCAGGTGAGGAAAGCTGGTATTTGTTCGCTGTACTTGTTTTGTTCATTTCTTCATTTTTTAAAAAAATAATAATTTCGTCGCTCGAGTGCAAAAAAGAAAGGTGCACTTGCCTCACACGTGGGAACTTGCCCACGTGCATCACATCCGAGACGCTCGTCAGGCTAGATAATCAGTTGGGCAATACCAGAAACATATGAACGGCTAAGGGAAATTTGACCAACGGTTAGAGTTATATGTACACGTGTGACCCACCTGAGTATCGTATTTGCCTGGTTTCGAAGGGGGAGGAGCGGATTAGGTGCGGCCCTTACGTGGGGCCCACCTTGATGCTGTATATCTACGCTGTCCATCCATCTGATCATTTTAGAACGTGGATTGGCAAGTGATCCTCGGTGCTCTGTGGGCCCCACCATGATGTATGTGTTTCATCCATGCCGTTCATCCGTTTTTCCAGATCATTTTATTGTATGAGCCCAAAAACGAGGTAGATCCAAATCTCAAGTGGACCACATCAAAAGGAAACAGTGTTGATTGAATGCTCACTATAAAAAAACTCCAATGGAGGCCACGGAAGTTTTGGATCAAGCTGATATTTGCTTCTTCTTTTTTTTTTTTTTTTTTTTTCTTATCTCTTCATCAAGGTCTGTATGGCCTAATCAACAGTTTCGAGGTCAAATAAACATTACAGTGGGCCTTGGGAGGATTTTAATGGGGGACATTCAATCACTATTATTTTGCCTATGGTGTGCTCCACCTGATATTTAGATCTGCCTCATTTTTTGGTTCAATCTCTAAAATGATCTGGAAAAAAAAATGGCATGGATAAAATATATACATCATGGTGGGGCCCACAGAACAACAGAATGAGCTCAAAAAATGAAGCAAATCCAAATCTCACGTGGACCATATCTCAGTAAACAGTGGTGATTGAACTACATAAGATTAAAAATTTACTAGGGCACACCATAATTTTTATTTGCCATCCAACTTGTTGATAAAGCCACGTAAACGTGAACGAAGAGAAAACCAAATATCAGCTTATCCAAAACTTTTGTGGCACATAATAAGTTTTTAGTAGACTTTCACCACTGTTCCCTTTGGTACGGACCACCCGAGATTTGGATCTGCTTCATTATTGGGGATTGGCAAAATGGATGAATGGCATGGATATAGAATTGTGTACCGTTTCCATGTGAGGTCAGCCACTTCCAAATTACACTCGAGCGACTGCAATTTATATTTCTCATAACTGCACGAACTGCGGCTTGGGAACCGCGTAAAAGATCTAAGCCGCTCATCAGCCGGGCACCACCATAGGGATTCGTTTCCCTGACATTGGGCAAACCTGATTATCCGATTGGGCACGTCAACTGAAGAATGGATCGTAGAAAAAGATTGATGAACAATCGCATTCATCTCATCAGCTGATTGCACTGACTTGGCTGATTTTTGGGTCAGGGTAACTATATGTATGGCCCATCTGATGTGCAGCTTGGATCTTGTACAAATGCCCCACCTTGGCACGTGTGGCTGCCAATGCCTCCGGCTTATGTTTTCATTATTCTACGGCTAGAATAGTGTCAACAAGTAGGAACCAGACCGTAGAGATGGTGGGCCCTACGTTTTCGGTCGACAGGGGAAAGAAATCACATTGATGTGACAATTTCAGACGTCCAATTTGGTTGATTAAGGACCACTAATCTTTTCTCGTCAGCTTGTCGGCTGATCAGATGGTTAAGACAGCTATCATTTTGCTATTTTTAATTGTAGAATTTTTTCGTGAGGCCCACCTAATTAATGGTTCGTTTCTCACCCACGTGTTTTACGAATTTGGATTTGCTGCAACCCGGACCGCTGGAACTTCCTACAGTTGGAAGCTATGTGGGGCCCACCGTGATGTTTGTGAGAAATCCACCCCGTCCATCTGTTTTGCCTGATCGTATTAGTACATGAACCCAAATGAGGCAGATCTAAAAACTCGAGACGGCCACGCGACAGGAAACCTACCGTGGAGGTTGGAAACCTTCCCAGGGTCCACCGCGACACACAAATATTGTGGCCCGCCGAATGTTTCAACGTTGGACGTTCAATCCCCACCTGTTCCTCTAGTGTGTACCCCTTGACTTTTCAATCTGACTCATTTTTGGACTCATGTCCTGCGCTGGGAAAACGAACGGCGAGGATTTCTCACAAGTGTAACGTTGGGCTTCGTCCGGTGGGGGCCGGAGGCGTCCTCGTCCTCGTCCCATGGGCAAAAGCACAGATGTCGGTCTGCCACCATTTTATTGTCTTTTTCCACAGTACCTGTCCGGGAAGCAGTACGATCCAGGCTGTAGAAAGTCTAGGACCCATACTTGCTTTTCACATGTGGACGCGGATTGCCTACTGACGCTGCCAGTAGCGAGGAAGCCAGGTGGCTACTGATCGGCGCTCTGTGGGCCCCACCATGGTGCGCGTGTTTTATCCCTGCCGTCCATCTATTTTTCCAGATGATTTTAGGAAATGGGCCCAAAAACGAGGCAAATCCAAATCTCAGTTGGACCACACCACAGGAAAAGCGGTTGATTGAATGCCCACCATTAAAATCTTCGTAGGGCCCACTGTAATGTTTATTTGCCATCCAACCTGTTGATAAGATCACAAAGCACAAATATCAGCTTGATCCTTGTGGCCCCTAAGAAGTTTTTAATGGTAGGGATTCAGTCACCATTGTTTCCTGTGTTGTGGTCGATCGATCTGACTTATTTTTCTGCTCATGCTATAAAATGATCTGGAAAATGGATAGACGGCATGGATCAAACACATACATCATGGTGGGGCCCACAGAGCACCGACCATTAGCGACTGCTACTGGCAGCGTTAGTCCTTAACATGTAGCACACGTGTGCCAGATTCAAAACGGCCAGCCCAGCTGTGTAGGTGTCTTGTCCCAAAAAGGGGGATGCCCACAGTGGGCAAAATAAATGGACGGGTGAGATATATTGACTAACGGCCCGTGTGGCATACGGGCGCGACTTGGGTGAGACCCCGGAACCAGCCATGTGGGTGGGACCCTGAACTTATGGTCCACCTGGATGTATTCCTTGTAGATCCGTGCCTTTAATCTGCTTTTCCAGATCATTTTGTACTATGGTACCAAAAATGAAGAAGATTAAAATTTTGGGTGGATTACAACATAAGAAACACTGGCTAATGACCATAAAAAACATTTTGTGAGCCACAAAAGTTTTCTATTAACCTGATATTTGGTTTTTCCTTTCATCCCTGTCTACGTGACCTTATCAACAGATTGGATGGTCAATAAACATTACGGTGGACTCCAGGAAGTTTTTAATGGTCACGGTTGAATGAGAACTGTTTCTTGGGGTGTGGTTTACCTAAAATTTACATCTGCTTCATTTTAGCAACTGCATTCTAAAATAATAGGAAGAAACAGATGGACGGCATGGATCTACAAGGAATACATCCAGGTGGGCCGTAAGTTCAGGGTCCCACCCACATCGCTGGTTCCGGGGTCTCACCCAAGTCGCGCCCGTGGCATACATGTTATCCAGTAAAAAAGTGTGGATTTGGATTTCACCATCAGTCTTTCTTTATACACATGGGAATTTCCACACGTTCGAGCTGTGTGGGGCCTACTGTGACGTTTGAATGCCATCCAACTCGTCAATTAGATGAGCCACTCAATTTTAGCCGTGGATCCCAAAACCCAGCCTGATCCATAGCTCAGGTGGGCCACACGCAAGGGAGCAAATGGGGACAATGGGGAGGGGGATGCGCACAGTAGGAATTTCCAGATGGAATGTTGGGTACGTTTTGTTTCGTATATCTCATCCGATCCATTCATCATGTTCGCCCCACCTCGATGAATGGATCCTCAGAAAATCAAGCCGTTCCAAAATTAATGTGGAGTACAACAACTGAATGATATATATATATATATATATATATATATATATATATATATATATATATATATATATATATATATATATATAATTGTACATTGCTCCCTGTGGTGTCCCATCTGAGTTTTTGACAGGGAAGATTTCTTGGGAGATGGTGTCCGCGATGATGCTTATAGGATGCATGGTTGGGATTCTACAAAAAAAAAAAATCACAAGTGGGCCCCACACAGCTCGAACGGAGCATGTGAACATACCCGAAAAGTGATTACACTTTTACGGACGGTCGCATTTTTAGTGACCCTTGGATTGACAGGGTGCGTTGCGTGGGCCCATGGGTCCACCGGGTGTGTGCGCCTTTCTTCGTGGAAATCATGAGGCCCACCTGCTTTCCCCTCTTAAATGATGCGATGCACAGTTCTACTGATGGCACCCTACTGCACCGACACTGGCTCCTCCTTTGGTGCCGAGTTAAGATAGGACGATTCCTTCTTCGGATTCTCTGGTCGGTGATGGGATGTGTGTGGGCCCCATATCTCATGACCATTGATTCTATTATCAATTGCAGCTTACAGGCCGATAGTGTTGATCGGTTTTGTGCAGCCTCGATGTGGGGCCCTCATTTGATTCTGCCCTTCTTTTGTTTTAAGACCCCGACTGGCCCACGTAAACGTGGTGGGCCCCAAGAAAACCCGTTGTGGGTCTCTAACCATTTGGGCCGTCAAGATCAAGCAATGCAGTGGTCTGTGTCAACCGGTCAAACCTTTAATTTCTGCCCCTTTATAGCCATGGACCGGAACGGGTTCGCACACGGTCCGGTCCGGTTTTTCAATGTAGGGTGCAAGTTTTGGGTTATTGCAGTGGGCCCGCTGCGTAATGTTCTGGTCGTGTGTCGGTGGCATACGACTGTTGTTTGAGTGTGGAGGTCTATAGGTTCCTCCAGCCTAGGATGTACAAACTACAAAGTATGCCCGGGTTTTCAGTTTGGACAGGTGGGTCTACTGTTCATTGATCCATGCCGTTGGTCAATCGAGCCCTGCAAACATCTTCGAGGCTGGAAGATCCTAGCCATGGACATTTTACCATTGAATGTGGAGTTATGAGGCTACAAATTGAATTGAAAGGTCGGGATTGTCTTATTCTGGAGATATCTGGAGCATGGGCGTCCCTGTACAAACATGGACGGTTTAGACTAAACCCGTACATGTCTGTTTTCGTTTATTTGAGACCGTTTATTTTGTTTTTCTTCGCAGTAAGAAGGCGGGCAATATCACCAAGCCAGGAAGTAATGCCACACTCGCCAGCAACGGGGAGAGATTGAGATTGAGAGGGAGGGGAGGTGTGGTCCACCTCATCATCATTTTAGTAATCCTCACCTTGACATGCATATCTTGGACAACATGAAGCACAGATGGAGAAAAAAAAAAAGGGAAGGCCATTTATTTATTTTATTTTATTGATTGATTTTGTGTTAGTGAAGGAAAGCTTTCCTTCTCTCTTTGTACGCCGTTTATCACATTTTGTGGAGCACACACACCACACGATTGATTTGGGCCCATTTTGGAAAGTGATCACAGTGGAACCACAATCACGAAAGGCGATTGATGAGCTGTGCTCGCTTCGTGCTATCTAATTCCACCCTAAAATCCTCTAGGCTAGCCCATGCCAGAGTCGTGTCGAAAAAATACAAAATGCTGCTGTCCATGTGCAAGCCATGGGACAGGTGAAGCACCCATGACAAGTCTGGCCTAAGCCCATGACCACCTGCACATGCCCAATGTGTAAAAATAAAAATAGAGATGTTGCAATTCAAACAAGAAGCATTTGTAATGTGATGGTCATTGGTTCAATTTCGATAGCTGGCTTTTCTTTATTTGTCTGATTTTACTGTATGGTTGTTCTTTCCTTTCCTATAGCTGTGGCAAGATAGGTTTATTATCCAATAGCAAGTGCTACTGGGGTAGAGGACCCAAGTGAGTTGCGGCCCACAATCTGAACTGAGGATGGGTTTTTGGAGTTAGCTTACTGGTTTATTCATTAAAACGATTCTTATTTAACTATCGGTGCTATATTGGATTTGAATCAGATTTTGAATCAATCTTTATTGAAGGTTGTTGGAGCTTTTCTTGAGAGTATAGCATGGGTTACTTTAGCACCATAATGTCTGGTACTCACTTGTATAACTATATGGTTTAACTTATTGACCCGAGTAATGAATAAAAAATAAATAAAAATATATATTCAATACATTTAACCTCTTTCCTAGAAATAAAGGAAATAGATAAAAATTCATGTTCCAATGTATTGATTGCACACATGGAGCTAATGGTATTTCATAATTATTAAATTGAACAACTTCTTAAAGAAGCAATTTCAACTCAAATCAATCATGCATCCTTCATCACTCACGTCTGTTAGAACATAATTCAAAAGGCAAAATCTTATTTGGAGAGACTTGGGTGGGCGCCTCTAGCAAGCTCTATGCCTCTATCTCATACGTTCATTTATTAAACAATCCTCCTCATTAACACACACATATAAATATGTAGTGCATGCATATGTAACATATGTATTAGAGATATATGACCTTAGTTCAGGTCAAGCTAGGCAGGTTGTAGCTTGACCTCAGCCTAATATTATTTGGACTTTTATACCAAAGCCCAAGCTTATCTCATGGGGCTAAAAGGCGTGTTCAAACCCACCAATTACCCGCCCGGTCCAAAGCTCACAGGCCCACCTAGCTGCAACATTGACAACCCTAAATAATGTAGAGGTGAATTGCTAAAATGGTGACAACATGGCACGCGTGTACATGTGCTACATGTGTTGAGGTTGCATTGCAAGAAAAGGAATTTGAAAAATGGAAGGCGATGAGAATAATCAGTTGTTAGAAATTAGTAGCTTTCTTTAAGATAGTAATTGCACCCTCATCTATATGATCCGATCGATTGCGTAAGTCCCGCGGTAGCAACGGAACCGGGGAAAGCATACAGAAAAGAAAGTTATTTTCTATTATATTAGTATTAGTATTAGTTAGTGATCCCGGCTCGGTGAGTCCTTTCTTCCGTGATGAACTGTTGGCACCAGTCCTACATTTTGTCTCTGTGGACCGAGGAGAAAGGGGGGGCTCAGCGGGAAGAGGATTGTACCATGAGAGAAGCAAGGAGGTCAACCTGTTTCAAATATACAACATGGATTCTGGCAATGCAATGGAGTTGGACCCTCATGTCGATCCGAATGAATCAGTCTTTCCACGAAGGTCAATCTTTGCCCGCTAGGCAAGAGGATAGCAAGTTACAAATTTTGTCTCGGTAGGACATGTATTTCTATTACTATTAAATTCATAAATGAAGTAGTTAATGGTGACAAGCTCAAACATGAACAGTTGGTTGGCGAGCTAGCTGCATTTCTTGTGAGTCGACCCGCGCACGGGCAGGCAGCGGAGGTAAGATCGACGCGAGGGCCACATACGTACATCAGCCGCGTGTGTATGGTGCTGTTAGCAGGTGGGGGCAGCATAGTTGTTCCTAGTCTCTGTTAGCAGCGAGCCTACTGAGTTCCCGGGGTCGGGCTGAGGCAGCCCGCGGGGCCTGCATGGTGCAGCAGCCTAACCCCAACCCCAGGGTGGGAACTCATAGGAGCCGGTCACTGAGGTTGGTAAACTCTGGGTGCCTACCGTACTTGTTCCTCTATCCATCCACGGCCTTTACGAGTAAGGGGACGGAATTCTGTCTTTCGGGAGGAGGGGGGCGCTTTGGGGGGGGCCTACGCGTCGCTGCTCCCGCGCACCATCACTATTGACGGGCCGGAACAACCTGCGCGCTTCGGCCCCCCCTTTTGGGGGGGGCCTACGTTTGCTCCTTCGTTTGCTCGCCCCCCCTTCAAAACGCTTATATAGTCAAAGGCCAACGCGCGTTTTACTAATAAGCTTTGAAGCCAGCAAGCACTTGGGCGGAGTAAAGTCAAGCCTATAGGTGTCTAGATCCCCTAGTGGTGAAAGGAATAAGATCGATCGTCTCGTCTGCTGGAATGGAATACGCTGGTGGAAGTGATGAGGGATGATCGCGAGAAGAAGGTAATGTTGAAATTACAAACTGCTAATGAGTTGTAGCATTTCTTCCTTCAAGACTAATTAAAATCTTGGCACTGAGAAGAAAGATGGGAAATTTTAGTGAAGAGAAATCAATTTATAGAAGGGTTACTTGGAAAGAATTATTCAAAAATGATATATGGAGTATTGCCCGAAACCAATGTATCGGTTTCACTGCCCAACGATAGAGTCAATAACACCTAGAATCTTCCATTTCACTTATTATAAGCTCATTTTGAGACTGTTTTGAGACTGTTTTCGAGAAGCTGTGTATGGACCGTAGGGCCTACCATTATGTATGTGTTTTATCCAAGCTGTTGATCCGTTCTGCGTGCTCATTTCAGGGCCCACACCCCATGGTGATGTTTATTTGTCATCAAACATGTTCATAAGGTCACCTAGACTTGGATGTAGGTAAGATATAAATATCAGCTTGATCCAAAAGCTCTGTGGCCAAAGAAGTTTTCAATGGTAGGCATTCAATCTCCACTGTTTCCTATGGTGTGGTCCACTTGAGATTTGAATGTGCTTCGATTTTGAGCTCATGCCTGAAAATGATCTGGGAAAAATGAATGGACGGCCTAGATAAACACACACATCACGTTGGGGCCCACAATCCTTGCACCATGTAGCTAGCTACCTCTATGCGTCCAGTTTTGTAGTTCGTGGGTCGACAAAATAATTAGTCCTTTGCTCTCAACTATACATACATAATAGTAAGAAATCTCATGATCCTCAACCCAATGCTATACTCGAGCCCTCAATTGTAGCAAGTGGGCTACATGGTTTAGTAATCCAAACCATTGGAATGTTGCATAATGCTTGAGATGGAATATTCCGTATAAAGAAATCTCTATAGGGCGTTTGATTTCAAACATAATAATAAATGATTAAGAAAAAATACAACTATCATTCCCGATCACAAAAAAGAATTCATTTGAATGGTGGCGAAAGTTTTGAGACGTGGCCCACCCACAGTTCAATGCAGCAATTCAACGATCTAGATTATCTAAATATTGGTCCCACTTATCAGACCAGAACACTTGAGCATAGAGTGAAAACCATTAGGTAGACGATCCTATAAATACTTACGGGTACGGTAGACCTGGTAGAGATAGAATTAAGGTAGCGCCATGTCTCCTTTTTCTCCATTTCAGTTGTTGAGAAAAGTAAAAAAGCAACAAAAAAAGAGTTGGGATCGATTCCTATCAGTGTTGAGCTAGACCAATCATGTGGTCGGCAAACAGGAAAATCTTGTTGCAGCCAAGCAAACAATCTAGATTCAACAAAAAAAAAAATGCTAAAATGCTGATGTGCATTTAAGTAAAAAGGTAGCTTATAAGTAATACTTAACCTAACTTACTTATGTCAAATAAGTAACTTAATGACTGCCATTAGCCCAAAAAAGCTACTTATGTAGTTGCATCCAAACAAGCCCTAAATAGGCAGCAGATGGAGCTTGGGATGAATCCTATGTTGTGGCCGGTTGCAATGTGTCAATGGACCCTAATCTTATTAGAAGTAAATGGGTTGGCTTGATGAACTTTAAGGGAGTCAGGTTAATTAGCCCACAGGAGTAATGGGTCGCAGGTTAGGTTTTGGTTGGAATTCTTGACCTGTCTCGTAAACAGGTCTGGTTGGACTGACCCCGAACTGAATCAAATGTAAACATTCTCTCTTCCATTTTCTGTAGGTGTTTTGCCTGGCGATTGTCCCAGACAAGCCAATGAGGCCTGCAATGTGGATGGTTTAGATTGAAATGTATGTATGGTTGGTTAAAAGCTAAAGTTTTTTTCATTTCAAGATAAAATCATGGCCATTTCAAAGCAAATCGAAAGTCCATCCCACATTGATATCCCTATCTCTTTCTTAATTTCATTCACTTAGATTTGGGGGGTGTTTGGCATAGTTCAAAAGAGCTTTTACAGAATTGGAATTTCCCTTTCCCAAACAAACACCATTTCCATCATGTGAGCTTGTCTCCTCCTATAAGAATACAAAGACGTGTATCATCCTCACCAAACAGCTCATATTGCAACTAACTGCTGTACGTTGATGGGGTACACATAAGGTTTTGAGCCACTGAAAGCGGTGTCCGTAAATATCCGAGAGGCCTCCTCCGTTGGATGGTAGAAATCCCAAAAGACATGGTTTTTCCTGTTGGGACAATAGCTTGAAATAGGAAGGCAAGCAACCCTTGCATTGAGATTGCCCAGCCCACAACATGCAGCTTTCACTTCAGTAAATCCTGTAGAGAAAAATGAAATTTATGAAAAACCCACTGTGTTCCTGTAGTGTGGTCCACTTGTGACAAGATTGTGTTACATGTACACGTGTGTGAGATCTCAACCTGTCGATCCAGCGTTCCCCACCACAGATGGCCACTGATCATATAGTCCTGATCATCTGTCTGAATAGAACTTTGGTCCACTATTTTTAAATCATCCATCTATTTCCTCAGTCAGAGTGATCTTTTATGGCCATGATCCAACCAAGGTGGGGCCAACCAGATTATCAGCTCAGATATTGTACACAAGGAAAAAAGCAAGGTAAGGATGAGTAATTCATACCATAAGCAGCTGGCTTTTGAATGAAATCAAGAAGAACAGCATAAGTGTTGAAGAAGGAATAAGACATGTCCTTAAGTTCTGATTTCATTCCATCTAATACTGTTTTAACCCCTTCATTGTATTTATTTGACCAGTAATTCGTCTCTTCATTGCAGCTCCCAGTTTTGTTCTGCCTCCTCTGTGATGGACAGCATCCGATCGCGCCGGCCCCCACGAAGACCACCTTTCGTGCGCCCAGATTGTAAATCCTCTGCCATTAAAAAACAGACCATGATCAGCAAATAACATAAATTGATTAGTATTATAACTTAAGAGGCTGTATTTTATATGGTCCAAAAAATCACTACAATCAAGGGGGGCATACATGTATACCATAATCGAACCATTGGTTCATGGGTCCCACATGATGGGCCATGATACAAATGTTACACTTTTGGCCCACAAAATGAAATGTTAAAATGAAATTTTAATAGTGGTCCAATTGCATTAAGGAATGTCTATTAAACAGAGGTTAGGATTCTCTAATCGATCCGGTTTCAGGACTATGGCCCATTGAAAGTGGGGTCGACTAATTGGACCGTTCGGATCAAAGTAATTTAGGGTTAATCTCATGTTGGGGGTACCTTTCCTTGGCCTCTTAATGTGAGAAATAGAAGATCTATGAACTGCTGAGGAGTGTACTTGGATCGCTCGGTGGACCCTGATTTGAAGTACCCCAGTATGTCGTTGCTTCCTATCACAATCCCGAAAATCGATCTTGATAGGTGTTTTTGAGTTTCAACGGTTCCGATCGTCTGCACAAGATCTCCATATACTCCTGAGAAGTACTCTATTTGTTTGTTGAGTGCGAGAGATTGGACCTGTAAGATTCACTCACATCATCTTCAGCATAAGAAACAAAATTTTAAAAATGAAAAACTGAAATAAAAGCAATGCTGAGAAATCATACGATCATGGACGTTCGATATGATCCTAGGTGGGCCCCACAGTTTTGTGGTCCTGATTATTGATTTGATGCCACTCACTATTGGTGTACGCTTTGATCACGGCGGTCCATGCTGGATCAAACACCTATGCTATGAGCAATGCTCAGATGCAACTAAGTTGGACCGCTAATTTATGGTCCGATCACCGGTAAATCGTTGATGTTTTAAGTTGGTGTAAAATCCAATCCGTCCATCAAGATCACCAGGAACAAATGTAGGCCCATCCAAATCATACAAATGGCCATATGGTAGATAGCCATCGATCCGATCCGAAATACACATGCGACCCACCTGATAAGTGGGTCAGCCTGATAATCTTTCTGGACAGGTTGGATGGTCCATAACTTAGCTGATGAATTAATGGCTTTCAAGTGTGGACCATGGGGACCACCATAAGTATCTGGGCCGATGGTCCCACGTAGACAGCCGTCCGATGAAGAACTGATTTTAGAAATGGGGTTCACCAAATCAACCTAATTCAGATGAAATTTTACTTACAGCCGAGCCATCTAGGATTCCAGCTCCTCCTGAAGCGAAGTTGACACCACCTAGGAATGCATTGCTTCGGTTGTTGACGGTTGACATTGAAAGATACGGTGGGGGACTGATGAGGCCCAGCTTCTCGGCTGCATCAGAAATCCCAGCATTTTCCTTAATTTTTTCTCATTCAAAATTAACATAATTAGAGGTCCTCAGCATATCAGAAAAAACCCACGTGTGAACAATCGCGGCTGTTCATCTGGTTGGGTGCAACATGCGCCAAAGTGGCCAAAGATCAGATTCGTCCACTTATTAGGCGGGCCCACAGCATGACCTGGGATTGTAGATTCCATGCAGCTTAAATCAGGCAAGTAAGATCATCAGGTGGGCCACACGTGTGCACAGAATTTTCACCACCAGTTAATTTTCTCTTATCTGTTCGTCTGCTTTATAAGTGTGTGGTCCACCTAATGACCATAAGACTGGTTTTTATATATGGCAACTACATGGTGCAGATCACCAGATGAGCCCACCTATGTTGAATGCTTATTGCTTACAAATCTGTCATTTTCAAAAGATATGCGAATGGCTAATTCTGTCGTCGAAAAAAGGGGGGAAGATGCGGTCCACCTTCACCAATCACCACCATTTTTAAATAGCATTGACTCATCCACTGTACATGTGGCGTGTGCATAAATCAATCCAGAACGTCCAAATGACCCGGATTGCCTAGTGACCTTGCCACCACCGACCTCTGTAGTGGCAGGACTCTGTGGGACCCACCGTGATGTGTGTCCTTTATCCACGCCGTCCATCCATTTTGAGAGCTAATTTTAGGCCGAACCCCAAATTGAAGAATATCCGAAGCTCAAGTGGACCACACAACAGGAAACAGTGGGGATGATGACCCCCACCGTTGAAAACTTCCGAGGGCCCCTAGTGATGTTTATTTGTCATCCAACCTGCTCCTAAGGTCAGAAAGACCTAGACACAGGTAAAACACAAATATCAGCCCGATCCAATACTTCTGTGGCCCGCATGATCGGTAGGCGTTCAATTCCACCGTTTCCTGTTTTTTGGTCCATTTGAACTTTCGATATTCTTCAATTTCAGACTCCATATCTAAAATGAGCTGGCAAAACGAATGGACGGCGTGGATATAAAACATATACATATCAGTGGGGCCCACAGTCCTGCCACCATAGAGGTCCGTGGTGGGAGGATCACTACGCGATCCACTTCCTATCCGAGACAGTGGCGCATGTCGGGCCATCTCTCCACAGTCGAGGTGACTTATCACTCAGGACCGTCCATCTATTCGCGGCTAGAAACGGATGATCCTAGCCATCCAATCAAGTGGCCTTCCAACCGATATTGTTTAGGATGATCCCCACTGTGCTGATGCCACATGGAAAAATCCAGGCCCATCTTTTCATCGGGTGCGCCATAATTGTACATAGAATTTGGACCATTGGTCAACTTCTGCTCACAGTTCATTAGTTTCTGCATGTGTGGCCCACCTGAGGACCATATCAGCTGCATTTTTAATACATGTCATCTAACCGGTGGGGACCACCTGATGAGTGGCTCCCAGCTTGCACTCATGGTCACTCGTTTTAGATTGATTGTGTCCTTTATGAAACATTGGGACGAAATCCATAGATCAGGGTCACGATCGGTGATCCGAACCGTTGGTTTGTTGGCCATTGAATCTATAGTTTAGGATTTTCCATTGTTGAGGATTTTTTGAGACAGCTACCTTCTTCTGTGTATCTCATCAGGTCAGCAGTCTCGAATGACCCATATTCAACGGCTATGGTTCCGACGTGTGGATTTCAGACGTGTGGAAGACGTGCTGATGTATTCTCTCAATATTTAAATATCTGCTCCAGGAGAAAGCAGATGTCAGATGCAGTACGGAGCAATCAATTTCGACATTGTTTTTGTGTTTATTTGATACTCTGTCCGCGTATGCGGCTTGATACGCGGGCACTTAAAACGTTACATATGGCACATATTAACGCCAATTGAGACAACTAAAGGTGTGGAACCAGCAATAGCCAAGTTAAGAGTATAAAATCGGTTGAACAGTTCTGAGTTACTTGTATGCCACGTATGTTATTTCCTACTAATCGGTTGAACAGTTCTGAGTTACTTGTATGCCACATCATCTATCGAACTCTGCCAGAGTATCAAAGCTTTCCTCACATGGCTCCTAAATAATATGTTCAGGCACATGTTGGCCGTAAGATTAGGAGGCCGATTGCGTCCTAAACCGGCACAGATAGACTCGGTCCAAGCACGAGCTTGCTGAGTGGGGCCCACCGTGATGTATGGGTTAAATCCACACCGTCCATCAATTTTTCCACATCATTTTTGGGCTGCCCAAAAAAAAGATAGATCTAAGGGTAAAGCGGAACTCACCACGGGAAGAGTTGGACAGGCCTCATTTTCATTTTTGGGCTCATACCCAAAAATTATGATGAATGGCGTGGATAAAACCATGCATCATGGTGGGTCCCACAGAGCCCCTGCTGGACGCAAGTTTTCCTTTTGGGCTCATACGCATAGTTTTCCTTTTTTTTACTTTTAAATGGAAAGCAAGGCAGTCATATGGTGTGATGGTAGGCCCATCTACATGGGGAGGGGGAGGGGGTCAAAATAGTTGTTCATGATAGGTTGAATGAGTAGAAATGGAATTGCACTGTAAAATGGCTGGGCGTTTGATTCAAAGTCTAAAACATCCAGCCATCATAGAAACACTCAAATCGAATTATTTTCATTTTCTGCCGTACCAAATGAGATTTATTGCCCTATCTTATCTGACCCACCTCGGCCTACCGCACGCACAAGTGAGGACTTTAATCAAAATTCTTATTAAACTGACAAAACAGAAATTGGGTTATAGTTTTGCACCACTTTGAGAGGCAGGGAGGGGGAGAGAGAGAGAGAGAGTTAACGTCCGCCACCTCCACGACCAGCACCATCGCCTGCGCCACCTCCACCACCTGGCCCACCACCAGCTCCGCCGCCATCTCCACCGCCTGCACCACCCCCAACTCCAACGCTGACCCTGACCCTGATCCGTATCCCACCGCCAATCCCACGACTGCCTCTGAGTTGTCTACCGGCACCACCACCTATACCAACCCTGGCGCCAAACCCATCGCCATGACCAGCAACTCCACCACCGCCATCACTACCACCTGCACCACCTCCTACGTCACCACCAGCATCAAATCCTCCACCATGACGAGATCCACCGTCATCCGCACTAACCCCGGCTTCAAACCCACCTACTCCGCCGAGACCGCCTCCACAGCCCTCGCGGCCGCAGCCACCACCAAACCCCCTGCCGATGGGCCTGCCAAACCTACTCTCTTCTTCGAAATCTCCATAGGGAATTGCACTCAAATAGAAGAGAATGCTGAGACCAAGCAGGAGAAGCAATGCAAGAAGCCACTTTGGAGAAAGACCCATGATTCTCTTACTTTCAAAGCCCTTTGATTTCTCTCTCTCTGCTCTCAACAGCAGCATTTATTAGTGTGTGGATTTCAGACGAAGCGGATTGGCTGGTGCACCCTTACACCAGCTACATTGCTGGTGCAGTGACGTCATCAAGTTCTGTGGGTCTCACCATGAGGTACTTGTTATATTCAAACCGTCCGTCCATGTTTTGGAATCATTCTAAGGCTTTACCAAAATAATCAGACAGATCCAAGTATCTAGTGGATCTACACTGCAGAAGGCAGTGGGAGATTGAACGTATACCATTGAAATCTTTTTTGAGATCCCAAAAGTTTTGGATTAATCTTATATTTATTTTTACCCTTCATCATGGTCCAGTGTGACCTTATGAGCAGTTTGGATGATAAATAAACATCATGGTGGGCCCTGGGTATGTTTTAATGGTGAGAATCATTGTCCCCAATATATTTATTAGTATGGTCCACTTGAGTTTTGGATATGACTCATTTTAGGTATCATCCACTAAAATGATCTCGAGAAATGGATGGACGGTTTGGATGTACTAAATACATCATTGTGGGATTCACGGAGCCTTAATCTACTTTGAACCGTTCATATAAACACATTGCTCGTACTGTGCACTCGGCTCTGCGTCCGCCACGTCTCTACATCAGCAACGTAGCTGCTGTAGAGTGCATCAGCCCATCCGCTTCCATTACAGACGTGTGGAAGACAAAAACCGGTTTGGCTGGTGCACCCTACACCAGATGGTGTGGGGACGTGGCGGACGCGGAGTGAACTTACGTGGCGGACGCAGAGCGAGTGCGCAGTCCTCTTCGAATCCTCTCAAGTTCAATGCTGACAACATCAGTGCTTAAAGG
Organism: Liriodendron chinense; assembly: GCA_003013855.2. Taxonomy (NCBI): domain Eukaryota; kingdom Viridiplantae; phylum Streptophyta; class Magnoliopsida; order Magnoliales; family Magnoliaceae; genus Liriodendron; species Liriodendron chinense. The sequence goes on along the minus strand of ML058570.1, from coordinate 2,918,299 downwards.
AGTCAATAATGTGGGCAGCAAACAGTAAAATCCTGAATATCCAGACTCATTCTATCAATATTTAAACATCTGCTCCAGCGGTACCGAGAAAGCAGATGTCGTATGCAGCACGGAGCAATCTATTTGGATATTGTTTTTTGTGTTTATTTGATACTCTGTCCGCGTATGCGGCTTAATACGCGGGCGCTTAAAACGTTACACGTGGCATATATTAATGCCAATTGAGCCATCTAAAAGTGTGGAACCAATGATAGCCAAGTTAGAGTATAAAATCGGTTGAACAGTCCTGAGTTACTTATATGCCACGTATGCAATTTCTTAGTAATTTACGTGTCTGCGCATCATCCATCATACTCTGCCAAAGTATCAAAGCTTCCATCACATGGCTCCTATTTTGACTCTGTAAATAATATGGTCAGTCGCATGTTGGCCGTAAGATTATGATACTGATTGCGTCCTACACTGGCTTAGATAGACTCGGTCGAGGCAAGGGCTTGCTGTGTGGGGCCCACCGTCATTTACATGGCGTCACATTTACCTTTTTTAACCAGGGCACGAATTAGGTGTTACCCCAAGGACTGCTTAGTGGGTGTTACCCCTATCATATGGATGAGATTTGTATATCCATTCCGTCCATCCGTTTCTAATGCTCATTTTAGGATGAATTTATAAAAATTATTCAATCCAAATTTCAAGTGGAGCACACCACTAGAAATAGTATGATTGTGTGCCCCACCATTAAAATTTTCAAAGAGCCCATCGTAAGGTTTTGGTATTGTTTATTTACAATCCAAGCTCTTTATAATGTCATTAAGGTGTTGATGAAGGGAAAATATAAATATTAGATTGATTCAATACTTTTGTGGCCCACAAAACGTTTTAAATAGATATTTATCACTGTTTCTAGTGGTATGGTTTACCTGAGATTTGGATCTTCTTAGGGTTTAAAAGACAGATAGACGGCTTAGATATATAAAACATACATCAATGTGGCCCCACACGGTAGGAGTAGCACCAACTAAGATGTTCCCCAGGTAACACCTAATGCACGCTCTTTCAACCAGACGCGTCTAATCATGTCACTTTTCATAAAGTTTCTTGTAGTGTGCTTTTTCTTATCCCTGTTTTCACAAACAAAACGATCTCATCCCTCGTACCAGGTTGCATCGTTAACCGAGAGACACGTGGCTGGAATTTCATAAGATCCAACCCGTCCATCAGGTACACTGACTCAACTTCTCCATTAAACTCACAAATCAGTGATGATCCAACATTCAGGTGGATCACAACAAAGGTAACAGTTAGAATGGGAACGCCAACGAATTAGTTTTGCATAGGGCCCACCTGAGTATTGAATTATCCTGATTTTTGAGATGAGACAAAGAAGAGGTGGTGTACCTGATGAACGGGGTCGATTTCATACACTTTTTAGCAGTTTTCCTACATTAAGGAAAGTGACCCATGTAGGCTAGGTGTGCTTTTCTTTGCAATGACTTTATGGTCGGTGAATCTGAACCGTCCAAAGACTGGACAAGATGAAGGAAAACCACAAATATCAGCTTGACCCAAAACTTATGTGGACCCCATAAAATTTTCAACCTTGTGGCATGTTGACGCTGAGAACTAGTCAACAGACGAGGTGAGATGATTTGTATGCGAACGTACGAACGTGACTGATATCCTTACAAATGCGAAACCTGGGCTTGGATCAGAGGTTTAGTTGATCCTGAGAAACACCACAGAAAACAATAAGGGGGTGGCTGGGATCCAGCCGTGAGCCCTCCGATGCCTAAGTTAGTGATTACCCTTGAGAATGATAAACACTAGTTTGAGAGAGATATCTTTTTCATACCTGTAATCACAATATTCTTTGGTTTTTATAGGTTTCGATGGAGAGTTTCTAGGCTAGATATTACGCCGAAAATCCAGGCGAAAATCTTAGGCCGTTCCGATCTTGAAGGGATGTGCCCCTATCCTTATGCCGTTTAGAGCGGAGATGAGGTCGGCCTCCATTTGCCCATTGACTTAACAACGATCCGAGCTGACCTCATGAACAGGCGAAGTCATCGGCTTGCTATTTTGCTCCGAGGTTTTTGTGCTCAGGTCAGCTAATTATAGAAATTATCCCACAACAGTTGCCCCCTTACTTCCGAGGTGGATACTTTCAGCTAGGAAGTAACCTTACACAAATGTAGCCGATCTTATTTTTGGCGGTAAACGCTCTTTAAATGTGCTGTTTCGAATTTCGAAAAGGCGCAATGATAACCGTACTTCGCGGCAGGCTTTTATTTCGGCAGTCGAATGGCGTAAGAACACGTGGACTTCGTATCTTCGAACAGACGTGCTAAATATCGCTATCCAATGAGTGGAGGGACACGTGACAGGCCATGTCAAAAGTCGCGTCGGTTCGTTTATTAAGACCATGGGTATTTGCCGCGTGGCACAGCATGGTAGTAGCGATTTTTTCAAAATTCTTTCCATTCTTCCAGTTACGTTCTTCCTTCTTCCCCTCTGTACGGACCGCTGAGTTCTTTTCTATCTTCTTTTGGCCAATCTCTTTCCGTAGAGTGATCCGGTACATTCGTTTTTTGCCCCACCCCCCATCTTCTATTTTCCTTGGTTTTTTAGAAAAAAAATGTCTGGTTCGGAGGAAAGTTCTTCGCGAACTTTTTCTTCTGTCTTGCCTGTTGGAGAATCCAGATTGATGGAAACCCAACTCATCGCTGTTGAGTCCCCGGGGGGGGGGGGGGGGGGGGGGGGGGGGGGGGGGGGGCTGTTAGCAGACCCCTTCCTCTTTTGCTTTGGATGAGGTACCAGTTGCTGGTCCCTCCGGGCGTGTTGCTGATAGAGTCTCAGAGTATCCGACCGATCTGATCTGGACAACGCTTACCCAATCCGACTTGATCAGGATCAGGTCGGATTACTGCGTCCCCGGGGCCATTGACCTTAGGCTTCCGGGTTTGAATGATTTTCCAACCCGTCCTTCTGGAGACCAGGTCACCATATATGCCCAATTCTTTGAGGCCAGTTTCCGTCTTCCTCTCATTCCCGTAGTGAGGGAGTACCTTTCTAGGGTTAACCTAGCCCCAGGTCAATTACCTCCTAACTCGTGGAGGACTTTAATAAGTTGCGCCGCCTTGTGGCGTCAAGTTCATAGGTCGGATCCTGCGGTAGCCGAGCTGATGAACCTGTACCAGCTGAAGACTCGTCCCGACTCTAGGGGCTGGTTCTATATGTCACCTCGGGGAAGGAAGGGGCACCGGCTAATAGACGACCATCCTTCTCCGGTTCATGGATGGAAAGAGGAATGGTTCCTCGTCTCGAAGGGTTGGGAAGGACCCCGACCCGAGGTCTACTCCACTGATCTTCGCGTGAACAATTTTTTATCTGTTCCAGGTCGGGTCGGTTGATACCCCCCCCCCCCCCCCCTTTTGTGGCTGACCTCTATTTATTCTGATCAGCTCATGGAGATCCTCCGCCCTTAGTCCGGAGGAGGAAGATCGCATAGCTGCGGTGTGGGAGCTTAATCCAAACTTCTGCAGCGTTAAGCTTCTTTTGTCTTTCGAGACCTTAACCGACGTAGGCATCAACCCCCGAGGTAAAGACTTATATTTGCCTGAGTAGATCAGTTTCATTTTCACACTCCGGCCTTAATAATTTTTTTTTTTTATAGGCATGTCTGCTCCGGCCCCGCGGAGAAAGTCTTTTGCCTTGACTGCTCAAGAGAAAGAGCAGATCAGAGAGAAGAAAAGGCAGAAGGTGGCTACGAGGCGTCCCCGAAACCGTCCTCCAACGACCTCCGCAGCGGATATACCATCGGAGCCGACCCTCGAGGTGGTTCCGGAAGTTAATGTGGCTGAAGTCGCACTACCCGACGCCTCTGTGAGGCCTCAGCCTTCCCAAGTCATCGACTTGGTAGGGAGTGTTGAGGCTGGCCCCTCTGGGCAGTCGACTCAAGCTGCTCCAGTGTAATCTTCTTCAACCATCCGCCGAGGTCCGGAGATGCCGCCTCATTTGTACAACTTGTGCAAATGGGCATACAAGGCGGTCCCTGAGGCCGAGGTGGATATGATGGCAAAGGTCCCTGGGCTCTCCCTGCTGAACTCTCTGGGGATCTTCGGGACTAAGGTATATATACCTGACTTGAATTTTTCTAAATAAGATAGTCATATTTGGCCTTCCTCGTATACTTATTTGTTTCGTTACCGTGCAGGTGGCCTACCGATGCCAGCTTCTTCGGGAGGAGATCACCCGAGATAAGGGAATGATCTCCGCCCTTGAAGGAACGTTGGTGGCTACCAAGCGTTCCTTAGATGAGGCCACAAAATTCGGGGAAGAGGCGGCGAAGGCCTTGGATGCTTGAGAACGTGAGATCGCACTTCTCCAGGTCGAGCTACCGAATAAGGAGAGGGCGGAAGCTGAGCTCATCATCCAGATTGAAGAGCTGAAGGCTGCCGAAGGGTCTGTGCGGTCGGACCTGGCGAAGGTCCAATTGGAGTTGGAGGTTAGAGTTGCCGAGGCCGACGAAATGTTCGACTTTGGCTACGAAAAGTGCCGGATGACAGTTGAGAGCCGTCATCCGGACTTGGACCTCTCCTTTCTTGACTTCGAGGTGGAGGAAGAAGACAACTCCATTGCTGCCGCCGAGCCGACTGCTGATCCCCCTCATAGGATGTTTCTATGTTTTTTTTTTTTTAGCCCATTTGTTGGGGCCTTGTGTAACATATTCATCTTATAATTCTAACCCTTTTGTGGTCTTACAATTGAAATACTTCTTTTCTGATCTGTACTTGTACTTTGTCAGATTTTTTATTCAATTGCTCTTTCTTTTTTGGGTTATTTTCTCTAAATTTATCCATTCACTTCATGGCCGAGCAAATTAGATAGTAACCGAAGCATTTAGGACCTGCGAAAATAATGGTCGGTTCGAAGGTTTTGACCGAGACCGATCTCAATTCTAGAACTTACCTCTGGGCGGTAATGTCCGCTGAGCACAAATACAGCTATGGGCGAAATTAGCCTCTGCTCGTATTTTAAATTTCCCGATAGGAGTATAATTTTGAGAAACAAATACTTAGCTTTTATTGATAGTAGATTTTCAAGTGTTCTGCATTCCATGGATGGGGTAGGGCTCGACCTTGCATGTCTTCAGCCAGTAAGTCCCGGTTCGAACTGTTTTTATGACTTTGTACGGTCCATTCCAGTTTGGATTGAATGTACTTGCTATCTTATCCTTCTTCTCCCTTACATTCCTTCGTAGGATGAGATCTCCCACTCTGAACCATCTTTCTTTGACTCGAGAGTTGTAAAATCTAGCAAATCTAGCAACACGCTGTTGGTAGGCTGCAATCCAAACTTGGGAAGCTTCTCGGACTTCTTCAAGCAAATCAAGGTTTGTGCGAAGCTCGTCCTGATTCTAGTCGGGTTGATAGTTATCGATTCGGTTAGTCGATAGCCCTATCTCGACCGGGAGTACGGCTTCCGCCCCGAACGTTAAGAGAAAGGAGTTTCTCCTGTTGTTGACCGAGCTGTGGTTCGGTACGCCCCATAATACTTGGGGAAGCTGTTCAGCCCAAGCTCCTTTGAATTCACCGAGCTTAGTCTTCAGATGACCTTTAATGATTTTGTTGATAGCTTCGACTTGTCCGTTAGCTTGAGGATGATGAGGAGATTAATATACATTTTTTATGCCCAAGTTCAGGAAAAAGCTCCTGTATTTCGCGTTGTCAAACTGAGGCCCGTTGTCAGTGACGATTGTATTTGGGACACCGAACCGGCATATAATCGACTTCCAGATGAAGTCTGTTGTTCTCTTTTCGGTAATCTTGGCGAGAGGTTCTGCTTCGACCCACTTGGTAAAATAATCGACAGCCACGATTGCGTACTTGACCTGTCCCTTGCCAGTTGGAAGAGGACCGATGATATCGACTCCCCATTGCGCGAAGGGCCATGGTCCGGACATCGAAGTAAGTTCCTCGGGAGGTGCGTGAGGGACTGGTGCAAACTTTTGGCATCTATCACATCGTTTGACCGCTTCTCGAGCATCTTTTTGAATCGTTGGCCAATAATATCCCTGACGTATTGCTTTCTGGGCCAGCGCTCGACTCCCTGAATGGTTTCCGCATGTGCCGGAATGAATTTCTCTTAAGACGTAATTGGCTTCATCTGGTCCGAGGCAATGGAGGCAGGGTAACAGAAAACCCTTCTTATACAATATATCGTCGATCAGTGTATACCGAGCTGAACTATATCGTAACCGTCGTGCTTCGTTCTTTTCTTCGGGTAGAACACCTTCTCGTAGAAAACGGACAATTGGTTGCCTCCAGTCAAGATCGGTGGAAACAGGATATACTTCACTGATATGGTCGTCAGTGATGCTTCTTTTGGGGAGGATTTCGATAGGAATGGTCCTTCCGAGCTCGTCATCTCCTACCGACGCCAATTTGGCCAGTGAATCCGCATGGGTGTTATGGGTCCTTGGTACTTGGATGATTTTGCAGTAATCGAACCAGGCCGATAACTCTTGATATTTTAATAAGTATGCAGACATCTTTTTTCCCTTTGCTTGATATTCTGATGTTGCATAACTTACGACCAACTGCGAATAGCTGTATATTGTAATATTTCGGATCCCGATCGCCGAGGCTAATCGTAGCCCAGCAAGGAGAGCTTCGTATTCGGCCTCGTTATTAGATGCTTTAAACCAAAATCTTAGGGCATATTGGACTTTTATGCCATCGGGGGAGGTTAAGATTATCCCTGCCCCGCAGCCCTGGGAATTTGACGAGCCGTCGACGTGTAGCTGCCATGTAAGCGCGGTCATACCTTTTTTCGGAATAGGTTCTTGGATGTCTCATTTAAGAGTGGCGTCATCTTCAAGGTCAGAAGGGTCAGTGAGCTCGGCAATGAAGTCGGCCACGGCTTGGCCTTTGATCGCTGTCCGGGGCCGGTATTGTATGTCGAATTCACCGAGGTCGATGGCCCAGCGTGCGAGGCGACCTGATGTTTCTGGCTTTTGTAGTACTTGCCTCAATGGTTGGTTCGTTAGCACCACTATTTGATGCGCTTGGAAATAAGGTCGTAGCTTTCTTGCTGATGTCATCAATGCCAGAGCTAACTTTTCCAAGTTGGAATATCGGGTTTCCGCACTGAGGAGAGCTTTACTGACGTAGTATATTGGTCTTTGAGTACCTTGGTCGTCTCGTATTAAAGCCGAACTTACTGCTGCCGAGGACACCGCCAGGTACAGTAGTAGCTCTTCTCCTTGCGCAGGTTTGGACAGTAACGGTGGTGTACCGAGGTATGCTTTGAGATCTTGGATAGCCTGTTCGCATTCTGACGTCCAGGTCATCTCGTTGAACTTGCGAAGTTGCTTGAAAAACGGAAGACACCGATCTGTAGCTCTAGAAACGAATCTGTTGAGAGCGGCGATCCGCCCGGTGAGACGCTGTATCTCCTTCACGATGGTTGGCGAGCTCATCTCGACTAGTGCACGAATCTTTTCTGGGTTGGCTTTTGTTGGGGTTCCAAAAGTAAGGGTCTCCGAAACAGTGATTGCGAGTGTCCAAATCATCACTTGATTGAACTTAGGGCCAGTGCATCGAAGACCGCGTCAAAGATCGCAACACATCAGACTTAACCAAAAAGCAGAAAATTAGGCCAGTGGTGGACCCCACCGGTCATCATGACCAGAACTCTCCAAATTTGGGAGGGTTATCTCAATTATGGAGAAATAGGAGCAGTGCATCGACATTCATCGCAAGGCGGCCCCACAAGCCCTCCGTTTTGCAAAACCCAATTTTGTGAAGCACGAGTACGTCGGCGCATCGAGAAAATCCACGGCCAACGCATCATGAAATTCAATCATTTTCAGAAAATGAATTTCAGGACGCACTGCCTCCAGCGCATCCAGAAAGTCCTCCAGCGCATCAAGAAATTCAGACGGCTTTTATGAAGTGAATTTCAGGACGCACTGCCTCCAGCGCGTCCAGAAATTCACCCGGCGCATCATGAAATTCAATCATTTTCAGAAAATGAATTTCAGGACGCACTGCCCTCAGCGCGTCCAAAAATTCGTCCAGCGCATCCAAAAATTCAGGCAATTTCAAGACGCACTGACAGCTAGCGCGTCCTGAAAATCAGCTTTCGAACTCAGCCATTTTGAGACGCGCCGAGTGACTTTATCGATGCGCCGACCCATTTTCTCGACGCGCTACACGTGTTGACCTCCTATTGGACGACTTCACCTATAAATACCCCCTCCCACCACCTCATTTGCAAGATTCAGAGAGAGAGAGAGCCGCACCTCTTCGCCGGAAAACCTTTTTCCGATCACCGGAACCCTTTTCCGACCGCCGGAACCCCCGCTGGAAATCGCATCTCCGACCATAACAGGTACGGAGATGAAATAACTTCGAATTGCACAAGTGTAACAGCGCATCATGAAATCATTCATCTAAAAACAATCTTTTTTGACACGCTGGCCCTTGCGCATCACAGAAATGCTCCAGTGCATCAGGGAAAACCCTCGGCGGATCAAATAATTCAACAGCTTAACTCATTTTTGGACGCACTGGCCCCAGCGCGTCACAAAATCCCCCAGCGCATCAGTAAAATCAGTCGTCTTCAAAACAAAGTTATTTTCGGACGCACTGGCCCTAGCGCATCGTAAAATAGGTCAGCGGATCATAAAAATCAATATGCTGAAACGAAGTTATTTTCGGTCGCACTGGCCCTAGCGCGTCAGAAAATAGCCCAGTGCATCATGAAAATAGATCACTTTAACAATCATTTTTTGGACGCGCTGGCCCCGGCGCATCAGTAAAATCAGGCCAGCGGATCGCAAAAGTCAGCACTTTGAGCGTTCATTCCAGCACCTTTAAATCCTCATTTTATGATGTTTTTTAGCCCCGTTTAGGCCTATTTTGGGTATTTTGAGCGTTCTGGACACAATGGAGCAGTCAAATGACTCATGCGGGCTGCCCAATGAGCAGAACGCAAGCCTTTGGAGTCCGATCCAATCCTACGAGCTGAATGGAGCAATTCTCCCGAAAAGAGGCCGCCAGCGCCCAGAACCATAGTGATGCATCATCATTACATGTACTATCATAATATGACCCGAATTCAGGTCCAAACTAAGCAAAGGGGACTATGGTTAACACGATAAACCATACCAGGAGAGTTCTAAACTATCACACACAATTTGTTAAAGACTGGCACTTCAAGAACAATCGATGCCCTACCCATCCAAACGGCATCTGCTGGTTGAGCTGCCCAGGTACACACAACGGTGGAATGGACTTCCCGAGGTCACCTGTCCATACATTGACAAACGCGGGCCCAGAGTCGTCCTTCCCGGCCATAAACCCTGACAGTCTCAGCCCGGATCTCCGGTCACAACATGGGACATAGACATCCGACTCGTACAAAGATGGATCAGTCCATAACAAAACACAACAAATACAGGTCTCCGCGACCATACAAGTACAGGTCTCTGCGACCATACAAACACAAGTCTCTACGACCACACAAATACAGGTCTCTACGACCATGAACTCTGAGACCATGTCCCCGCTGACTAGTCTTTTGCCTTCTAATCAAGGGTCATTGATCATTCGATGTAATTAAGGGCTCGTGCCAGATCACGGCCTAGAATGTACAAGATCTCAGAATCTCTGGAATAAAATTCGCCTTGCGATATCTCTTCTCGTGTGTATTTTTTTTGTGAACGCTTGTGATTGTCCATGAATGTTCCTATTATTCAGAACCCCAGAGCAACAAAACACCACATTTCAGAAAAATGTCTTCGCGGAGCATTTTTCTAGTTTTAACAGCTTCTATTCCTCTCTGATTTACGATGAACCCGAGCAGCTTCCCCGACCTTACTCCGAAGGCGCATTTACTGAGGTTGAGTTTCATTCCGTACTTTTTCAAAATACTGAACATAAGTCGGAGGTTGTTGATGTGATCTTCGAACTTAAGGCTTTTGATGAGCATATCGTCCACGTAGACTTCCATGGTCTTATCGATTTGTTCGGCAAACATTTTGTTGACCAAACGCTGGTATGTCACTCCGGCATTTTTAAGTCCAAAGGGCATTACCTTATAACAGTAAAGCCCTCGATCGGTGATGAACGCTGTTTTTTGCCTATCAGGAACATGCATCTGTATCTGGTTGTATCCGGAGTATGCATCCATGAAACTGAGAAGCTCGTAACTTGAGGTAGCATCTACGAGCTGATCTATTCTAGGAAGCTGGAAACTGTCCTTAGGGCAGGCTTTGTTGAGGTCGGTGTAATCGATACAGACCCTCCATTTTCCATTGGCTTTTTTTACTAGAACAACATTGGCAAGCCAATCAGGGTAATGGACTTCATGGATGAAACCAGCTTGGCGCAACTTTTTTATTTCTTCTTCGATTGCGGCATACCTCTCCGCGTTGAAGGCTCGCCATTTTTGGCGGATCGGTTTGAAGGACGGGTCGACGTTGAGCCGGTGAACCATCACTTCAGAGTTGATTCCGGGCATGTCCTTGTGGGACCATGCGAAAACATCCGTATTTTCTTTCAGGAAAGTGATCAGTCCGGCCTGGACACTGCTGTCTAATTGAGATTCGATCTTGACGACCAAGCTTGGGTCATCATCAGACACAGGGGCTCCTATTAACTCCTCGGCTGGCGAACCACGTTCTGTTGTTCCTTCCCTAGGGTCCAGCGGAGTCGTGTGTGAGACGACAGAGATCATATTTTTATTTTTCCCGCGTAGCGTCAGCTCGTAGCATCGGCGAGCTTCCTGCTGGTCTCCTCTGACTATACCGATCCCATCATCGGTTTCGAATTTCATGGCCAGATGATAGATAGAAATGCCGGCTTTTAAAGCTCGGATGATGGGTCTGCCGATGATCGCGTTGTATGCTGATGGAGTGTTGACGACGAGAAAATCAACCATGATCATCCTCTGGTTGGGTTCTTCTCCTGCTATGACCGGTAGGGTGATTTCTCCTTCAGGCATGATACAATCTCCTATAAATCCTGTTAGAGCAGTTCTGACCGGTCTTAACCTGGACCGATCAATTTTTATTCTGTCGAATGCCGAGGCATATATGATGTCGGCAGAACTCCCAGTATCCACCATCATTCTATGGAGTTTTTTATTAGTGTGGACCCCCGCCGATTTCTCCGTGCTCCCACACGACGTCGTTCTCCCTTTCCCTTCCGAAAGAAGAAGAAGAAGAGGTGCGTGAGTGCGAAGTCGCCGTTTGTGCCACTGGCTTGCCTCGTTCTCGAGGGCTTTGTTTGGTTGTCGTGTTAAGCTGGATATGTTTAAATGAGTTTATATAAGACCAGAGTCGCCACTAGCCAGTTACTTCGAATCTACAGTCGGCTAGACCCCGTAGAAACGTTAGAGAAGGGAATCCGAAGATTCCTTCCTCTAAAATGACTCCTGTTGATCTGCGGTCAGAGATTCAAGGTAAGGGATCACGGTTACAGGGTGGGAAGAGGTTAAGCACCCCACACACTGCCCGTACCGAAGTACGGTCTCTACTTCACAGAATCGATCGAATACTTGAAAGTCTAATTTAATCCTCGTATATTCTCATGGATGACATGATGCATGAATGCGGGTCTGAACAGTAAGAGTTTCTGATGGGCAGGTTCCAACAACGGGCAAGCCCAGAGCGTACGCTCGAACTGACAGGTGCTTAATATAAGACGTATGCAGTGTGCTTGAATGATCAAGGTGTTTTATGGTGAAGCATGAATGCAGGTCTGAACAGTAAGAGTTTCTGATGGGCAGGTTCCAACAACGGGCAAGCCCAGAGCATACGCTCGAACTGACAGGTGCTTAATTTAAGACATATGCAAATGTGCTTGAGTGATCAAGGTGCTTGTAGTGAAGCAGGGGGGTTGGAAGGAAAGTAAATGTTGCACTTATGCTAGATGCAAATGAGATGATGCTGGAAAATGAGTAGCTGGGTGGACGGAGGTGTCGCAAGGATTGGCTTCGAGTGGCTGGATCAAGACTTGGATGGCTTGGGAGGCTTGGACCAGTGGTCAGGCTGGGCTGGACCAGGGTTAGACTCTCCTCACTCGGGCTCTCCTTGGTGGGAAAATGGGCTAAGGGCACTCGAAAGGATGGACTCTCTCTGGACTCGAAGAGCTTCGAATGGATTTGAATGGATTCTTGAAATGAGAAGGGGAGGGGGGTATTTATAGCAGCGGAGAGTGGCAGATCGCGTAATTTTGTCCGGGCGGCCTGCCATGGGCCGCCCGTATGGCCGCTCCTCGGTTTCCAGCGAGTACGGCCGTTCCCTCAGGGCTGCTGTTGGACTCGCTGGTCGACTCAGTGAGTTGACTCAGCAGGTCGACTCGGTGGTTTGACTCGACGGGTTGACTCGGTGTTTTGACTCGACGGGTTGACTCGACGGGTTGACTCAGCGGGTTAATTCAGCGGGTTAACTCAGCGAGTTGACTCAGTGAGTTTGACTTTTTTGGGATTTTTTGACTGGACTTTTTTATGGGGGGTTTTTCAGGGTGGTTTTTAGGACTGGGTTAACTGGGTTCAGGCTTGAACTGGGCTATGTAATGGGGCTTATAAGGGTGAGTTTGGCTGAGTTTGGACTTGGGATTTGGGGGTATGGTCCTCCGTTCAACCAGCTATCTCTACCAACAGTGTAGCCGAAGGTGGGGTGTCTACAGATGCCCCTCTTTGGCAGAGGTTGCGTGCAACCGAATGCCAAAGCGAGTGGACACCCCACTTCTGACCCGGTCATTCATAGATCATGGTCTGAAATCTTTGCTTGCTTTTGCATCTGTGCCAGTTGATAATTTGGAGATTGCTCACTTGCACATACCGCGAGAGTTTGGAGAAAACGTTGCGATTGTCCCTGCAGTTTGCTGCAACCTGGGTACCCAATCGCAACCCTTCCATTCCCGACCGGTACTAACATCGGAAAGGTACAGCAGAGCCTCTGCGTCGACAGTCTTACGAGGTTACTGACCCTGTGATTGATTGTATGTTTGATGTTTTCCCAGATCACTCCAGGAGTACTTGTTTCGCTTGACTGTCAAAGTGGTTAGACGCCCTGCGTCCGATAGTCTTACGGGATTCTACTACGCCGACTTGGACTCAGTCAAGGTACTTCAGGCATCCACGCCTAGGTATGTGCGGGTGGGCTTTTCCACCCGATCTGCTGGTTTTGATGCTTGGTTTGCAATTCATTCTTTCCTTGATTGTGGTCTGGAATCTTTGTTGTCCTTTGTATCTGAGTCAGTTGATTGTCTGAAAATTGATAACTCGCACATACCGCGAGAGTTTGGAGAAAACGTTGCGATTGTCCCTGTAGTTTGCTGCAACCTGGGTACCCAATCGCAACCCTTCCATTCCCGATCGGTACTAACATCGGAAAGGTACAGCAGAGCCTCTGCGTCCGTTAGTCTTACGAGGATGCTGACCCTGAGACTGATTGTGTGATGTTTGATGTTTTCCCAGATCACTCCAGGAGTACTTGTTTCGCTTGACTGTCAAAGTGGTTAGACGCCCTGCGTCCGATAGTCTTACGGGATTCTACTACGCCGAGTTGGACTCAGTCAAGGTACTTCAGGCATCCACGCCTAGGTGTGTGCGGGTGAACTCTTTCCACCCAATCTGCTGATTTTGATACTTGGGTTACAATTCATCGTTTCCACCTGTTCAAATGGTTTCTGTGACCGAGCCTTTTGGCTTTCATCTTTTTGTATCTTGGCATGTGGTACGACCGCACTGACACTGGAGTTAGTTCGATCGTACTTTGAGTGCATTGGATCCGATGGTCTCCGGGGAAACCGCGAGACATCGGATCTTATTTGATTTTTGCGTTGGCTTCTACCCAGAGATATGGAAGATCTCCTGGTGTTTTGGAGGCAGAACGCTCTACTGGGAAAATATTTTTTGGATTTTTGAAAAGATACCCACTCTGGGGAGTGATACTCCGTGGGGTTTTTATTTGCAAATAGAAATATTTTTTTTGTCTTTTTGAAATGAAAATCTAGTTCGCATGTGCCTCCACTAGGGATGCCTGTGGGGTCTTTAGCTAACCGACTTTTATTTTGAAAGCAGGTAAACATGATGATTGATGCGATGGATGCTGATGCATGGAGATGCATGATGAATGCATGGCTTTGGCTCATTCTCTTTCAGTTTGATGATTTTGCTTTTGCTGGAGATGCAGAGAATTTTGAGCTTATTGCTTACAGGGTTGTGCTTCCCTTGGGGATTTTTCTTTTTGATACGGAGATTTGGACAGCGGATTGGTCAAGATCCCGACCCGTGGTCGATCAGGTCCATCGTCCCAAGATGCTGTTTCTTTGCTAATGAGAATGTACGAGGATATCATTCGACTTCAAGATGTTCTTCTGGGCATACATGTGATTGAGATGGTGTTTGGTTGCCCGTTTTGGTCAAGATTCCAATTTGCGGGCGATTGGATCCGTCATCCCATACTGTGAAGTGAGCGGAGTTCAAGGCTCCTGAATTGTAGTGCTGGGGATGCTAATTTTTGTGATTTTTTTGTAAATATGTGGTCCGAATCTTTACCTGAGCAATCAGGATAGAGATTGGTTATTGAAAACACAGGAAATATTTTTGTGATTTTTGAAATATTTTGATTGAAAGCAAGGGAAATATTTTTGTGATTTTTGCAGATATGATTTTGCACTGTTTTTGTATTTTGTGATTTTTCTGAAATGCAGGGAAAAGATATGGAATTTCCATCCACTTCCAGCTTCTACTGCTGGTAAGGCACCCGATCCATTTTACGTCAGCGAGCAAGACGAGTCTCACACAGTTAAGTGCCGTAGTTTTACATCTTCGGATGAGGGGATTTTGAGGGTTTTCAGTCAACACACCCACAAAGTTGCCTGTTCCTCATGTGCAATGCACATAGACCACGTATCGTCCGACGGACTCCTTCGGCCACAAAATGAGCCACATCCTCACATTTCCCTTAGTCGATCCAGTTTGGGGTCTTACGTTGCTCACAATTCCGTGAGGGTGAGCTTCACCTCCCAACAGCCTTAATCCCCTTCATGAGTTCTAGGAACAGGGAACATCCGTCAGTTTCAACAGCGACTTCCAACTCAAGGTTGTCTATCACGGTGCGTTCAACACGAACAGGATTGCAGAGTTCTGCCCGCCTCAGCCTTTACCTGTTTAAAAGATTCCAGACACCCGTACGATCAAGTGTCAGCCATGTCTGGAACAGGTTAGGAAAGAAAGCCCCCGAGAAGTTAATCCCAGTGTAGTTTTAGGTCTTCGGACCACTGGGGATAAATTGGTGGATCAAAACTGGTGATGAAAACTTTTTTGTTTTATATTGTATATTTTTTTTGTTTTGAAAAAAGTTCCAGACTTCAACTCGAGTAATCGAGATTGACACTGGTTTTTATGGAAAGCTTTAAAATATTTTTGGTATTTTCGAAATGATCCGGGTTATCAGACCTTGATTTCAACGGTCGAGGCCAATGCCGGTTTTTAGTTGAAAGCGAGAAAGGTCCCCCGAGAAATTAATCCCAGTGTAGTTTAAGGTCTTCGGACCATGAAACTGTACAAAAGAGGGGCAAACATGTTTTTTTTGTTTTTTTCGAAATGATCCAGATCATCAGATCTTGGCCTGAAAGGCTGGGATCGATGTTGGTTTTTATTAAAAATCTCTCGGGACGTTGATCCCGACGTAGTTTAAGGTCTTCGGACCCAAAACTGTACAAGTGATGTATATATATATATATATATATATATATATATATATATATATATATATATATTGGTTTTCTGAAAGTGTCCGGAGCCACCAGATCTTGAAGAAGACTGATGCCGGTTTTATTGACAATCCCTGGGGATCTTGGTCCCGACGTAGTTTAAGGTCTTCGGACCAAAAACTGTAAAAGCGGGGCTAGTAATATATTTTTATGATTTTTGAAAATGTCCGGAGTCATTGATCTTGATGTGAGCAAACAAGACCGATGCCGGCTTTTATTGAAAATCTCTCGGGATGTTGATCCCGACGTAGTTTAAGGTCTTCGGACCATAAAAACTTTAAAAGAGGGGCTGGTGATATATTTTTTTATTTTTCGAAATGATCCAGATCATCCGATGTTGGTCTTAAAGACTGGGATCGATGCTGGTTTTTATTAAAATCCCTCGGGATGTTGATCCCGACGTAGTTTAAGGTCTTCGGACCAAAAATATGTACATGCAAGTGCTGGAAATGCATAAATATATTTTTTTGTTTTTTAGAAAATGTCCGGAGCCACCAGATCTTGAAGAAGACCGATGCCGGTTTTATTGACAATCCCTCGGGATCTTGATCCCGACGTAGTTTAAGGTCTTCGGACCAAAATATGTACAAGCGAGCAGCAATCCAGGTTAGAGACTATGGGAATTCTTCTTGGAATGGTTCGGATCATCAGGTCATATCCTTGGATGGTTGAGATCACTGTTTGACCAAGTCAATCTTTTTCTTTCTTTTCTTTGAAAATTCTATGGAACTTTTCCACATTATCAAGCCAATTTCCCACCAATTTCTCACAAGATGAGATTTTGGTGAGATCTCTTCTTTTTTCTCACCATTCTCTTCCATCACTTCATTCTTACATGGAGGTACAAGATTCACTTGCAACCACCCTTTCCAAGGAGGAGTTCTTCCTAAGGAGAGGGGGAGGGAGGTCGTTTCATGTAGGTAGGGGCTAGGACGGCCTCCCATGGGCCGCCCGGACGGTCTTAGACCCCTGGTCTCTTCAGTGGGTTGGGTAAAAGGGTGCCCTCCCCTTTTCTATATAACATGGGGCACCCTTGCCCCCCTCAACGTGCAATTTCTCTCTTCTCTCTCTCTCATACTCTCTCTTTTTTTCAAGTTTTCTCTCTCTTCTTTGGTGGTCCTTTGCTTCTCTCAAGTGGTGGCCCTTAGAGACATTTTGGGACAGCAAGGTGGTCCCTCTTTGGTGAGTGGTAAAGGTATGGACCACTTCCTTTCTCTTTTCTTATCCTTTTCCTTCTTCATTTTCTCTTCTCATGACTCCTTTCTTTTTCCATGTAGCTATTCCAAGAGGTGTGAAGGTGGGCCCAAGCATTCTTGACTTTTTTCTAGATCTCAGGTCTTTTTCAAAGGTGGTGCATGGAGAGGGACATTGCAAGCTCTCCACTTCATTTTTCCTTTCCTCTTTTCACACTCCCTTCATGTGCATGTAAAGGGTGATTTTGCCATGTCATCAAGTGTTCATGGCAAAATACTCTATCTTTTTCATGGGAGTTGGGCTTCTCTTCATATGTATCAAATGGGCTCAAAGTGAAGTCATGGCCCTTGGTGTATTTGATGGGCCCAATGCTTCATTTTGGGCTCCCTCATGCTTTCTTGCCCTTGTCATTTCCTTTGGAGCTTTCTTTTTCTTTTCCATCTTCCTTTCAAGGCTTGGGCCCATGGGCATGGTAAGGCCCATCTCAAGTTTTGAGCTCATGGGGCTCACTTTGGGTGACCCCATCTTTCTTCACATGTGTATGGATCAAGGTGGCTAGCCCATTCTTCATTTGGATCTCAAGTGGGCTAGATTTCCTAGTTGGGCTTATATGGACAAGTAGCCCAACTCTTCCATCATTTCTCGATTATGATGTACATCCTTGTACAAGGTGTAGTGGGCTCCTTGGAGTTTTTCATGTGGATGGGCTTTTGGGCCTTCATTGAAACTTGGGCACTTCTTTGAACCATGTGTGCCCTACTACACTTTGTTCATGTAGGATTTTTCTTTTCATGCTTTTTCTTTGATGGATGGAGGACTTGAGCTACTTGACCATCTACAAGTCCCATGAGTGAGTTGTTCCCACAATCTCACTAAGTTCAAATGGTTTTCTTTGTGGTAGGAATGTGGTTCTCAAGAGTTTCCCTCTAATGTTATCAATCTCGAATGGATGATCCTCAAGTGAGCTATCCATACAACCATAGCTCCTTGATCCTTTCTTTGGGGCTTGGTGGGTCATTCCACCGTCATTTTAAATATGAGTGGTTTTTCTTTGAATTTGTGGGGAAGAATGATACCCATAAGTTGCCCATTTTTGTCCCATGCCTTGGGACATTTTGGATTTTAATCTTCAAGTGGGCTATGCGTGCCATTCTTATCCATTTTCATGATGGTTGGGTGACTTATCGAGCCATGCCCTCTTGTGCTCAAATGGTCTCCCTTTTTGGTAAAGAAATTGGTGCACATAAGTTGCCCAAACTTGCCTTTACATGGGCATTTCCAACTTTGACTCTTCATGTAGGCTATGTGCATCAACTTTCTACCCTTAGCTTCTTTGATTCATATGTTTGTGGGTAGACCTCCATGTTGTATTCTCATGGTCAAAACTTTCATCAAGATGAGGCACATAAGGTTGCCCATGGTTAACCCATGAATGGGTCCTCATGTTCTTCAAGTGGGCTATGTGCTCTCTCCAATCCATTGAGATGAGGCATTTGGGTTACTCTTGGAGACCCGTTTCCTTTCTACTCCCCACTTGTCCATGCATATGTGTAAAAAGATGGAGACATCCTAAGTGAGAATCATGACCTTGGCATAAAAGTGAGTCAATCCTTGGCCACATGTGGACTTTGAAGAGGAACTTCTCATGTGCAGTAGGACTCTCATCCTTAGTTGATTTCATGGCACTTGAGGGCATTTGTTGTCCAAAATGTGTCCTTGGATGATGGACTTTTCTTACCTGAGGCAGGCCATGCCACCTTCTTTAAGGCAGGCCTTACTTTTTCCAATGGGTTCAACACATATCCTAAGTGACACATGGAGTTGGACTTTAGATTTTGCATTTGAATGTGAGTCCAATCCCATGGGTTTCTTGGATGAGAATTTGGATGTTAATGGGTAAAGGATAGGGACTTACCTTGCCAAGCTTGTAGGATTCCATGGCGGATGGTACCAGGGGCCACCAAGTAGTTGACGAGGATGATCCTGCTTTCATTATTCGCCGGGGGGACCACATGTGTTCCCTAGCTATGGAGCATCAACCTCTTCCTGCCATCAAGGGTCGAGGTACCAGGGATCGCTGGGACAATTGGATGAAGGAGCCACAGCCCTTGCTTGAGCGAGTACTAGATGGTACTCCTTTTGCTGGCCTCCTCACCCTACGCTTCCATAATAACGACGCCAACCGCATGATGCTTGCGGCCCTTTGTGAGAGGTGGCGGGATGAGACCCACACCTTCCAGCTTCCTTGTGGAGAATGGGGGATAACCCCTTTGGACATTTACATGCAGATAGGTTTCCCATTTCATGGGGCAATTGTCCCTCAAGTTAGCTCTTTAGCTCCCCTCTCTTCCACTGATTGGCTGCGGCTTGTCGGTGACGTCCCTCCTGAGGGTGAATTCCAAGGCCATCAAGTGAAGATGCGATGGTTTTACAACAATTTCGCTTCCGTCGTCCCTACCACCGAGCGAGAGGCCCTCCACAAGGCCCGGGCCATGATCACTTATGCTTTTGGATCCTTTCTTTTTGCCATGCGAATGAGAGAGTTGATCCTAAATTTCTTCGTTTAGTCGAGGATCTTCATCACCCCTATAACTGGAATGGGGCCATCCTGACCCGTCTCTTTCAAGGTCTGGACAAAACCTGTCGGCATAGCCGGTCCTTCACAGGCTTCTGGCCTGTTGTTGAGGTACCTCTTCTTTCATCCTCTTTGGAGCCGTTTGCCTCCTTTCTCTCTCTGATCATTAAATGTACTTTCGTCCAGACTTGCTTTTATGACCATTTTCCGCATCTTGCGCCGAGGATGCGAGATGACATTGAACCCGCTCAGTATCGCCACATGTACTGGCATCAGCAGAATCGTCAGCGGAACTCCCGAGTTCCCGGGGACAATTGGCGTGCTGATATAGACGGGCTGACCGTTGAGGATGTAAGTATCTTGCTTGTCTTTGTCCTTGTACTGTACTTGCAACTGATCGTGGTAACCTCTTCTGCTGCAGTTTGCCCGGATGCCGTACGCTAGTTTCCCTCTCTACTACACACCCCAGCGCGTGGAGGCATATGATGCTTCATGTCTCCGTGTTATGCTTTCTGACGCTGAGTCCTTCCAATGGTACTTGGGAGAGAGATTGCTTCGGCAAGTCACTGGGGTAGCTCGGGTCCCCTGTTCTGCACCTCCTCCAGCTGCTCGGATGCCAGCTGATGAGAGAGTTGAGGCTCTGGTGGGCCAGCCTGGCTTCCGTTTCACGATCCCGGATCGTGATTATGACGAGTGGTATCTGCTATTTGGCCAGGGGCCTTTGCTTCCTTCGCTTTACGTTCCAGGTGGCCGTCGCAGGTATGCTGGAGGTTCAGTGACTGCTCCTTTGATGGATCTTTATCGTCGGGAGCGGGACGCGAGGAGGGGCGATGATGATTATGTTGGTGACTTGTAGCTGGCTCTGCTTTATATGGTCTTGTACTTTTGTTTTTGTCCCCTTTTGTATCAAGCACTTTTGGATGAATATACAGGCTTTGATTTCTCCCAAATTCCTTGGTGATGTCTGGATGCTTTGACTCTTGACTCATTCCTTCATGATTTGTGATTTCTCCACTGCATGGACAATGACTTGAACGGTTTAGATTGCTTGTTTAGGCCCTGCGGGGCCCACTTGATGATTGGATCTTGGATTTTAGCCCTTCTTTTGATGATTGGTCTTTTGATCTCGCCACTCCATGACTTGTGTAAGCTTCCCAATGGTTTGGATCTTAATGATTTAGCCCTTGAATGGTTCAGATTGATGGATTTGGCCCTGTGGGCCCACTTGAGACCTTAGTTTTACTTTGGGACACTTCTTTTGATGATTTGTGAGGTTAGGAATGCTTCTCATGGCGTGGATGATGGCTTGAACGTCTCTGATCGCTTGATTTGGCTTTGTGGGCCCACTTGATGATTAGATCTTGGGTTTTGGCCCTTCTTTTGATGATCGAACCTTTGATCTTGCTGTTTCATGGCTCATGTAGGTTCTTCAATGGTTTAGATCGTGATGATCTAGTCTTTGAATGGCTTGGATTGCTTGTGGCCCCCACTTGATCACCTTTCCTTCTCTTTGGCTTGATCAGCCCTATTCCGGTCACATTGCTTCATGATTGGACCAGTGGGGCACCTTTTGTATGATCTTGATCATCTTCAGTCGAAATCTGGAGTGGACCGGAGCCTTGGGCGGCCCACGGAGCGCCATCTGCTGACGTGGACTGTCAGCCTCACCTACCAAAAGCCCTGGAGCCAATCCCGCGGAGAGAGGGGATCTGCGTCCGTACGGGCGGCCCAGGGCAGGCCGCCCAAGGCTCGCCTCTTGAGCGGCCTGGGCTGGCCCTGGTTCGGACATCCTCTGCTGTCCCTTTTTCCTGTCCCCCACATTCTCTGCATCCGATTCTTCGATTCATCCATGAATCACTTCCTTGTCTCTTCTTTCATTCTCCTTTTGTCTTTTTCTTGGTTTGCCCTTTCTTGGGCAATGGATGGTGGAGATTTATGGGCTGTGGGGGCTGTCCAAGATGGGTCCCACACTTCAGATCTTCAACTGAGCTTTGATAATGGGGAAATGCCTTTAATGGATGGGGTAGATGGGGCATTAAGAGGGGGCATTGATGAGGGGCTAGGGATGGTGGTTGGTGGAGCTTTGAATGGCTCCATTAATGGTGGGATGGCTGGATTTTCTGATTTGAATGGGTCCCTCATTATGGGAGGAATGGATGGTATGGATGAGATGATGGGATGGGACATAGGTGAGGCTATGCATCCCTTGAGTGTGGGTCCCATGGATGATGTGATGGACGGTGATGATGGGACTATGAGGGACATAGATGGGCTGATCTCATGTCTGGATGGTATGGATGGCTCAGATGGTACCTTTGACGGTTTGGATGCTCTGGATGAGGGCCAGGATGTACGGTATACTTCTTTGGGTGGACTTGATGTGATCATTGATGATGTCCCCTTGATGATGGACGGTGTGGATGCCTCGATGATCCCTTTGATCGGCCAGGATGATGATTGGATTCATGATTTTCTGTTGGAGGGGGCCGCAGGTCCAGATCTGACCGTTGATTCTTTGATCGGGGTTGCCGGGACCCCTTTGGATGGTTCAGATGTATTCTTTGACGGTCAGATTGGTCAGGATGCCACGATGTGCGGTGTGATCTTCACCGATAGTCCTTTTGGTTGGGAGCATTGTCCTTCCTTTGGTCATCGGCCCTTTGCGCACTCTGTTCACGAGGTGGGCGAGTCTTCTCATGCGGCTGAAGTTGTGACAGTTTCCGACAGTGATGCGGCTATATCAGACATAGCCGTTACTGGGGACAGGTCAGGGGCTGTCGAGTCTGCAGAGGTTCCAGCTTTTCCTTCTCCTTCGCCTGTTGACCTTCCGATCTTTGATGAGTTGTCCTCGATTTCTGGGCCTTTTGTGCTGGAGGGGATACCGGTGAGGACTTGTCAGCTGCTTCCTCGTTCTTCTTGCTCGCCACGACTGCTTGCTTGGCTTGACAGCTTGTCAGCTTATGAGATTCGAGATTTGGAGTCTTATGGCTTTGGCAGTCTGATTCATATGGCTAGAGTTGACATTGACTGGAGGATGCTCGGAGCTGCCTTGATTGACTGGGTCCCTTCGTTGAACTTGTTTGCGTTCAATGATATGGAGATGAGGCCTTCTTTGGAGGAGCTTGCACGCTTGACAGGCCTACCCTGGGATTATGCCCAGTATTTTTCGCCGAAGACATCGCCGAAGACTGCTACACCGCAGAACTGGTTTGGGATCCCTTATCTTGTTCGGCCTGCAGCTAGTGGCCAGGATGCTGTAGTGTTCTCTTTGGGCCTGCTGTATGATCTTTTTTCGGGTCCTCAGAGTACGGCTGGTTCTACATTTGCTCGGAACGCACTGATGTTTTGCTTGATTGCTGAGGTGCTGTTCTCGGGATGGCGCAGGTCCCAGACTCCTTTGCTTTTCGAGGTGATGAGCCGAGCTGTCCGTCGACAGGGGATCATTTCTCTCGTCTTGGCCGAGCTTTTTGATGGGCTGACCGACTGTGCCCTAGGCCGCACTCGTGTCCTTCGCGGCTGTTGTGCTTTCCTCCAGGTATCTTTTCTGCACCTTTTTTTCTTCTTGCTTTGCTAGGAATTATTTTGCTCTAGCTGAACTTCTTTTACTTTCTGTGACCAGGTATGGCTATGGGAGCGTCTTTCTCTGACCGTTCCTGTACCTCTTCCTGGCATCCCTAGCTCTGACGTTATGCGTTATATCATCGAGTTCCTTCCGCATACGGCTAGGATGAGCGAGCCCTTGTATCGCAGGATGTTTGCTGAACTTCGTGACTGGAACGTTCGTTGGGAGTCATCTTGGCTTTCACTTCCTCCAGTGCTTTGCGATGCACACCGCCATCCTCTGATGTTGGTAGGCTTTCGATCCTACTTTTCTTACCATCCCATCCGGTTCCTGCGGCAGTTTGGGTATGAGCAGGATGTTCCTCATTTCGCTTTCGCGGGTATCGGGCGTCGAGCACTTCCATCCAGATCCTCTGACTTTAGGACCCGGATTGATTGTTCTTGGGCGAGTTATTTGACAGCTGATTTGTTGGGATTTGAGCTACGGACTTTTTCGATGGCGACCGCCCCATATCAGTATTGGGTTGCTGAGCAGTCTTTGTATCGACGTATCCCTTGTTGGCACCAGACTGCTGATGAGGATGAGCAGGATATTCTTGGAGATGCTGGCTCTTCATCTGGTTCATATGAACCTTTTGAGGAGCGCCCTTTTGTCGATCCTGGCTTCCTTTTGGCCACTCATGGCCATCTGCTGTCTGAGATCTCTGCACTTCGGTATCATTGCGAGATGATGTCGAGGAGATTGGCTGCCGATCAGAGATTGTCTGATGAGGAGACAGCGATCCGTACCCTTGAGCGCGATGAGGCGCATTACCTGCGTATGGAGGTGAGCAGGTTGAGAGCGAGACTATCTTTTTATGAGTCAGAGGACTCACCTGATGTGGCCGAGGAGGAGGGTAGAGATTGATTGTGTTGGCCACCTGCACACTGATTTTTGCATATATGATTGATGATGATGCATTTTTTTGTATTTTTTGAAAAAGATGATATGTGTAAGAGAAATATAATGCATTTAATTGAAAAGAGAAAAAACTGTTTGAAAATCTACTGTGCCATGAGTTGTCTTGTGAGTGTGTCTGGATTTTGTGTCGGGATATAGGAATCAGAACTGGGGCTCGGTCAATGATTTGACCGATGTCTCGAGATTTGACTTGTGTGTTCCTTTGGTTCCCTAGAGATGTAGGCAATGGAAACTCTTGTTTCCTGAGATTGTCAGAGTTTGTAGAGTTCTTCGCTCCTGACTGCGCTTCTTCTTGTTCTTGAACTGTGACTGCTTGAACCGATCTGGACCGTCTGACTTCTTAGTACCTGCACTTTTATTTTTTCTTTTTTTCTTTTTTTTTATTTGAGCCATTTTTGCCTGCAGTGCTCTTTCGAGTTTTCACCACAGCCGGCTTTTTCCCGTCATTTTTGCCCGTGGCGCCCTTTCGGGTTTTCACCACGTCCCGGGTATTTGGTCTTGCCTGCCCCTTGGCAGCTGTGCTGTTTTTACCCTTGGCGCCCTTTCAGGTTTTCACCAAGTCCGCTGTATGCCCACTGTTTTTACTCGGAGCGCCCTTTCGGGTTTTCACTCCGCCCTCTTTGTTTAGGCACACATTTTCTTTTTTCTTCTTTTTTTTTTCTTTTTTTCTGGATCTCTGGATAACTGCGGCGGCTAGAGGTCGGGAATCCGTCGTTGCCGGCCGATGGCAGTCCTTCAGGCCTTATCCTGAGTTACGATAATGGAGCTGTCGGTCTTTGCTAAAGACCCCTCTGAGATGAATGGATGGATGACTGTGTTTCTTTTTGGGTTGATTTTTTCCTCGGGTGCCTTGCTTTGGCTTCCCTTTTTTCTTTCTTTTTTTCTTCTTTTCTTTTCTTTTTCTTTTTCTTTTGCATTCTTTTTCTCTCTCTTTTTTTTTGTCTCTTTTTGAATCCCCCCCCCCCTTTTTTTTTTGTATTTTTCTCTTTTGGAGTCCCCTTATTTGAAACACTTGTTGGTGGACGGGAATGATTTCTCAGAGATCTTAGCTTTGACCCCTTGACTTCAGCTCTATTAAAGTAACTCTTGATAAGGTCAGAATGACTTACCCGTGAAAGATTTTCACGTTGTCGGCGTTGGTTGGCTCAGGAAGATCCACCCCTCTCATGCTGGTGAGTCGGAGGGCGCCTCCAGGAAGTACTTCTCTGACGATCAGTGGCCCGTCCCACGAGGGTTTGAACTTTCCTCTGGGATCTGGAAGGTGCGACGGTAGAATCTTCTTCATAACCATGTCGCCTACCTTGAAACTTCTTTTTCGGACTCTCTTGTTGTAGGCCCGAGCGATCCTTTTCTGATAACACTGTGAATGACTTAGTGCACGCATGCGCTTTTCATCTGCTAGCTGCAACTGATCGAATCTGGCCCGTTGCCATTCTCCTTCTTCAATTCCGCTTTCTAATAACACCCGAAGTGATGGTATTTCCACTTCGACTGGTAGAACTGCTTCCATTCCATAAGTAAGCTCGAAAGGAGTAACGCCCGTAGCAGACCGTACAGACGTTCGATAGGCCCAAAGTGCATATGGGAGCATATCTGACCAATCTCGATATGTCACGACCATCTTCTCGAGTATCCTGACGATTGTCTTGTTTGCGGCTTCTACCCCACCATTCATCTGGGGACGGTAGGGGCTTGATCGATGACGTTGGATCTTGAACTTGCTGAGGAAGTCATCCATCTTCTTGTTGACGAACGGGGTTCCATTATCTGTGATGATAGCATTGGGGATTCCGTACCGGCATATGATGTTGTTCTTCATGAATTTGATCACTTGAGATGCTGCAATCGTGGTGTATGAGGCTGCCTCTACCCACTTGGTGAAGTAGTCGACTGCCACAAGTATGTACTCGTGACCATTTGATGCTTTGAGACTGATCTTGCCGATGATGTCGAGTCCCCACATGGAGAAGGGCCAGGGGGTGGTCAGGTTGTATAACTCTGATGATGGGGCATGGATTTGGTTTGCATGCTCCTGACACTTGAAGCATCTTCTGACGTGCTTGCAACAGTCTGTCTCCATGGTAAGCCAGTAGTAGCCGAGTCGTAGAATCTTCTTTGCCATCATGTGCCCATTCATGTGTGGGCCGCAGATTCCTTCGTGTATTTCTTTCATGATCTTTGCAGCTTCTGTTTCACCGACGCATCGAAGGAGGATGTGATTATAGGATCGCTTGTAAAGAACTTCGCCACTGATGGTGAACTGGCCGGCCAAACGTTGGATGGTTCGGCGATCTGTTGCTGTTGCTGATTCTGGATACTCCTGGGTTTCGAGATATTGCTTGATGTCGGCATACCAGGGTTTGTCAGGGACAGCTTCGGCTTCTTCTATTTGTAGGCAAAAAGCAGGTTCTTCTTGAATTTCGACCGTGAGCTCCCATTCTGAAGCTCCTTTTGGGATCTCGAGCATTGATGCGAGCGTGGCGAGAGCATCTGCAAACTGGTTCTTGGCTCTGGGCATGTATGAGAAGGTGATTTCCTCGAATTCTTCGATCAGATTGTCAAGATACACATGATATGGTATCAACTTCTCGTCTTTGGTCTTCCATTCGCCATTGGTCTGATTGATGATAAGCTGTGAGTCTCCAAATACTCGTAGCTTCTTGACGCCCAAGATTATGGCTTCCCTTAAGCCAGCGATGCATGCTTCGTACTCTGCCATGTTGTTGGTGCACTCGAATGCGATGCGCCTCGAGATAGGAATAGGGACATCATCTGGAGAGTAGAGGATTGCTCCAATACCACTCCCTTTAGAATTTGCTGCGCCGTCGAAGAATAATGTCCATTCATCTTTTTTTCTTCTTTTCTTCCTCCTCAATGAGCAAGAGATCTTCATCAGGGAAGAATGTCTTGAGCGGCTGATAGTCCAGGAGAGAGTGAGCCGCAAGATGATCGGCGAGGGCCTGTCCCTTGATTGCCTTTTGAGTGACATAGGTGATGTCGAACTCAGACAAGAGTAGCTGCCATTTAGCTATCCTTCCAGTGAGTGCCGGCTTCTCGAACAGGTACTTGAGCGGATCCATGTGAGCGAGAAGGAGAATAGGGAATGCAATCATGTATTGACGGAGTCGCTGAGTTGCCCAGACTAGGGCGAGGCAAGTCTTCTCGATCGGGGAATACCTGGTCTCGTAGTCGGTGAACTTTCGACTCAAATAGTATATTGCTTGTTCTTTCTTCCCGGTCTCGTCGTGCTGGCCGAGGACACAGCCGATGGCTTCTGCTGCTACCGAGATGTATAACAATAGTGGTCGTCCAGGAGTGGGCGGCACTAGGACTGGAGGATTCATGAGATACTTCTTGATGCGGTCGAAGGCGACTTGGCAATCATCATTCCATTCTTTTGGGACGTTCTTCCGAAGGAGCTTGAATATGGGCTCACAGATAGGTGTGAGCTGTGCGATGAAGCGACTGATGTATTGAATTCTGCCGAGGAAGCCACGAATTTCTTTCTCTGTTCTAGGAGGGGGCATCTCGATGATTGCTCTGGTTTTGGTCTCGTCGACCCTGATGCCATCTTCGCTCACCATAAAGCCAAGGAGCTTACCTCCCATTGCACCGAAGACACATTTCTGAGGGTTGAGGCGGAGCTTGTACTTTTCTAATCTGTTGAATAACTTCTTCAGATCTTCAAAGTGTCCTTCCATTGTGCGAGATTTGACAATCATGTCGTCCACATATACTTCGAGCTCTTTGTTCATCATGTCGTGGAATAGTGTTGTCATTGCTCGCTGATATGTTGCTCCTGCGTTCTTCAGACCGAACGGCATCACCCTGTAACAGAAGGTTCCCCAGGGAGTGATAAATGCTGTCTTCTCACGATCTTCGACGGCCATCTTGATCTGATTGTAACCTGAGAACCCGTCCATGAATGAGAAGATCTTGTATCCAGCGGTGTTGTCGACCAGAGTGTCGATATGTGGCAAAGGGAAGTCATCTTTTGGACTGGCTTTGTTGAGATCTCGGAAGTCGATGCACATTCGAACCTTGCCGTCCTTCTTCGGTACTGGTACGATGTTAGCGAGCCATTCAGGGTAGTTGGAGACTACCAAGAATCCCGCGTTGTATTGCTTGATGACTTCATCTCGGACTTTCAGAGCCCATTCTGGCTTCATTCTTCGGAGTTTTTGCTTCACGGGCTTCATATCTGCCTTGGTTGGCAGATGGTGTACAACGAGCTCTTCATCGAGCCCCGGCATGTCTTCATATGAGAACGCGAAGTTGGACAATCTTGGAGCTAGGAACTCTATCATTTTCTGTTTCATCTCAGGTGGCAACGATTTTCCAATGCGTACTTCCCTAGGGATCTCAGGCGTCCCCAAGTTTACTATCTCGAAATCATCGGCTACAACATTGGCTTTAGATTCGAACTTTTTGAGGAAATCCTCTAGTTCGGGAGCTGGATCATCATCTTCCTCATCCCAAGCTTCGTCCAGACCCATGAGCTCGAAGTCTAATTCGATGTCGAAATCATATGATTCGACTTCAAACTCATGCGACTCTTTAGACGAACTTGGCACACTATTGAATGCAGGAAAAGAAATATTTTTTGGTTTTTGAGATTTTTCTGAAATGGAAATACTAGATGTTTTTGTCTTTTGAAAGTTTTTGATTTTTTTGGATTTTCGAAATTCGTGGGACTTTGAACAAGCAGGCATTGCAGACCATGATTGAGCCCAACTTGTTCCAAAGTTCCGGTCGCTGCTTAAACATGCGTTTTTTTTTGGAAGCCAGAGCCCTCAGATGACTCTTTGGCTGATTCAAAAGTTAGGGGAACAGATGACCATTCAGGACCCCACACTTCCTCCCCTGAAAAGGTGGGGGTTGATGATTCGGGCGAAGAATCATGGTCTGGCCCAATGACCATGATTTCTTGCTGGTCGGGTTCGAGATCTGAGTCGTATTCAGTCCCTCCCGGATCACTTACTTCGCATTGCAGCTCGTCTGGTTCCACGGCTAGCCACAAGTTTAGAATCTGGACATCAGACCAATCTAGGGCTGGCCATTTCCCTTTCTTGGTCCAATGGATGGGCTGCTTCTGCCCCTGGCTGGTGATTGTTGATGTTGACTTTGTAGAGATGGGCAAGTCGTGCCCCTTGCTGATTGATGCTGAGATGTGCAAGTTGTGCCCCTGAATGGCTGAAATTGAAGAGGGCAGGTGGTGCCCTTGGTTGATTGATGCTGAAGTGGGCAAGTTGTGCCCCTGGTTGGGAGCAGGTGTCAGAGTAACCTGGTCCTGAAGCTGCTGTATTTGACTTCCTTCTTCGTCTTCATCATTTCCTTCTTTTTCTGGAGGCTTAGATGGTTCGAGAATCTGATCCCATCGAATGGGGGGCCACGTGGCCCAAACTAGGCTCATCGGGAGGCCTTTGTGTAGTGCAGTCGGTTGATTCCCTCCTGGATCTTTGCAAGGTTCTCCTTGCTTGACGAATCGGATGGGCGAGCACCGAAATTTCTTCCTTCCTTTGTCCATGAAGATTGACCTGTATCCGAGTCCCCATTTGCGTTGGTTATATATCAGCGGTACCTTTCTGGACTTGAAGTGATTCTTCATTTGGTATTTGAGGCTCAGACGCTCTGCCGGTGAAAAGACACGGTCCACCCTTATTGGTTCTGGATTAGCGATAGAGTTCACAGTCTCTAATTCGAAACTGTGAAACGGGATGTCTTCTTCAGAGTGCTGGATATCGATGACCGGGATGTCTGGTTCAGTGGCAGCAGCATTGGAAGGAATGATGAGCTCCTTCTCTGCATGGATAGAGATCACTTGATTTCCACAGATGTACTTCACTCGTTGATGCAGGGTTGATGGCACAGCTCCAACCTTATGCAGCCAAGGTCGTCCGAGCAGCATGTTGAAAGAGGCTGATATATCCAGGACTTGGAATGTGATGGTGGAGACTTCCGGACCTATCTGTACCTCTATGTCGACCTCCCCTTCCACTGATCGGCGGGTGTTGTCGAATGCTCTGACGCATATGGTGCTGGGTCGAAATGAAAAAGGACTGATTCCCAGACGTTCTGCAGTCTTGAGTGGGCAGACATTTAAGCTTGAGCCATTATCGATAAGGACCAGCGGAACACAGAGGTCTTTGTATCGTAAGGCTATGTTGAGGGATCGCCCATGATCACGTCCCTCTGGTGGCAACTCATTATCTGTGAAGGTGATGGCGCGCGGAGCCAGGAGTTGTCCAATCATCAAAGCTATCATTTCTGGTGCCGTATCAGAGGAGACGTGAGCATCGTTCAAGGTCTTGGCAAACATTTCTCGGTGTATGCGAGATGTATAGAGTAACTCCCATACTGAGATTTGTGCAGAGATTGACTTGAGCTGAGTCGCCACATCGTATGCGGCTTCATTTTTGTTGCCGAGGCCTGAAAGGGCGCCTTTGGGATCTCCTCTGTTCTGATTATCTCTTCGGATGCAACGCCCATTGGGATTCATGTTCCCCACTTCCGCACATTCTGGATAGTGCCATGGAACCTCTTTGTAGTTTTCCTCCCTTTTGCCTTCTAGGACCACCGGTTCTTGCAACGGTGTTGGTGTGGGTACCAGATCTTCCTCGTATGGAGCTTTTGCCTTGAGAACTACATTGTTGCCTGTGCTGAAGGGGTAATATCGAGGCTTGTCTTCATAGATCACATAATGTCGTGGTCCTGGCTTTACTGTTCCTGGGGCAGGAGGCTCCCATGGAATGAATACTGGTCCTCTTGATATGGCAGGAGGTTTCTCTGTTCGTCCCAGCTGTCGTAGTGTGATTGACACGCCTCCGGGATTTGCCCCTTGCAATATGACTGGCTCAATTGGAGGAGCTCCTTCCAAGACAACGGGCTCTTGCTGTTGATGAGTATAATCCTTCTATTGCGGATTGGATTGTTCTGGAGTTGCCCCTTGCAAGATGACAGGTTCGTATGTGGGCTCAATGTGTGATTGTGCTCCTTCCAGGACGACTGGTTCCCAGCTTGAATGGTTGTAAGGTGCCCCTTGAACAACTGGTATATCATATGGAGGTGCTCCTTCAAGCACTACTGGCTCGGAGACTGAAGGAAGAAAGGGACTTGCCCCTTGTAAGACTGGAGGAGGATTTGTTGGCTCATAGGTGTAGGTATGAATGGACTGAATAGGGGAGAAGAAGCGATCGATATGGTCCCCTTCTTCTATACTATTGACGGCAGGGCCACGAGACGAACTGGGGTCCGTTGGATGCTGAGGCAGAGGATTCTGAAGGATGTTGGTGGAAGCTGCTGGAGAAGCTCCAGGGACCGAGATGACGATCTTGCGGTCATCAATCAGGTCTTGTATGGCATTTTTCAAAGTATAGCATCGATCAGTGGCGTGGCCACGTCCTTGATGGTAGGCACAGTACTCATTTTCTCGGTAATTTGGAGGCAGAGGATGAGGCGGAGGCCTAGGTGTCATCAGAGTGAGTAATTGTTTTTGTATCAGCCTAGTCATGATTTGACTAAGTGGTTGACTGAGTGGAGTGAACTTCCTGAACTCCCTGTAATTCTGCCTGTTCTGGTATGAGTATTGGCCGTTTCCCCTGAACTGCTGCTGTTGTCGAGGTGGCTGTGGCTGAGGATTCGGTTGTGGCTGATATCGCTGAGGCTGATGCTGAACTTGATTTTGCTGATACTGTTGACGTCCTTGTGGGGGAGCACGTTGATTTCCTTGAGCAGCGGTGTTGATGTTGTTTACCTCTGTTGGGCGGGGAGGAGAACCATTGCGGTTTCCATTCCCGTGCCCGATAGGTCTTCCTTCCACTCTATTCCTCTTGACTGGAGTGGCTTGATGAGGCCATGGGGAGATCGTCCCGGCCCGGATTCCTGCTTCAACTTGCTCTCCAGCACGGATCAATTGTGAGAAATTCGCATATGGATGCGAGATGAGATACCCGGATATGCCTGGGTATGTTGAATGAACAATCATGGAGATTTGTTCTTCATCGTCGATGGGTGTCCGCATTCTGGCTGCCATAGCTCGCCAACGTCCCACATAAGCTGATAGTGTTTCATCACTCCTTTGCCTGAGTGCTGCAAGGTCGGCTCTTCTGGGTGCCATGTTGAGATTATATGCGAATCTGTCGACGAAAGCCTGGGAGAGCTGTTCCCATGTTTTGATGCGGTGGCAGTCCAATGAAGTGTACCAATCTAGGGCATCGCCCTTCAGAGATTTTTGGAACAATCGAATGAGGGCCCCTTCGTTTCCTGAGATTGCACTCAGCTCTCCACAGAAGGCCTTGAGATGTGCTGTGGGACAACCGCTGCCGTCGTATCTTTTGAACTTTGGAACCTCAAAGTTTTGAGGTACCCGAGCATCTGGGAAAGGACACAAGTCTCTGAACTTGGTCGAAGGTAAGTCGATTCCTTGTTGTCGCTGAAGTTGATTTTGCAAGATCTGGAACTGCTCCCGCAACTCGTCCAGTCCTGAGTGATCTGTTCGAGCGACTGGTGCCTCCTGGAGTAAGGCACGTTCTTCTTCGGCATAATGGTCGATGTCTTCAACCCTATGGGCTTGCTGAAAAGCAACCGCGTGTTGTTGAACTTGGTTTGATGATTGAACTGGATTCTGATGAACTTGAGCTTGAAATGATGGTAACTGAACTGGAGACTGTACTGAAGGTTGAACTGGAACTTGCTGGAAATTAACTGGATTTTGCTGAATTGAAGATTGCTGGAAATTAACTGGATTTTGCTGAATTGAAGATTGCTGGAAATTAACTGGATTTTGCTGAATTGAAGATTGCTGGAAATTAACTGGAATCCCATCGGCAGGGATGTGCTGGAATTGAAAAGTGCTCCTGTTTGCAGGAGGCTGAGATGCTGGGAAGTGACCCCCTTGTTGGGTATTTGCCACTGTCCGCTGATTGATGTGGGCTTGACACTGACCCCCATTGTGGGCATTCGCCAGTGCTGTCCCTGTTACTGGAAATTGAATTGAAATCCCATCGGCGGGGATGTGCTGGAATTGAAAAGGTGTCCCATCGGCGGGGACATGCTGAGATCTACTGAGATTGTTGTTTGCAAGATTGACTGGAAGCTGACTGGATGTTCCTGCAACGGAGGTGCTCTGAGATGGCCTTGTCGTCGCAGGAAGATATTGAGAAGGATGCCCCACAGCGAAGGGCTGAGATGGCTGCTGTCGGTAGTCTTGGGCAGACTCCGATGGTTGTGCTTGATTTGAACTGTAGGCCGGGAGGACCCGGCATGGCTGCTGAGCTTGCTGAACTGGGCCAACCTGATTGTTGGCTGCTGCGGTGGTCTGTGCTTGCATGAATTGCAAGAGCATTTCTTGCATTGCTCTCATTCCTTGCGCCAATTCTTGTATGATTGGCGTATTGTCAACGGGCTGTTGCGCTGGAGGTTGCGCTTCGGCTATTTCGAGAGCAGGGAAGTGATGAGTTTCTTCTTCGTGGTCGGACATGGCTTGCTGAGCCCGAGTGCGGATTATGCTGCGAAAGGGGAGCTGTCTCCGAACACGTTGAGCCCGAGGTGGCGCAATGGTGAGGACTATACTCTTTTTGGGTTTTGGGATTTTCTATTTTTTTTTTGGTTTTGGAATTTTCTATATATTTTTTTTGTGTTTGGGTTTGGGTAGAATGCTATGCAGATGAGATTGTATGAGGATCAATGACTTTCAAGTACGGGAAGGATTCTGTTTTCAAGTCGGATCACGACTAGTGGGACTAGCTAATCCCCAGTGGAGTCGCCATTCTGTGGACCCCCGCCGATTTCTCCGTGCTCCCACACGACGTCGTTCTCCCTTTCCCTTTCGGAAGAAGAAGAAGAAGAGGTGCGTGAGTGCGAAGTCGCCGTTTCTGCCACTGGCTTGCCTCGTTCTCGAGGGCTTTGTTTGGTTGTCGTGTTAAGCTGGATATGTTTAAATGAGTTTATATAAGACCAGAGTCGCCACTAGCCAGTTACTTCGAATCTACAGTCGGCTAGACCCCGTAGAAACGTTAGAGAAGGGAATCCGAAGATTCCTTCCTCTAAAATGACTCCTGTTGATCTGCGGTCAGAGATTCAAGGTAAGGGATCACGGTTACAGGGTGGGAAGAGGTTAAGCACCCCACACACTGCCCGTACCGAAGTACGGTCTCTACTTCACAGAATCGATCGAATACTTGAAAGTCTAATTTAATCCTCGTATATTCTCATGGATGACATGATGCATGAATGCGGGTCTGAACAGTAAGAGTTTCTGATGGGCAGGTTCCAACAACGGGCAAGCCCAGAGCGTACGCTCGAACTGACAGGTGCTTAATATAAGACGTATGCAGTGTGCTTGAATGATCAAGGTGTTTTATGGTGAAGCATGAATGCAGGTCTGAACAGTAAGAGTTTCTGATGGGCAGGTTCCAACAACGGGCAAGCCCAGAGCATACGCTCGAACTGACAGGTGCTTAATTTAAGACATATGCAAATGTGCTTGAGTGATCAAGGTGCTTGTAGTGAAGCAGGGGGGTTGGAAGGAAAGTAAATGTTGCACTTATGCTAGATGCAAATGAGATGATGCTGGAAAATGAGTAGCTGGGTGGACGGAGGTGTCGCAAGGATTGGCTTCGAGTGGCTGGATCAAGACTTGGATGGCTTGGGAGGCTTGGACCAGTGGTCAGGCTGGGCTGGACCAGGGTTAGACTCTCCTCACTCGGGCTCTCCTTGGTGGGAAAATGGGCTAAGGGCACTCGAAAGGATGGACTCTCTCTGGACTCGAAGAGCTTCGAATGGATTTGAATGGATTCTTGAAATGAGAAGGGGAGGGGGGTATTTATAGCAGCGGAGAGTGGCAGATCGCGTAATTTTGTCCGGGCGGCCTGCCATGGGCCGCCCGTACGGCCGCTCCTCGGTTTCCAGCGAGTACGGCCGTTCCCTCGGGGCTGCTGTTGGACTCGCTGGTCGACTCAGTGAGTTGACTCAGCGGGTCGACTCGGTGGTTTGACTCGACGGGTTGACTCGACGGGTTGACTCGGTGTTTTGACTCGACGGGTTGACTCGACGGGTTGACTCAGCGGGTTAATTCAGCGGGTTAACTCAGCGAGTTGACTCAGTGAGTTTGACTTTTTTGGGATTTTTTGACTGGACTTTTTTATGGGGGGTTTTTCAGGGTGGTTTTTAGGACTGGGTTAACTGGGTTCAGGCTTGAACTGGGCTATGTAATGGGGCTTACAAGGGTGAGTTTGGCTGAGTTTGGACTTGGGATTTGGGGGTATGGTCCTCCGTTCAACCAGCTATCTCTACCAACAGTGTAGCCGAAGGTGGGGTGTCTACAATTAGCGACCACCATCGAGACTACGAGAGAATCGTCATGTGGATGTAGCACTCCTTCAGCATCTTCTTCGGAAAATGAAATCGTGCGACGAACGACCTTTGGGATCTTCGAGGGCCTGCTGGTCAGATTCATTTGGAGCCCTGATTAAGAGGTTCACCCTTGACGAACGTAGGACTTGCGGGCGTTGCCAGAATCACCTGTGGTTGGCCCGCCGAAGATCATATGGATTTCTTCCAACGGGTCGTTATTCACTGGTTCTCTGTCATCTTCTCGAGCCCAGGACCTTTGATCATCCGGACGCTGTGCAATATACTCTTTTAAGAAACCCTGCCGGATGAGAGTTTCGATCTGTCGCTTCAAGTCAAAGCAATCTACTGTGTTATACCCATGATCTTTATGGTATAAACAGTATTTGGACTTCGACCTTCTTCCCGGGTCGGTTTTGATCTTTGCGGGCCGTCCAAACATTTGTTTGTCTTTCTCGGCCAAGAACACTTGCTCGATCGTTGTTTTAAGCGGGGTGTATTTCTCGAACCGTGGGGTCAGAGTTTTTGCTCCGCACGGTGTAGTATTCGAATTTGGTGACTTGCGATCGGGACGGTGTCTCTTGGTGCTGTTCTCTTCTTTGCGGTCCTTCCTCTTATGGGACGACCTCTAGGCGTTCACCAGTTCTTCTGCGTTTATGTGCTTTGCAGCCCGATCGAGGAATTCGGCCACTGACTGAGGAGGCTGTTCCCCTATCGACCAGAGGAACTTTTCATCACGTATTCCCCCAATCATCGTATGTAGCAACACATCCTAAGATAGGTTTTCTACCTGAACTGCTTCGGCGTTGAATCGTGAGAGATAATCTTTCAATGATTCATTATCTTTTTGTTTGACTGCAGCGAGGTGCGTAGAATGTTTTCTTGGATCGGTGCTCT
Organism: Liriodendron chinense; assembly: GCA_003013855.2. NCBI lineage: Eukaryota > Viridiplantae > Streptophyta > Magnoliopsida > Magnoliales > Magnoliaceae > Liriodendron > Liriodendron chinense. Next base: position 2,881,968 of record ML058570.1, on the reverse strand, counting down.
CGATGAATTGGGTCGCGAACGTTCTGCTCAGTTCGGTAAAAGAGGAAATGGACCTTGACTTTAGATTGCGGAACCAGGTCCATGCCGAGCTGGTTAGGGACAATGGAAAGGCCTTACACATGATGTGCCCATTAACTCCGTGGAGTTCCATTCGAACTTTGAAATTTTCAAGATGTTCGGCTGGATCTCCCATCCCGGAGTATTGCTTGAGCTGAGGAATTTTGAAGCCTTTCGGAAGAGGTTCCCCACGAATCTCATCAGTGAACGGGGATTCAGATGAATCCACAAGGACATCTGCTGCAATTGGCGCCCGGGCGCGTTGTGCTCTTTGGATATCGCCAATCCTTTCCCGAAGCTCCTTCAGCTCGACCTCAAGAGGAGTGATATTATCGTCCACCCGATCCTGCCCTTGACTAGCTCGGGCAGATCGCCTTTCTTCTATTCTGTGTCTTAGGTCGTTTGAGGGAAGCCCTGCGGCTGGTCGAAGCCTCGAACCTGAAGCTCGGTTGACAACCACATCCTCGTCGGCCTGAGGATGGTTGGAAATTGATCCAGGTAGATGAGAGCTTTGTTGCGGTAGCTGGGGTTCCTGGTTGGTTTCGAGGACGGGTGAAGGCCGAGCTAAATTGTTTAGCAATGCTGCAATTTCATCCAGTTTTCCGTCCACATGCTCGAATCGTCTGTCCACTCCACCCAAACGTTCTGCAACGCCTCCAACTTGCTCTTCTAATGTGGACAGTCTGGCACCGCAGTTTCGGGACCTCTGCTGTCCACTTAGAAGATTTATGTGGCGAGACGAACTTCCGAGGTGGAGAACCGGAGTTTCATGGATAGACTCTTCATTTTCAGATTGTGGCTCATAGGAGGGATCAGCATTTGCGGGAGCTTTGCCCTTCCTATTGCCTCTTCCACCAGCCATTAGTTCCTGTCTTTGGACGAAGGATTTAGTAAATGGATAAAAATTTTGTCGTCGTTCCCACAGACGACGCCAATCTGTTGACGCTGAGAACTAGTCAACAAACGAGGTGAGATGATTTGTATGCGAACGAACAAACGTGACTGATATCCTTACAAATGCGAAACCTAGGCTTGGATCAGAGGTTTAGTTGATCCTGCGAAACACCACAGAAAACAATAAGGGGGTGGCTGGGATCCAGCCGTGAGCCCTCCGATGCCTAAGTTAGTGATTATCCTTGAGAATGATAAACACTAGTTTGAGAGAGATATCGTTTTCATACCTGTAATCACAATATTCTTTGGTTTTTTATAAGTTTCGATGGAGAGTTTCTAGGCTGAGATCACGATAGATATTACGCCGGAAATTCAGGCGAAAATCTTGGGCCGTTCCGATCTTGAAGGGATGTACCCCTATCCTTATGCCGTTTGGAGCGGAAATGAGGTCGGCCTCCATTTGCCCATTGACTTAACAACGATCCGAGCTGACTTCATGAACAGGCGAAGTCATCGGCTTGCTATTTTGCTCCGAGGTTTTTGTGCTCGGGTCGGCTAATTATAGAAATTATCCCACAACATGGCACACCACCCAATTCGCTTCTATTTTTCTTTACCGTGGACCACCCGCAGTGGGACCCACCAGTTAGACCATTGAAAATAACTAACCGTACAACCAGATGTACGTAGAGTGGCAACTAAGATTGACTAGTTCATCCCGCGATGGACAGGAGTCATGGAATGCAGTAGTAGCAAAATCCATCTACTGTATTTTTATGGTGCAAAATCTTCCGTGAGGCACAGATGGGTGGCTTATAAGTAATACTTAACCTAACTTACTTATGTCAAATAAGTAACTTAATGACTGCCATTAGCCCAAAAAAGCTACTTATGTAGTTGCATCCAAACAAGCCCTAAATAGGCAGCAGATGGGGCTTGGGATGAATCCTATGTTGTGGCCGGTTGCACTGTGTCAATGGACCCTAATCTTATTAGAATTAAATGGGTTGGCTTGATGAACTTTAAGGGAGTCAGGTTAATTAGCCCACAGGAGTAATGGGTCGCAGGTTAGGTTTTGGTTGGAATTCTTGACCTGTCTCGTAAACAGGTCTGGTTGGACTGACCCCGAACTGAATCAAATGTAAACATTCTCTCTTCCATTTTCTGTAGGTGTTTTGCCTGGCGATGGTCCCAGACAAGCCAATGAGGCCTGCAATGTGGATGGTTTAGATTGAAATGCATGTGTGGTTGGTTAAAAGCTAAAGTTTTTTTCATTTCAAGATAAAATCATGGCCATTTCAAAGCAAATCGAAAGTCCATCCCACATTGATATCCCTATCTCTTTCTTAATTTCATTCACTTAGATTTGGGGGGTGTTTGGCATAGTTCAAAAGAGATTTTACAGAATTGGAATTTCCCTTTCCCAAACAAACACCATTTCCATCATGTGAGCTTGTCTCCTCCTATAAGAATACAAAGACGTGTATCATCCTCACCAAACAGCTCATATTGCAACTAACTGCTGTACGTTGATGGGGTACACGTAAGGTTTTGAGCCACTGAAAGCGGTGTCCGTAAATATCCGAGAGGCCTCCTCCGTTGGATGGTAGAAATCCCAAAAGACATGGTTTTTCCTGTTGGGACAATAGCTTGAAATAGGAAGGCAAGCAACCCTTGCATTGAGATTGCCCAGCCCACAACATGCAGCTTTCACTTCAGTAAATCCTGTAGAGAAAAATGAAATTTATGAAAAACCCTACTGTGTGTGTGAGATCTCGACCTGTCGATCCAGCGTTCCCCACCACAGATGGCCACTGATCATATAGTCCTGATCAGCTGTCTGAATAGAACTTTGGTCCACTATTTTTAAATCATCCATCTATTTCCTCAGTCAGAGTGATCTTTTATGGCCATGACCCAACCAAGGTGGGGCCAACCAGATTATCAGCTCAGATATTGTACACAAGGAAAAAGCAAGATAAGGATGAGTACTCCATACCATAAGCATCTGGCTTTTGAATGAAATCAAGAAGAACAGCATAAGTGTTGAAGAAGGAATAAGACATGTCCTTAAGCTCTGATTTCATTCCATCTAATACTGATTTAACCCCTTCATTGTATTTATTTGACCAGTAATTCGTCTCTTCATTGCAGCTCCCAGTTTTGTTCTGCCTCCTCTGTGATGGACAGCATCCGATCGCGCCGGCCCCCACGAAGACCACCTTTCGTGCGCCCAGATTGTAAATCCTCTGCCATTAAAAAACAGACCATGATCAGCAAATAACATAAATTGATTAGTATTATAACTTAAGAGGCTGTATTTTATATGGTCCAAAAAATCACTACAATCAAGGGGGCATACATGTATACCATAATCGAACCATTGGCTCATGGGTCCCACATGATGGGCCATGATACAAATGTTACACTTTTAGCCCACAAAATGAAATTTTATTAGTGGTCCAATTGCATTAAGGAATGTCTATTAAACAGAGGTTAGGATTGTCTAATCGATCCGGTTTCAGGCCTATGGCCCATTGAAAGTGGGGTCGACTAATTGGACCGTTCGGATCAAAGTAATTTAGGGTTAATCTCATGTTGGGGGTACCTTTACTTGGCCTCTTAATGTGAGAAATAGAAGATCTATGAACTGCTGAGGAGTGTACTTGGATCGCTCGGTGGACCCTGATTTGAAGTACCCCAGTATGTCGTTGCTTCCTATCACAATCCCGAAAATCGATCTTGATAGGTGTTTTTGAGTTTCAACGGTTCCGATCGTCTGCACAAGATCTCCATATACTCCTGAGTAGTACTCTATTTGTTTGTTGAGTGCGAGAGATTGGACCTGTAAAATTCACTCACATCATCTTCAGCATAAGAAACAAAATTTTAAAAATGAAAAACTGAAATAAAAGCAATGCTGAGAAATCATAAGATCATGGACGTTCGATATGATCCTAGGTGGGCCCCACAGTTTTGTGGTCCTGATTATTGATTTGATGCCACTCACTATTGGTATACGCTTTGATCACGGCGGTCCATGCTGGATCAAACACTTCTGCCATGAGCAATGCTCAGATGCAACTAAGTTGGACCGCTAATTTATGGTCCAATCACCGCTAAATCGTTGATTTTTTACGTTCGTTTAAAATCCAATCCGTCCATCAAGATCACCGGGAACAAATGTAGGCCCATCCAAATCATACAATTGGCTATATGGTAGATAGCCATCGATCCGATCCGAAATACACATGCGACCCACCTGATAAGTGGGATCAGCCTGATAATCATTGTGGACAGGTTGGATGGTCCATAACTTAGCTGATGAATTAAGGGCTGTCAAGTGTGGACCATGGGGACCACCATAAGTATCTGGGCCGGTGGTCCCACATCGACAGCCGTCCGATGAAGAACTGATTTTAGAAATGGGGTGCACCAAATCAACCTACTTCAGATGAAATTTTACTTACAGCCGAGCCATCTAGGATTCCAGCTCCTCCTGAAGCGAAGTTGACACCACCTAGGAATGCATTGCTTCGGTTGTTGACGGTTGAGATTGAAAGATACGGTGGGGGACTGATGAGGCCCAGCTTCTCGGCTGCATCAGAAATCCCAGCATTTTCCTTAATTTTTTTCATTCAAAATTAACATAATTAGAGGTCCTCAGCATATCAGAAAAAACCCACGTGTGAACAATCGCGGCCGTTCATCTGGTTGGATGCAACATGCGCCAAAGTGGCCAAAGATCAGATTGGCCCACTTATTAGGCGGGCCCACAGCATGACCTGGGATTGTACATTCCATGCAGCTTAAATCAGGCAAGTAAGATCATCAGGTGGGACCACACGTGTGCACAGAATTTTCACCACCAATCAATTTCTCTTATCTGTTCGTCTGATTTGTACGTGTGTGGTCCACCTGATGGCCATAAGACCGGTTTTTATATATGGTGCAGATCACCAGATGGGCCCACCTATTTTGAATGCTTATTGCTTACAAATCAGTCATTTTCAAAAGATAAGCGAATGGCTAATTCTGTCGTTGAAAAAAGGGGGGAAGATGGGGTCCACCTTCACCAATCACCACCATTTTTAAATATCATTGACTCATCCACTGTACACGTGGCGTGTGTATAAATCAATCCAGAACGTCCAAATGACCCGGATTGCCTAATGACCTTGCCACCACCTACCTCTGTAGTGGCAGGACTCTGTGGGACCCACCGTGATGTGTGTCCTTTATCCACGCCGTCCATCCATTTTGCGAACTAATTTTAGGCCGAACTCAAAATTGAAGAATATCCAAAGCTCAAGTGGACCACACAACAGGAAACAGTGGGGATGATGACCCCCACCGTTGAAACCTTCCGAGGGCCGCTAGTGATGTTTATTTGTCATCCAACCTGCTCCTGAGGTCAGAAAGACCTGGACACAGGTAAAACACAAATATCATCCCGATCCAATACTTTTGTGGCCCGCATGAACTTTTCAACGGTAGGCGTTCAATTTCCACCGTTTCCTGTTTTTTGGTCCATTTGAACTTTCGATATTCCTCAATTTTAGACTCCATACCTAAAATGAGCTCGCAAAACGAATGGACGGCGTGGATATAAAACACATACATAGCAGTGGGGCCCACAGTCCTGCCACCATAGAGGTCCGTGGTGGCAGGATCACTACGCGATCCACTTCCTATCCGAGACAGTGGCGCATGTGGGGCCATCTCTCCACAGTCGAGGTGACTTATCACTCAGGACCGTCCATCTATTTTCCCCTAGAAACGGATTATCCTAGCCATCCAATCAAGTGGCCTTCCAACCGATATTGTCGTGGTTTTCGACACATGATAGGTCACCATGTAATACGTACTCTTGTGGAATCAGAACCGTTCATGAGATGATCCCCACTGTGCTGATGCCACATGGAAAAATCCAGGCCCATCTTTTCATCAGGTGGGCCATAATTGTACATAGAATTTGGACCATTGGTCAACTTCTGCTCAGAGTGTTCATTAGTTTCTACATGTGTGGCCCACCTAAGGACCATATCAGCTGCATTTTTAATACATGTCATGTACCCGGTGGGGACCACCTGATGAGTGGCTCTCAGCTCGCACTCATGGTCACTCGTTTTAGATTGATAGTGTCCTTTATGATGCATTGGGACGAAATCCATAGATCAGGGTCACGATCGGTGATCCAAACCGTTGGTTTGTTGGCCATTGAATCTACAGTTTAGGATTTTCCATTGTTGAGGATTTTTTGAGACAGCTACCTTCTTCTGTGTATCTCATCAGATCAACAGTCTGGAATGACCCATATTCAACGGCTATGGTTCCGACGTGTGGATTTCAGACGTGAGGAAGACGTGCGGATGTATTCTCTCAATATTTAAATATCTGCTCCAGCGGTACGGAGAAACCAGATGTCGGATGCAGTACGGAGCAATCAATTTGGATATTTTCTTCTGTTTATTTGATACTCTGGCCGCGTATGCGGCTTGATACGCGGGCACTTAAAACGTTACACGTGGCACATATTAACGCCAATTGAGCCATCTAAAAGTGTGGAACCAACGATAGCCAATCGGTTGAACAGTTCTGAGTTACTTGTATGCCACGTATGCAATTTCCTAGTAATTTATGGGTTGCGCATCATCCATCATACTCTGCCAGAATATCAAAGCTTTCCTCACATGGCTCCCTATTTTGACTCTGGAAATAATATGTTCAGGCACATGTTGGCCGTAAGATTAGGAAGCCGGTTGCGTCCTAAACCGGCTCAGATAGACTCGGTCCACGCAGGAGATTGCTGAGTGGAGCCACACCGTGATGTATGGGTTACATACCCAACCGTCCATCAATTTTCCAGATCATTTTTGGGCTGCCCAAAAAAAAAAGATAGATCTAAGGGTAAAGTGGAACTCACCACAAGAAGAGTTGGATAGGCCTCGTTTTCATTTTGGGCCATACCCAAAATTTGAACGGCGTGGAAAACCACATCATGTTGGACCCACACGTCCCCGTTGGAATTCATTTTGATAGAACGACCGACAGAGAAAAAACGAATTTGTGGAGCCACAGGAGTTTCGAATCAGGATAATATTTGTGTTTCCAGTTCATCCCAGTAGCAGTGACGTTATGAACGGTATGGATGTCATATAAACATCACTGTGGACCCCAGGGAAGTTTCAACGGTAGTACTTTACCTACCCACCTTTTCCTTTAGTGAGGCCCACTTGAGTCTTGGATCCTGTTCGTTTTTGTTCTCACGTCCTAAAATGAGCTCCCAAAACGGATGGACGGGGTGGATTTATCAAAAAAATCACTGTGGGCCCCACCTTGGTTCCCAGCGCAGGAACTTCCTGCGCAAGGCTTTCGCAGGAAATCCGCGCCCCCTGCTGGACGCAAGTTTTCCTTCTTCTTTTTTTACAGCATGGAGAGCAAGGCAGTCATATGGTATGGTGGTGGGCCCACTTGCATGTGAGTGGGGGGAGGATCATTGACATGGCGTCGCATTTACGTTTTTTAACCAGACGCGTCTAATCATGTCACTTTCCATAAAGTTTCATGTAGTGTGCTTTTTTAATGCCTGTTTTCACAGAGAAAACGATCTCATCCCTCGTACCAGGTTACATTCGTTAACCGAGAGACACGTGGCTAGGAATTTCATAAGATCCAACCCGTCCATCAGGTACGCTGACTCAACTTCTCCATTAAACTCAAAAATCATGATGATCCAACATTCAGGTGGATCACACAAAGGTAACAGTTAGAATGGGAACGCCAACGAGTTAGTTTTGCATAGGGCCCACCTGAGTATTGAATTATCCTGATTTTTGTGATGAAGACCAATGTAAGAGGTGGTGTACCTGATGAACGGGGTCGATTTCATGCACTTTTTAGTAGTTTTCCTACATTAAGGAAAGTAACCCATGTAGGCTAGTTGGGCTTTTCTTTGCAATGACTTTATGGTCGGTGAATCTGAACCGTCCAAAGACTGAACAGGATGAAGGAAAAACACTAATATCAGCTTGAACCAAAACTTCTGTGGACCCCAAGAAATTTTTCAATGGTAGGCGTTCAATCCCCACTGCTTTCTACTGGTGTAGTCCACTTGAACTTTGGATCAGCCTCATTAGTGGGTTCAAAGCCCTAAAATGATCTGTCAAATTGGATGGACGGTGTGGATATAAGACTATACATCATGATGAGGCCCACAGAACCTTGCCATATCCTTGGGGCACACCACGCAATTCGCTTCTATTTTTCTTTACCGTGGACAACCCGCAGTGGGCACCCACCAGTCAGGCCATCGAAAATCGCTAACCGTACAACCAGATGGACCGTAGAGTGGCAACTAAGACTGATTGGTTCATCCCGCGATGGATAGGAAGTCATGGAATGCAGTAGTAGCAAAATCCATCTACTGTATTTTTATGGTGCAAATTCTTCCGTGAGGCCCAGATGGGTCCACCTTCAATCGCTCAGGACACCCACCAATCCAATAGCTGTTGGTTGTTGGGGATGATAGGTGGGCCACACAGAAGAAATTGCAGCAGGAAACAGTAAAAAAGAAGAATGAAATGTGAAGAAAATGAAAGTACCAAGAAAATCAGCAGCATTTTTGCCATTGCTGAATCTTCCAGTGGCTTTGCTTCCCGCAAAATCGATGCCGTTGTGCGGGAAATCGGCTTTCGCGAGTGAGAGCTTCAGATAGTTGTTGTTTCCGACGTCGGCGAGCGAGTCTCCGAAGACGTAGAGCGCAGGAACCATCTGAGCCGTTGAAGGAGTTAAGGAGCAGATGTTGAATATGATGAGGAAGAAGAATAGAGAAATATGGGATTTGGAAGCCATTTCCATGAGGAGAAGAGAAGAGAAGAAGATGGTCTCTCTCTCTCTCTCTCATGCGAGATGGGTTTTTAAGTAGGGAGAGTGAAGTTGAAAGAGGGTACGATGGAGGGTGGAGATTGCATGAGGAAGCGTGTGGGGTCTGGTGGAAGAATGATGAATTGGAACCCTTTACACACCTGGGTGGGAAGAATATCTTTGACTCTTGACTCCAATGCTAGTTTATTCTCGTTTAGAAAATGGTGGTGACTCATCCTCCGCAAATGTGGTACTGATTTAAAGCTAGATGAAGGCTATCTTAAAAATTACGTTGATCAAGAAATCCTAACCATCCAATTAATGGCTATCAGATGGACGGTCCACATTCGAAGGGAAAAATCAAATGACTAGTTTTATCAGCCGTCCATGCAGTTTAGTAAGAGATTGGAACAGTCTGGATTGACTTGCGACGGCTATGCCATGTGTAAGCTTGAAGCATCACCACCATTTTTTTAAATGGTGCAAAAACTAACACAGAAGTGTTCTTCCTGCCCCAAAGACTGGGATGGGTCTTCGTTTAAAAAGCCCAGAAAACGCTATGCCAGCCACGTGTTCAGGATCTGGGCCACTCATAAGATGGGGACCACCCTAAAAGTTCCATGGCCCAAAAATCACAACGGTTGATTCATTGATCAAACCACAATTGTACATTGATTGTAGGTAATTTCTTATTTCTCTAACCATCCATCTCTTTCTCTTTCATTTGGTTCACCTGATAAGTGGACCTCCCAAAATTTGGGCGACAGTGGCCCATCTGATAAGTGGCTTGGATCCTGCACACGAATTCCACAATGGTACATGTGTGCCGCAAATCCCTTCGTCAATCCCTCCCTTTCTGACCTCTCATTATGATTATCTAGGACGCGGGTTGGGGAACTACCCTGCCTTTACCGACCATCCATGAGGGACGCGGTTTGGGTAGTGGTCGGTGCTCTATGGGCCCCACCATGATGCATGTATTTTATCCACTCCGTCCATCTTTTTTTTCAAATCGGTTTATGAGTTGATCCAAAACATGAGGCAGATCTAAATCTCAGGTGGACCGCACCACAGGAAAACAGTAGTGATTGAATTTCTCTCTCAGCATCAAATGCCTTCAGCGACGAAGGACTTTAGGAAACGCAGTCGCTTTCTTATACGCGTGACTGGATGTGATAAGCTACGTTCACTTCAGCCGGTGGTCTAGATCTTTCCTGATGTTGAAGATTATGGAAAGTCACCCCTCCAGAAGCTATAAAAAGAGGGCACACTCTATGCTAAAAATAATTTATTTTCTTTTAAATTTATTTTTATATTTATCTTAGCATAGTTTAATCTTAGTATAAAATGCTATTATTTAGTACCATTACTATAAGATCATAAGATTATATTAAACATCAACCTTTTCAAGTTGTTGAATTCCGATCAACTGAGTTCTTAGTAAGATGATCATCTTTCTTATTACATCATGCTTACAACCAACTTAGGTTGTCTATTCCTACAAACAAATTAGCTATTTATCTTTCTCTTTGTTATTAATTATTTTGATTTGTTAATTATAATGAGTCAAATTTACATATTAATAAAAATTAGTACTATTTCAGTTATTTTTAATTTATCTATTCATTTTTATTCTTTTGAAAAATACAATAATCACCGATAATGACAAAAGAAAAGCCATAAAACCGCTAATGCAAAAAGAATTTATCAGACAAGACTTATTCATATTCCTCACAAATCACCTTATTACTGATCACAAACTGTAACTAAATCAATAATTGAATTTCCGAATGTAATCGATATATTAATTTTGGCGCAAGAGTCAAAACATTATGTTGAGTATGACATGGGCACACCTTAACTTCGTAATCATATATAAAATATGAATACAAGCCTTCAATCACACACACACACATACGTAGTCATGAGTTTGATTGAATTGTGCAAACCGTCATTGCTGAAGTCCACATGCTATAGTTAGAGATGGAGCAGTCTATGTCGTATGACCCGACTTGCCTTGTCTTTCACAAAGCCTTTGCTTATATTAAGTCGGTATAGGCCCTCTAAGTAGGATTTGATCGGACAGGTTGGCTATTCCGCCAATTTTTCCGGATGAGGCCACTACCCAATCCGCATCAAGCCACCGCCATCTCTGCCAGCAGCCCCCAGGCGGCTGGCATAGATGTAAGAGTTACTGAGAGTACTCGGCAGCGGATGGCACTTGATACACAGGCACTCTAAATTAATGCACGTGGCAATGTCAACTCAAAGCAAGTCAACTAGATAGTGGACATTTGTTCTCAAAAGTAAGCCATTTATGTTTTTCATTTCTAACCGTCCATTAAATGTCTAGCAATCAAATAATTAGATTATTAAGTAAAAGTGATTTTTGGTACATGACATATCTAAATATGTACCCATAATTTGAACGGTTTAGTTTGAACTGCTTGCATGCCACATATGCACTTTATCAGTAATTTATTGCTGCCTGTGTATCATCAATCAGAGTCTACCAGAGTATCAACGTATTTCCTTCTTAATATCTGTGGGTGGATTCCAATGGAAACACAATCCGCGGCTTTTGACATTATTTTGCCGAGTAGAAGTTTCAGCTCCGGCGACAAAATGTCAACATCTTCTTGCTAGCCTTGGTGGGATAATCCAAACCGTTGATCAGAGATAATGATGAGGAATTTCCTTTTGTGGGGCCCCACCACATCGCGCTCGCTCAAAAGAAAAATACATCACATGATTCCCACCGCTCCTTTTATTTTAGAAAAGGTACCGTCCACTCTGAGAAGCCCAACTCCTATTTCGTTTTTACACCTCATCTCAGACCGTCCCTCTCACGTCTTAATTTAAAAGTGATAAAAGTGAGGAGCGATCCAGTGCTCTCAAGAGCAGTATAAGTTATAGTACTCCTAGTTGCATCAGTTCACTTGGAGAGCCCAATCGATTGATCTGAACCGTCCATTCCGTTAAGAAAACATTTCATGGGCTACCATGTAAACATCGCTTTGATCGGATGATCTCATCCATCATTAATTTCTTCAGCATCCTTTTCTAAGCCACGGATTGGATGGTTACCATTGCCTGACAAATAGATGGATCATATGGTCCCTATCCAATAGATAGATCACCTGATCGATTGGACCCATTTCGTATAAATGATCTCGTCCGTCCATTTTTAAGGTCATTGATCAAAAGTTTAATGTGACAACTCATTCTTACCTTGGTATAGATCGATGGATTGTATCCAATACAAGTAGTTGCACTGTAACTCAACGCTGTGAGAGCTGCGTAGCGTTGCCCATAAAAGACACACCTAAAGAGAGAACTTCGATGATGGGGCACGGTGTGATGGATGATACACAGACACTTAATATTACTTAGAAATTTTATACGTGGCATACAAGAACTTCAATTTAAACTGTCCAAATCATGGGACCCATGTAAGATGAATAATGAGCAAAAAATTGCAAATTCTTTTTTTTATTATCTGACCATTGAATTGGTGTACATCGATTGGACCGTTAAAATGTAAAACATACAATGGTCCTGTTTCAACAGACAAGCGTCCACGGATCATAAGCAATCCATGATTGGCTCTAACCGTGGGTGAGCCCCTAACCATGGGGCCCACCTTGATGTATGTGTCTTATATCCACTTTGTCCATCAATTTTTCCGGCTTGTTTTACTGCATGTTCTAAAAAAAAAAATGAAGCAATCCAAATCCTAAGTAGACCACACCCTTAGTTTTTAATGGTGTGCTGTTGAGTCACCGATATTTTTGTGTCGTGTAGTCCACTTGAGATTTAGATCTGCTGCATTTTTGTGCTCATGCCGTAAAATGAGTTGAAAAAACAGATATGCAACACATACATCAAGGTGGGCCATGACCACACCAACTTTTTGACCATTCCAAAATTCAAATTGGCCCCACCAACTGCTTTTAGATGTTTTATGCATGATTTCCAATGTTTTAGATGGTGTGGCCCGCCTAAGTTTTGGATACAGCCAATTATTTTGCACATTCCATAACATAGAGGGGACCTACCAAGTGCACAGCATGGGTATCTATCACACGTCATGGTGGTGGCCATAGAGCACAACATCCTAGTGCCATTTCTCACAAATATATATAGCTTCCCATGAGGTTGAGTTCTGTGGGAACCACTGTGATGTGTGATGGACATTCACACAATGCATTTGATAGGTCCCCTCCAGTCTATGGGATGTGCTAATTAAAAATCAGCTGTATCCAGAACTCAGGTGGGCCACACAATTTGAAACCTTGGGAAATCATGCCTAAAATATCCAAAAGCACTTTGTGGGGCCCACCTGACTTTCGGAAAGGCCTAAAATTTTATGTGACCCCGCATCCAAGTGGGACACACAAAATGGATGGGCTAGATGTCTAAACACACCTCATTAACCCAACATACAATGCAATCAGCAAGATTTCAATTGGCGGGCATCTACTCTCAATTGCTGTCACTGGTGTGATCAACATAAGTCATGGATTGGCCTGATTTTTAGGCCCATGGATCATCATGGAGGGTTGCATCTGATTAATGGGATGGATGTCTGTCACACATTACGGTGGCGTCCACAGATCTCAAAGGAGATGAGACATTGGAGTGGACTGAAATGATGAAAGTGCTCTCGGTTGAAAGGCCATTCATATTCCATTTCTATTTAAATCAAGAGTATATAACCTTCTCTTGGATTAAGGCGCGGATTAGGTGTTACACTTGCCGTAGGGCCCACCTTGATAATATTTTGTATATCCACTCGGTCCATTCGTTTTTGCATCCCTTTTTAGGATTCGGCCCCAAACATTAAACACATCCAAATCTCAGGTGGACCACGCCACAAGAAACAGTGATGATTGAATGCTCACCATTAAAAACTTCTCAAGGCTCACTGTAAGCAGATCCATCACATTTATTTGTCATCCAACCCGTTGATAAGGTCAAACAGAACTGGATGAAGGGAAAACACAAAGATTAGCTTGATCTAAAATTTTCGTTGCCTACCAAAAGCTTTTAATGATCATTCACCATTTTTTCCAGTAGTGTGGTCCACTTGAGATTTGGATCTTCTAAAGTTTTTGGACAACGTAATTAAATGAGCTGAAAAAAACTGAAGGACAGCGTCGATATGAAACACATTCGTCAAGGTGGGCCCCACATGGTAAGGGTAACACCCACTAAGTTGTTATGTTACCCGGGTAACATTAATCACCTTATATAGTAGAGATGTTATTAAGATATGAGGTCCGTTTCATGTCGGGCTGGGATTGCCTTAGCCTCAACCCTCAACCTTGGTTAGGTTAGAAGAATTTCACCGGAAGCTAAACCTGACCCCAACCCAAACCAACCTGACCCAACCCAATGTTCACGTGGGGGCCAGTCATATTCGGGTATAACTATAGGCCAAAAATTGCATGGTTTGGATGGTCACAACGGAGTCAATAGGACTTCTACATCTTCAATGCTAACTAACGATTTTATTTTATTTTATTTTATTATTTTTTTTTTTTCAGTGTTATAGTCTCTTGATATACATTGTTACACCATCTTCTAATGGCTGATAAAGTAGTTATTTGACATGGAATGAGAGTGGAGGGTCCGGTGTTTAAAATCAGAAAGTAGCAAATATGCCATCAGAAATATTCTCCTTCTGGGGAGCCATTGTTTATGGTGACTTTTGGCCCATTTGCAATCCCGATCAAGGTTTTTGGATGGTTATCCATTGTTTTCTATGATAGGATCCATCGTCATATGGGCCCGGCCAATCACAACCAGATCGAATAGTAGAAAAGGTTTCACATGGCAGTCATGCCATACATGGTGAGGATAAACCTCAGAGCCAAATTGCCAGTGGTATGTTTGTGTTGGGAATATTAGTACTAGAGAAGAGAGAGAGAGAAGAAGAAAGAAAAAACAAACAAACAAACAAACAAACAAACAAATAGCTCTACAATAAGAAAGAGTTTAAACAAACAAACAAACAAACAACTCTACAATAAGAAAGAGTTTAAACAAACAAACAAACAAACAAACAGCTCTACAATAAGAAAGAGTTTAGTCACATCAAGACTCTAACAAAAGCTTTCTACGGTGGTGAAACAACAAGAAGCTTACAGGATCTTACACGTGCCCTGATATAATTAGCTAGGCTCATATAGAAAATCAATGAGATCCACATAACTAATCATCAAAATCTGTCATGATACCGAAATTACAACCTACTCATCTCCAAATCTATATAAAGAGCACCCGATGGAGAGGTTAGGACCCAAGCCAACATATAATCTCTTTACACCGTGCAATGCTGCTTATTCTAATTTTAGTTTTAGTTACTCTACATATGTCCAACCCTGCAGTAGAACATTCGATCGAATTTATGATAACTTAGATTGTTGTTGTCTAACATCATCATTGCAATATGCAAAGGAGTAGTATAAATATCCACCATATATCGTCATCGGATTCTCAATCAACAGAGTCCTTATTTGGAAGATCACACCATGATTGTATCCTGCTAACCATTCGCCTTAATCATTTATCCATATAGGTGATCGTGAGTATTTATCTTTATGTCATTTCTCTGCTTATTTTATTTCATTGTTGATTGTACTAAACTCTAGTATAATCAATAAAATCAGTAATTTAGTATTTAGCTTTTTAATTCTTTCCATCTATTAATGCATTACTGAAAAACTTGACGGCCCACAATTACATTTGAAAGAAAAATTCTTACTTCAAGGTAAAAAAGTTTTCATTAAGAGTACTAAACCTTTCCTTTTAAATTACCTTGATCATTGAAGTATTAGTAGTTGGACAATCAAGTCAAGCTTCACAAATTTAATCCCATGATTGATTTGAGAGTTCAATTGAATTGTAGTTTGAATACAATTCTACCACACCCCATTATCCTAATCAAATATGTTTGACTAAATATAGCTGTTGGTCAACACATGTGGCCTCCCGTGTTTGATTGAATAGCAGTTGCGGCAGTGGCCTGTACAAGGATAATGCACATTCTTAATTCAACTTGCATTATGCAGGCACATATGTGGATACTCATTCACATGCAAGCACACACATTAATGGAGCACGCGTGTGAGATCCAACCTTTGGGTCTCGTAGGGCTACACAGTTTAGATCTTGTGTCGTAAAATTCAGGCAGTTTCATCCTCAGGTGGGCCACAGTATATAAAGCAAATGCACACCTAAAACGATTTTTCGTAGCCATCTAAATGTTTTGTGCCCAACCGAGAGTAGCAAAACTGCCTGAAATTAGGCGAGAAGTTCTAAAGGCTGTTGGAATGAAAGCTTTGATTTCATGCTCGTGTGTCATATTGGCATGTGTGCCTTCATGTGTACGGCCATGTCTCCACACGAGTATGGCCTTAGCTAACCTCATAATTCCATTCATCCATTGAGGACAGTAGAAACGAAGAAATTGATGTAAAAAATTTGATACTCTAGTAGAGTGTGACAGATGATATGCGGGACCTTAGAAATAATTCCAAAATTGCATACGTGGCATAAATTTGAGTCAAATAAAACCATTCAAATTATGATTCCCCAGTTAGATGTACAATGAGCTAATAAATTACATTTTTTTATCACCTAACTCTCTGAACATTTATTGGATGGTTTAAAAAAAAAAATTTCTAACGGTCTTATTTTAATGAACAAGTTTCCACCAATCGGAAGTCAGGATCGTTTAACCCATATGATTTTGGAACGGTGACTTAAAGACGGTAGTTTTCAAATTTAGACAGTTTAATTTGAGTTATTTGTTTGGTTAGCTGTAAATGCATGTAAACCATGATAAAATATGATTTAAAGTGAGAATTTCACCTTGAAAATCATATTAAAACCATACCTGGTAATAGGTGGGGCCCATCATGATATATGTGTTATATTCATACCGTACATTCCTTTTTTTCAGATCATTTCAAGGCATGAGCAAAAGGATGAGACAAGTCCAAAGCCCAAATGGATCACTCCACAATAGATAGTGAGGATTGAACACCTACCATTAAAAAGTTGTATGGCAAGTTCAAACCCTAAAATGATCAAAATAAATGTCATTATTACTTATTTATCATTATTTACATGCATTTATGACTTTTAAGTGCGAGGAACAAACCAACGGGTTTTCTGTTTTCCGGCACATTTGAGACAGTTTTTTCTTCTCACAAATCCCGATAACAAGCAATGGACACAAACAGCAAAACTCAGCCATCCGTCCATCTTGGACAGTCCATGCTTTGGGTGTCCAATAGCCAAATCATTTACCACATTAACAATTAACACTGATATGATCCCTACAACACCTGATTACAAACCTTAGGCCCAGTTCAGATACAGCCAAAGATTTAGAATTCATTATTCCATAATAATAAAAAGGTAAACACAATCAATTCAATTTTAAATAGACTTTAGGCTGTTTGGATGCCTCACTTTAGGATCCGTAAGCCATAAAATCAAGATCAACAAGCCCTCATATACATTTAGGCCTCATTTGGATGGTTGTCTCGCTGGATATTCGTAAGTCGTGAAATCAAGAACAAGGATCTTACATTAATTGGCTTTATCATGTCTAAAATGGAGTACAAGACAATGCCATTAAACAATGTTCTTACCATTGGAATGATGGGAAATCAGAGAAGCCAAGATTCTTTAATAGCCGCTCGAGTTGAGCTCTACCAAAATAACAAAGAAAAAAAAAAATCGTGCAGGGAACCTCACTACTAATCCACTGTCGAAGAATCTGTCACCCCCTCGTGACGAATTCCACCTCTGATGGATCAAAGAGGGCGAGTTCGACGCCCTGATGCCCGGCCACAGAGAAGAGCATTCCTTGGGATGGGATACTCGTCCCTCCATGAATTTGCAGGAGAGTAGACGCGTAGATAGAATTGCTGGCCCAAATACTGCTGTGCCCAGTTCTCGGATCTTATGTTCCACATGCCCACATTGTCCGAGGCCATGTAAATTGCAGTCCATGACTTGGGGTATACCTGCACTCAGGAAAATTCAGAAACAATGTGAGATACATATTAGGTGTTAGAAGAAGGGACTAAAATTGGATAGGATTCAAAACGACGAGGCAGCAGTTTGGATGCACAATAGAATTTAATTTTGAAGATTCCTTTTGATCAAAACTAAGAAAAGAGTTAACAATGGGGAAGTCAGTGGTATATCAAATGTTGCTTGAACCTGGCCATAGGAACTCCCTTTCCAAGTGCAACTTGGTAGTAATGAAATTGCAATTTGGAGCCAAGGCCCACAATAAGAATGCTAAGGAGATTAGTTTGGTTATTTGCAAATGGTTAGATTAATTTTGCATTTAAACTAAATGATGCAGCCAAACACACCCTAAGGGTGTCCAGAAGCTGAAATTGGAAGTGGAACCTATGATGCCGGTGATGGAATTATGTAACATTGAGGCAATGTTCCAATCTTGAGTTAATTGTCAAAAAGAAAAAGAAGCCTACACAAAAAAAAAGGATGACACAGAACCTTAGGCCTCACGCCACTAGTAGCCATCAACCATGAAAAGGAAGCAAACTAATTTGGATCGATCATATGCAAACAGGCCCTCATAAATCATGCCAAAAAAAAAAAAAAAAATCATGCAAACAGACCCTCATTAGAATACCTAGTAGAGAGACCCCATCATATTGTTGACACTAGCCCAATGGGTATACAGCACAGATTCTTTTTTTTAAAAAACAGTAACATCCCAATTCCAAAAATGATGATTGGAAAATATTGCATTTTGCTGATTATCACATTATCAAGAACCCAGAAGATAAGAGAGCAGTGAGTACCCCACAAGTAGTAAGCTACCGTTTTATAAATAAATAAATAAAGAGGTTGTTGGTGCTTTTCATAAATCATACCTGAACAGTGCAGCGAGCGACCGTATCTCGAAGGTTGTAACCAAGCCTGCTTTGAGATGACCACTGCCCTCCATCCATCCTAGTCATGGCCAAAATTTCCATTTTCAGAAGTCATGCAGAGAATATATATATCATATCATGCAATCTAATGGTGGTACTTATATATCTTACCCTACAACGAAGAAGGAATAACCATTGATATGCCACGATTGCACAGTGTCTTCCGTGTTCTCGAACACTATCTCAACGTAATCACGGAAATTGGCCGCCATGACCGATGTCTGAAGGTAACCACCTCCCCAGGTGGGGTTGTCAGAAATGCTTCCAAGATTGAAGACACCAGATATCTTGTAGAAGTCGGCAACTTTCAATGGTGTGTCTGCCGGAATGAAGGAGACGCTGTTCACAGCGTATCTCTGCTTGCCATTGATGATAGGGGCCGAGTTTGCAAGCCTAATGGTTCGGGATGTATTGATCAATCCATAATGATACGAGCCTTGAGGATTGGGTCTTGGCCCACTTGCCGTCAGATTCCAGCTGTTCCCATAGAAGTCAATAAATGAATGAGATAAAAATCAAGTATTGCTATGAACTAATGAGAGAGTTTTACTAGAACACCACCAATAAAAGTTGTCAAACCAAATGCACCCTACTTCTATCAAGAACTAAATGAACTGACAACCCTAATGTCAGTATGAAGGGAGGCAGTTTGAACATCTTTTTACTGAAATTAACACTAAATTCCAATTTCAGTTCAATGTAACTTGGGCTGCATTTGGTTGCACCAAATTTCAGGAAATTTCCTGATATTTCATTATTATTCAGTTCAATTTGGCACAAAAAATGAAATTTCATGATATTTGGTACAAACAAACACAGCCTTACCGATTTTAGAAATTCCATGGTATTTGGTACAGCCAAACATGGCATTACTGATTTTATGATATAAGAGCTCCATTTAAGTGTGCTAATGTGGAATAAATTGAACACGGTAATTTCTCGTGTGAGAGTTAACAGTGTGGAGGTAAAACTTCTACATTTGATTATCAAAAAGGAATTACTGATGAGTAGCATGGTGGTTGAAAAACTTATTGAGCACTTGTGATCAAAGCTGTTAGATCTAGCAATTTCTTGGGCTGTGTTTGGACACATGAGAAATTGATTGTAAATTTTCAGTTGACCCAAGAAGAAATGACAAAAGTTGTTGGTGTTCCTAATATTCATAATGAGGAAGTAACCTTCGAACTACAATTACACTCCTTTACAATCCAACATAATTGCAATTGAGAGCTCAATCCCTCGTGTGAATGCTAAGGAAACTATAATCAGTTATTTCCACTTTCTTAGACGAATAATTGCAATTCATTTTGCTAGTGTGTCCAAACACACCCTTAATATTATGATGCTACGTTGAAGTGTACTGACATGTGTATACTCATAATGCAAGGGAAGCAAATGGGTTTTTTTTTTTTTTTCTGGGGTTGTTTCGAGTACAGGAACATTTTTTAACTTCCCCGCCCTTCTATGGTAGAAAGGTTGCTTAGCCAATCAACTCTGACAATCGATTAATCTTCTTTTCTTGCTCCAAACTCCCATATTCTTTTCTCTCCTCTCTTCTTCTTTACTATTCTTCTTCATTTTATTGCCTATGTAACAACTGTTCCTAAATTCTGTGTGCCTCGCCTTCTGTGGCCATGTTCAAATTCCAATCGTGATTGCGTAACTAAAAAATAACCCAACATTTTGACTAGTGCCAGCATTATATGTGGTATATTCATGTCTCTTTCAAACAAAAGATAACACCAACCCAAAAGCAAGTTCTTATGAGTGAAGTTAGGAAAATACCGAATAGATCTAGCCTGGTTGAGGGACCAATCAACCTGAATGGTGGGCCCACCAGGAGGAGGACCCACAACGCCTCCAGCAGAGTTACTGTAATGGAGGATGGAAGTGGTCGTGAGCACTGGAGTCGTGAAGCGTGTGGAGACAACAATATAGTAGTCATGTCCTGGTTGGTCTGCCGTGACCAGGACAGAATAAGACTGCCCTAGATGGATATCTAGGGAAGAGTAACTGTTCTGGAGTGTGTGAGACCCTTCAACCTCTACCAGCTTCATCAAATGTCCTTGAATTCTGAAGTTGATAGATGTCGTCAATCCCACATTCGATATTCGAAACCTATACGTTTTTCCTGCATGAGGTTTCAAAAACGATTATGGATTTCTACAGGTAGTCAAGGAAACCAAGTAGAATTTATGTTTGTGCAGTGTGAAACTGAGACCTTTATAAAATGTTACAAGATTAATGAGGCTTTTACCTTGATCGACAGTGAATGTGAACCCATTTGCTCCTCGGCCATTTATGAGAAGCCCATCAGGGAAGGGAAGATTGTGTCCACTGTCTAAGATTCCTTTCAAGGCCTGCCAGAAAGAAAAGTAATTCCCATATTAGAAATATATACATAGATATAATAGAAAAGGAGGGAAATCTGAAATCAAAGTGCTTGTTTTGAATCTTATGATTCCCCACAATTCTCCAAAAGGATAGGCCAAATTCCCTATTGTGCTCCAAGTTTCTACATGTGGGCCCCATGGCTGGTTTATCCAAGCTGTTGATCTGATGGCCACAATGGATGGACCATGCAATTCTCCTAAATTGAAGATCCCAACCATCAAAGCTTTGGTCTGTTCTCCATTGAATGTGGATTGTTGATGCATTTCTTCTTAACCATGTATTTGCATGACAAAAGTAGAAAGTTTGGATGGAGTCATTGTTCATCCATGATGGGAACCATCAGATCAATGGCTTGGATAAACCAACCATGGGCCCACATGTACATACTCTGTGCATGATAGGGAAATACCCATTCATGCATGAATATTAAGGGATGGGAGATAACATGGGGATGTGAAAGAAGAATAGAAAAAGGATAGAATTAAAGACGCAAGGTCATTCAAAGCAACTTCAGAGTAGCCCCAATTTCAGATAAAATGATGGAGAGCGAATTGAAATAGTTAGGCCATGCACTTCGAAAAACATCAACAAGATTTGCAACAAAGGGATTTATGATTGACCCAAAGAGAGGACAAGAGAAAGAAGATTGATGGAGGATTTGAGAAGGAATATTGGGATCTTTTTTCTCTTGGGCTGCATTTGATTTCCCCAAATATCATGAAATTTCATGATTAACGAGTCTAATTTGGTGCAGAATATCATGAAATTTCATGACTAATGAGTCTATTTTGGTGCAGAATATCATGAAATTTCAAGACATTTGGCTCAACCAAACACAGCCTTGCTAAGATATGGCCTTCAAAGTCCTTCGCAAAACAGAATTCAGGATTCATAAAGCAAACCCCAAATAGCTAGAACAAGATTATGATGATAACGACCAACAAAAGGGTATGAAACTGCAAGTGAAATGCTACCATTGACCATTTTAATTACTAAGGGCATGTTAGGCTTGCCACTAAAAATGAGTTCTTCTCATTTTAGCAAACATCAGTTGTGTATTTAGAGATCGTAACTTATATAAATTGTTGGTTGTATTTTTAATCCTACAGAAAACAAAAAAGGATCTCTAATACACAATTATGATTAAATAAAATAAAATCTAGTCCTTTTTAAATGGCGCTCAAACAGGCCTATGGTCAATATTGTTCATCATTACATACAAAAGCATGGCATGTTTGGTTCGATTGGATGTTCCAATCAAGTAGATTTCTGGGGCATGGTCCGCCCACCATAGCACCCAAAGGACAAATGAGCATAGATCAGTGAACCATGGGCCACGCTTGTACAAGCTGAAAACACATGGATCATAACATCAAGTCGATGGCAGGGCCCACAATTTGACAAGCCAGCACAAAAGATGGTGCATGTAATGCTCACATACAGCAGGCTACATGACACTATCTCATATATACAAACATACTTACAAGAATTGTCATGCATAGATATATTGTATTGAATTGAAGCAATCAATGTAGCAGTGTTCTTACGGTGTGATTGGCCTTGAACCAGTCTCCAGCTAGTATGGTGTAGTCCCCGGCGGGATCCGGGAAGGGGACCGGGATCCTTGGACGGCTCAAGATCTTCAACCCGCCGAAACCACCGGCAGCCTTGTGGAAGGCTAGGGAAGGGAAGTAGAAGTAGCTCCCAATCTGATCTTTCACTTGAAGGACGTAAGTGAAGTTCCGGCCGGGTGGGATTGGGCAGTTGGTGCCGTACATTCCATCTTGCCATGAATTCCTCCTCTGTTGTATGCCATTCCTGCACAACAAGAAGCCATAAACATGAAATTTCTCAAGAGAGGAGAAGATGACCACTGTTTGCAACGGCTGGAAGAGAAATGATCAGTCGGGGTGGCAATGGGCCAGGTTCTGGCCACACTTTGAATGGCCCGATTTTTAATTAGGCCTAAAATCAATCCAGAGCCCAGACATTTTTAGCAATCAGGAGTCCAATATAAGGCACAAGGACATCCATTGAAGTCATAAATGGGCCTGCTCCAGGCTCATCACAGCTCATATTTGAAAATGTCGCAATCGTAGGGACCGGACCTGACCCTATGCAATTGGATGAAAATGGGCCCAGTCCAGCAATGGCCCATTTTAACCCAGCCCAATGCCAGCTTTTACTGATACTGGTTTATCATTTGTCCTGACAGATTCTCTTAATTTCAATTTTACACTTAGGAAGTGGATAGAAGTTCAAGGCTACAAATGGCTGCAAAAGCAGGGCGGTAGGTAACCAACAACCGGTTGGTTGTAGAACCATAATTCAGTAATCAAGACAGCTGTCATCGTCTATAATTGGTTGATTCTAAACCGTAGATCACTGGCCCAAAATAGATTGGGAAAGAAAGAAGAGGAAAAGCTACTGTCCAGGAAAAAAAAGAAGGAATGGATGGTTTAGATTTAACGGTCTGAAAGCTAGCTAAAAGTGTGAGAATCTTTTCCACAATCTCCACCAAACAAGTAGTAGCCCATAGCATAGGTGGCCTACAAACTATTGCCTAAAACAAACAATCCTTTACTAATGGGATTACAGCTGGACAAGAACCGAGTTTGATCGTTCGGATTGACTCGGTAAAACTCTGTTCGAACATAAAGTCTTTTTGTTCAAACACACAGGGTCTGTTCGTAAGAAAATTCAAGTTGGTTTCAATCACAGCCCTGTTCGACTCGACTAGACTCGAACTCGAACATTGACCGACTCGGCTCGACTCGTTCATTCGACTCGGTTTTATATATATATATATATATATATATATATATATATATATATATATATATATATATATATATATATATATATATATATATGTGGAGAGAGAGAGAGAGAGAGAGAGAGAGAGGGAGAGAGGTTGGATGGCAAATAACTGTGGGCCCGAGGAAGGTTTCAATGGTGGCCATCATTCTCCTCATTGTTTCTTGTGGTGTGGTCCACTTGAGCTTTGTATCTGCCTTGTTTTTTGTTTAATGCCTCAAAATGAGTTGTATAAATGGATGGATGGAGTGGATAAAAAAATACATCATGGTGGGACCCACAAAGCTTTGACATCAACTTGCTAGCTAGTGTTTATGTCACCAGTCAACTCACGTCCACGTTTGGGTACTACCAGTCTACCCCCACCAAGACCTATCTAGAGACGGACGGTCCTAACAGTACTCTGTGGGGCCCACAATTATATATTTGATTATCCAAGCCGTTCGTCCATTTTTTAAAGATAATTTATGGTATTATCTTAAAAATGAAGTGGATCGAAGGCTCGAGTAGACCACACCACAAGAAACAGTGGGGTGTTAACTATTTATGTTATGGTTTTTTATTTAGTTAGTTAAAAACTTTAAACTTTGTGATTTGTCATTTGTGATATGTAATTTGTGAACAAATCAATATTCACAATTTAGTGATAGAAAAAATATTTTCAAGCGAAGAAAGGCGTAATTGTTCGAACTTGTAAAAATTATCTGAAATCCATACGTTTAAACATGTTTAAGCATAGCTGGCCAGACCAAACCAAGTATGAACAGAGCCACCCTGTTCGAATGTTTGTTCGAACACACCCACTCAAGCAACCAAATGATCCGATCTGGTCCATGTTCGACTCGAATTGGATCGCTGCCCGCCTCTAAATGGGATGGTGGACATCATTCCTAGTTTTATAACAATGTCCATCCGCAGAACGATCAAATCCATGGTCATAAATGAAATGAGACGTTGTGGCCTATCAATCATGGAATTGCCCACTTATCAGACGGTCCGGATTACAAAAACCTGTGTACAGATTCGCCCTGCACTTGCCCGGAACGTTGTGATCCCTTTTTTTTTCTTCTTTTTTTTTCCACTTGGAGCTGTTGTGATGGCATTTTAGTAAATTACTGCAAACGCCAGGTAGGTTTGAGCAGTGGAACCTTGTCGGTTGGTCAACCGGCTTGTTCAGGTACACATGCGGCTGCTCCATGCAGTATGAAAAAATAAAAATAAAAATATTCAGAGGAGAAGTGAAACTCCGGCAGAACGTGTCTGCCTATGCTCAAGTTCCCAGACACTATACATGCCGGCGTTCGCCAACCTAAATTTAGACCGTCAAACCGGTAGGCCCCACTTTTGGTCCATTAATTAGTGGTTTGGATTGTAGAAAGTTCTTGTCAAATAAACAGCTGGTCCATTGTGTTCCGCCAGCTTATCAAATAAAAGTCAGGTTCAAGTAGATGAGGGAGTACGATAAGGTAGTGCTGGACTCATGTCTCGACAGTAAACCATTGGACGAGGAGGGGTAAAGTATCAATCGTGACCGTCAATCTGGTGGCCCCTTTCACGGACAGCTAAGATTTCAGAATTCAGGCCTGGAAGACAATCCTAACCATCAGTTTTCTTCTCTTTAAGAGTCGGACCAACCTGTTGCCAATTTTTGCTTTCTACGGCCCATTTGAAGAACAGTGATCAGATGGCTAGGATCATTCCATCTGTGTATCCAGTACCATTTTCAACTGACGGTGAGAGCAGCTAGATAAATCGCCGACTCTTAGATAGCACTAACACATTAAGGTTCTACCAGCTCTGCCATGTACCTGACCCAGTCCAAGTGGAAAAAGGAAGGGAAGACATTCCTCACGTGATGATCGCAAGGGATGGGCCCACCCACGTGCAACATTAGACTCTTTAGCATATTAAGGTAGGGCCCACAAGATAATAAATAAAAAAATGGACGTCCAGACGGAATCCTCTGCCACCCTGTTGCATGGACGGTGGTGCAACAAAAAGCTGTGTTGCTGCAGTGATGCGTGCGTGATATCCAATCCGTCCGCCATTTTGAGCCAGCTAATGTTAAGAAGTGAGCCCAAAAACCATGGGAGACAGTGGGGATGATGAGGCCCATTGTTTAAACCTCCTTGGAGGCGTCTGTAATGTAGCCATATGACATCCAAACCGTTCATAACTCCAAATGGGAAGGAAGGAAGGAAAACAATCTATCAGCCTGCTCCAAAACTTAGGTAGTCCTCACAAGGTTACTGTGTTGGGCGTTCAGATCCCATTGTTGCCCAATTGAATTTTGCATCGGTCCGATTTTCAGGATAGCATCCTAGTTTGAGCAGGCGCAGATGATGGACCGAGTGGATGTTCAACACACATCATGGCCCACCGGGATTTTTGTTGCCCGCGATCCCTGCAATCAGTGGTGGAGAGGACTCCGGGATGCACGGTGTCTCGTACCCTTTTTCCACGTCTAAACTCCGACAGTCCAATATTCGTTTTGAAAGTTCAAATTTAGTAAAAAAAGGCCGCTGAGACCCGAATCTTAGTTACAAATTATTCCAAAGGTAGAAAGCCATTTTGGTTATTTACTTAATAAAATGAGATAATTGTAAACACCTCCTTCTACTTTATGATAATTACAGATACCTCCCTTCTGGTTTCGAATATTGCAAGGACATCCCATCTGGTTTACAGATTGTGATGGCACGTGTGGGGCCTACCAAAGCGAGTGTCTGTGATCTGACCCATTCAGCATTGTCCCCCGACATGAAAATGTGACACCCAGAAATCATGCTGATCCAACCATCAAGTGGTCCACCACTTCAATTTGGAAGCTCTTCCGCGGTTGGATGGGTTGGATGCCATCTACACATAACAGATGGGCCCCATCAATTGCACAGATATTCCTCCGACGCAGGGAGGTAGTTGCCATAATCCAAACCAAAAGGGAGGTGTTTACAATTGTCATAGAACAAAGGGGTGGTTCTGCAATTATAACTAATAGAATTAATAACTAGCGGTGTATTTTAAACTGTCAAGATCCCTATTTTGAACAGCTCGGACAGGTTTTCTACTCCTGGTTTGGTGGCCCACCATCAACGACCAAGCCTCAAAGATCTCCCTGACAGGGCAATCTCAACCGTACGATCTGTGTCCAATAACATGGAATACAGGGTTAAAAAGAGATTCAATAACAGTCCGCATTACTGAAGAGAAGCTCCTATTATTGGTCTCTGGGATCTACCAACATGGAATAACATCTTGGGGCACTCCATCCAAAGTGGGACCCAGGAGATCAATGGTCTAGATTACCGACACATGGGGCCTACTTATCAGAACAAAAAACCTAGTGTATGCTATGAAAGATGTGGCTACGTACCATGCAAAAGGCGGAAAGAAAAATAGGCGACTAACGTGTGAATGATCTGAACCGTTCAATCAGTGGCGCAACCATTTTCACCTTTAAAACGTGCCAATGTAGCAACCACACATTAGATCTAAACCGCTCATCAGATGGGTCCACCATATATAAAAAAAATCAGACCGGTGAGGTCATCCGGAGAACCAGAGACGTACATTGACGGTGGACAATGGCACATTACTTGCAACCATCCATTTTTTCCACTACACGTGTGGCTCACTTGATCAGCTCACCGTCGAGATAATCTCTGGCACGGGCGCCAAGTTGGCACGTGGCGGATGCCAAGCAATCTACTCTCTAATCAGATCTCATCTTGCCAAAGCGGCAAAACCGCACTCGAATCTATGGATTGTCTCCCCAAATCTACATAGATTTCACGAGAAAATTGAAAAAAAAAAAAAAAAAATCCAGAACAGAAACCCAAGCAATGGCAAAAGGGTGCGTTTGGCTGTACCAAATATCAAGAAGAAGAAAAAAAGACACCCAAAAATTGAGAAAGAAACACCAAAGAGGGTTGTGATTACTTACCAAGAGAGAAGGAATGGCTCGGTCAAGCTATTGTAGACATTGATAATCACATTATCGTTCGTAACAGAATCGATCTGAGGGCCTGGAAACTGTCCATTTATCAATATCCCCTGCACCAGTAGAACAAACGCGTCACCATTTCGTACAAAAGTGTACTACTTCAACTCTCAAAATAAAAATGCGTGATGAAAATATAAAAATAAGAGGGTGCAAATAACAACTCTTTTGGGAAAAAAAAAAATGGAGAAAAGGAATGACATCTTGCCTGCTGCTTTACACCGAGAGGCCATATATCTCCATAAGTCACATTCCACGTAAAGAATCTGTACGGATCTTCGCCATTGATGCCAGAGAGGAGAAAGACGGAGAAGAAGAAAAGGCAAAGACGACAACCCAAACGGCCGTCGCTTCTCATCTTCTGAAACGCCCGAATGCAGAGAGAGAGAGAGAGAGAGAGAGAGAGAGAGAGAGAGAGAGAGAGAGAGATTTGTAGCTCGTATACACCGAAGATAGGAATATATGCGGGTTTTTATTTCTTCTTCCCGCTTTCGCCTCTCGATTTCGGCCTTTTTGTAAGCAATTTCACAGCTGTATGAGCTGTCAGCCGAGTAAAGAAGGGGGACATGTCTATACGACTGATGTAAAGATAGAAGAATTTCTCATGGTACGCGATCGTGTCTTTTCCGTGTTGTACGCGGGTTTTTATTATGACAAGTGGGGCCCATCTATCAATAATCTGGACCCTTGGTATGTTGATTCTCATCGTTGATTAAGTATGAAAGAAACAATAACATAGATTGAAGGATACTATAGGCTAATTGTAAAACATTTATGGATCATCGTTGGATTACTTTTTAAAGTTTATATCTTATTGAGTAGTAATAGTATTTGTGGAATAGAACAGATCATTGGTCTTGATTAAGATAACGTCGGCCCACTTATCAAGACTGAGAATCCGAGTATAATTTGCAAAGACGCGGATTGCGTACATGGAATTCTTGGGGAATTACGGTATTAATACGCGTTGTGTTAATTTAGTGACGAAAATACCCTTCAATCTACAAATGTTGACTTCGGTTTGGTTTGTAGTGTTATTTGCGCGAGTGGATTGGCTGCGATCCCGGCCCTACCTAAGGCGGTGTCAGGTTTTGAGGAAAAATATCCTACCGGACTGACTTAATTTTAAATATTTAATAACTGAATCAAATTGGATCGATGAATCATCACTAACCATGTCAAACCAGATAAATTCAAGTAAGTCCAGTTTTGTCAATTTAAGCCTCAATCCAAAACTTTTGTGACCCATAAAAAGCTTTTATTAGTTATTTATCGTTGTTTCCAATGACATGGTTACTTAAGATTTGGATCTTCTCAAGTTTTGGAATCGTGTCTTAAAATGGTAGACAAAAATAGATAAACAAAATGGATATACAAAACATACATCAAGGTGGGGCTTCACATAGTTAGGATAACATTCACCCTAATTCACCCACTCACTGTGCTGTAGAGATCATGTGTATGTAAAATTTTTTTACTTGACATAAGGTAATTAGTAATGTAGTTTAAATGGACCCTATTATCATGTATTTTAAAAATCCACTCCAATTAACAGATGACTAACCTAATTTTAGGCTTAAAGATGAAAAACCAGTGTCATCTTTGATACAGGTGGACTACACGATTGGAAATAGTGTACAAGCCACATTACCCTCCAAATTCTTTTTCTTGGTGTGGTCCACTTAAATTACAGATAAATATAATATTTCAGTCTTAAGCCTAACTTGGGATGACATCCTTACTAGTTAGAGTGGATTTCACGTAAATATTGAAGTGGGACTAACCTCAATTTGTCTCTCTCTTACACAAACATATATATATATATATATATATATATATATATATATATATATATATATATATATATATATATATATATATCGGTTCAGTTTAGTTGAAAATGGTTTATAATTTTTACAAACCGACAACCAAACTAATACGACACGATTTGGCCAAAATAGATTGGAAAACGATCGGAATCAATCGATTCGATCTAGTTCAATCGATTTTATTGATTTAGTTGATTTTTTTTAACAACCCTAGGTGCATCCCTGACGGTGGGGACAAGCTTTATGTATGCGTTTTATATCTTTTTCTCAACTCATTTTAGAGATTAAACCAAAAAGATCCAAATCATAGGTGAACCACACTATAGGAAAGAACGGTGATTAAATTCTCACCATTAAAAACCTCATATGGCCCACCTTAATGCTCAACACAATGTTGATTTTCCATCCAACATGTTTATAAGGTCCCAAAGAACTTGACGAAGGGGAAAATCAAATATCAGTTGGCCCACAAGAAGTTTTTAATGGTCAGTCACCTCTTACTCATGTGATATGGCCATCTGAGATTTAGATCTGCTTCAGTTTTGGGTTTATGCACTAGAATGATAAAAATAAAAAACGAATTCACGGAGTGGATATACAATTACATACATCAAGGTGGGCCCCACGTCCTGTTGTGTGAGACCGGGGCCGCACCTAATCCACTACCGTTTTTTGCCGGAAGAGAAATGCCAGTTACAAGCGCCTCTGGACTCGGATTGCGTTCGACCGTCTGACAATATCCGTGTGGGGCCCACTGAGATGTATCTGTTTATCCATGCCATCCATCCTTCTTTAAAATTATTTTAGGGTATGGCTTAAAAAATGCGGCAGATACAACGGTCCAGTGGACCACCCCAAATAGTAAGCTTTGGTTGCATTCACACATCAGGCAACGACATTGATGGTGAATGTAGCCCATGTGTGGCCCACCTGATAATTGACGCCGGTGCGGTTGTGTTTGGCACGAGGAGATGGCTCCTCCGTAACTATCATTCCTGATGTTCACGAGATTTGTTACATTGTGTCCAGATGCGTTGCACCAACGTACGTCCGTCCTTTAGCAGCTGGATCGACTTATTAATTTCAATAATCCAATCAGTGGATATGGTCTGTCGGTGGCGAATTTCCTGTGAGAGGCAGATTGAAAACCCAAGTGGGCCACACCATGGCAAACAGTCGAGATTGCGTGGTGTGACCCCACACCACCGACCTCCATGGTGTGTGGACATCGCCAAGTTCTGTGGGGCCCACCATGATGTATGTGTTATATCCACACCGTCCATCCATTTTGCAAGATCATTTTATTTATGGCATAATTGAAACACACCATAGAAAGAAGTGGACCCCACAGAGCTTAGGATTACATGAAATCACGTTTGATTGGCCATCCGTTAAAAATAAAAAGAAAAAAACTCAAATTGGATGATCCTAACCATCCAATCAATATCTAAGAAATGATTTAATATTTTGTATCATATTAGAAAAAGGCTTGGCCCACTGTCTATCATGTTTAAAACACCTAGATTGTCCATGCCTTTTGTAATTTATTTTATTGGATGAAGTTAACCGTCCAGGCAATTGCTTCCAAATTCGATGATCTGCACTGTTTATATTAAAAGGGTAATTGATTTGGACCTTTTATAACGTTGGGTCTGATTTTGATTGATGTCTCTTTAATAAATTGCATTGAATTTCGAACTTTGAGTGTGTAGCACGTGGAAGGTGATTAAGAGGACAATACAACAGCAATATATGTCCATTCATCTTTTGGGTATTATGAGGGTGTCAGCTGGAAGTTCCTCCGCCCAGAAGTTAGGGTGGCCCACCGTGATTTTTGTGAGAAATCCTCTCCGTCCATTCATTTTGTTAGATCCTGTTAAGACATGAACCCAAAAATGAGCCAGATCGTAAATTCAAGTGAGCCACACAGCAGGAAATGGTGAGGATTGAACGTCCACCACTGAAACATTAGTAGGACCATTGAAGTCTTGTGTAAGGTTAATGTTTCTATATTTTCAGTTTATCGTAGTAGGAATAACCTTATCAACGGTTTGGATGGTGTAAAAACATCAAGGTGGACTCAAGGAGGTTTCAGGGGTAGGCATTTCCCTATCCACCTCTTTCTTAACGTCCAGCTCACTTGAGTTTTAGACTGGCCTTATTTTTTTTAGCTCATAGTTCTAACATAAGCTAGGCATATAGATGGACTGGGTGGATTTCTCATGAACATGACAGTGGGCCACATCTAACTTATGAGAGAAGCAACTTCCCACAGCAGACTATACGACATTTTGATGACAAAGGAGCATTGCCTGTCCAAGAAACTCAATCATAAGAGAAATGATCCAATGGCCTTACTTGCAGTACCTGGATAGGTCATAAGATTAGTAGGTTGAAAATCAGTCCAAATAAAAATTCGGATCCTCCTCCTTTCATAAGTAGCTTGTAATTTTAAAGAATCATTTTTAAGGGTTATTTACATTTAAGCAAAGTTGTGTGATGAAAAAAGTTACAGTGTCCATGAATTATGGACAACCTTATGCTCTTTTGGACGAGTAGTCGTCTTTCGTGAATGGTTAAAACTATTCCATACTGATAGACATATAGCCATACAAGTTTAAATATTTCATGTATAGATGTGTACCACTATAATTTTTAAGTACTAAAAACTATAGTACACATGTTAATATGTACCAATGTGTGTAATGTCCTACCAATCGATCCTTAATTTCTCATATGAGTTCTATCATGTATGAGGATGCCTTGATAAACAAGTGACGGAGCAAATAATCGACAACAACATGTCTATGCCCGCCTAATCAATCCTAAATCCCTTTAAAGGCCAAGAAACGGGTGACTACATCCAATAAGAGAGTTAATTAGGTGTAGCATTGGGCTCACCATGGGAGCCTACCTTGATGTATGTATTTTATATTCATGTCGCCTATTTATTATTTCATATTACTTTAGGGTAGGAGCCTAAGAACCACGAAGATCCAAATCTCAGGTGGACCATGCTACAAGAAACAATGGTGATTGAATGATCTACCATTGAAAACTTCTTAAGCCCTAATTTAATGTTTTCGTAATGTCATTTGTCATCCAACCCATTGATAAGGTCACATAAACCTGGATGAAGTGCAAAAAACAAATATCTTCTTGATCCAAAACGTTTGTATTCCATTAATGGCCAATCACTACTGTTTTCTTTGGAATGGTCCATCTAAGAGTTGGATCAGCTTTATTTTGGGGCTCATGCCTCGAACTGATCTAGGTCTTGTCAATCAAGCTCTCTTAGAAAATCACTGCAAGAGTGCATTTTCTTATCCAAGCTTCCAACCCATGCGAGGTTAGTGAGCCGTATAATAGGTGACTATCTTAAGCTTTGGTAAAAAACATATGAATGAGTGAATATAAAATACATACATCAAGGTGGGTCCCATGGAAAGGGCTGCACCATGTTGGGTGAGGCTGGAGCCTCCCCTAATCCACTTCCATCCAATGGGGCAACTTATAATATGGATTGGTGGAACAATAGCCGCAGATACAATGGACAATCCCCTAATACATACCACCAACAGCATTGCAGCTTGTAATTGGGGTTGATTGTTTTTCACTTCACCCATATAAATGTATCTAAATTCATATTGATTGATTGCCAATTAAATTCCTATACCTTTTTCTATCTTGACAATGACAATTTGTTTTATGACATTAAAACCAAGGAGGGTGCTAATTTCATATGAGACTATTGTGATTAATTTCATATGAGGCCACTGTGATATACATGACTTATCCATGCTGTCCATCCATTTCATAGGTTGAATTAGGGCATGATCTCAAAATTGTAGTAGATCCAAAGCTCAAGTGGACCATGCCTCACTAAACAGTTGGTTGAATGTCTGCTGAAAAAAAAAAAAAAAAAAAAAAAAAAAAAAAAACCCTTTATGATCATGATTTCCTATGGAGCGGGCTACTTAAGCTTTACATCTACATCATTTTTAAGCACATGCCCTAAATTTATTTAGGCTAAACGGATGGATGGCATGGATATGTCACATGCATATATATTGAATCAACTCTTTA
Source organism: Liriodendron chinense (assembly GCA_003013855.2). Classification (NCBI taxonomy): domain Eukaryota; kingdom Viridiplantae; phylum Streptophyta; class Magnoliopsida; order Magnoliales; family Magnoliaceae; genus Liriodendron; species Liriodendron chinense. The sequence goes on along the minus strand of ML058570.1, from coordinate 2,848,036 downwards.
TGGACCGAATTTTAAAGTGAAAATACACCTGGGTTATCAAAGTAAATAAGAATAATAAGTTATTTATTGATATTTACTAAGGAATTGAAAAATCAAACACGCATTTGTAGCTTCTCCAAGTCATTGAATCGGTACTCAAGTAAACCCCTCCTCAATAGAGGTTCATACAATTCCACGTGACCAAATTACCCCGTTGAGCGCGAAAATAGTACATTGACGTCATCTTTCTCCCTTGAGGGGTAAAATAGTAAAAGTGCTCTCCCTTGAAAGCAAGTCATGTGGAGAGCACAGAAGACCCATATCCAGCCTCTTTCGGACTTCCTTTCCAATATCTTATTTTATTGTGTTATATGATACTCTGTTAGCGTATGACGCTTGATATACAAGCACTCAGGATTTATACACGTGGCATAAATTAACTCAAATAAACTGACTAGATCAAGCAGTATACTGTCCCCAAACTACCAATATCAGATGATCTGAACAAATCTAATTTCTGATTTGTAGACACTGGTTTGTGGAAATTGGACCGTTGGATTTTTTCATTTTTAACCATGTAATAAATGTCCACCAATCCGATAGTAAGATAATAAAATAAGCTTTTATTTTTTGTTCATTATCTATCTACACTTTTTAACATAATTTGGACGATTTAATTTGACTAAGTAGGTCGCATGTGAAATCTCAATGTGACTGTGTACCATCCATCACACTCTGCCAGAGTATCAAAGTTTTTTCTCTTTATTAGATCGGGAGAGTCGGTGTGTAGTTTCCTCAGGCCGAGGATATGAGAGTGTCCACGGGTCATTAGTTTGCACACATCTGGGCCATGTTTTGTTGATCCAGACCGTCTGTTGGAGGGATTCTGCATTGGATGGTTAATTATTTAATATATGTTGAAGGAAGAGAAACAATTTGATTGTCAATGTTCAACTTAAGCACGAACAGATAATGAATGGATAGGATCTTTTAATCTCGGTAGTCCTTAATTGATATGTGAGGGGAAAATTGGACCACGGGCCCACTCGTCTTAACACAAAACCCGAGGAAATGTATCATGGGAGATCGGGTCATTTTATAAAGACATGTCCAGCGTGGCGCTGTATCCACTCATCCAGCATCAGCTTCGATGAGACGAAAAGGCTCAATAAAATGACGATTTTATCCTCTCTTTTTAAATGACGAGACTGCCAATACTGGTCGAAGCACTATGGGCCCCACCATGATGTGTATTTTTATTCACGCCGTCCATTTTTTCCGGCTCATGTTAGGACCTCCTCAAAAATTTAGGCAGATTCAAAGCTCCAGTAGGCTACACAGCCTACACTATAAGAAACAAGAGAGATTGTTGGATACTTTGTGTTGAAAAGTTCTTGAAAGTTTTGGATCAAGGTGGATGTTTCCTTTCATTCACGTTCATGTGATTTTATAAACGGGGCATGATGACAGATAAAAATCACCGTGGCTTTACGAAGGTTTTAACCGTGGTGTCACTGCTCCATATGTTTTCTATTGTGTAGTCCACTTGACCTTTGGATCTGCCTTGTTTTGGGGATGATATGCTATAATGAACTTGCAGCATGGATGGACGGTGTGGATAAAATATATACATTATGATGGAACATGGAGATTTCCCGGAACCGATCAGTAGGAATTCGGTCCCAAAAGGTAGCTACCGAATCCGATTCCGGACAGCGAGCGCATTTGGTCATACTGGGTAACACCTTGGTGCGGACCACACCACATGAAGTAGTGGCGACAATGAGTCCCACCGTTTAAATCTTCCCATCCAACCTATGGATAAAGCAAAACATAAAAGTCAGCTTGACCCCATACTATTTCATGGCGGGGTCCACTTGAGCTAAAAGGCCTGTCTCTTTTTTTAACTCTCGTCTGAAGGGCTTATTTGGATTGTAAGTTACTTATATAAGCTATTTATTTTTCTTAGTAACTTATCTTGGTTTATACTTATTGAGCAAATAAGTATGTTTGGTAAACAACATACTTATCAACCCTATACCACAATTTACAAGCTATGGATGAGCACCTCTCTTCTCGACATTTCTTCGAACAAGCAATGTGCATCAATTATTTTGATATTGGAATTATAACTCCGTGACAATGAGTTCCAAATTTTAGTTGGTTGGAGCTGGTACATGTGCCTAATACAATCTTCGAATGGCTGCTTATCAATCATCGTATGTAGCCAGAGTATCAAATCACTCCCTTATAAAAGAAAGGCAACTCGATAAGCATTGAACAAACGACTATATGAAGATTTAGCCCCATCATTATTTTGGGGACACGCATGCACATAAGGATAGAACAAGTGGCACGCGTGTACCTCAATCCAAACATTCAAATTGTGGGCTCCTTCTTTAATGGGATATTCAACCAAAAGTTACAATAAGCAAGTTATTTTATCTGCCTAACTGAGGTCGTCAAAGACATGGTCAAGATGATGCCTATTCAACGGTCAGAATTTAACAAGTAGATATCCATTAATTGGAGCTTAGGGCTATCTTCTGAATAATTTTAGTTATACTCCCTATGTAAAGTGGGTCCCACTATTTAGATAGTATTAATTTCAGTACGTAGATGCCATTACATGCTGGGCGATTGCCACGAAAGTCAGCACTGTTTACGGTTATAGACAAGTAGGGAGATCTCCGAATCCACTGAGGTGGGTGGATCCCTTATTGTACCGTCCATTATGTAATGTGTTTGTATTACATCCACGCCTGTCCATTCATTTTGAAAACTCATTTTTAAAGCATGATTTAAAAATGAAGTAGATCCAAATCTTAGGTGGACCATAATACAGTAAACAATGGTACTCAACCATCGAAAGCTTCTCGTGGGTCACAAAAGTTTTGGGCCAATCTGATATTTGTTTGGTATCTTCATTCATGTATTTTTTTTTACCTTTTCAACAGGTTGGATGGAAAATAAAAATTCCAATGGCCCCCACGAAGTTTCTAATGATGTGGATTGAATCACTACTATTTCATGTGGTATAAGTCCACCTAAGATTTGGATCTGCTTCAATTTTTAGATAATACCCTAAAATAAGCTTTCAAAATGCTATGGACGGTGTAGATATAAGGTACATACATCACAGTGGCCCCACAACTGGGGATCCACCCAAATTGCGCCCGGACAAGCACATCTCATTTTGGTCGGTGGAGAAAGAGTTAAAAAGCAAAAAAAAAAAAAAAAAAAAAAAAAAAAAAAAAAAAAGCTAAAATACTTAACAAATTTTCAACAAATAAGTAATGATAATTATTTATTAACCGAACTAACTTATCTCAAATAAGTTACTTAACTGCTACCATCAGCAAGAAAAGCAACTTATTTAGTGGTATCCAAACAGGCCCAAAATGATTTTTCAAAATGGATGGACAGATAAAACGTTTATGTATCACAGTGGTCCCAGAGAGCCTCTGATAGGGCCGTCTGTCACTAGCTAGGTTTTCGTGGGTAGTACCCAATCCCCTCCCGTCCAGATAAAACACATACATTATCGGAGGGCCCACAGTGCACCAACTGGTAGCAACTCGGGTCGGTGGATTGAATAGCGGAGCCCCACCACCTCTGATGGTGGTGAAATGACACGGGGAGTTTTAATTGATCAATATATATATATATATATATATATATATATATATATATATATATATATATATATATATATATATATAAAAGCCGTGTACAGCGCATACCACCCACATGGGGTGGAGGTGGTGTGGGCTTCACCAATCACCACCTACTCCAGGTGCATCCAGCCAACCGAAAAAGCAGTATGCTGCCTGTGTTGGGGGAGTTTCTTAAATTCAAGTCGGAGAGAGCGCGATTTCAGTTTACTAGGCTCACATGTGGAAATGATGAACACGTATGAGATATCCGAGCCGCTTGTCAGGAGATTTCAACTGTATAGATGACATCCTGGTTTATTTGAACCAATTCATCTAAGTCTTGGTCAGAAAATGTATGTAGAATTTGGAGCATTGACAAAGCTATCAAGCCATTCCTTTCTTCTGTATATATGTAGACTATAGGATGATTATATCAGCCAATGGCATCTACTCAGCGAAATCATCCCATGAATGGCTCCCATTTTATACACGTATTCCAAGCTTCACGTGTGAAGCGAGTGCAGTTTCAAAGTGTTCCCGGTGACGGAACGCATTTCAACCTGCTACATTATTAATGCAGAGTATTACGACAACTCAGGCAGCTGCCGGAAATCCTCGTCCCCTGCTATGTGAGGCCCACCGCTGTCCATTCATTTTTTCCAACTTATTTTAGAGAATGAGCCCAAAAATGAGGTATAAGCTCTAAGTGGACCACACCAGGAAACCGTGGGGATACAAATGCTTGCAAAGTAAAACCTTGCTAGCGCCCCTTGTGATGTTTATTTTCCATCCAAGCTATTCGTGTATTGTGTTTCACTTAGAGCTTTGGATCTGCTTCAAATTTTTTTACCCGTGCCCTAAAATGATCCTGTGTAGTTTGGGTCATGTGGTGCCATAATGGGTGTCAACGGGCCGGGCCTGAGTATGTGTCCGCCCGGAATTTGAACTATTTCGGTCCGGGCCTTCAGTCCGGGCTTCTCAAAATTCTGAATTTTTAGGCCCGGGCCCGGCTCATTGACACCCCTGTTAAGTTCAACCGACAAATTTGTGAAACCGACGGTCGTTAGTTCACAGTCCAGAAATCAGACGCTTGTTTGTCAAAACAACGGTTGGATATTTTTCATTTTTAACCGTTCAATACACCTCCACCAATCGGGACGGTCAGATCGTTACTGCTTTACTACTAAAAGTAGATAAGCAGGTGCATGTCTATCAAGGTTGGGTACAAATGTCATTTTCTTAGAATCTAGCATACGAAGATTTAAATAAAAATGAGGAAAATCTAAAAATCCTGCGACTTGTTTCACCAACTTGGAAGCAGCGTCTTTTTCAACTGGATTCGTGCCAGCAAATGCTATATGTAGTCGCTGCGAAATGTATTAAAGGTACACGCAGCACCAGAGTGTCGAATGGACAGATATTTTTGAGATCTAACCGTCCATCTGTGTCGGACTGACCGTTACATTAGTTGGGAAAAGGAAGCAGGATGGTTCACTGGCTTGATGAAACATACCACACTTGTTAGATTAGTGTGGTAACGTGAAGGAAAGTGCACGTGCGGGTGTACTCGCAGAGTTCATTTCCCGCCAAACCGCGTTACAACTGGCAAACGCGTATGGTTTTTTCAGAGTCAGCGGCTCACCTGACCCAAAGATGCCGGACTTGAAACGTGAATTCAGTACTCAAAGGACTCTATCACAGCGGGACGACCCACGTTGTTATCTGTGTGTATCATCAACTCTATCAATCAGTTGTCCTACTTTAATCTGGGTGCGGATTTGGGGAGACCTTGAATCCACCTACGTGGGTAGGGACCCCTGACTGTGGTCCTCACAGTGATGTATGTGACTTAAATCCAGTCCAACCATTTTGAAAGCTCATTTTAGGGCATGATCTCAAAAATGAAGTTGACTCAAATCTTAGGTTGTACCACACCATAGGAAACTGCCTTGATTGAATCCCAACCATTTAAAACTTTTTGGATTCCAGTAGAATGTTTATTTTCCATCCAACCTGTTGTAAGGTCACAAAAACCTGGACGAAGATACCACGCAAATATTATCTTCATCCGAAGCTTTTGTGGCTCACAAGAAGTTTTTAATAGTCAACCACCATTGTTTCTTGTACTATGGTCCAGCTGGAATTTGAAATTGTTTCATTTTTTTATTTTATTTTTTTATAATACACTAAAATAAGCTTTTAACATGAATGATCGCACATGGATGTGACTAGTCACATGCATGACAGTGGCCAACAGCCAGGGGTCCACCTACCTCGGTGGACCTGGGTTTCACTTAATATGCTCCCCTTTAATCTAGGGGAGTGGATTAAGTGAGACCTAGCACCACCCAGTGCAACCCATACTGTGGGGCCTACTTGATGTATATGTTATGTACTCGCGCTGTTGATCTGTTTTTTTCCAATCATTCTAAAGCATTATCCCAAAAATGAATCTGCCTGAGATTTGGATCTACTTTATTTTTTAGGCTCATGCACTGAAATGATACGACAAAAGATGACGTGGATATAAAATACATACATCACGGTGGGCCGCACCGTCTTGGGTGAGGGCGAGACTGCACGTAATCCACTCCCATGTGACGACAACCATAGGATCGTGCGTGCGGACACCATTGTGTTTTATCATTTATCAAAACTGCTCGTTTGGAGTGATTCGCCATGAATGAAAGCTACATATACCAGTGACGCGGATTGTGTGGTGGGCTGTGGTGACCCCACGTAGTAGGATTTGACCGTGCCATGTGCTTTGGTCGAAGATGGGAGGTCGATCTCGTGGTGCTCAAAAATCTCAATGGACCCACCATGATGTATGTGTTTTATCCATGCGGTCCATCCATTTCCCCCCCATATTTTTAGTGCATGAGCTCAAAAAATGAGACAGATCCAGATCTTAAGTGGACCACATCAGCAGTGATTTATTTTGTAGGCCCACTATAGTGTTTATTTTCCATCCAATCCGTTGATTAGATCACACAGACCGGATGAAGCTGAAACACAAATACCAGCTTGATCTAAGACTTTTGTATCCCCAATAAGATTTTAACGGTGGGCGTTCAATCACCTTTGTTTCTTATGGTGTGGTCCGCCTGAGATTTTCATCTGCTTAATTTTTTGGCTCATGCCCTGAAGTAAGGGGGGGCAAAATGGATGGACTGCATGGATAAATCACATAGATCATGGTGGGCCCCACACGGCTTTTCCTACCTACACTGGGCAGTCCGAGTATGCTTCAGTCACAATATTTTGTATGGACGGTGAACACAAGGGCTAACACCTGATGAAGGGAGTGGATCTCACATATACAGCATGGTAGGTCCCACAGGGCTTGAGTAATTTACCCGCTGCCTCAAACAGGTGCGGTAGACGATTTCAATGTACGTGCAGAACTGGTCACTGATTGTTCCAAACTGCAACTATGTGGGACATCCGTACCATGAAATCGGTAGGTCCCACCATGAAGAACACCTGATATAAAAATCAGGCCGGTCTTTTGAACACATGGGACACGTCGTTAGAATCAACGGCCAACCGGCGATTTGACTCGACATACAGGCGTGAATAACCCAGTGAGTTGATCAGCCTATTTCTGAAGGATAATCATCTGGTGGATCCTACTGGTTTCATCATACGGATGTCCTACGTGGCACTTTAGTAGAAGGATGCAACGGCTATCACCACACCACAACTGGTGGTGCTGGTGGGTCATCGGTTCACATGTCCGCAAGGGTTATGTTGTCATGCAAGACCACTGAGGATTGATCATTGGACGATCATCCTTCAACTCCAAGAATCAAAGGTCAAGATCATCCTTGAAGCTAGATCATAGAAAACATTGCCCCATTCATGGGATAACGGAGAAGATGGACGGTTCTATACATCGGATCGTCACTGCTTGTGAAACGTATAAGGCGACACATTCTGGAATGGTGAATCGCGACAAACTCATCTTATTGAAATGCGATGGATTTAAATACGTGACCCGCACCATTGCACCGTTCTATTACTTGTTTTCCTCCTACCTGCGATGAACTATTCATGAAAAATCTCCTTATTAGGACAATCTTAACCATCACATTTCTCCCCTACAGATAGACGGTTATAAAGAGATATTTCAACGGTCCACGTTCAACTGAAATAGGTCATTTTCTTGATGGTTGAGATCTTTTAACCAGTGAGATTTTTGGGGAATTATCCATCCATGGTAGGACCCAATAGACCCATGGTTTGGATTACTGGATCATGGATCCTTGCCAGAATTGTAAACCCGTGAGTACTTTTGCTCGTATCGGTTTGCAACTTTACATCAATTGGTAGTGTAATTCAATGAACGGCGCCGCATGTGAGGGACGAAACACGTGTCAGAGATCCGGGACATTCATAAGGTAGAGTGCACTTTGAAAATGCCATAAATTTCCAAAATTGGATAGTGCACTAATCATGTTAGAAAAAATCGTACTTTTAATTTGGACCGTTGGATGTTTTTTTCCTGCCAGCACATTTTACTCACACAACTTTCACTTGCCTGATGATTGCCCCAGCCCCTACGGGGCCCACCTTGATGCATTTATTCTATATCCACGCCGTCCATCCGTTTTGCCGGATTATTTTTTGGCATGAGCCGGAAAATAAAGCAGATTCAAATCTCAGGTGGACCATACAACGGTATACCCAGGGAACTGTTTCCTACGGTATGGTCCACCTGAGATTTGGATCTGTTTCATTTTTGGTCTCAGAAGCTAAAATGATCTGGAAAAACGGATGGACGGCGTGGATTTAAAGTACATACATCAAGGGGGCCCATGGTAAGGGCCGCACCTAATCCGCTCGCTCCCCCAGCCCAGATCGCTGACAAGTGTGTCCTAGATCTCTGACACGTATTGAATCGGGAGGGGCCGTTCATTTAAGATGTAGATGAGCATACATCGTCCGATCGTCACCGTATATTTCTTACGTTCACAATTTAATGTTCTTTTATGAGCACGGGTTCAATGCGCACAGGATCACCGACAGTGTGAGATCCCATTATCATCACACCCCCATTAATAGACGGTTGGAAATTTGGTACAGGCCTGGGAAACAGTCCAAAGGCAAATTTTAAGGACAGGGATTGATTGGTGGTGAAATGACGTGGACGCGACTCGCCTGTTGAGTCGGTCATACAGACGATCCAAAACTTTTGTGGCCGTCCAGGAGTTTTTAATGGTGAGCATTCAATCAACACTTTTTCATGTGAGGTGGTCTGCTCAAAATTTATATCTACCTCAATTTTGGGCTCATGTTATAAAATAATCCATAAAAAAACACATACATCATGGTAGGGCTCACAGAGCACCAAGCACTAACCATTGGCTAGTGTGACCACATCATAATAGGAAACCGTGGCGCTAGTACCAGGCTTATATTTATGTTTTTCCCTCATTGGGCGTCAGAAGTTTTTTAATTGTAGGCAGTCAATCAACATTGTTTTGTGTGGGTAGTCTACCTGAGAATTGGATCTGCCTTAGTTTTGAACCCATGCCCTAAAATAAGTAGTAAAATAGATGGATGACATGGATAAAGCCCATAAATCTGGTGGGGCTACAGAGCTTTTCTAACACTATGCAGCACTGACGTCTACACTACGCAATCCGACACTGCTTTTCAACATAGTGCCTGCTCAGTGCTCAGCCCATCGAGACAGCATACGGCCCATAAATCAAATCTCAGCAGGTCATTTCACCACGATGTGTGGGTGGTGCGCAACGCAATCCACGTCCAAATTTCAAACGCTGGAGATCTTTATGCTCGAATAATCCATAAAACACTCCGTCTGTCAGGTCAGATGATGACCCTTATTTTGGCGCGTGGTATTAGAAGCATGATAGCATTAGGTGGGATTAACATTATTTATTACCCAATAACTACATGTCTGTTAATACCATGGATTTTCACCATCCAATCTCATGTTTGAGATCAAATTCTTGCTGTAAGGAAAATGCAGGATTAAGCAAAATCCTGTTTGGTGGACCATGGGATTGCAATCAAAGAACCAAATTCCCAATCGATGTCGGTCACTTGTTCATATATATAACCATAATATCACATGTAAAAGGCGTCTATGGATAGATGGCATGGATAAAACACACGCATCAATGTAGGGGCCCACATGTGTAGTGGATTTCAAAATCCACCTAAATCACATAGAAATCCACATGGGACCAAATGCAATTCCATCCCACCTAATCCCAACCCCCCATCCTCCCCAAACATAAGATAAAATTTGCACAGAACCAAATGCAATTTCATCCCAACTAACTCTGTTTAATACCATGCGCCAAACGCCCCCTTACATTCACCGTACATGCAAAAGATTAGGCTTATAGAAAAACACATATGGGCCACACGAATGGGAATAATGTAAAACTGCATCTAAAACCTCCAAGCTCACACTTATTTTCTTATGTTCCTTCATTCGGGTGAGTCACACATGATGAATGGGTTTGATCAAAGATACACACCATGGTAGGCCCCATGCATAAACCTATAGTTGGCATCCCATTCCCCTCTGTTTCCTGTATTGTGGCCCATTTAAGTTTTCTATCTGGATGATTTTTAGCCGTTTGGCCTGGCCGTTTGCCCAGAATCGAGAAACTCACATGATGAATGGAGTGGATTTTGCATACACAACATGGTGGGCCCCAAAGATCTTGGACATTTTAAGCACTGTGTACGTAAGACAGGTGTTGCAAGGATTCATGTCCCAATTATCCGACGGTGACAAGGTGGTAGATGTTTGCACCAATAATCTATGCTTGCTATGCGCATCCAATTTTTAAGTATTTGTTGGGTTTGTATATTGTTTTTCAGGATGCGTTTGGGTGCACTAATTATCACGATGTTCTATAATTATTCAGTCGAACATGGTTCACTCTTCATAGTTGAGTAGGAAAAAAAAAAGAAAAAATCCAGCAATTGGATGGTCTTTATAAATTCTCATGAGGAGACCTATCTTTTAGGAATGATCTTGTCCATCCATTCTTGCATGCCGTTGACTCGACATATCATGTAACAAGCATGGCCTTTTCAAGGTAGCCTGCAAAAAGTGAATTGGACCGAATGGAAGGTCCGGATTAAGTAACATGGATGCCAACAAGTCCAAATGCAACTAATGCATGAGAATGTTTACATACGCTTAAACCATTACCACCTCTCTTTATCATTAAATATGCAATTTATATCGGAGTTTTTACTGCAAATTTATTTAAATGAGCCACTTGATAAATTAAAAAAATAAGTTTTGGGAATTAAATGTTGAAAACTTAAAGGGTTGAATTATAATTTGAAATAATTTTAGAGATATTTTAGTCAAAAGTGAACAAATTTTAGCACTATTACTTCTAGCATTCAGCCTTCACATTGAGGGAAGCTGAAAAAAAAAAAAAGCCATATTTTCAATGAAAATTAATATAATTACTAAATGATATGGAATTATCAAACAATTGAATCAATTAAGTGCTGAAAATAAGTTTTAGGAAATGACACTTAAGTTTTCATTTTTGACAAATAATGCACTTTTAGAGAAGCAAAAAAAAAAAAAAAAAACTAAAATGCTTTTTTTTAAATAAAAAAATTATCTTTAAAGGGAGTGAAGTTGAGAATTATGGGGCCTACATGGTATTTGTATGAAATCCAAGCCGTCTAACAAAAGTATACTGCTATGCTGATGAGACAGACAAAAAATCTTGCCAATCAAAATCGTTAGATGTTGTAAATTTAGATGTTTTTGGGTGGTTATGCTATGGTTTCCAAGGTATATATGATCCAAATTGTTACGGGTTGAACCTACTCTTGGGGAACATCCCTGCTAAGAATAGGGTTGTTAATGGGTCAGATTCGGACTGAATCAGTGTTGATCCGAATCCGATCCTGATCAATGTAGTGACTGATCTGACTTCGACTCGAATTCGATCGGATCACCAAATGCCTAATCCAACTCTGATTCATTTAGCGTTTTCTAAATCTGAATCCGTTCCGTTTTCGATCCGAATCCTATCAGATGCATCAGATGGTATAGTGTGCCCGGCGGTGCATCGTGTTACTAACCCTGTGAAGAAGGGTTGAGAGGGGGAGATGTGAGGACTGGTGGTGCGTCAGGTGACTAGCACCATGAAGAAGGTTGAGGGAGGGAGAGAGAGAAAGACGTGAGCACCACGGTGCATCGAGTGACTAAAAATGTGGGTGCGTTGCGTAGCTCCAAGGTGGGTGCCAGGGTGCGTTGCATGACTTAAATGATCAGGATTAGAGTCGATTCGAATCCGATCCGATTATTAAAAGGATAAAAAATTCCGATTCATTGATCCGAACCGTTGATAGCCCTAGTTAAGAATCCAAATCGCTATTTTCAGTCTTGTGAATGGATGGTTAAATTTTTATTTTTATTTTTTTTAATTCTTATACTCATGAGAAGAATCCATGGCATATGAATGGATGGAGGCCATGATTATCCGGAGACTGTTCTGCTTGGGAACAAAAGGAACTTCGCTCCAAAATTCTTGTAGATTTATGATTTTACCCAACAGTGCATCCACTAATTGAAAGCAGCTGTCCTCTTTTTTTTTTTTTTTCGGTGTTTAAAAGGACAAAAACACTTTTATCTATATTTCTAATGAGTGGTGAAGTACAACATTGTAAGCCTATATTGTTGTGTATGACATCCAACCTATTCAACATGTTGCTGCTCGCAATGATGATCATATGGATAAAAAGTAAGGTTGATCTAACCATCAAATGGCCACACATCATAAAAAACATATACATGACAAAAAATATTTAAATCCATGTATACTTTGTCAATGTTGTGCACCTTGAAAAGCCATGTGTTAATCTTAATAATTGATTTCATGATTTTAATTATAGATCATGATGACCATGGATCCTATGTGAACATCTCATTAATACCTTAATTAATATATGAGAATGTGTTAAAACACATGTATGGGTTAAAGGAGAGGGGTTCATCTGGTTGTCCTCACTTGAATTTAAACATGACAATCATAGGGGTAAGGGAGAGTTGTGTTCTATGAATCATAGTACCATATTGTTCCATTAACTATCTAATAGGTCGTAAGACAAGCATGTGGTTGTTATTATTCTTATATGTTCATAATGTGTGAGGGAACTTATTAGAATCGGGAAGGAAGCCTCCACCAGTTAGGTTCAAGACAAGTTAGTATGATTATGCCTCACCTCACATAAGATTTTAAGTGTGTCATGGGACTAGGTTCCTGGTATTAGACCTATCACACATCTGCATTGGATGATGAATTTAAGTCTCTCAATCAAACGACAAATTACGTTTGGGTTATGATTAACTTGTGTATATACTAGTTTTGACTAATCCTTAGGCTAGAGATATATGAGTAGTCCAAGTTTTTGATGTAATGTGATTTGGCCCAGCTCATGAAGTTAATTACAAAGGCTCATGTGTGAGTTTTTCTAGGTTCATGTATTGAGATACGATTGAAGTCAATATGATTCGAAAAGAGATTTATTGATCTCTTAAGGATACTCTTATAGTTAAGATTTGGCAGATGAGACCATCCATTAAGTGATTCCTCATTGGTTCAGCGCCTCAAAAGGTTTTAAGTAGTTTTACGAGTGTTTTGCAACCATTAATCTTGCATTTTATCACTTAATTTGTAAGAGAATTAAATAGATGACCATGTTCAGTAGATGAATGAAATCAATTTAATCACATGATTAGGAAGAATCACATATTTTAATTAGATGTAATGGGGCGTACAAAAGTTTGTAAGGTTGTAGGGCATCATACTAATGTTCTTCCATGAATAAGATCTTATAATAGGGAAAGAGTGTTCGCACAAGAGATAGCCTTGAATGACCAAACCTCTCAAGCAATACTACATGGATAGATAGATAGATTGAAGAGTTAGAAGATAAGAGAGAATCACTACCTTTTCCTTCTCTACATCTACAAGTCTATACTTGTGTGGCCTACTTGAATTGTGTCTTTCTATGCATGGCCCTAGTTTCTCTTTAGGGTTTTATATGTGGGCTTTTTCTTTTCTTTTTTTCTATCATCATTTTGTATAAGGCCGTGTTTGTTTTGAGGAATTCCCGGTAAATACCGGGCAAAAGAGTAATTATTACTCTTTAACCCATTTGAATATCCATCCCATTTCTAGCCTTGAAAATCGGTCCAAAATGATAGTTAAAACTTGTGGGCCCCACCGTAATGTATATGATATATCCACTCGGTCCAAAAGTTTTAACATAACGTTTTTAAGCTTTAGGTGAAAAATGAGACAGGCCCAACATTCAAAGAGTTCACACCAAACAAAAGAGTAATTCCAAGAAGATTTTAACGATACCTGTTTATTTTCTTTTTTCATTCCGTGTGGTCCAATTGAGCTTTGGATATGCCTTAGTTTTTAGATTATACCATAAATTTAAGTGACATAATGAATGGACGGTGTGGATTTGTGACATAATATACAGTAGGACCCACAAAATTTTGTGGCGTCCTCTGTTTTAAAAGGGGCAGTCAAATCATCGCTTGGGGAATGATGCGGTAAATCTCGGGTAAATCATCATTATAGATTCACTTGTATTTACCATGACTTCCACGAATCAAACAGGCCCTAAATGTGAAAGAGAACACTCACTCAGTTAGTCATGCAACGCACCTACTGGTGCTTGTCAGTAATGTGGATTTTCACCACTGTAGGTTTTGAAACCTAGACCCCCTGTTGAAACTCCGCATAGTCTACAAACGAAAGGCTCCGAACCCAATATAATTTATAAGACTTAATCTATTAATCTATACAATTAAAAAAATGTACTTTTCATTCGGTTTTCAAAACTCTAACATGGTCGTAATGTGATCGGCCTAATTTTTTGTTTGCTTGATCACTATGGTGGGGTGCATCTGCTAGACAAGTTGGATGTCATGGACGCACTACGTGGACACACAATTTTGACTTCACTATATTACAAAGTACTTAAGGACATTTTTTGCCATTTCACTTGATGGAGAAGCTTTTGCTGTGCATTCATGAGATGCGTTACTTGGTAAAATTCCAATGAAAAGCCATTTTCTTTTTGAATGATTAATACTGTAGTTCGTTGAAGTCGTGCATGGTGGGCCGTATTCAACAGAAAGAAAAATCATTTTCTGGATGACCAATACTGTCCGATCAGTTAAAATCGAGCTAAGTGAGCCACGCGTGGTGTGGCACCAACGTCTTTGAACTTTTAGGGCATGGTACGATTTGAGGTGCATGGGCAGGTACTGGAACTGTCTATTAAATAAAGAAAACGTACATAAAAAAAAATGTCACCGACACTGGCATGAAATTGGGTAAAACGCCAAGTGTACCTAGCCATACTTACTGGCTAGGTTACTTTCTCTAACCGAGAGAGCCACGTGGGTGGAACTTCCAAAAAATATGATGATAAAATGCTAAGTGGGTCACACCATAGGAAACAGTTGGGTTGGGTCGCTCACCATTAGTTTTGTGTGGGGGCCACCATGGTGTTTTTATGCCATCCAGTCCATTAATCTGATGTGTCCCATCAGTACGAAAGAAACGCAAAAATCATAGTATTTAAAAACTCAGGGGAGCCATGCAGGTGAATTTAGAGGTAGGTGTAATTTAATAGGGTGGCCACCTGAGCGTTGAATCATCCTGATTTTATTTTTCTTTTATTCTTCACACAAGGAACCCGCTAAGGACCTAGGTCGGGGTGCATTGGTTTTGCCAGGAGTTCATTCGGCCTCCGTACCTCCTAGAGCTGAACATGAGCCAAGCTAGCTTTGTTAGCTGGTCGACTCAGTGGATGGGTTCGAACCAAGCTGAGTCATTTGTCCAAGCTCAAAAGGATTTTCAAGCTGAGATAGATGCAGCTCGGCTCAAAGTTCAACTCGATTGCAGCTCGACTTGGCTTGGCTCGGTTGGAATTTGACTCGTTTAGCTAAAAAGGAATGTTGTTTAGTAGCACATTAGAAGAGAGGCAAAGAAATGAGAGGTGAAACTCTCTATAAAAGCAAGTGGGGGGTGTCGATGGGCTTTGGGTTGCCTTTAGGCCCGGATTTTAAATAGTTTTAGGCCGGGCTTTTGAGTTGGGCCTATTTAAATTATTGTTTTTTTCCAAGCTCGAACTCAGCACGAAAGCTCGGCTGAGTCAGCTCGATTATGTCAGTTCAACTCGAAGGTTGAGCTGAGCCGAACATGATCTAGGGTGGTCATTGAATGAGCCTAGCTTGAATAGGGCAAAGCTCACACTACAAGAAAAAGGATTTTTACTGACGAAAGTATTACCGATGAAATATTTTTCGTTGGGAAAAATCATTTTTCCCGACGAAATCGAAAAATCGTCGGTAAAAATCGTTCCAACTTCTCGCCATCGCTAGATTCTTTCCCGCCATACACTTTTACCGACGAAATAAAAATTTCGTCGGTAAAAAAGTTTATTGCCGATGAAGTAACCCGTCGCTAAAAATGAAAACAAAAAAGTTCACTTTTATCGATGACAAGTTTCGTCGGTAAAAGTCAAAAGTTTTTACCGACGAAAAAGTTCGTCGGTAAAAGTCCTTATTGCCGACGGTTGTTGACCGTCGGTAATAAGAAGCCAAGTTCCCACTTTTATCGACGACAAGTTTCATCGGTAAAAGTCAAAGTGTTTTTACCGATGAAACAATTCGTCGATAAAAGTCCTTATTGCTGACGGTTGTTGGCCGTCGATAATAATAAGCTAAGTTCCTGCCAAGAGTGAGAAACACTTTTACCGACAAATATTTTCATCGGTAAAAGTTTTTTAATTGACTTTTACTGACGAAAAATTTCGTTGGTAAAAGGTCTTGTAATTTTTTTAAAACCCAATCGGCCCTCATTTCTTTCTTTCTCTCTCTCTCACTCTCTCGCTTGCTCTCTCTCTCTCTCACTCTCGCTCGCTCGCTCTCTCTCTCTCTCTCGATCGGTCGTCAAGCGTCCGGCCCTCACCGTCTGTCACTCTCATCGCCGACCACCGTCGTCCGGTATTCGGTCACCAGCGTCCTACCATCTAAGCCGACCACCCATTTAAGCCTACCATCTCACCGGCGTCCCACCGCCGCTAGCCAAGCACGTCCACCGGCCTCCGTACGCCACCGCCACCTCCGGTAACCCTCTCTCCCTTCCTTCTTCCTCCATTTCCTCTCTCTCTCTCTCTCTCTCCTCGTTGTTGATTGTGGGGCCCACTGCCAAAATCCAATGCATGTGGGTCCCACCATCGTTGTCCAATGCTTGTGGGTCCCACTGTCGCTGTCCACCGTCCATTGCATGTGGGGTCCGCCTTAGCTGTCCACTATTTGGTGGGGCCCACTGATTTAGTAAATCCCTAATTAGGGATTTCGAAATTAAAATCCCCTAATTAGGGATTTCGAAATTAAAATCCCTAATTAAAATCTCTTAATTAAAATCCCTAAATTAAAATCCCAAATTTGTGGGCCCACCGTCGCTGTCTACTGATTGTGGGGCCCACCGTCGTTGTTCACTGCTTGTGAGGCCCACCGTCGCTATCCAATGTTTTGGATCAAGCATATGTTTGTGTGGAGTAAACTTTTTGGGGCCCACAGTGATTTACGTATTTTATCCACTCCGTCCATCCATTTTAACAGGAAATTTTAGGTATGGTGCCCAAAAATGAAGCATATCAAAATCTAAAGTGGACCACACCACAAGTGTGAACTGAATGTCTATCATTGAAAAATTCTTGGAGGACACAGAAGTTTTGGATCAAGCTGATATTTGTGTTTTCCATTCATCCATATTCATGTGATCTTATGAACAGTTGGATGACAAATAAAGATCACTGTAGGGCCCGGGAATGGTGGAAATCATTATTCCCACTGTTTCCCATGGCATGGTCCACTTGAGATTTGGATATGCTTAAATTTTGGGCTCAACCACTAAAATGAGCTGAAAAAACATAAGGACGGAATATATAAATCACATACATTCTAGGTGGGCCTAACTGAGTTTACTCTACATGATAAGAGCGTGCAGAGTTACTCCGCACGCAATCTGATTCCCATGGTGGGCCCCATACATACTTATTTGTTCAGAAAATAGTCATTAGGTATTTGATTAGACTTGATTCATGGTGTTGATGATTTTGTCATTTTCATGTGCTTGTGTATCTGGAATTGATGGAGCAAACCCGGATGTGCGTCAGAGCTACCCGTGGTTGATTTATGTGGATGTATGTTGTGGATGTATTTGGCTTATTATTAATAGTTATTTTTTGTCCACAAATGGTAGTATAATAGAATCAGTTAGCCTATTTGGAGATTTCTATATTGCCGAGCATAGATAAAGTGTGTTTTGGAGGTATAGAAATCTGTCAAATTGTCCTGTTGGACAGTCCAAGGTTGGATAGATTGGAATGTTCTCGTTGTTTGTCATTTACATGCTCTGTCATTAGTTTCGTGCGGTAACTCTCCTATTCTCTCTGGATATGTTTCTTATGTTTAATTCCATTGTCAATTTAATCCACACAATATGTGGATAGTTGACGTGGAAATGAAATGTAAGATAAATATATCTGGAGAGATAGGGGGAAATGATGTCAAAATTTAGGCTTGGGCATTTAAATGGAAATAATGATAGCATTTCAATCTATCCATCCTTGGATGGGCGACTGATTTTATTATATTATCATTTAGTGGCAAATTAGATGACGAACATGATATTTGTGATTAAGAGTAGTTGATTGATATTGATGTTGAACGGGGGTCCCTGGAAGGTGGGAACTGTTGTTGTGACCATGCTGAAGCTGTCTTGTTCCTATGGACAACAATATGGGTGGCCTGGCCATTTGGACAGGCCCGTGTTTATGTATTAGCTCGAAATTAATGGAGCAGACCCGGATGTGCGTCGGAGCTATCCGGGTATTAAGCGGGGGTCCCTGGAAGGTGGGAACCGTTGTTGTGACCATGTTGAAGCTGTCCATTTCCTATGGACAACAATATGGGTGGCCTGGCCATTTGGACAGACCCGTGTTTATGTATTAGCTCGAAATTAATAGAGCAGACCCGGATGTGCGTCGGAGCTATCCGGGTGTTGAGCGGGGGTCCCTGGAAGGTGGGAACCGCTGTTATGACCATGATGAAGCTGTCCATTTCCTATGGACAGCAATATGGGTGGCCTAGCCATTTGGACAGGCTCATATTTATGTATTAGCTCGAAATTGATGGAGCAGACACGGATGTGCGTCGGAGCTATCCGGATGTTGAGCGGGGGTCCCTGGAAGGTGGGAACCGTTGTTATGACCATGATGAAGCTGTCCATTTCCTATGGACAACAATATGGGTGGCTTGGCCATTTGGACAGGCCCGCTTTATGTGGAGCATACCCGGATGTGCGTCGGAGCTATCCGTGAGTTGGTTGAGTCTCCAAGACCTACGCCCTAAACCCTGAACCATAAACATAAAACTAAAACCTATAAGCTACAGCTAAACCTAAACCTAAACTCAATTCACCTAACTCTAAACCTAGACCCAAACTCGAAAACCGAACCCTAAACTCGATCCCGAACCCGAAACTCTAAACCTATGCCTAAACCTAATCCTAATCTCAAATCACCTAAACTAAACCTACACCTATTCCTAAATCCATTCACCTAACCTAAACTTAGACCCAAATACGAAAACCTGACCCTAAACCCGATCCCGAACCCGAAATTCTCAACCTATACCTAAACCTAATCCTAAACTCAAATCACCTAACCTAAACCTACACCTATTCCTAAATCCACAACTCTAAACTAAACATAGACCTAAACACGAAAACCTAACCCTAAACCCGATCTCGAACCCGAAATTCTCAACCTATGCCTAAACCTAATCCTAAACTCAAATCACCTAAACTAAACCTACACATATTCCTAAGTCCATTCATCTAACCTAAACTTAGACCCAAACACAAAAACATAACCCTAAACCCGATCCTGAACCCGAAACTCTAAACCTATGCCTAAACCTAATCCTAATCTCAAATCACCTAACCTAAACCTATACCTATTCCTAAATCCATTCACCTAACCTAAACTTAGACCAAAACACGAAAACCTAACCCTAAACCCGATCCCGAACTCGAAATTCGCAACCTATGCTTAAACCTAATCCTAATCTCAAATCACCTAACCTAAACCTACACCTATTCCTAAATCCATTCACCTAACCTAAACTTAGACCCAAACACGAAAACATAACCCTAAACCCGATCCCGAACCCGAAACTCTAAACCTATGCCTAAACCTAATCCTAATCTCAAATTACCTAACCTACACCTATTCCTAAATCCATCCACAACACCTAAACTTAGACCCAAACACGAAAACCTAACCCTAAACCCGATCCCGAACTCGAAATTCTCAACCTATGCCTAAACCTAATCCTAATCTCAAATCACCTAACCTAAATCTACACCTATTCCTAAATCCATTCACCTAACCTAAACTTAGACCCAAACACGAAAACCCAACCCTAAACCCGATCCCGAACTCGAAATTCTCAACCTATGCCTAAACCAAATCCTAAACTCAAATCACCTAACCTAAACCTACACCTATTCCTAAATCCACTACTCTAAACTAAACCTAGATCCAAACTCGCAAACCTAACCCTAAACCCGATCCCGAAACTCTAAACTTATGCCTAAACCTAATCCTAATATCAAATCACCTAACCAAAACCTACACCTCTTCCTAAATCCAATCACCTAACTTAAACTTAGACCCAAACACGAAAACATAACCCTAAACCCGATCCCGAAATCGAAATTCTCAACCTATGCCTAAACCCAATCCTAAACTCAAATCACCTAACCTAAACCTACACCTATTCCTAAATCCACTACTCTAAACTAAACCTAGACCAAAACTCGCAAACTTAACCCTAAACCCGATCCTGAACCTGAAACTCTAAACCTATGCCTAAACCTAATCCTAATCTCAAATCACCTAACCTAAACCTACACCTATTCCTAAACTCAATTCACCTAACTCTAAACCTAGACGCAAACTCAAAAACCTAACCCTAAACCCGATCCCGAACCCGAAACTCTAAACCTATGCCTAAACCGAATCCTAATCTCAAATCACCTAACCTAAACCTATACCTATTCCTAAATCCATTCACCTAACCTAAACTTAGACCCAAACACGAAAACATAACCCTAAACCCGATCTCGAACCCGAAATTCTCAACCTATGCTTAAACCTAATCCTAATATCAAATCACCTACCCTAAACCTACACCTATTCCTAAATCCACAACTCTAAACTAAACCTAGACCCAAACACGAAAACCTAACCCTAAACCCGATCCCGAACCCGAAACTCTAAACCTATGCCTAAACTTAATCCTAATCTCAAATCACCTAACCTAAACCTACACCCATTCCTAAATCCATTCACCTAACTTAAACTTAGACCCAAACACGAAAACCTAACCCTAAACTCGATCCCGAACTCGAAATTCTCAACCTATGCCTAAACCTAATCCTAATCTCAAATCACCTAACCTAAACCTACACCTATTCCTAAATCCATTCACCTAACCTAAACTTAGACCCAAACACAAAAACCTAACCCTAAACCCGATCCCGAACTCGAAATTCTCAACCTATGGCTAAACCTAATCCTAAACTCAAATCATATAACCTAAACCTACACCTATTCCTAAATCCACTACTCTAAACTAAACCTAGACCCAAACTCACAAACCTAACCCTAAACCCGATCCCGAACCCGAAACTCTAAACCTATGCCTAAACCTAATCTTAATCTCAAATCACCTAACCTAAACCTACACCTATTCCTAAATCCATTCACATAACCTAAACTTATACCTAAACATGAAAACATAACCCTTAACCCAATCCCGAACCCGAAATTCTCAACCTATGCCTAAACCTACTCCTAAACTCAAATCACCTAACCTAAACCTACACCTAGTCCTAAGTCGATTCACCTAACCTAAACTTAGACCCAAACATGAAAACATAACCCTAAACCCGATCCCAAACCCGAAACTCTAAACCTATGCCTAAACCTAATCCTAATCTCAAATCACTTAACGTAAACCTATACCTATTCCTAAATCCATGCACCTAACCTAAACTTAGACCCAAACACGAAAACATAACCCTAAACCCGATCCCGAACCCGAAATTCTCAACCTATGCCTAAACCTAATCCTAATATCAAATCACCTAACCTAAACCTCCACCTATTCCTAAATCCATTCACCTAACTTAAACTTAGACCCAAACACGAAAACCTAACCCTAAACCCGATCCCGAACCTGAAATTCTCAACCTATGCCTAAACCTAATCCTAAACTCAAATCACTTAAACTAAACCTACACCTATTCCTAAGTCCATTCACCTAACCTAAACTTAGACCCAAACATGAAAACATAACCCTAAACCCGATCCTGAACCCGAAACTCTAAACTTATGCCTAAACCTAATCCTAATCTCAAATCACCTAACCTAAACCTATACCTATACCTATTCCTAAATCCATTCACCTAACCTAAACTTAGACCCAAACACGAAAACCTAACCCTAAACCCGATCCCGAACCAGAAATTCTCAACCTATGCCTAAACCTAATCCTAAACTCAAATCACCTAACCTAAACCTACACCTATTCTTAAATCCACATCTCTAAACTAAACCTGACTCTAATCTTTGCATTGTAGATATGGATAAGAGTTGGATGCGAGCTAAGAATCGGTTTGGCTCAGAGTATAAATAAGGTGTTAAGGAGTTCATGAAATTTGTGAGATATCGGGTAGATTCAGATAATAGAATTAGGTGTCCATGCCGAAAATGCAAGAACATGGTTCACAAGACTTTAGACAAAGTAGAAGACGATTTGTTCATAGTTGGGATTGACCAGGGTTACACTTGGTGGATTCATCATGGTGAAGACTTCCACCAAAGAGTTGAGGCCACTGAAGTCCTTGTTGACCCAATTGTTCCTAATGAGGAGGATGAAGATGTTGACGATATGCAAGATATCATAGGGGATGTGTTGAGGGGAACAATTGCGGATACTGATTTTGCCGCGACAAGTAATAGCCAGGATATTCCTCCTATGGGTGATGCCGAATCAGAAAAGTTTAGTAGATTGTTGAGGGATGCGCAACGTCCACTCTATCCGGGGTGTCGGAACTTCTCCAAGTTGAATTTTCTTACAAGGTTACTTCATTTAAAGACAATAAATCGTTGGAGTAACAAATCGTTTGCCATGTTACTTGGCTTGTTGAAAGAAGTATTACCTGAAGGTGAGACATTGCCTAAGTCTCATTACAAGGCAAAATCCTTAATGCGAGACTTGAGCCTTGGTTACATCCTCATACATGCATGTATAAATGATTGTGTATTGTATTGGAAAGAACATAAAAATGTTGAAGAGTGTCCACAATGTGGAGAGTCTAGGTGGAAATATGACGAAGCTAAGCGTAAGAAAATTCCACAAAAAGTGTTAAGGTACTTTTCATTGAAACCCAGATTACAAAGATTGTTTACGTCGAGCAAGATGGCTGAAGATATGAGGTGGCATAGGGAGAAACGCGTTCATGATAATAATACATTGAGGCATCCTGCTGACTCTGAAGCCTATCAACATTTTGATAAGCAATATGAATGGTTTGCAGAGGATTCTCGCAATGTTCGGCTAGGTCTTGCAAGTGATGGTTTTAATCCATTTGGTAATATGAGTAGCTCGTACAGTATGTGGCCAGTGATACTTATGCCCTACAATTTACCTCCTTGGTTGTGTATGAAGGAATCATTTTTTATGATGTCGTTGCTTATTCCTGGACCCAAGTCACCGGAGAATGACATTGATGTGTATTTGCGACCGTTAGTGGATGAGTTAAACGAGTTGTGGAGTCAAGGTGTCTAGACGTATGACACTTTTGCAGAACAGACGTTTCGATTGCATGTAGCAGTCTTGTGGATAATAAATGACTTCCCTGCATATGAGAATTTGTCTGGGTGGAGCACGAAGGGAAAGTTGGCTTGTCCTACATGTAGTACTGAGACTTGTTCATTGTCATTGAAGCATGGTAAAAAAACGTGTTATATGGGCCATCGTCGCTTCTTTCTGAGGGATCATAGTTGGCGCAGGAAGACGATGATCTTTAATGGCAAACAAGATCATAGGCCACCACCGAAAGAACTATCTGGAGAAGATGTGTTACAACAACTGAGTAACATTGAAGAAGTTAGATTTGGTAAGGCACCGCACTTGAAGAAGAGAAAATGTACAGTATTGGAGTATAACTGGAGGAAGAAGAGTATTTTTTTTTGTTGCCTTATTGGAGTCATCTAAAATTACGACACAACTTGGATGTCATGCATATTGAGAAGAATATATGTGACAATGTCTTTGGAACATTGATGAACATAGAAAAGAAGACAAAAGACAGTTTTAAGGCTCGATTGGATCTACAAACAATGAGTTTAAGGAAAGAGTTGCACTTGCAACCACATGAAAATTCATATACTATACCAACAGCCTGCTACACATTGGCAAAACTAGAGAAAAAATGTTTATGTGAATGGTTGAGATCGGTGAAGTTTCCCAATGGGTATGCATCAAATATCTCTCGGCGCGTAAACATTATGGACTGTAAGGTGACAGGAATGAAAAGTCATGACTGTCACGTCCTTCTGCAACGTCTACTACCGGTTGCGATTCGTGGATTCCTTAGCAAGGATGTCAGTGCTGCACTGATTGAGTTGGGGATATTCTTTAAGGATTTGTGTTCGAAATCTTTGAATGTAGAGGTTATTAAACGACTGGAGAAGGATATTGTCGTAATCCTTTGCAAACTAGAAAGAATATTTCCACCTGCATTTTTTGATGTCATGGTACACCTAGCGATTCACTTACCGCACGAAGCGAAGCTTGCAGGCCCAGTACAATATCGTTAGATGTATCCGATCGAAAAGTGATAGAACAATGATCATAAATTTTTATTCATTCCATAAACTACGTATATGCATGTTTTCATGTCCTAAACATAGTGATTTTGTGTACAGATACCTTCACACATTAAAACGATATGTGAGGAATAAGGCACGTCCAGAGGGATCCATTGCTGAGGCGTACATTGATAATGAGTGCCTGACATTTTGCTCCATGTATCTTCATGGCATAGAGACTAGATTCAACCGAGAAGATCGGAATGCCGATGAAGGGCAGGAGCATGAACAAGGACTCATATCTGTATTCGCACATAACGTCCGTCCTTTAGGATCGCTGACGTTTCAGGATATGGACCTTCGGGATCAAGCGAAGGCGCGGTAGTATGTGTTGCATAACTATGAAGAAATAGAGTCGTACTTGGAGTAAGTCTTCAATCGATAATTGTATATCTACAGTCAATGATCTTAAAATTTCTTGCTGACAACATGCCAATTGTGTATAGCGAATACATCGAGGAGATGAAGTCCCAATACCCTACAAATTATGATCAAATGCATCAGGATCAGTTTCCAGAATGGTTCGCAAAACGTGTAAGATTAATTTACCTTCTATCTCACCACACTTACAATATTGTTGTATTGCACAATAGTTACACGTAATCTCAAATCCATAAACATTTATATTCTGTACGTGATGATAGATGAAGATGTTACGCGCTAACAACTCTACGGATGCGTTTGAAACACTCTACTAACTGGCGTGTGGCCCTGATAGATGTGTATCTAGATATACAGGTTGTATTGTAAACAGGATTCAGTTCCACACTGAAGAGCGTGAGAAATATAGGACCACACAAAATAGTGAGGTGGTTATGAAGGGAACACATGAGGAGGTAGAAATTGATTTTTATGGCGTTTTGACGGATATTATGAGCTGAGTTATTGTATGAGAAAGCGGGTGTACTTATTTAAATGCGATTGGTGGGACATTGGAAATAAGAAGTTGGGAATACAGACTGATGACTACTTCACGAGCGTAAATTTATCTAGGAAGTGGTTTAAAGATGACCCATATATCATAGCCGGCCAAGCCGAACAAGTATTCTACCTCGCTGACACCAAGTTAGGCAGCTCTTGGCACGTGGTGCAGAAAATAAAACCCAGGAACATATTTGACATTCTCGGACTAGACGTTGAAGATAGCGATGAAGGAAGAAATGGAACGTCGTCAATTGAACAAGCATATCAAGAAGACATGCCATCTTGGGATAGAGGGAATGATCCAAATGTTGACATTGATGTGGTGCAATTGAATAGAGATGATGTGCCACCTGATCATGTTGAAGCCTCAATCATAAATGACATTGTTAGAGATGATAGCGCTTTCATCGATGAAGACGTTGCAGACGATGAAGAGGAAATACTGATCAGCGATAGTGATGGTGAAGAAGAAAGAGTCCGAAGCGATAATGATTCAGACGACGATTATTAAATGTATACAAGATTTACATGTCATTTTCAATTGGATTAATTTGATTATTACATGTATATATGTTTTACAAGTCATGATTTATTTCCTGAATTGACTTGTTTATAATCCACATTTACAGTTAAGTCACTTTCTGATCATGTCCTCCACAAACTGGAGCGTAGCGGAAGCACGCAGCATACTTCATTAGCTGTTGCGGATGGACTTTTCGGCCCTATATTCTTCTAGTAGGGCCAGAGAGATACCCGGTTTGGTCGATAAATGTAGGGAGGAAGACGATGACTCAAATGAAAGATTATACAATCTCAAAGAAATTTCGGACCTGATGGAGGAATATAACCGCGGGAAACTTCGTATGGAAGATGCGACATTGTCACTTGCACATATGAACGGAGTCCTGAGAGATCAGATTTCTCCTATTGTGACTGGCATGTTGGCTGTAATAATGTCGAGTGCTTCATACATCTTGACATATACATCTGCAGCGTACGATAACTTACGCAGGGAGTATTTCGGATAGTTGATCCGAAGTTGATTTATATTACAATGAAATATATGTATTTAATATAGAAGGACAATGTGTAATGGATTTTTCAACTTTTATATTCTGTTTAATGTTTGATTATATTCTGCTCGCATTATAGTATAATGGTCTAATCATATTTTTATCATCTCTCTAAGCATAAGCACAAATTCATTCTACCATAATGTTCATAAACTTGTATTAACATTGTTTAAATTTACAAGTTTGTATTTTAGACATATTCAGTCATGGCACCAGGTGGGAGATCAGGTCGTTCGCTCACTGGATCTACCCCTTCCACCCGTGATGCGACGCAGACAGCATCGACATCGCACGGTGCATCACAGGCATCTGATCCTTCGGTTCAACATACACCGGGCACTGCATGTAAGTCTAGACGTTTATTTAGTGATTTCTGTTTATATTGTTACTTACATATATCTTTTCGCGACAGCATCTTCTACCAGCCGACGAGGACATGGATCCACGTGTGGGTTAGTTTTAGAGCGACTTACGTGTAAGGGTAGGGTGGCGGTAGAGTTCCCATAGGACAGCCTTAGACCTGTTGCGGAAAGTGCCGGACTGTTTACATCTGAGGTCGGTGTCCTATGCCGATCTCTGATCCCCGCCACCACCCCCCATTGGACTGACGTGACAGATGATGTGCGACAGCTCATCCATCAGCGCCTTCAGGTAATTTTTAGTAAATTGAAAATTTCTTTTGTGAAAGTTCATTTACGGTTAAGTCTTATTCTTAATAAGTTTATTGCCTTAATTTATTATTTACGAAACTGCAGGATAAATTTGTCTTCGATTTGAATGTTCCTTACATTTCTCATGCCGTCGACGACATGATCAGAGAGCGGTTCAAGCAGTATCGCGGAGAGTTACACCAGCGGTACAAGCGGTGCAGGATGCACGATGAGGCCGTACTGTCCGCACCGCCGCACGTTACTACAGACGACTAGCGGATACTTTGCGAGAGATTTTTGTCGGAGGCTTTTCAGGTAATATTTACAAATTTACGATATCTTAAGGTAACAATTAAATTTGTAATTAAATTCGTAATTAATAACAATATATTTTGTATAATGTGTTCAGAAGAGGAGTAGAATAAATTCTGCGAACAGGGAAAAGTTACAAGTGAACCACGTAGCTGGTTCAAAGTCATTTGTACGACATCGTTACGACATTGTAAGAAATTATTGATGATTATTAAGTTAATATATTATTTTGATTGGCATTTATTATAAGTCTTCTTTCCTTTCGATTGCGCAGCGAGATTCCGTCACCGGCCAGGAGCCTGGACCAGTAGACCTCTACAGAGGGACTCACTGTAGGCAGGCGACGGGATCTTGGGTTCATCCTAGAGCCAGTGTGCATTGGGTAAAAATCTTTACTTTGTAAAATTTAATTGCGCATTGATTGATAATAATGTCATTCATGTCATTTTTTATGAAATTTCATATGTTTTCATTATAGGCGGCGATGGACACCATACGCAGTCAGCCCACTCCCAATGGTAGTCAGTGGAGTGAGCCAGAAATCCTGAGTGAGGTGCTTGGCACCTGTTCTGGATATATGCGTGGCTTGGCCATGGTGCCAAGCTCATGGCACCCACTAGAGGTGGCTTCAGCCGATCCGTAGCTGGTGAGAGGGCTCTACGTCGAGCTGATATCGTAGAGAGAGAGGTTCAGCAACTATGGGTTGTCGTCGATGAGATTAGAGAGCAGCTGAAGAGGCATAGGGAGGAGGAGGAGCAGAGGCGTAGGGAGGAGGAGTAGAGGCGACGAGAGGAGGAGGAGGAGGAGCAGAGGCGACGGGAGGAGCAGGAGAGGAGGATCGAGGAGTTGCGGCTGGAGCATAAACGACGGATGCATGAGATGTTTCAGGCTCTCGCTGCACGCTTTAGCACCGATGCCCCGCCACCTCCGCCTTCATCTTCGTGATCCTTTTTTTTAATATACGAATATTAACTTATATGTATTTGTGCGTGGATGAATACTGGTTGTTTGTAGATGTGGAATGGATTATTTGTGTATGGATGGTGTAGTTTGTGTTTATTCGTATGTATGTGGATGTGAATAAGATAAAAATGTATAGGTTTATTTAGAGGTATATATCAGGAATTGTTTCCTGAATTTTGAAAACAAACGGAAGCGGGAAAGAGGAAAACTATTATCCGACGAAATTGTTCGTAGGTAAAAAACATGGAAAAGGTTTTTACCGACGGAATTTTTCGTTGGTAATAAACTTGTAAAACTTTTACCGACGGATTGTTTCGTAGGTAAAAACCTTTTACCGACAGATTTTTTTAGTCGATAAAAACTTTTACCGACGAAAACCTTTTGTAGGTAAAGACTTTTCCCGACGGATTTTTTCGTAGGTGAAAACTTTCACCGACTGAAAAGTTTCGTAGGGAAAAAGATTTACCGACGAAAAGTTTCGTAGGTAAAAACCTTTACCTACGAAAATATTCATAGGTAAAAGTCTTCACCTAAGAAACTTTTCGTCGGGAAAATTTGTTTTACCGACGAATCACATTTTTTCCAGACAAAAAATCATATGTTTTTCCGACGATTTTTTTCATCGGTAATGATTTTATTATTGCCTACCAAACTTTTTTTCGTCGAAAAAGCCTTTATCGACGGCCTTTTTGCGACGATGTTAGCCGCGAAAAATTTCGTCGGGAAAAATATTTCCCGACGAAATTTTTCTAAAAGCCGACGAATTATTTCATCGGTAAAAATGGAATTTCTTGTAGTGTAAGCTCGTGAACCGCTCAAGTCCACCCCGCCTCAAGATTCAGTATGCGTAGTCGTCCACTTGGACCTAAATGCTAATTGGTCGGATGATCGGGCCGTTCATGCTATGTACATAGACTATCCATGATATCATAGGAAAATATATTGAATTATGTGTTATGCTCAAATTTCATTGTTCGCATGATGTGTATATGCCAGGCATGTTCTAGCCGAATACAGTTTAAATCGAACCGAGCCCCTTATGACCTTAGGCACTAAAATAGACCGTTTTATATGAATCAATTGTCTATCAATCTCCAATTATTAAAAATAATAATAAATAAATAAAAAATCAGACAATCAGCAATAAGAGAGGATTTATTGTTCTGATAAGTTCTTTTTGTCTTCTAAATAAATGGTATTTTAATTAAGCGTAAAATAAGTTACATAGTTAAAAATATGGTAATATTAGTGAAAAGGGTATGGCCTAAGGTTGAAAATATTCTATTGATATTAAATAAAAAGAAAACGAATAAATATATCAGGGCTTTATAGGTCAGATGCTCGTTGGGCACAATTGTCTATTTGTCGTTTAGCTAGGATTTGTGCGTGAGATGGTAGTTGATAAACAATAATTTGTATGCCACTCGACTGGACTTTGCAGGCAAGACATTCGTGGTTTACTGGACGGTCGTTTGTTCATTGCTCAGCATGAACTGAGCTTTGTAGGTAAGATGGTCAATGGCGGAAATGCAAATCTTTAACGGTCTATTTGCCACACAACCGGACTTCATAGGTAAGATGGTTGTGGTTAAACGATAAATCGTCCGTCGATTGGAACCTCACTTCATATGTGAAACTGACGGTGAGGTGACAATATGTTCATCGCTTAGAACCAAACCTCATATACGAGATGATTGTGGCCAATGACTATCTATCCATTGGTTGGAACCTCATTTTATAAGCAAGGCTATTACAATTCAACCGTCTATCCATCGCTTAACTAGGCTTATGGGCGAAATGATCGTAGTCAAGTAATCATCTATTGAATGTATAAAGTTAAATTTCATAGGCGAGTAAATAAATGGAATTTCTAAGCACATAGGGGAGATAATAAATGGATTATTTAACCATGCAACCAAAAAATACCCGGCTATCTTTCTATTCAAAACTTAAGGATCTTCTTAATAATCTAGTGGTGTAATCATGGATATAAAGTGGAGAGATAAGTCATCTAATTAGTTCATTATGCGTTTGGTTTTTGTCCCATATCGGATGGGAGAAAGAATTTTTACCTCTTTATAAGTAGGGTGTTGTGCACCTTACTTATTTATGGTGGAAGAGAGGGAGAATGGTGGCTTGCGTGGAACACCGCGCAAGGGCACGGGCTCGGTCTTGGTCTCGGACTTAGTCTCGAGCTCGGGCTCTGGCTAGGTGCGAGGGCGTGGGCACGTGAGGCAGTGTGGCTGTAGAGGCGCTAGTGGCGCACTTGGCACTTCGCACGTGCGCATCGTGTCGCAGATGGGTCGCAACCTCGCGGACTGGAGCGAGACTGGTGCGACAGAGGCTAGGTAATAGGTCAGGTGGCTAGGTTCGGAACAGAGGAGGTGCTGTGGGTGGGAGGTCTGACAGAGAGACCTCTCTACTTTTTATAGAGAGCTGCATGGCTAATTAGAGGGACCTGTGTAACTGCTCATGCAGTAACGGTCCATACCATGAAGTAACAGCTGCATGTGGCTAACCCAACAGTCAGAAACGACTAGCCATTGAGTCTAAATAGCCAGCATGCAGGTGCATAACTCCCACATGCACAATAGTCAGAAACTGCCATAAACGGCTAGTTTCTCACAACAGCCAGAAAATGGCTAGTGCCATTATGGCTTTGGACCAAAACTGCCAGCCACCCTTGCCTATATAAACCGGACAGGTCTGGTTCATTCCAATACAACAACAGCAATCATAATCTCGAATACTGAACCAGCACCCATTTTAGTCTCTTAGCCTCTCGGTTTGGTTGAAATAAACCAAGCCACTTAGACCAGTGTAGTGGTCTGCTGCTGCCAGAAGAAGACTGGCATTCTTTTCTCTCTTTCTTTTTCTTTATCTGCCAGAGTGTGTTACTAAGTTCCATAGTGGTTCCTTCATTTTTGCTGAATGCAGAACCACATAAGGCTCGTCGTATCCTGGAAGCAATCCGCCTGCAACCTATCAGCAGACTCAAAATAATTTAAGTAGGGGCGAATTACGCTTTAAACAGGTGTTTTTTATTTCTGCCGCTTATTGTTGTTTTTAATTATTTCAATTTTTTCCTCTGCCGCATTATGGTTGCTAGCAATGAAAGAGTTAGATTGTAAATTAAACTAAATTAGGTTAGCTTATTACGCTTCTCTCAGTTGATTGGCTAATTAGCAAACATGGCTGATCACGCTTCTATTTTAGGGGTGACTCCCCATGAGTTTTGGATCTGCTTGGGCGTCTGTCCTAACATGATGTGGCAAACAGATGGATGGGTTGGATTTCTCACAAACATCATAGTGGGCCCCACTTAGCTTCCCGTCCCTAGAATTTTTTATGTGAAAGTCTTCCGTGGGCTCGCATGTACGCGGGAGCCCGGACACTAACCACCCTTGTTGAATGCCTATGGTTTTGGATCTTTGGTGCCAATTCAAGGGTGACAAATGATCGCACGGTGAATTCCCACGTGCAGCTCCTGTTTACCATGCGTCACCTGGGCAAAGCATCCAAGCCGTACAAAGAATGGGACAAATTGAAGCTCACCTGAGGAAAATATGACCGGTCCATATTCGTTTTGGTAACTATGGCCCATCCTGATTGACAAACAGGATTAATTTTAGGACTGGGCCCGATCTACAAGGCTAAATAGGTCAGTCCGAGCCAAGCCCAAAAACCTAACGGGTTAGACGGTCCATGTACAGCCTCATCGAGAGATAGAGATGAGGAGTATAATATCAAGATCCATGTGAGGTTATATAGACGGCAGATAGACTAAGGGTGTCAATGGGATGGAAGCCCAAGGCCTGACCATTTATATTTTGGGCCTGAAAGATCCAGCCCAGTAGTCGTGTAACTCGGCATCGGATGCAACCTGTGACAATCATAAACAGGCAATAGCTAAGGCTCTAGCTCTCCATAACTGGACCATAAGATGGTCCCTTATTCGATTGTGTACATGGTTAAAAGACTTGGAAACTTGGGACCGACTCGTTCGGTCCTGAGTCCAGTCGGGACTTGACTGAGTTAGCATTGAGTTAGGGTTGAATCAGCCCGACTCATGCTAGTCGAGGGCGAATCATGTAGGGGTCTCGTGGTATTAAACTGGATCAAGTCTGGCCGAGTCCAAGTTGAATCAAACAACTCGCACGGGATTCATCCAAGAATGTGAGATGCATTTAGTACTAGGCCGATGTAATGGGCCTGATGTGCAAAAGCTCATCATCCAAACTCTCTCTCTCTTTGGCAATGGGTCGGGTTAGCCTGTGGGTGAATTGGCTTAACCTTAGGGTTTGGGCCAAACTAAATGAGTAGTGGGTCCGGCGTGGGTTCAAAGTGTGATTCATTTAAGTAAATGGGTTAGAGTTGGGTTAAGACCTACCTGACTCAACCTGACCCTCACAACAGGCCAGATGACCCAACGAGATCAGGCCCAAAGCCTGAAACAAATTAACAAGCATTAGGTATAGATACATCAACATGATGTATGATTAATGTTGGTATGTATTCATTAATCAAGCTAGCTTGGCAATACCTTTAGCCCCATGTTCCATTCTAAAACCACATGGGCTCATGTTGATGTCTCTCACAATTCAATTAAATATAAGGCCACACATGTTAACCAAAGCCTGTATTTGGTTAAACATGTACGGTTAGAATAGTGTAGGTGTGCCAGAGAGTTGTACTCGACTCATGTTCAATCCAACTGAACATTGGTGATCGGCCCTAGTGTTGAAATACACTTATTAAGAACAAATTCGTGAAATTGGCTATCGTCACCAGCCACCAATTGCTACAGTGATTAGCGATTTAGAAGGATAGGGGTTAGTCCTTTCAAATGGAATTTTTTTTTTTTTGTTTTTTTTTTTTTGGCCTTGTGTTAATGATTTTTCTCTAAATGGTGATTACAAACATTGTATTTCTCAACGGAATAACAATGTATAAAATATTTAAAACTAATAAAGCTAACAATGTTGATTTTATTAATTTGCATTTGAAGCTTAATACAATTAATAGAAAAACAAAAATAAACAAAGAAATTGTTAGTGTACTTTTCTATGGTATACTAGTGTACCTTATTTGTTAATCACATGTGTCTATGTGTTGTAACATTAGTTGAGCCCTAGCAACCTAAGATCGAAGATTCAAGTAGATAAGAAGCATCAAGAAGAAGAATATGCAAAAGAGATGCCTTGGTGACCCTAACCCTTAAAAAAAAAGCATAACTTCTAGATGACTTGGATCACATAGAAAAACCTTAATCATCTTCATTACCTTTAGAATACTTAGAAAAACTATAATAAGTTAAGCTAATTTAAGAAATGCAAGCTTTTGTAAACAAATCAATCCAAACAACAGTTTTCGATTGGACTTTGTTTCAATCAAAGTTCAGTTCGATAACACTTCGATGCCATCGAAGACTAGATTAATCCCATCTATGTCCAACAACATTTCTGAACTATCTGGACAGTTCTTTGACCCCATCGAACAACTTTGCGACCCCATCTAAGTATGTTTTTTTTATGCCATCGAAAAGTGTTCGATACCATCGTACTAAATGTCCATCAATCTTCTGAACTCTATGGATAGTTCTTCGATCTCATTGAGTTGGAATTCCGACCCATCAAAGGAGTCCTCAATGTCATCAAAGATATCATTTTTTGCCCGATGGAGATTTATCTATAAAAGAAAGGGGCGCGATTTTTGGGTTTAAGAGAGAGATTTTAGTGCATTAAAAGCCACCATTGTTGCAAACATCCATAGGCTTTAATATTAATCCAATCAAGTCATCTTCCTTGTGATTCATCACATGGTGGAGTATTCAAAGCTCAAATAAAGATAATCTTGTTCCTTCTTTCTAAAAGTTTAGACACCTTTACCATAGTCCAAACTTCTCTAAGAGATCCTTATAGGTGAATTCTTTAGGCAATCATTTCTTACTAGTTGTAGATAATTCACCATCACCTCCCATCACCTTGGTCATCTTAAGAAGATTATATGCAAAATGATTGATTATTGGAGCTTAGACATTGGCAACAAGATCGAGGGAACACATGTGGAGTTGATTTAAGCACGTGAAAGCAAGAAGAAGCAACCCAAGCGACGCATCGACGAGACTAAAATCCGACAAGTAAGGTTGTCAATTTGTAGAGTCTATTCATGCTTTTTCCTCGCGTAGGATTGAGTATGAGAGTTTGAATTGCCAAACTCGATAGGTTTAGTTGTAGGACCTAGGCCATTGTGTAGGGCTGAATCAAGTCTCTGTGGGGAGCCTCTGGTAAGAGTGTACGCTAGGTTCGGTTGTAGGACTTTGGCTCGGTTGTAGGGCCTAAATTTAGGTTCGGTTATAGGACCTTTGCTCTTGTGTAGGGCATAAATTGTCAAGTTTTCAAAGAGAGTCACCGACATAGGTGTGTACGTGGTCCACCAACACGGGTGCATACGTGTAGGTTGTGTAGGGCCCGGTCCTTATGTAGGATTGTAAGGTTGGGATGAACTTGTTTAAAACTCTTAGGTTGTGAAATGAACCTGATTTAAAACCTCCATAGTGAAATTCGGTGTTCTCATAGGGTTGAGAACGACAACTGAGAGTGGAGTAATAAGTAGTCGAACTATTATATATCGTTGCGTTTGTGATTGTATTTAAGCACATTTCTATTCATGCATTATTGTTTATTTTGATAAATTATATGAATGTTGAATGGAATGTATGATAGGTATTAGATAGGCATATTTACAGAAAACATGTAAGAAAACATGTATTTTCACTGGTTGTGTAGACTTGAATTTATATAATTGCATCTAATATAGTCTACATAGGTTGCATAGATTAGTTGCTTAATTAGTTAAATCATTTGTTAATCTATGTGTTCAGACTAAAAGCTTAATTACTTATTCATTTACTAGTCTATGTAATTAGACCCACTAAGACTTGGAAGCCGAAGTGTTCTTGCTTACTTAGCTTTAATTGTTATATTAATATAAGTAGGCGAAAATTTTTTAACAAGTCCTAATTAATCACCCCCACCCCCTATTTTCTAGGACTTAGTTGTAATTCTAGTAGCTCCGCCAAGCTTCCGCAAAAGTGCAAAGCGTGATAAGGTGTTATGTTAGACTACCCCACTCACTTTCAGAAATAAACGAAAGATAATAAATACGTGTGATCATAAGCTAGATTTGACTAAGGTAAGGAGTGGGTGCATCACATGACCTTTTTTTTTTTTTAACAGTTAGTCATGCAATGCACCCACCCTGTTACCCTGTTAGGGGGGCAACACACCCATTTGGTTAGCACACGATGCACCCGCCCAGTAGTGGGGTTAGTGTGTCTCCTTGGCACTAGAATTGAGACATGATTCTTTAAGGCCTAGGCGTCTTCCAGCTGGGCTAGCAGGCGAATCACATGAGTAACCCAAAAAAAAAAAAAAAAACTATTATCGATATGCGTAAGTTTCCTCCATCATTTAGTGGATAGTGCCGGGATGTGGCAGCATTTTATTGGAATGCGTGAGTGCATCGCACATGTGTAAAAAGTTAGGCTGGGTGTTGTATAGTGGGGCGCGACTCAATTACAATCGGGAGAATAATGGGCCGCAGGCCGATCCCAACCCGACCAGCACCCGACCCGCACCCGAGATTTCCCAAGCCCCATTTGAATTTTCAGTTCTCGTTTCCCTCCTCCAAATCTATACACACGCGCCCACATCCTCTCTTGCATTACTCCATCAACGATTTTACATTGTTCTTCAAAACCCTAGCAACGAAAACAATGGCATCGACATCTGCTAATGTAGGCAATTCAAGAATCGCAACTGCAGCTACTACTTTATACTCCGACAGCCAATCCCTTATCGCTGTAATTCCTCTTTTCCCCCAAAACCCTAACCCTAACCCCACTCTCTCTCTCTCTCTCTCTCTCTCTCTCTCTCTCTCTCTCTCTCTCTCTCTCTCATTCCTCTTGATTCCTCATTTCAGGAAATCCGGAAAGCTCTGTCGGTGATAAGGGCACTTGCCGTGGATTTTGAGAAAGGGAACGAGCCCGTAAAGGTAATCTCAATCTCACCACTAAAACCTTAATTCCCAATTTGAATTTCTTCTCTTCTACATATCCACATGTTTTTCTTTTCTTTGTTTTATTTTCAGGTGAAGGAATTGGAAGAAGCTGTACTTGAGTTGTTGTCTACGTCTGACGATTGCACACATTTCTCGTCGGCAATTGAATCTGTTGGAAATAATTACCAACCTAAAGAGGAGGTCTACTCCTTCTCTCTCAATCTATATCTTTTGATGTCCTCAAACGTTTGGAATGACATGTGGGACGCCCAATCATCAATCGAGCGGGTTCATTCAGTAGTAAAATTGGGAGCAAACCATGGTGCAAGAATCACGCCAATTGGATGATCGTAACCCTTTGAATGGGAGCAATTTGTTACTATCGTCTGTTGTTTTAGGTACCATAGATCACATGGTTAGAATCATCAAAGTGCTACTTATGAATCATAAACATGCAAATTTGTATCTGTTGGATTGATGTTTCAAGATGATGATTGGACCCATTTTGTTTCTCTGCTCAATCTCAACCGTTCAGTTTTCATGCTATTGATTGGATGTTTAGGATCATCTGATTGGTTTGATTTTGCACCATGGCTGGCTCCTAGTTTTATGAATGAATGAACAGTCCAAGTCCACGGTAGGTCATTTCATGTGCCATTTAAAAGCTTTGGGGACGTTGCTAACATCCCCATGAAGGTGGGATATTAGAAAACCCCTTATTTTCTTGTACCCTGATTTTTTTATTTACCCTCTTTCGATTTGGATTTGAATGGCAGTTGACAGATTTTAAGAAGCTTTTGGAGGATGAGGTTGCACAGATGAAGCGGGATTCACCTTCAGTTCCGCAAAACCATCCTTTCTACCGGCAATTCAAGGAAGCCATTTGGGTATTTTTTTCAACCCTATAGAATGAAGCTTTATTATGGATTTTTTGTTGGTTTTTGAAAATGGTTGTTCTTACCTTTTGTTTTGTGCATGCATGCTTGTGTGTGTCTGGGGTAATTGAAGAGGATGTAAATGAAGAGGTTTTCTCGGGTACGTCCCAACGTATTGCAAGAAGATGCATCAGGGCTCTAGCCATTGGATTTTTTTTTTTTTTAATGACCAAACTGTTTAATTGACAGGGCTCCCCTTGGACGGGGGATGCCCAGGAAAAAAAATCTAGGATTGAATATTATATACAAAGGTTATGATGGCTGTTCATGTTCAAAGCAAACGACCCAAATGAACAAAGGGTTGAACTAATCCAATTGAGAGTTTTTATTTGTTGAATATCCACCATACAAAGTGAGACTCTGCATGTATACGGTTTGGATCATTGGAAGATGACCCAAATTCAAAGGCTATAGTCCTGACATATCGTATTGCAATATGTTGGAATGTATTCGAGCAAACCTTTGTAAATAAATATGATTCTCACTCATTTCAGGAGAGGAGTTAATAAAGGCCTCAAATATATTAGCATTTGGCAAATTTTACTACTGGGGGGGGGGGGGGGGGGGGGGGGGGGGATATTCGGCCCTTCAACCAGCAATGAGCCATGAAGCTATATGCGCTCGTTAGGTGCTAGATATGGTTTTGCACTCAACTTCATCAACGTTAGAATTGGATAATGGATTTGTTTACTGTTTTTGAGAGATGGTTAATGCATGAAATGAGGAGCTTGTGGTGGTTATACCTAACCAAGCAATGAACTCTATGGAGGGATCCTTGCATCTTGTGTTCTCTATTAAAATAAAAGAAGAAAATATGATCCACAGCAATAACACAAGTATGCTGTTGGTTCTAGTTGCCATGGTCATGAACAATCTCCCTGGGGCAAACTGACTATAGTGGAAGATCTGGCTATGAAAGAAGAGCTCCTCAAAGAAGCGAAGTTATTTCAGCATTCGATCAGAATAAAACATCTAACTTCATGCTTGGAGCAGGTTTAGGTGGTCTTGGTTGAAATCGGAAACCTTCCCTTGAGGATTGGGTTCTATGCATATATTTCAATTGATTGGCAATGATGTCGGTTATTCTTAACATATGGATGTTTATAAATTCTAAGAGAAATTCCATAGCTATGCTTTTGTGTGTAAGTTGATTCCTATCTAAGATCGTAAAGTGGTCTATGCTA
This sequence comes from Liriodendron chinense, assembly GCA_003013855.2. Taxonomy (NCBI): domain Eukaryota; kingdom Viridiplantae; phylum Streptophyta; class Magnoliopsida; order Magnoliales; family Magnoliaceae; genus Liriodendron; species Liriodendron chinense. The sequence goes on along the minus strand of ML058570.1, from coordinate 2,809,233 downwards.
TGGTGGAGAGGAGGGAAACTGATTTTAACCTTCAAGCTGAGCTACATAGGGAGAGATTTCAAAACGAACTTCATCTTGATTGTTTTCCCTTGTCACTCAAATTTCTTGGCTTGGAGCTCGAAATGAAGAAAACAAAGGATGAAATTCACTTTGCAGCTAATTGATTAATGCAGTGTTTGATGAACTTGGTGGTCTCCTTTTGCCATGAATTTATTGGTTTCTTTTATTAAAAGTCCCATAATGCCAACACATGATTCAAAAGTTCGGCACCAATAATATAACTTTTGTCAGTCCATTCCTTGTAGCTGCTACAAAAAATTCAATGTTCTGTGCTTGTACTTAATAATAATTGATTGGAGAAACAATATTCTTAAAGCCGACCCAGAATAGCTGGGGAAAGGCTATGATGATGATAATATATTGTGATATAATCACCCCTCTTTGATTCATTCTACAGAATGTTCATCATGCTGGTCAACCAATGCCTGGTGAAGAGCAGGAGGACATTGTAATGACCAGCACCGAGAGCAGCCTTCTGAACATCACATGCCCGTTGAGCGGAAAGCCTGTTATTGAACTAGAAAATCCAGTACGCAGGTACAGTTGTTTCTTGCAAAATATGCTTTTGAAAAAAAAAAGTATTTTCTTTTATATATATATATATATATATATATATATATATATATATATATATATATATATATATATATATTGCAATACCTGAACCTGATTGACCCAACCTGAGTTTTGGTTGAGTTGTCAAGGTCCTTGGGATGGGTTGGGTTTGGAAAACCCCAACCTGATATGAAATCAGATCAAGCAAAAATTCTTGTAAGGTTAGGAATAATCACATGTATTTGGTCGGTTTGGGCATAAAGGACTTTGGGTTGGGCACCTCAGGTTGGAATTCCAGTCGGGTTGGGTCCTCTCGAGGTGGGGTTAGGCTAGGATTGACCCTCAGCCCAACCCAACCTTCCCAAGTCTCATCCTTAGTTGAACCACATTTATGGCTGGAATGGCAAAAATATAGGCACTCCATATAATATAAAATCCCATTTTCCACACCACCCAAATGTCCAGAAGAATGCCTGCCATTCTGCCAAAATATCCATTCCGCACACAATTTGGAGTACATCCAAATACACCTTATTTGCCTACTATCATATGGGAGCAACACGTGTCTTACTTGGTATGATTCACACCATATGGTCTAATTATTTACCAGGAGATGTACATTAGAAAGGCAGAGAGGACCACTCCAAATATCACCCACCCAAATGACGACACATGATGAAACTTGTTCTTTCCAAGGGTAACTGGTTGATCAAACTTTCCCTTGAGGTATTCGGATACAATGATAGAGTGTCAAGAGGGAGTCTTTCTTTGTTTGGATTCTCCAAATCCATTTCATTAGAAGAGCATCGATGACCAGCGCTGTTTTCCTTGCACCAATCCCACCTTTTTAATGAGGGAGATGGACTTGGTCCCAATTGACAATATGGAATTTGGAACGCTCTTCAGTCGACCATACATGCACATAAACATAACAGAACCCCCAATGGGGTTTACTATTTACTCTCAGTGCGGCAGATGGATAGAAATTCAATCTCCTTTTGGTTGGTGCAGTATGGATTGCAAGCATATTTATGAAAAGAAGGCAGTAGTCCACTACATGAAATCCAGGAATTCGAGCATTCAGTGTCCTGTCGCAGGTAACTTAATTTGCTAATGATTCTACCTCTTGCTTATGTCCTATTCCAGAATCCAGCCTTACTCATTAACATCTTTCATTCACTCAGGCTGCCCCAAGAAATTAGCGGCTGGGAGAGTGGTGTGCGACCCGTTGTTGCATATTGAAATTGAAGAGATGCGTTCGAGGAGTAATCAAATCGTACAGGCTACTATTGTTGAAGATTTCACTGAGCTCGATGAAGGTGAAAACTGATGCAGGCTGCTTGGGAGAGAGACCTATACTCTGTACAGTACTGCAGCGATGCAGAATCTCTATTGGCTTACGGTACGCATATATGGATATCCATATGCATGTGGATATGGGTATCCATTCATAACATGTGATTTTTGTTTAGGTGCTTTCTTTAGGGCTCTCCTGTGTAGTAGTCCATGACTGTTGAAATGAATTCACATTCTGCTGATTGGGCCACGTGTCATGTGTACCAGTGATAGGAACTGTTCAAGAGGTGGGTCCTATTGTGCATAGGCTATGGGAGAAGCATGGGTTGGATTTTGTTAGAGGGATTATACAATGCTTGGGCTGGGGATTGTATGGTACTTCTGGGTTTCCGTTTGAAATGTTGGTATAGTATAGGAATCACCTTAAGACTGCCCATGCACAGGAACAAATCAATCCCCCAGATTGAATAGGAGCTGTTGCTGTATCTTCTTTCGGAACAGGTATTTTGTTGTCCGCCTGTTGAGAGGTTTAGGATTTTTCCATATGGGAGATTATTGGTGGATGGACTTATTCATGGTGGGTCCCACAATATTGGTAAATTTGGATCACTGAACAATGGGCTCCACTTTTACAAACTGAAGACCCTATACTTGTGACGGAGCTGAGCGTGAGTTGTGATCTGTATAAGACGACATTTTGATTTGTAATATTATGCTTCAGCATTGTTCTTGTGATAGACGGAAAGGAAGGATAAATTCTACTGTGGGGTGTTATGCTTGGGTCAGAATTGTACAAGTTGACCCACCTTTAGACTATCCGGACCATTCATTTGGTGGGCTTACAGGCAGGGTTCTGTGAATATCTTCTGACACTAGAAATTGGCGAATGGCTCATCCAGTGAATGGGCCTATCAAACGAAGTGTTTGGAACATCAACAGGTGGATCCACCTGCACTGTGATGGTTGATGTGCATCTATTCACAAATTGTATGTGTGGGATGCATCAGCTCAAATTACATGGCCTGCTGTGGTTAAATTGAATTTTTAAAATAAGCTTGACTGAATGATAATAACCTCTGATTAATGCCATCTTTTTTTTTTCTTTTTTTTTTATTATTATTTTTTTAATTTTTTCTTTTCTTTTCAACTCTATTAAATGCCGACCGACAACCCAGTTAAAAACTCCAGTCGCTGTTGAAAAAGAATTGAAAAAAAAAGTTTAAAAAAAAGGACTTAGATTGAAGTTTTCATCAATTTGATCGGTTGGCAGCTTGCACTTGAAGTTTTCATCTTGGGTATTCGCATCCATGGCGAGGTGATCATATGATGGGTTGGATCATTGCACTAGGACCCGATCCAATGGTCCATCAATCCTATTGCTGTGTGGGGATGTATTCTAGCAAATATCCAATCTTCTTAAATTTTTACTTCTTATGCGTGCTCTGCCCTTGGGATGTGGGAATTCTGGATGGGCTCCGGTCCAGTCCAATTAGTTAGATGGGTTTTGTGCTGGGCTAAGGTCCACTTCTCCTCCAATGGGGCTGGAAATAGATCTGATAAAGAAAGCAGATAAGTCCATGGTCCACACTAAACAAGAAAAAAGGCTAAATATCATACAGTCATGACCTTCCATTCTGAAATTTTTGGTCTATGGGTGCTCCGTGATGAGCCCAGTTTATGTATGGTCTGGATTATTGATATTTCGAACCCATGTTTACAAACAAAAGACCTGAATAAATGTCGGGCGCAAGCATGTTATAATACCTCGTGACAAGAAAGTTGAAAACCACTAGAGTCGCTCATTCAGGGGCGGATAGCACAGATTCACTAGAGGAGGCTGTGAATTGGATCGGACAGTTGGATCAATGTAGTGGGTCCATGTGCAAAGGCCTGGCAATGGGTGGGCCTTGGGTGTGTTTAGATACTTCGGTTTTTACTCAGCCCAGGTCTGGTCATGCTTGTAAGCCACTACATGAAAACTATTCCTCCCACATGCATATATAGAGCTGTACACAAACTGAACCGAGTCGAGCTTGGCTCGGTTTGGTCAGCAGCCTACCCCAGCTTGAGTTCGGCTTGGTTCAATCACTTGGCCTGATTGGCGAGCTCGGCTTGGTTCGGTCAGCAGTTCGGGCAGCTCTAGCTGAGTTCGGGTCAGCTTGGGCAAAAAAAAACAAAAAAGAGGGTTCGGGCAATTTTTTTTAAAGGGTAGGGATTAGGGTGCTCAAATTCGATCAATATTATATGTATATTATGTATATTATAAATATTTGAGGTATTCAAAACTGGCCGATTCAAGCTGATCTTCAAATCGAGTCAAGCTTGGGTCAGCTTGAAATTTTTCGAGCTCAAAAAAATAGCTCGTCTTGGCTTGAACCTAGCTTCAATCTGAGCTGAATCAAGCTTATTTGAGACGAGTTGAGCGAGTTGACCGAGCTAGCTGGGCTTTTGTTCAGCTCTGTGCATACATTTCTCCGCTTGTTTTTAGGAGAGCAGAGAGAAATGGCATATTGGCTCTAGGATATATCCGAAATCCTCCCAGATTAGAGGTTCCTAACCCTTCCATTTGACGGGAATCATCCAAGCTGTATGAGTTTTGGGTCATCCCAATCTGGGGGCCATCCCATTATATCAACATTCTGATCAATGAACAAATGTGGCCCACTTGCGCAGACCGTGTGCATTGAAATTCCATTCTCATTTCGATGCGTTTTCAATGTATTCTTGAGAAGTTAAAGAGTAGATTAAGTTGAAGATTGTTGCATAAACACTAACGTAAAGAATATGACATTTTCAAATCAAAAGTCAGCCCAAGAGATACATTCTTCATGTTTTCAAGCACATTACTAACTCTTTGATTATTCAATGATTGATTGTTGTGGGCCTCTCTCAATCTTGTCTCAGTTGGATCTTTTGACACCAAAGATAGGGATAACGTGCTATCAACGGCTCCATTTACACACTTTGGTTTGTCCTCTAATCTAGAAAGCAAGTGGTCCACTTGTACTTCTTTATTTGAGTGGTCATCCATTTGAGGATTGGTAGGCTCTTTAGCAATTTCCTGCAACTCCACAACAACAAAGAGAAGGGGAGAAAAGAAGTAAGAAGAAAGATACATGAGAAGATAGCTTTCAACAGTTACAGCTAGGGGGGGGTGAAAGTTTGGGTGTGGTTGGACTGGGCCTGATCACAGGCTCTGAAGCTCAATAGCTAATTGTGTCAGCCATTGATTTAGGGTGTGCATAAAATCCAATAGTGCCATGGCTTGAAAATCGGTTTGGTCTACAGTATCTATCATAACCGAATTCCCCTGTATCTAACAGTGTCTAGCCCTGTTTATGTAGAAGTTAGCTGTTAGGTTAATCTATTTTACACATGGCACTTGTAGAATAGAAGACCCGAAGTGTTCTTTTGTTGGTCTCTTCCATTGATAGTACATGTTGTAATGTATGCCCTTTTGGTCTAATGAATGATGTGTTTTTTACCATTGATATTATACATTGAATGGATATGAGTGGACTGAATCTTATTGAGACACTTTTTTGAGGTCTCTATATTCTTAGGGAATTAGACAAGTTTAATGTGAAATATATTATGAGACCTAACTTATCCGGTTCTTCCTTAACATAGAATATATCATGTAGAGAATAATCTAGGATGACTTATCTATGGACCATTGAGAATGGTGTTATTGTCTGGCATATGGTGAGTCTCTACCATGGGACATTGTCCCTAGACATATATTGCTGTGTGCATCTGTACACATTGACTAGATGTAAGAAGTGAGTCTAGATTTTACCATCTAAGCATTAGTTTATGCTTCTCATGTTTGTTATATATCTTCAACTTTGAAGGACCTAGGTCCTACCAGGGATTCAACTGGTTACATTGATTCACCAACATGTGAACTTTTAAGGTGGATTGTGGTGAGCTAGGTGGTTAATTAGGTTTTTGATGAGGAGTAGGATTCTCAACAAAGGATCTACGACCTTTATGGTTTTAGCCTTATGTAAGGAATTGGAATGTTTGATCAGTATTGCTCGTCAAAATTACATTTATAAATTGTTTTGATTAAATAATTGATTTCAAAATCATCATATGCATTATTTTGTAAGACCAACTATTTTAATGTGTTTTTAGATTGATCAACCTAGCCATGGATATGGTGGGTCCTTGGATAGGGGGTCTTAAGGCCAATGTTGTCAATAAGCTAGGTAAACCCAATGGGTACTTAACACCAGCATGCCACAGGCTAGGTATGGATCTAACTAAATGGATGTCAGTATGGTTTTGGTATTTTTTTTTAGCCTGATTAACAATTGCATAGGGTGTAGATAGACTCAAACTCAATACTTGAACCCACTTATTTATATATTACTTGCATGCACACATGCATATATACATACTACACTACAAGTATTCAACCCTTACCTGCGTATTGATGTAGATTATGTGGTCACATGTATTCACCCTGAATTACAATGTGTAATCCATTCCAAATATGAGTGAATTGGTGAGATGTGTTGGGTGGTTCTTAAATAACAAGGGTCCTCATACACTTGCTTTCCAGAGAGCCCCTTCCTGGTTGTTTGTGGTGAATCGGCACACCTACCCGACCAATCTATGCAGAGCTAGGTGGATGTAGCACATTATGGATGGAGTATATTTCAAAAGTCACACTAGCATGTTTTTGTATTTCAATCTGACAGGCGCATGCGTGCAAGTCATATTCATATAGTCACGTTTGTATGAGGCACAAAGCTATAATACATTGCACATTCATTGATTCACGCAGGTGTGATAAATCTAAGCTATTTATCAACTGAGTCAAATATTTTTTGGTACTCCTATGGAATGTGGTCTCCGATCTCAAATCATAAATGGGTGCCAATACATATCGGTATGGGTGTCCCTTTCAAGCCTGATAGGTGTAGGTGCAGTACCCAATGGCCAATATGAATATGTGTTTCCATGTACCTGGCCCCAACCAAGACTATTGACACCTACTTAAGGCAGTGTATAGAAGAATATCTGTCTAATAGCATTAGATGAGGCAGCATAAACCTTGTATGGTGTATGTAAGGAAACGTATAAATGTTATTGGATATGGATTACCATTAGAGACTTGATTTGCTCAAATATATTGTGGATATTACTTGCCCGAGAAATCTCTTATGATAAGGAAAGTTAACTGAAAACAGTTACAAGCTTATAAATATGAGTTAGTCGTTTAGGAAGTTATATAGAGTTCCATGTTCTAAGAAGCTCCCTTGGCATATTGAGTAAAAACTCTTATGTTGATCTTTGAGAAAGTAAAAGTGTCGTGCCAACCATCTTTCTCTTCTTATCTTCATTGAAAGTTTTTTTTTTTTTTTTTTAAAATGATTGTGTTAAATCATATGTTGTCTGGAAGTAAATTCAATTTTACTTGTCTTGAATAAGCATTTCTACCCACTAAATCTTTGTGGTTGGACAACCTAGCCATCGATTGGAGAATTTCTTCCATGGTATGGTCCACTAAGTGAATTGTCTTGATGTACATCTATTGTAATGTACACATTAGCAGGGGCAAGTTTGTCGGGCCTAATGCATAATATCATTTCATTAGAACATATTGAGAGAGAGAGAGAGAGAGAGAGAGAGAGAGAGAGAGAGAGAATTACTGGGATGGAGGTATTATTTAGAAGCCCCTTGAAGATGATATAAGATGTGGGTTTCCTCACGCATCCTTCAACAATTTCTCCATGTAAAGCCTTTTCTTCCTGTGGTTCTTCTTCCCCATAAATATCATGTTCCTGGTATCGTCTTTGTTTCATGTGCCTTTGAAAAGGAAAAATAAAAAGAAGAAGAAGAAAACGTTTTTACACACAACCATATATTTTGAATCCACAAGGTCTTGCAAACAACTAGTTGGAGGACACTTTACGATCCAACTAGCACATAAATGTCAATGTATGAAACGCTAAAAAAATTCAATCCATTCAAAAGTTGGCCATGTTAGAGTGGATAAGATAGTATAAAGGATACTTTTGTACAACAGAATATACAGCAGTGTACATAACTACAAGATATATCAAGATATATCCTAACTTGCCCAGGTGATATGCAAAGATTATCTTATCTACTCTAACAGGCCCTACCACAAAGAACATGTCTGGTGCAAAAATCAGTCCAATCCGCTCATTGCCTGATCCAAACCATAAAAAACGAAAGGACAAACTCCAATCAGGTCCAAAATTATACCTGTGGGCCACCTAATGAGTGGACAAGATTTATAAATCTTAAACTACGCACTGATGCATAATAGTTTTACATAATGCTTACAATGTAGATTATCATACTTCTTTAACAAATATAAGCAAAATAGTGATACAAGAGGCTAGATTCAATACAAAGCATTGTATATTAAACTTCTTAACATACAAGTGTGTCCAAGTGCATGTAAGAACTTGTTTATTTCACCATAGTAATATAATAGTAATATAAAGGAAATATACAATTATTATAAATTACTTGATCTATTTCTTGATGACGTCTATATTTGATGGTTGATTTCCGTCTTTAGCCCATTGATGGTGAAATCCTAATGATGACATTTCTATGCTACTTTAATGTTAAATTGTCTCAAATTTATTTATCCGTCTTTTGAATACATTCCCAGACGATCCCTGTATTTGGTTAGGCAGTGGTAAACTCATAATGATAACACTTCTTTTCTTTTTTCTTTTATACATTAATGGGTAATTGGTGAAACATACCGGCCTAAGTGCGTTTAAGTGTATTTAAATGCAATTAAACACTACTTGTAAGAGCATTTACGTACGTTCATCTAAGTGCAATGTACTTAGATTGATGCACTTAAGCCTCATAGGGCGCGACTTGCGTGAGACCCTGGAACCAGTGATGGTGGGACCCTGAACATAGGGCCTACCTCTATGTATGAATTTGATATCCATGCCGTTCATCTTCTTTTAAGGGTTATTTTATACCATGAAACCAAAACTAAAGAAGATAAAGAATTTTTGTGGACCACACCATTAGAAACACTGGTTAATGGCCGTTAAAAACTTTTTGTGGGCCACAAAAGTTTTCTATCGACCGATATTTGTTTTTTTTACTTTCATCCCTGTCTACGTGACCTTGTCAGCAGATTGGATGGTCAGTAAACATTACGGAGGAGTCCAGGAAGTTCTTAATGGTAGGCGTTCAATTAGCACTGCTTCCAATGGTGTGGTCTACTTAAAATTTTCATGCACTTCAATTTTGGGACTGAGTCCCTAAAATAATCTGAAGAAACAGATGGACCTGCATGGATATGCAACGAATGCATCCAGGTGGGCCCTAGGTTCGGGTCCCACCCACATCGCTGGTTCCGGGGTCTCACCCAAGTCGCGCCCAGCATCATATAGGTGCACTTAAATGCACTTAGACGCACTTCAACACACCTAGATGCATGTGGTAGATTGAGCTAAGATCAATGCACAAAGCTTTGTCTGAGATATGGGCTTGCGATAAAATGCACATCCTTACCTTGGTGGTGGTACATGAGTGCGTTTGAGTCTCATGGCTTGGAAGAAGTTGCAGCTGTTGTCCTTCAAAAATCTCTCTTCTTTATGAAATTGTTGCTGATAGTTTGGGAGGGAATATGAAAAGTAATCTGAAGATGTGCAGCCATTCACTTCATTATTCTTCTTTGAAACAACTCCTTCTGCAATAAAATACATATTAATCTATGTCACCAGCTAAGTTATTATATAACAATCAAAGCACTACAAGTTACAGTGCTCTTAGTTGGGTTGGGACACTTGTACAGTCCAATACATTGATCCGAACCCTTCATTAGATTCAATCGACATTTCATTGGCCACCATTCAGATATCTCATCAATTCGGCAAGCACTAACCATTTGATCAATGGCCATTAATATGGACGGTGGAGATTGTTTACAAAGGATAGGTTCAATCAACAATTTGATCCATTTATTTGTCAGGGTCCATATAGAGATTGTTTATTTTATTAGCAATCATAGCCATCCAATCCATGGTTGGAAGAGGGTTAGAGAAAATAAGGCCAAATCAAGGATTTATTCGGTAGATGATTGATATTTTTGCATGGTGGTCCTTGAAATGTGTTCTAGATTTAATAGACGGTTCAGATTGATCGATTGGACTGTCTGAGTAAACTAAAAGGAGCATTTTCTCATTATATAAATAGGAAATCTTTTGAATTGGGAATAAAGTAGATGCTGATGAACTCAATATCATTTAAATGGTGGTTTTGGCACTGATGTACAGCTATCTCGACCATTCAAAATGTGGGTCACAATATGGATGGTCCATATCTCTGAAATTATACTGATCAAACAATCGTAACCGTCCACTTCTTATGTGTGTAGATTACCTACCTGAAATTAGGTCAGCCCAGTCATCAAGCATGTCCCACATATATATGTACATAAAATCTAAATCATTGGCAATTTTTTGAAACCGTCCACTTCTTATGCATGTACTACGCATCCAAAGATTTGAATCGTTTGATCAGATTCTTTTCTAAAACCATTCATCTAGACCGTAAGACACACCAGAATACCAGATCCATGGCTAGATTTCATGTGGCTATGTATAGAAGGGGAGAACCGATGGAAGGGAGTGTGCAAAATGAGAAAGCTGAAGGGATTCGTGCAAAGAAATGTTAAAGGGGAAATCAACGGCAGATCTGCCATGTGACATTAGTTTGCGAGATCCAGTCCACTCGTTAGTAAGTTCGCAACATGTACATGTGCTGGCACAGAAAAAGGTCACTCTACTAATCAGGTGGGCCACGTGTATCTGTTGGAAATAGAGCATTGGTCTTTTCTTCTTATCTTACCCTCCATTTTTCTCAAACACGTGTCCCTCATCTGATCAGTGGATTGGCCTGATTTCTGGTCCAGAGCGTGTTCTTTGTCAGTCCCATCTGATGAATGGCCCGGATCTCAAACACGTGCAGCCAATCGCTGCCTCAACCACTCCTCACATCAATAATGGTCCATGTGCATGCATCAGGATGAAATAGTTCACCTTGCTCCACTTGGTCTTGCTTCATGCTGCGATACATCTGCACATTAAACACCGCGATTAAAATCCTGGAACTTTGCTGCTTACGTGGAGAAAATAATAAATGGGTGAATCTAATTCCATTCGAGTGCACTTCTCTTCACACGTGGAAAATCTTGACATGTGTGTGGGATTGAGGTCCTTTATCAAATTAATTAAAGTTTAAGAGAATTTAACATTTTCACCATCCAAATCCTATGTACACATGTGGCCCATCTGATGATGAGATATCTCCTGATTTTCGAGACATGCATTTAGACGGTGGGGATCACCTGATGAGCAGATCTGATCTTGCACACCGGTTCCTGTTTTTAATGTGTTGGAGTCACACTCATCCAGCATGCATCGCTCGATCGAGCCCAGAAGCAGAGTTAAATGAATGATCTGAACTGTCCATAATTTGGGTACTACCATGGCCGGCCACAGCCTATAAAGACCGTCCATGAGCATATGATCCCGACCTATTATCGAATCGTAGCTCATCCACAACAGCACCCATAACATGGACGGTTTCGATTAGCAGACTGTCTCCACGAGTGGGCCCCATGACTCAATGCATGCTTCATGATCGTCAGTCCCGACTAACGCATACCTGAAGATGGCTCTTTACGTGTGCTATAGTCAGTCCTTTCACGTCCATTACTTGTAACACCAGCTTTGGCGTGGCTCCTAAAATCCAGACACGATCAAACCTTGTTAACATGAAGATTGCATTTGAATTAAGGGAATATTTCAGAAAATGAATTTGATTAATTTCTATGAAATTTGAGTTTTACAATGTCTGCATGAAAAACTAATTATGAAATTCAAATTTCATATATATATATATATATATATATATATATATATATATATATATATATATATATATATATATATCAAGAGATCAGGATCTGGCTAGATATCATATTGTTTGGTAAAATTAGAACTAGGGTGCCTCCTATTTCCTTTCTCTTACTTATAAAGAACAAAAAATATTTTGATGGTTAGGTGGACCCTAGAAAATAATTTATCGCATTTTCATTGTTACCTAAGTGTGTTTTAGGCCGAGTAGAAAAATTATTATTGGATTTGATAGCTTTTCATGAGGATTTAGAATGAGTTTTTCATATCCATGTTTTGGATTCTCTCTATCGAAACATGTATGGGAATGAAACACAAGAATTCTCACATCAAACTTACTATCTTGGCCACCTAGCCTTTCCACAGCATGAACAAAGCAATGGTGAAGTTCTGGAGTCCACCGAAGGCGGGGCATCTTCGATCGGACGTACTGCCTAACATTCATGGATTTAGAACCTTCATCCGCCAATGGCCCATCCTCATCGATGAGCGGTCCATTTTTCATATCCGTCTGGATCGGCAACGGACGGTGGTGATCGAGTGATGAACTTGGACGCCTCTTGAGAGACATCTCAGCCCTTGGTTCTTCTATACACCCTTTAAAAACCCAAAAGAATGAAAAGCAAAAAATGGTATTTGAAAGAAGAAAAGAGCTATGCACATACTTCTCAGTGTATATCAGTAGAGAGAGATAGGCTTTGGAATTTGAATGTCTGAGATGTTCATAGAAGAGGAGAGGAGATTCTGGTCCTTAAAATCTGATGAGAAAAGAGCAACACCCAAAATAGAATAAATGCTCCCTCCTTTAACTTTTGTTTTTATATAGCTTTCACTCTTGGGTCAGTCTCAGGAATTTATTTGATTTTCTCGGGAAAATATCGAATAAATATCGCGAGTAGCTCTATTTTCTCGTAGTGTCTTCCTTCCTGGGCCCACTTTGGATTAGATGATGGTGAGAGATCACACTGTTTAAAAATGGTGGTGATTTCTGCACATTACTCGTTGGAGGCATATATGACAATCCAGACCGTAGAAATTGTGGTCCATTGTGGATGAGAAAACTCCAAAAATCACGATGATTAAATGAGACTAGGTGCTAACAATCCAGCTAGTGTTTGTTGGATGGACAAGTAAAAATAAAATGGTTGGCAGTTCAAATTCACCTGGCAAAATCAAATGGTTGAGATTGTCTAATCAATGTGTTTTTTTCACTATGCACCTTTCTCAATGGGGTCTACAATGTTAATGGTTAGGATTGCTGCCAATATATGGCATGTGTACGGTTGATGATTTACCACCATTTTAAAATGGTGGTGAACTAACTATACTGTAGCTGAACCTCCATGATTTTGAGAAACGAATGTCCCGAGAATGTGCGTTGGATGCGTGACTGGTCAAAACTGAAATGTCCTAAAATTCAACGATGTTAAAGGAATGATAAATACAGAAAAATAAAAAAATAAAAATAGTTTGTTTGCACATGAATTACTATTTTAAGCAATTCTTGCCTAATTTAACGACTTGGGATGCAATTTTTATGAGAGTCATCATTATCATCATCTAAGCTTCATCCAAAACATCAATTGTCGTTGTCTTCTATCACATACTGTATTGATGCCTATCCAATTGTCAGAAACCAACAACATTCGCAGTAGAAAACGATGGCTAGCAAAGGAAGATCGATGGCTTTAGCTCTATTTCATAATCACACATGTGTTAGGAAAAGGAAGTCCAATCTTTTTATTTATTCATAAATCAATGACTAAGGCCCTATGTATCCTTCTCTTTAGGAAATAAGTAGAATGACCTCTTGGAATTGTGCCTAAAACCAATGTGCGCATTGATTTACTGGTTATGTGAATGTGATGGGGTTAATCTTAGTTGTTGATGTTGGTGACCATGGTTTCTGTTCGATAATGTGATAAAACTTAGCTTATATCCCTAGTTGAACTTACATGATTTAAATTATGTAGTGGAATTAATTTTCTAATCTTTGAGAACTTGAGATAGGGCATACTGGGGAGAGTTATAATTTATGGATCTAGGTACCATTTTTAGTCATGATTGTCATAAATACTTCGGATACATTTTTAGACATCATTATTTGAAATGTATAATTATCATGTGTGAGGGACTGACTTGAATCAAGATAAAATGTCTCCACCATCGGGAGTCAACTTAGTGTCGGTTGTACCTTTTCCATTTACCCTACATGGGGAGTATAAATAAGTATGTCATAAATATAGATCAAAGTATTAGACCTTTGGACACTTATATTCGAGGATCAGGTTCAAGCCCATAATTTAGGGCCCATTAGCACATGAATTATGATCATAAGATCAATGACTTCATGGGGTAAAAAGATTCTTGACTCATAAAAATGAGAGCATATAAGGATTGTGGATCTTGATTGTGCGATTTTGGCTCACTTTACGATGTTTTATAGAGGACTACTGAAAGTAAAAGATGCTGGATATGTCCATCGGGATTCATTAATTCTTGCTAGGGTTAACATGGGATCCACTGAGTTTACACAGGAACTAGTTATAGGCTAGATCTGATTAGATCAATGGTTCAGTAAGTGATTTTATTGCAGAGCTCTACACTTAAAAAATTTTAATTGATTTTATGAAGGTTTTCAACTGTTAAAATATTTAGATTGCACTTGATGATGACCTGATAACTCGAATATGATAGTTGACTACTTGATCAACATGAGATTTAGATATATGGTAGATGACTCAGACAATAAAAAGATTAGATCATGAGTATGTACATATATGAGGCAAATTATCAAATTTCATTCTAGAGTACATCGAAGTTCATAGGATAGTGGGGCACTATTCCTAAATGCATCCCTAAAAACCTAACTTTTTCTTTATAAAATCCTATTGCAAAGAAGAATCCCAACCTAGAGAGATGAAGTACCTGTGAACAGCCCATCCCAGGCCGACAAGCTAATTGAAGATTGGACCACCTCAATCCAACTTGATGGCTAACCTATAATCCAAACCCTAATCCCTATCCTAATACGTTTCCTAACCTAACCCCAAATCCAAACCTTAGGAAGACCTAGCCAAAATCCTAGTAAACTCAATGAGTCAATTTACCAAGTTAAACCCACTGAGTCGACCACCCGATCAACACCCAGTGTCCCACCTTCTAGCGTGCAAGGACATTCCATCATCAGATGGACAACAACAAGCTTCTTGGAGTCCATCCATTTCACTCATGTCCAACAACATCTCACGTCTCCAGCTAGCTGCCTTATCTTCCACCATCCACTCCATCCATCACACGACCAACATGCAGCATCCAAGGGTTGGATCATCTCCACCGTCCCTTATCCAACAACCAGCCCTCCAAATGTTCAGCAAGAGAGCTGCCCACCCTCTCACTCAAGTACAACTAGTGGAGGTCATCTCCACCTTCCACATGCGTACAGCCATGCAAAAGGAAGACCACCATCTCTGCACGTGTGCAACAACTGGATCTCCAGCAATAGCAACACTCCAGCAGCCGTCCATCTCTTTCACACATACCAGAGCCAACAAGGTGGGCCAGTGTCCATCTAGCTCCCACATTCCAACCAGCAAACATGTGTGTGCAACCCCATCTTCATCCCACATTCCAACAATTTCCAATCGTTCATCTCCAGCTCCTCACGTGCAGCCTAGTAATGGAGAGATGTCTCCACTCTCTCAACAACTCCAGCTATTGATCAGGACGACTCACTTACATCACACGTGGGATCAACAAGGTCCAGTCCCTTCATCACGTCCAGCACAATGAAGTGCTTTCCACTCCACACATGTGATCAGCAAGCAGCTCATGAAGGCCTCCATGTGCACATGTTTTCACGTGCAGCTAGTGGAGATCATCTCCACCTTCCACACATACAGCAAATTATGGAGTCCTCTTCAATGCTATACACGTGCAACTAGAGGTCTTCTCTCCACTTCTCACGCATGTGAGCCTAGTAAAGTTCATTTTCAAGTCTCACACATGTCAAGCTAACATGTCAAGCTAGGAAACCTCATTTTCATCTCTCACATGTGAGCCTAGCAAAGCTCATTTTCAAGTCTCACACATGTTAAGCTAGAAAACCTCATTTTCATCTCTCAATGTGTGAGGCTTGCTATGAATCTTTCTTTCTCTCATGTATGGTCTAGCCGACTGTAAATTCGTGGTAATTGGCTAGTGGCGACTCCGGTCTTATATAACCCACTTTAAACACCCCAGAGGCCATGTATAAATCCACAAAGCCCTCGAAAGAGGCAGAGCCACTTGGAAGTCGCGATTCAACCCCTGCGCGAATCTAATGTCCACAGTATCACATGAGTGGACATATAGGAATTTAAATTTGTTGAATCACTTATGTTTTGATCTTATACACCCTAGTGTTGCTCGCTATTTTCGACCACGAGTGTGAGATGTGTGCCAGCGTGCTAGAATCAAATGTATGGCTCGATTCAAACCAAACAACGATAACCCTAAGTGCCAAAATAGGTAGATACGTCGTGATCGACCGTATATGACTCAGATCTATGAAGATCGGTATTCTATTTAGCCACTTGCATAGTTTCTTAATAATAATGATCAGGCGATACTTAGAGGGTGGGGTTCGTCCTCCAAAAACGAGTCATACCTTTGCCTTCCAAATAAATAATTCATTCAACGACCTAACTATTATATCAAAATAAAATAAAATGATAAACAAACAACCTTTGACGGATGGTGGAGATCGCCCGACGGAGAATAGTGATCGTCATCGGTGTAGCCGTAGGTGTAGATGACTTGGTGTGGCCGTAGGTGTAATCGAAGTTGGCAGATGGAGATGGATGGTAGGGTGCAACCTATGGCTAATGGTTGAGAATCCACAATGGAGGATGTAGATCGTTGTCGGTGTAGCCGTAGACGTAGATGACTTAGCGTGGCCGTAGACGTAACCGAAGTTGTGGATGAAGATGGATGGTCGGGTCAAATCATCCTTCAAATCTAGCGCTTGGCATGGATAGAGGAGAATTACAGCTAATAGTTATGTTAAAAAGGAATAAATGTCCATGGAAGATGCAAAACTATCGTACACTAATATAAAAGGATTTGTTGCTAAAAATGATAAATGTCCATGGATGACGCTACACTACAGTACACTAAGATAAATGTCCTGGAGGACGTATAAGATAAAAGGATTTGTTATGTTTTGTGTTAATCTGTGAGGGATGTCTTTCATTGATCGATCTTCTTCCTTTTATAAAATTCATCGACGGTTGCATGAGAAAATATCTCATAACTGTTCCCATGTCCTTAAGTAACTGTCGGACTGGTTTGTGGGCACGTCCAAGCCTTCTCAAAGGGAGGTTGCCACGTGTGTGAGTAAACTGCTTCTGGAAGACTCCTTGCAAGAGTGTGAGAGTAGATTTCTTGCTTTTCTCCTTGTATTTCTCCACCTCCCTTCCTTTTAGCTCTCCACCATGGCTTCTCGTAGATTCTTTAGGAAACCTTATTTTCTGCCACTGTGGATGTCATCTTGGCCCAAGATATGACCCGATTAGATTTTGGCACCAACACCTAGGTTTCCTTGTTCTATCATCTATTGCTGATGTTCTCCCTCTAATATTTAAACTGAATCCCCTTAGGCATCACCTTGTGGATAAGAGAGAGAGAGAGAGGGAGCATCTACTAATCATCTATTCTTTGTTCTTCTTCCTCTATTTCACATGTGTGAATGTGTGGTCCACATAGTGGACAATTTGTGTCTCTCTTAGCCCCTACTAAGGTGTAGACTGTAGTTCAATTGCTTTTATCCAAATGTGAGAGACTCTTTGGTTAAATGATTTATATTGACAACTTCATAACGGAAAATCATCTACACCATTCATCACGTTCAGGTAAGATCTAATGGTTTTAATCATTGTTAAATATAAGGTTATTGCCACAAGAATCCTAAGAGATCGTTTAATTAATTAGATCTATGGGAAAATACTAAGTATTTTTTTTGTTGAACCCAAAATCTAACAAGACCTACACTTTCTACTACTCAAAATCATTTTCTAATCTTAAGGACCAATGAGAAAATGAATTAAAATAACAAAAAAACTAAGAAATAAGTCATAAAAAGAAGAAAAAAATGTCGCAGAGGGCGTCCATAAGCCAGTATGATCTAGAGAGGAAATTTGCGGTAGCATACGCAGTAGAAATACATTTTGTAGACGCGGAAAAACTATTTTTACATCCTGGATGAGAACAAGAATTTTTTTTTCCTGCAGTTAGTGAATTTAACTAAGTCCACAAGGGGCACTAAATTACTATTTTTGTGTTCCAGTGAGGCAATCATCCTGCGTGATGGGCCTTCTTCTAAGCTTGTGCAATCTTGGTATACTTTAAACTTAGGTCCATTTGATAGCTTCTGATAATCTTTGGGAGACTTTTCAATCTTCTAAGTCCAATGATTTGGTGTAGGAAGGTGGGTTGTAGCAAACCTTATCCTTCAGTTGGCTTATCTATAAATCAACTAAACTAGCAGAACTCTTTTGTAGGTGGCGTGGATGTTCATAGCACATATATATCCTCAGTTGAAGGTCTACAAATCCTTTCTTTTCACCTCCCTAAGACCTTTTGAGCCTTCCCTCATGCTACTATAATAGTAACGTGGGCCACAACCAGAAACCTCTTGAGGGCCAGAATCCAAATTCTAGAGAAAATTCAAATTCCATTGTTGGAATCCAAAATTGCAGAAACTAGAGTGGAAACCCAGGTTCCATCTGGAACTTGCTGTTTGGTTGAAAATGGTGTAATCAAGATTCTGTTCCAATCGTTGCTTGTGGCATGGCTCACTTGGGCTTTCGAATCTGGCCTGAGAACTTGACCCATGGCCTATTGTAGTCCCGTAAGACAGATGGCCAGGTTGGATGGTAAATAAACATTTTAGTGGGCCCTATGAAGTTTTTAGTGATGTACGTTCAATCAACATTGTTTTCCTGTGGTGTGGTCCACTTGAGATTTAGTATCTACCCCATTTTTTGTGTAATGCCCTTAATCGAGCTCTCAAAAATGATGGACCGTGTAGATATGAAACACATACATCATAGATGTACAACGCATACATAGAGGTGGGTGAGGCTCACTTCGCCTCTCTTCCCATCGCTAGAAACGCCCCCCACACCGTTTCCAATAATCCTGATACCAGCCAATTCTCGTTTGCATACGGAATCCTATTTGGCTGGAATTTGCCACCAAATACATGAGTTAAAATCAGACTTAGCTGGAATCCAAATTTTAAGCTGGAAACGGGTTTCCAATGCCAAGTAAATGGGCCTAACTGACGTGCATTGCGGTCATCTGACAATTAGGGGTGTCAATGGGCCGGCCTCGGCCCTGAAAAATCAGAATTTTGAATAGGGCTGGCTCGAAAGCCCGGCCCAAAACAGTTCAAAATCCGGCCGAGATCTACCCCAAGCCCGGCCCGTTGACAGCCCTACTGACAATTGGATCTCATGCTGTTTGGTATGAAGTGCGTCTTTTGCACCACACGCTACTTACTTTTCAAACACTCATTTCATGGTCTTCAATGAACGGTTAGTATTCCTTAATGTTTAGAAATTTCTGATCTTAAAAATAAATTAATTGGAAAAAATCGAGAAATAACAGGCCGAAGCACGTGAAAAACACGCTGTCCTTAAAGCGTAATTCGCCCCTACTCAAACTATTTTGAGTCTGCTGATAGGTTGCAGGCGGATTGCTTCCAGGATACGACGAGCCTTATGTGGTTCTGCGTTCAGCAAAAAACGAAGGAACCACTATGGAACTCAGTAACACACTCTGGCAGATAAAGAGAAGAAAGAGAGAACAAGAATTGAGGTTTTCTTCTTGTAGCAGTAGACCACTACGCTGGTCTAAGTGGCTTGGTTTGAATCAACCAAACCGAGAGGCTAATAGTCTCAGATGGGTGATGGTTCAGTAGTGATGGTTGTGATTGCTGTTGTTGTGTTGGAATGAACCAGACCTGTCCGGTTTATATAGGCAAGGGTGGCTGGCAGTTTTGGTCCAGAGCCATAATGGCATTAGCCATTTTCTGGCTGTTGTGAGAAACTAGCCGTTTATGACAGTTTCTGATTGTTGTGTATGTGGGAGTTATGCACCTGCATGCTGACCGTTTACACTCAATGGCTAGCCATTTTTTACTGCTGGGCTAGCCACATGTAGCTGTTACTGCATGGTCTGGACCGTTACTGCATGAGTAGTTACACAGGTCCCTCTAATTGGCCCTGCAGCTCTTTATAAAAAGCAGAGAGGTCTCTCTGTCAGACCTCCCACCCACAACACCTCCTCTGTTCCGAACCCAGCCACCTGACCTATTACCTAGCCTCTGTCGCACCGCGACTCGCACCAGTCTCGCTCCGGTCCGCGAGGTCGCGACCCATCTGCAAAGTACCAAGTGCGCCACTAGCACCTCTACAGCCACACTGCCTCACGTGCCCACGCCCTCGCACCGAGCCCGAGCCCGAGCCCGAGCCTGAGACCGAGACCGAACCCATGCCCGTGCGCGTGCGCGGTGTTCCAGTGCTTCGCACTGGAACACGCAAGCCATCATTCTCCCTCTCTTCCACTATAAATAAGTAAGGTGCACAACACCCTACTTATAAAAAAGTAAAAAGCTTTTCTCCCATCCGATATGGGACCAAAAACCAAACGCCTTTTTTCTTTTAAAAATATTTTCAAAACAACATTTTTCAATAATCCCCCACTTGTTTTTAAAAACAATTTTTAAAACAGAAAAATGGATGTCTGCCAGAGTATAAAAGATTATATGCATAAAGAAAGATATCTTTCGATTTGAATCCTTCCTTAGTGTAAGTATTTCAAAGACCCATCGAAATTACTGGTAGCCGCAGCTTTGAACCAGTTATTTTTAGATAACAGGACCGAAAATACCATACACATACTTTCTAAGTGTTATTTGAGTTCCCACAATTCTTGCTCAGCACATTTAATGGCCTTGTGCTTATCCTGTTTCATAAACGATCCCGAGAAAACTCTCATTCTCATGAGAGGCGGCACCACATCTACGTTCATATAGGTGAAGTCCTTCCAGTGTCTCCGTTACTTTCAGACACTTGTCCTTAAGACTGGATTACATTAAGAGTTTCTGAGACTCAACCCTCTTTTTGTAATGGCCAGCACTATAATCCTGAATGAGGTATATATATATATATATATATATATATATATATATATATATATATAATTTAGTGCTGAAACTTTTCACGTATCAGTGACTTGTTTTTACCCATTGAACCCTTATATAGAGATTTTCTAATTTTAGGTTGGGTTTCCATCACTGGTGAAATCTTTTGAAAAGAGTTTCAACCCCATCCCTCTGGATGTTGTCCTTACTACCTCTCTCGTTAGAGGTTTAGTGAAAGGATCAGCTAAGTTATTACTTGACTTTACATAAGATATTGCAATGATTCCATCTTGAATCAGTTGTCTTACATAGTCATGTCTCAGACTTATATGTCTGGATTTCCCATTATAAGTGCCGCTGTAGGCTCCAGCTAATGTGGCTTCACTATCGCAATGTAGCGAAACAGCCTGTATCGGCTTCGCATAGAATGAAATTTCTAAAAGAAGATCCCTAAGCCACTCAGCCTCTTTACCTGTTGCAGCAAGGGCTATGAACTCAGACTCCATAGTTGAGTGAGTTATGCAGGTTTGTTTCTTAGATCCCCAAGATACAGCTGCAACTCCTAAGGTGAAAACCCATCCAGTAGTGGATTTGTTGTCACCTGCACTCGATATCCAACTTGCATCGGTATATCCTTCCAGTACAGCTGGAAATTCTGAGTAAAATAACCCTAAGTCTTTGGTTGCTTTTAAATAATCAAGTACTCTTCCTATTGCCTTCCAGTGTTCTACATTGGGATTACTAGTAAACCTACTTAGTTTACTCACAGCATATGCGATGTTTGGTCTAATGCATTGCATTGCATACATTAGACTTCCTATAACACTCGCATACTCTAATTGTGCAACTGTTCTTCCAGTATTTTCATTTAACTTGATACTTGGATCGAATGGGGTTTTTGCTTCTTTAATATTCAGGTGTTTGAACTTGTTTATTATTTTCTCAATATAATGAGATTGGCATAGCGCATAACCCCCACTATGAGTTTTAACTTTAATACCTAGAATGGTATCAACTTGTCCAAGATCCTTCATTTTAAATACGGAAGACAGAAACTTCTTTGTTTCAGTTACACCTTCCATCTTGTTACTTATTATTAATAAGTCATCACGTATAAACAAATAACAATTATATAGTTACTACTTGTTTTGGAATATATGCATTTGTCTGCTACATTATGCATGAAACCATGAGAAAGTATTTTAGAATCAAACTTCTCATGCCACTGTTTAGGTGCTTGTTTTAGTCCATACAATGATTTAATTAGTTTACAGACTTTCTTCTCATTTCCTGGCAGAACGAACCATTCAGGTTGTTCCATGTATACCTCCTCGTTGAGGTCTCCATTCAGGAAAGCAGTCTTTACATCTATCTGATGTATATACAACTGATGTATGGATGCTAAAGCAAACATAATTCTAATAGATGTTATTCTTGCCATAGGTGAGTAGTGTCAAAATAATTTATTCCTTCTTTTTGTCTAAATCCTTTAGCTACTAGTCTAGCTTTAAAGGTTTGAATAGTTCAATCAGTGTGATATTTCTTTCTAAATACCCACTTACACCCTATGGGTTTAGAAGCTGGAGGTAAATCCACCAGTTCCCAGGTTTGGTTTGACATAATCGAGTCCATCTCATCATTGATAGCTTCTTTCCAAAAAGTTGAATCTCTAGAAGTTACAGCCTCTCTATAGGTTGTTGGATCATCTTCTATAGCCATAACTATATGTATCTTTCTAATGACATTCTCTCTATCTCCTTCTACGAGATGAAAAGAGATACGTTGAGAGTCTATCTGTTCAGGATCAAGATTCTTTTCTACTCTTACCCTTTGACTCCTACGTGGTTTTATTGGAGCTTCAACTTCATGTTGAGCTTCTACCATAAGTTTCTCTATTGGAGTTTGGATTTCATTATCCTTTGACTCTAAGGATAGTGAGTTTTCAAAGAACTCAACGTCTCTAGACTCTATGATGGTATTAGACTCTAAGTCTAGGAGTCTATATGCTTTGCTATTTTGTGCATACCCTACAAAGGCACACTTAATAGCTCTGGATCCTAATTTAGTTCTTTTCGAATCAGGCATTCTACAATATGCGAGGCACCCCCACACTTTAAGATATCCTAGATTAGGTTTTCTACCTTTCCATACCTCATATGGTGAAGTGTTAAACTTCTTAGAAGGAACCTATTTAGGATGTGGCACGCTGCGAGAAGTGCTTCTCCCCAAAGTCCTAGTGGCAACTTTGCTTGTATTAGCATTGAGTTGACAATTTCTACTAAGGTTCTATTTTTCCGTTCAGCTATACCATTTTGTTGTGGTGTGTACGGTGCAGTGCATTGGTGTATTATGCCATGTTCTTCACAGAAGTTAGAGAATTCATTTGAAAAATACTCTCCTCCTCTGTCGCTACGAAGAACTTTTATTTTCTTATTTAATTGATTTTCCACTTCTGCTTTATATATCTTGAACATGATGAGTGCTTCATCTTTGTTCTTTAGAAAATATACTTGTACATATCTGGAGCAATCATCGATGAAGGTTATAAAGTATCTTCTTCCTCCACGTGTAAGAATGCCATGTAACTCACAGATATCAGTGTGTATTAGGTCCAATATTTGAGATGATCTCTCAACACTAGGAAAATGTTTCTTTGTAAATTTGGACCTTATGCATACTTCACATTTATCATTTTGACTATCTGTGTATGAGATTAAGCCATTCTTATACATAAATTTTAAGGTACTATAACCTATGTATGCTAATCTACCATGCCACAATGCTACAGATTTAATTATATACGCAGAAGAGCTACTTTCATTCAAGAAAAATTTTATCATCCCCTTACAAGCATATCCCTTACCAACGAAATTTTCGTTCTTGGATAGAATCAGTTTTTCCGATTCAAACACTACCCGTATGCCAGGTTTTCCCAGAAGATCCCCAGAAACTAAGTTTCGTCTCATGTTAGGGACATGCAGTACATTAGTTAGGATCACTTTCTTTCCAAAGGTAAAGACTAGTTCCACGGTTCCTTTACCTACGACCTTCGATCGGACTTCATTACCCATTTGGACCTCTTGACCATCGGTCACGTCCTCATAGGTTTTAAAGGCTGATTTGTCATAGCTTACATGGACTATGGCTGCTGTATCATACCACCAACCGGGTACTTTGCTTTGGATCATGTTTACCTCAGTGATCATGGCAACTATGTCTTCTTCAACTGCACTTGCCTCATTCTTCGATTTTCGAAGACGGCAGACTCAAGCATAATGCCCGGTTTTCCCACAGACATGGCAAGGGCCTTTGAACTTTCCGTTCTTCTTCTGTGATTTCTTGAATTTCCCTTTATTGGGTTTCAGGGAACCGTTCTTCTCGGGATTCTTGTTTTGGGTACTTTCTACTGCTTGCGCCTTGGATGAAGAATTTCCATTTCCATTTTTCTTTTCACGGTTTCGGAATTCTTCCTCTATTCGGATATGTTTCTAGATTTGTTCCAGTGAATAATCCTCGGTTTTATGTAGCAGTTTCTTCCTGTATTCTGTCCAATTCGGGGGCAATTTTGTGATAATAGCCCCGACTTGGAAAGCTTCAGGGACATCAATTTTTAAGGCACTAATTTTGCCAACAATTAGCTGTAGTTCTTCAATTTGGGCTAACAGCGATTTGTTATCTACCATGGTGTAGTCGAAATAGCTAGCTATTAGATATTTGTTCGTACCTTCTTCTTCGGTCTTGAATTTGAACTCGAGAGCGGTCCAAATTTCTTTGGCAGATTCAGTTCTGGTGTGCTAATCATACAGACGATCAGATAGCGTGTTCAGAATGTGTCCTCGACACAGCAGATTATCTTCTTCTCTCTTGATGCGTGCGTTGATTTGATCAGTCGTGTCTGTATCAGTCGCTGGAGGAAGCGGCTTCAAGTTCGGGTTTAAGATATAGAATATCTTTAACGCCGTAAGCAGGAACTTTATCTTATCCTGCCATCTGGTGAAATTGGTTCCATCGAACCGGTCCAGACGAATCAGATCCTGATTCATCAGTTTGATTGATGATATCCCTTCGGTTTCCATATCAGAAATATTACGCTTTAAGATTGTTGAGAAATTTCTGATCTTAAAAATAAATTAATTGAAAAAAACCGAGAAATAAGGACAGGCTGAAGCACGTGAAAAACACGCTGTCCTTAAAGCGTAATTCGCCCCTACTCAAATTATTTTGAGTCTGCTGATAGGTTGCAGTCGGATTGCTTCCAGGATACGACGAGCCTTATGTGGTTCTATGTTCAGCAAAAAACAAAGGAACCACTATGGAACTCAGTAACACATTCTGGCAGATAAAGAGAAGAAAGAGAGAACAAGAATTGAGGTCTTCTTCTTGTAGCAGTAGACCACTACGCTGGTCTAAGTGGCTTGGTTTGAATCAACCAAACCGAGAGGCTAATAGTCTCAGATGGGTGATGGTTCAGTAGTGATGGTTGTAATTGCTGTTGTTGTGTTGGAATGAACCAGACCTGTCCGGTTTATATAGGCAAGGGTGGCTGGCAGTTTTGGTCCAGAGCCATAATGGCATTAACCATTTTCTGGCTGTTGTGAGAAACTAGCCGTTTATGGCAGTTTCTGACTGTTGTGCATGTGGGAGTTATGCACCTGCATGCTGACCGTTTAGACTTAATGGCTACCCGTTTCTGATTGTTGGGCTAGCCACATGCAGCTGTTACTGCATGGTCTGGACTGTTACTGCATGAGCAGTTACACAGGTCCCTCTAATTGGCCCTGCAGCTCTTTATAAAAAGCAGAGAGGTCTCTCTGTCAGACCTCCCACCCACAGCACCTCCTCTGTTCCGAACCCAACCACCTGACCTATTACCAAGTGCACCACTAGCGCTTCTACAGCCACACTGCCTCACGTGCCCTCGCACCTAGCCCGAGCCCGAGCTCGTGCGCGTGCGCGGTGTTCCAGTGCGAAACTGGAACACGCAAGCCACTATTCTCCCTCTTTTCCACCATAAATAAGTAAGGTGCACAACACCCTACTTATAAAGAGGTAAAAAAACTTTTCTCCCATTCAATATGGGACAAAAAACCAAATGCTTTTTTTTCTTTTAAAAATATTTTCAAAACAACATTTTTCAACACTTAATCGGCATGGTTTTGGCGACTTATTCCATCCACAGTATGTTACACCGTTTGGACGGTCTGGATAGCCTTACGTGATTGCCACGTGTGCGGAGAACGAATCATCATCCGAGTTATAAACTCAATATTTCGCGATAATTTCGCAGTAGTGAAAAAGCATACCAACGGCTGACGTCATCCCTTGCATGTCCGGTAGGAAACATCCCAGAATCCGGAGCGAGAATGATGCTCCCGGCCTTCCTCCTCGGCCCGCCTTTTCCTTGACAAATCTCGGCCATTTATTTATTCATATCCATCATGCTGCCACCTCCAATGACGTTGGGACACGTGTCGCTCAGTCGCTGCAGCGCCCCTCACCCACATGTCGCTGTTGCATGCACGTCCCGCCACGTATGTCTCCAACCGTCGCGATCGACGGTGTCCGTACGTCAGCAATGAACGGCGCTGATATCACCCTCGGCTGTTTTCTACTCCGCAAGCTGCCAAACAGGCTGAAACCGACTCCTTGTGTCGCCACGCGAGGATGAGTAAGTATGGAAGAGTTCGGTTTTTCCCTTCGCGATTGAGGATTAACGTTATGCGTCGCTCCGTGGGACCCACATGTGGCAGAGAAGTTCTGATGATTATAACCGTCTCAAATGCCAGTGATGCTCCAAATAAGCCATATTCCAATATAATTATGCTTCTAAAATGATTCTGACCATCGATTTTTGAAGTTGAATTTGAGCCATTGAAATTTTCTTTTCGGTGTTCTACGCTTATTTACGCATGGTGATATTTAGAATCGTCCGTTCATCTTGAATTTCTGATGGCGGCCTCTATAATTAATCATCCATAACATGAACGGTTACGATCATCTGATCATCTCAGCAGGTGGGGTCCGAAGTATCGACACGAATCTCGACATAGTCCAAACGTACTCCATATGGAATGAGTTCGTTTTGCCTCTGTCGCGATTGAGATACCAGCGTATGTCGCCACCCTTTGGGCCCACATGCTGAGATGGTCCAATGATTTGAACCGTCCATTTTCTTATTACTACCCATAAAGAAGCTGTTGTCCCATATTCCTATGATCAGGCTTCAATGATAGTCCTGTCTTCGATTTTTAGAGTTGAACGAGAGCCATTAGAAAGTTTATTTTTCTTGTTTTATATGATGGCCACAACCATCCTTTCAGCGTAAGTTTACTGCAGTGGTCCATATAGCATAGAGTCCCAAAAATGGATGGTTCCGATCATCGGACCACGAAGCGTGTTGGCCCCAGTGGCGATACACGCTGTATTCTAAGTCGCGACAGACGGATGGAATCGGCGAGCGGTTTCGCTGAGGAGAAATATTCTCTATGTTGAAGAAAAGAGAAACAGTAGATGAGTGTGAGAAATGAGAAATAAGCGGATATTGAAGGATTTATGGGAACCTCGACCCAGGTTTTGTACTGTGTTGTACTCGGGTTTTTTTATTCTGACATGTGGGGCCCACTGGTCCATGATTGGGTACACGGGACCATCGTTTTGTTGGGTCCCACAGATGATAGACCGTGAAGGACCATGCCCCACAAAGTGTAGCTTATATTGGAAAATGCCAGCCTCCAATCCCTGGACTTTCTAAGCCCACAAATCCAAAGGTTAGGATTGTCTCATCGCGGTGTTTGTTCGGGTTAGTGTTAGATTTTTCAAAATAAAAGAAAATTTTAGTTAGGATTCCTTTAAATTTATAAATGAAAATAAGGAGTATAGTGCCTTTTGAAGTTTTGAAACTTATTTAATCACCATTGGGTATGAATACCGCTATAAACATAGTGTTATCGTAACGCACGTTAAGCCTATTTTTAAGTAAATTTTTCTCTTTCTTTTCACCTCATGCATAACATCTGTTCTATGCAGGTTGAGATACCGTCCATCTGCAGGTTGAGTAGTTGGAGTGGTAGAGTACCGTCAAGCCTTGGCCGGTTTGTGTTTTGGGCTTTGCTACGTCCTGGCTCGGATCCTCTCAGTTCAGGTCTTCTTTGGGACTCGGACCCAGATCCGATCGGGTATGGTACATATGGATTTATCGGGCCTTGGTTTTCACTTGGGTCCGGTCAGTCGGGGATTTACACGGTTGGCCCCATCCAATGCATGGGTTTGAGACATGTGGGCCCCATATATGGGCCCATCTGATTGGGTTCGCATTTGAAACGTGGTTTTGGATCCCCAGCCTTCGTCTTGATGATTTTGCTATCCAGAAGATCCATGGCTCGTGGCCCAGATACGGTTGGAGCCCAATAGACCGCTGGTGATGTGCCCCACTTGCATAAACTGAAATAGCGTGCGTACTCTACTATCTTCATGGAGGAAAGGAAAAAGGATGACGTGTACAGCGGATGTTTCTCTCATGCTTAGATCAGAAAAACTTCGATACTCTGGAAGAGGGTGATGGATGATACGTAGGCACTTAGATATTACTTAAAAATAGCGTATGTGATATCCAATTAATTCAAATTAAACTGTCCAAATCATGGGTCCCACTAAGATGTATCATGAACCAAGATTCAGGCTTTTTTTGTTTCTATCTGACTATCCGAATAGTGTGCATTTATTGGACGGTTAAAAATAAAACATATCCAACGGCCCTATTTTAACAAGTACCTACGAATCAAAGGCTGAATCAACATTTTGGGATTGTGATTTAGGGACGGTGGGTTCCTCCATTTAATCTATCTTATTTAAGTTAGTTTTGCCAATTGATGATTTCTAAGTGCTTGTGTATCAAGTTCCATGCTCTGTAAAAGTACCAAATATCCCTCTAACGTCAGGGCCAGCCTTTTCTTCGACTGAAAAATAGGAATATTCTCTGATGCATACGTTGTTCTGGCTTTTTCGTTCGGGAATTTCATATCTAACCGTCCAATAAGCGTCTGGGAAGTCTAATATATAGGTAATGAAATAAGAGGAATCATCTAAACCTACTTTGTGCTTTAGATGGATATTTTGCATCATTTGTATGCCACTCAAGCAATTTTTTTTTTATACTAATTGCATAATTTGTATGCCACGCAATCAATTTGTTTTTACTAATTGCATAATTTATACGCCACGCAAGCAATTTTTTTGACTAATTTCTAACTGCCTGCGTATCATTTATCACAGTGTGACAGAGTATCAAAGTTTTTCTCAGTTTTGTGTAAGTCGCGATTGAGTCTCAAGGTATGAGGCTGTTGGGCTGGTGACCCAACACCAGCCAGCTAGCTGGTGTCAAGGGGCTGTGGGGCCCACCATGATGTATGTGTTTCATCAACGCCTTTCATCCATTTTTCAGCTTATTTCATTGCATAAGCCCAAAAATGAGGTAGATCCAAAGCTCAAGTGAGCCACATTATGGGAAACAGTAGGAATTAAGCGCCTACAATTGAAAACTTCTTGGGAACTTGCCGCCATGCTTATTATCCATCCGAATTGTTCATAAAGTCATGTAACCCAGATAAATGAAAAAAAATACAAATATTGGCTTGATCCAAAACTTCAATGGCCCTAGGAAGTTTTCAATGGTAGGCATTCGATCCCTAATGTTTCTTGTGACACAGTTATCTTGAGCTTTCAACCTACCTCATTTTTGGGCTCATGCCTAAAATGAGGTAGCAAACTGGGTAGAAAGCATGTATAAAAATACATACATCATTGTGGGTCCATAGGTCTTTGACTCAAGATAGCTGGTTGGGTCACCAGCCAATTCAGCATCCCCCAAGTTCAATCTTTTTTTTTTTTTTTTTTTTTTACACATGCACCCCCAACACACACACACACACTACAGTGGGATTTCACCACCTGTGGGTATTCAAACTCCAGACATTGTATTGAAACTCCTACGAGCGCCCCCCCCCCCCCCCCCCCCCACCCCCCACACACACACACACACCCACCCACCCACCCACCCACACCATAGTGGGATTTCACCACCTGTGGGTACTCGAATGAACCCAGGCCTTGTGTTGGAACTCTTGCGAGTCTACCACTGAGGCAGTGATAAGGACATGTTCCCTAAGTTCAACCTTGTTTCTCTATGTGGGGTCCACATTCACATATTTTCAATTATTAGAACTAACAATTTTATAGATTCTGTTGTGAATGTAACATGTTGTAATAGCCGATTCGGGCATACAATGATCCTCGACATTGATTTGTGGAATTTAATTTGGACTGTTCAAATTTTTTCTCCTAGTGGTCCTATGGACGCGTAGACACCTCACATTCGACTACATTGCGCGAGTTATCAATTTTCAGACAATCAACTGACTCAAATACAAAGGTAAGCAAAGATTCCAGACCAGATCTATGAATGACCGGGTCAGAAGTGGGGTGTCCACTCGCTTTGACATTCGGTTGCACGCAACCTCTGCCAAAGAGGGGCATCTGTAGACACCCCACCTTCGGCTACAATGTTGGTAGAGATAGCTGAATGAATGGAGATCCATACCCCCAAATCCCAGGTCCAAACTCAGCCAAACTCACCCTTGTAAGCCCCAATTCATAGCACAGCTCAAGCCCGAACCCAGTCGACTCACCCCTAAACATCAGCTTGAAAAATCCCCCATAAGAAAAATCAGTCCAAAACCCCCCAAAAAAAGTCAAACTTGGTGAGTCAACCCGCTGAGTCAAATCACCGAATCAACTCACTGAGTCGGTCCAGCCCCTGCACCCAGTCAACTCACCGCGCCAATCCATCTTTCAAACTTAGTCAACTCACTTGGTTTCGAGCCACAGCTTCGAAGTAGCTCCGAACCTTGAACCTCGAGCTTTTCTGCTTCAGGTTTGGGGGTTGTACGCTCTGAAGCTGGAGCAGCGCTTCCGTACGGGCGGCCCCCCAGGCTTATTTACACAAGCTGTCACTGCTCGCAGTTATAAGTACCCCCTTCCTCTCTTGTTTCAACATCCAGAAAAATCAATTTCTCATCCTTTCAACTTGAGAGCTCCGAGTCCATCTTCACCCCCTTTTAGTCAATTCCTCCACCAAGGAGAGCCCGAGTGAGAAGTGCCTAGCCCTGGTCCAGCCTAGCATGACCCTGGACCAAGCCTCCCAAGCTACCTAAGTTTCAATCTTAACCACTCAAAGCAAACCCTTGCGAACACCTCTGTCCATTTAGCTACTCTTTTATTAGCATCATCTCATTCGCATCTATTATAAGTACAACATTTACTATTCTTCCAACCCCCCTGCTTATCATATCACTGCAAGCACTTTAATTATTCAAATACACAGCATGCATCCCACATAAAGCACCTGTCAGTTCGAATGTATGCTCTGGGCTTGCCTGTTAATGGAAATCCGTCCATCAGAAACTCTTATTGTTCATACCTACATTCATACATCATATCATTCATGAGAGTATACGAGGATTAAATCAGACTTTCAAGTATTAGTTCAATTCTGTGAAGTAGAGACCGTACTTCAGTAAGGGCAGAATGAGTGCTTAACACCTTCCTACCCTGTAACCGTGATTCCTTACCTCGAATCTCTGGCCGCGGATCAAAATGAGTCATTTTAGAGAAAGGAATCTTCGAATTCCCTTCTCTAACGTTTTTACGGGGTCTAGCCGACTGTAGATTCAAAGTAACTAGCTAGTGGTGACTCTGGTCTTATACGAACTCATCCAAACACATCTAATTTAACACGACAACCGAAAAAAGACCCTCGAGAATGAGGCGAGCCAGTGGCACAACGGCGATTCGCGCACACCCCCCTTTTCGAAAGGGAAGGCCGGAGGAGCGTGGAAAGGCGAGCGTCTACAGAATGGTGACTCTACTAGGGATATGCTAGTCTACTAATCGTGATCCAACTTGAAAAAAAAATAGAATCCCTCCTGTACTTGAAAGTCAATAGTCTTCATACAATCTTATCCGCATAGCATTCTACCCATAAACAAAAAATAAAAAATCCAAAAATCCAAAAAAAAAGTAGAGCATACTTCCCCACCATTACTCCTCCAAACCAAATCACCCTGCCACGTCCAATACAAAACCCACATGGCTCTCCCATTCCCTGCCCTCAAAATACTTGAGGCTTCCTCTCCACAGTTAAATCCGAGAGAATCCATGTCAATTCATGGCATCCAAGAGTTACAACAAAACATGAAGGCCATGCAGGAAATGCTTCTCTGATTCACACAAGCCCAGGTTTCAGCAGCCAGCAATCAAGTTGGTCCAGTTCAACAACCACAAGAATCATCTCTTCCAGCCTCCAGTTCATCCCAACCACAGCTATTAGGGTTGGCGTAGGACTTTCGATACCCTCCTAATGAAGGCCCTCAATCAGAACAACCCTCGATCTCAGAGCATTTCTTTCAGTATCCTCCTGCAGACAAGAGCCATTTTCAGTTACATCCCATAATCAGAACTCCCAGTCAATTCCAACAATCTCTCCCCAAAGGGAATTCCAATCAATATCCTCTTGTGGTCAGGGTTTCTTTGCAGTCTCCCTTCTCAGCTCCAGTCCAATAAAGTCATTATAATGTGAGTAATCAACAAGCACAACTTCCTTCAGGAAAAGAATCATATGAGCATCAATGATACCAATTATTACGAAAGGGGGCCAGCTCAGGCATGGCAAGGGGCAAGATCTCTCTCATTTGGTCCCTCTGAAATCGAACAACTCTGAGAGCAGATGCAAGAGATGAAGAGAAAGTTGCAGAAGCAACAAGGGGTGGATCTTCCATCCACTAAGTTGAGGGACTTCTGTCCCTTTCCCGATGCAATGGTACCTCAAGGCTTTCAGGGTACCAAAATTTAAAAGATATGATGGAATATAGTGTCCTATAAACCACTTGAGATCATTTTGTGGTGAGCTAGATGCTGTGGTAGGACAACGACGGAGCGTTGATTCGTTTGTTTCAAAAGTCCCTGAAAGGCGATGCATTAGATTAGTACATGTCACTAGACTACCATCGAATCAAAACTTGGGAACATTTTTCTCAAACATTTGTTAATCATTTCGTGTACAATATTAACTCAACACCAAAAAGAGCGGATCTTGCTGCCCTGAGACAGAGAAATGATGAGTCATTATCAGCTTATGTTGGACGGTGGCGGGCCATGGCCGCTAGAATGAAGACTCCCATCAACAACAAGGAGTAAATCTCCATGATCGTCCACTCGGCCAATCCAAGTATTTGTGGATACCTTGTCTCACATCCATATGCAAACTTCACCCAACTCATCTGTGCCGGGGAACAAGTCGAAGCCGGAATAAGGGCTAGGATGATCTCCCCTTAGTCGGCCTCTCTTGTACAACCGATAGTGGAAGGTGAACCTACCGGATATGAAACTGATAATGATAGTATTCTCAGTCTCCCATCTAATGGAAGAAGATGATCTTGTCGCCTTTACCGAAGGTGCACTATTCCTCCCTCAGCACGGACAACCACAGCAACAACAATAGTCGAGATGGAACTCACATTTCCCTAATCAAGGTTGGCAAGGGGCGCCCCTAACTAGTACAGTTTCAAAACCTCTCATCCTATAAGGAGCATCTCCAGTCGATCTAGTCTTTACAATGCAAGGGGTACCTCCTGCCTATCCAGCTTTCATCAGCTAAGAAGAGCCTCCTCTCCAGTTTATCCATGCCATCGACTCTAGTTCAGAGTTCGAACATCTCATCCTGCAAGAGGCACCCCTGGCTATTTCAATCCCAGAGCCCATCATTATGCAAGGGGCACCTTCAGTCGATTCATTCTTCGCGTCATCACTCAGCCAGGGGCACAACCTGCCCACTCCAGCCAACCAATGGCATGACCTGCCCATTTCTCTAACAAACAACCAAGGGCACAACTTGCCTACCGCACCTGTCTATTCGACTTCTACTTCTGCCATCATCCTCCTAGAAGAAGACCCTTCCTTGAACAACATGCCACGTGCCCTAGCAGAGTTAGGGCCCAGCTTCAATTATGTGGCCACTATCGAGGAAGTCGAAGGGGAGATTGATGTCCAGGTTCTGATCGGTCCTAAAACATCAACCATCACTCTTCAGGTCTTAGACATCTCAGCTTCATTCCATCTCCTTCCCGACCAGACCTGGTTTCATAGAATCGGTGTCATCTCTTCAAATCTTCACCAAAGGATCAAGCACATCTTCAGAGATATGGCGATCACCATCATCACCGATCCCGAACAAATTCTCATGGTAGAAGCATCCAACCTTCGAGAGCCTACCATCTCAGTCATAGACGTACAACGCTCTAATGGGGAGGTCTCATACCAAAGTCTCGAGTTTCACAATGCAAATTACTTCCCTTGCGCATGTCCCATTAGATCAAGCTATGTCTTCCTTCCTGCCGAGCATCAAACCTTCTACTATCAGCTTGAATATCAAGACTCGACCCAAATCCTGGAGGTTCAAGAAGATGTAGATAGAAGAAGACTGAGATATCAGCCTACTCTGATTAGGAAATCAAAGCGCAGGAAGTATCAGAAAAAGACGGAGTCATCAAGAAGAAGGCAATCCTTGCATCTACACACAAATCCAGTCTATCAATGCAAGGGTTATCTACCCTGATGATGGGTTGGATTCTACCTTCGATGATCAAGTAAGCATTTGACTTTAATAGAGCTGCCCAAAGGAGACTCAAGTAAGGGGCAACAATTTTCCTCGATCAACTGGACCGGAGTCTTGGTCCCACCTTAGCCAGATGAACCCGAAGAGTTAGAATTCATCGGGGATGGACCAGGAGAAATCACATCCGACACCGACTCAGAGTCCAATTCCAGATCTATCATGACGTTTGGGCGCAACGATGAGGGTTGGCCTATTGATCATTTGGGCCCTGCCTCCTGAGGGGAAGGAGTGCAGGGCAGTAACAGGTTTGTAGTCCCCACGACGACCAATAAAAGCCGATAGTGCTCGGCTCCCCGAGCCGAATCAGGCAACCCTTGGTGCGCATCGCCGCCTTACTCGGGTCCTTTACAAAAAATTCAAAAAAAAAAAAAATCAGAAGATCTAAAAGCCAAAAAAACCAAATATTTCAAATTTTAAAAAAAAAATCAAAATTTCACAAAGTCTGAAAAGTTCAAAAAATTCAGATATTCACAAAATTCCAAAAAAATCAGAAAATCTTTCAAAGCCAACAAAAAAAAAAATCAGAAATCTTTTTAAAATCTCAAGCAATAAAATGCCAAGTCTGTTTGTCAAAGCACTTGAGTATGAAGTTGACTCATATGATTTCGATCTAGAGTTGGACTTTAAATTCAAGGGTCTGGATAGAGCTAATGATGGGGAAAATGATGAGTTGACTTCCGAACTAGGGAGGTCTCCTCAAAAGTTCGAACCAAAAGCCAATGTCATCTCAAAAAATTTTAAAATCCTAAACCTAGGATCTCCTGAGACCCATAAGGAAGTATGCATTGAGAATCCTTGTCCTCGAAAAATAAGCAGAGAATGATCGAATTTTTGAAGTCATGACTTCTCAATCTTGCGTCATATGAAGACTTATCCAAACTCAGTCAAAAACTCATCAAGCCTATTAAGACGATGCTGCCAAGACTATGCTTGCAATCCATACTAGAGTATGTAACTTGATGAATGATTGAAGAAACCTCTCCGCTCAATGAAGACAGATTGTTGCCAACATGTCAGAAAACACTTCAAGTGTCAGCAGCATGCACATCGGATCCATGTGTGTGCTTCGAAACTTTACAACCTGATAACGCCCCAGCTATTCCC
The DNA here is from genome assembly GCA_003013855.2 of Liriodendron chinense. Taxonomy (NCBI): domain Eukaryota; kingdom Viridiplantae; phylum Streptophyta; class Magnoliopsida; order Magnoliales; family Magnoliaceae; genus Liriodendron; species Liriodendron chinense. Next base: position 2,773,367 of record ML058570.1, on the reverse strand, counting down.
TGTACGAGGTATCTACATCAGCAGAAAGATCGACTCGACATCATCTAGCGGTCATACGCATATACTTGTGGCAGTCGATTATAACACAAAGTGGATGGAGGTAACATTCTGATCTCGCACGATAATTCTCATGAAAAATGACATCATCAATTATTAAGGGTTCCCACATGCTATCAACATCAACAATGGGATGTCCTTCGAAATCTAAGGATGGAGGGGTTCCTCGAGAAGCTTAAAATCAGAAGACAAACCTACAACTTCAAAATTTTGTTAATGTGAGTGATGATGGAGAATGAAGCCGAAGAAAGAAAAGTCATATTGGGTTTGCAGCAAGCACCGCCGCATCTATCAGACTCAAGGGGCAAGCCCTAAGAATCAGAGAAGTTCTTCCGGGAGGCACCGTTCGACTCTTCAACCTATGGGGCAAGGATCTTCCAGAGCCAATCAACGCCGACAATGTTAAAAAATCTCACAGGTAAGCCAATCCAACCTTATCAAGAGTTACATTAGTAGAGCCGAAGTCAAAGGGTCGAAGCTAAAACTTTTGAGAAATCATTTTTGTCCACCAATAAGTGTTTCAAATAAAGGGATTCAAAAGAAAAGAGAGAAGAAAAAGATAAAAAAAAAAAAAAAGAATACAAAGAAAAGAACAAAAAAAAGAAAGAAAATGGGAAGCCAAAACAAAGGCATCCGAGAAAAAATCAACCCAAAAGGAAACACAGTCATCCATCCATCAATCTCAGAAGGGTCTATAGCTAAGACCAACAGCTCTATCATTGTACCTCAGGATAAGGGCCAAAAGGCTACCATCGGCCAGCAACGACGGATTCCCGACCTCTAGTCGACGCAGTTATAAAAAAAAAAAGAGAAAATGTGTGCTTAAACAAAGAGAGCGGAGCGAAAATCCGAAAGGGCACTCCGAGTAAAAACAGTGGGCATACATCGGACTTGGTGAAAACCCAAAAGGGCGCAGAGGGTAAAAACAGCATAGCTGCCAAAGGGCAGCCAAGATCAAATATCCGGGACGTGGTGAAAATCCGACAGGGCGCCACGGACAAAAATGACAGGCAAGCCAGACGCAGCGAAAACCCGAAAGGACGTTGCAGGTAATAATGGCTAAGGAAAAGAAAAAGAAAAAAGACAAGTACATAAAAGATTCGGGCGACATGAGGATTCAACGGAAGCAAGGATGATGGCCATGAATCAAGAATTCTTTAAAGCTTTGCCCAAACTTTAGGGGAAGGATACCATTACGCACTAGTTTAAGGGGATCAGGACCCTTGGTGAATAATTAAGAAAAATGAGTATGACATCAGGCTGAGTCAAATGTTCTGATTCATACATCTAAAAGTACAAGTCCGAATCACGCATAATCAGACAAGCACTTAGCACAAATTTTCATTTCATGCATTATTTGCATACGTATATTTTCAAAAAAAAATAAAATCTTAGAGGGTTTTCAAAATAAACATCCCTTAGCCAACTCTCAGAGTGCCTCTTGCAAACGCCCTTCTCCTGGTCATTCCTCCCAAAAGGTAAGTATCTTTCCTCCTGCTCCAATACTTCAATCTTTTTGCTAAACTGCTTTCTCTCCTCACAGGTGTTGGAGCTCCATCAACCACAAAGTAATCTCATCCGCTTGTATGAGACAAGGTGCAAAGATGAGCAGTTAGTGCGTCATGGCCATTAGGATCACTATGTCAATCAAGAGCACACCAAAAGCCAAATGTAGCAAGGTAAGTATGCATTTTCAATAAAATCGGTCTCGACCTTGAACATTCAAGATGAGATCCGGGTCATTCCAAAAAAAATAAAAAAATATATACTTAAAAAAAAATTGGGTTTAAATACCTTAAACTATGTCGGGATTAACATCCCGAGAGACGTTTTAATAAAAATCGACATCGATCTTGACCACTTGGATCAAGATCTAATGACTCGATTTTTTTTTTTATAAAAAAATAAAAAAAATATACATTTCCAGCCTCTCTTGTACATAATTTTGGGTCCGAAGACCTTAAACTACACTGGGATTAATTTCTCGGGGGACTTTTCCTGCTTTCAACAAAAAATCGGTATCGACCTCGACCGCTCAGATTAAGGTTCGATAGTCTGAATCTTTTTAAAAAAATCATAAAAAGAATGTATTTTCAGCATGTACATAATTTTCGGTCTAAAGACCTTAAACTACACTGGGATTAATTTTTCGGGGGACTTTTCTTTCTTTTAACAAAAAACCGGCATCGACCTCGACCGCTTAGATCAAGGTTCAATAACCCGGATCATTTCAAAAATACCAAAAAAAATTTAAGCTTTTCATAAAAACTAGTATCAATCTCAATCACTCGAGTTGAAGTCTGGAACTTTCTCAAAATAAAAAAATTCACCATCAATTTTAACTACGCCAATCTATCCCCAGCGGTCCAAAGACCTAAAACTACACTGAAATTAACTTCTTGGGGGCTTTCTTTCCCAACCTGTCCCGGACATGGCTGACACTTGATCATACGGGTGTCCGAAATCTTTTAAATAAGTAAAGGCTGAGGCGAGCAGAACCCCATGATCCTGTTCGTGTTGAACGCACCGTGATAGACAACCTTGATTTGGAAGTCGCTGTTAAATCTGACAGATGTTCCCTGTTCCTAAAACTCATAAAGGGGATTAAGGCAGTTGGGAGGTGAAGCACACCCTCACGGAATTGTGAGCAGCATAAGACCCCAAACTGGATTGACAAAGGAAAATATGAGGATGCCTCATTTTGTGGTCGAAGGAGTCCGTCGGACGATACGTTGTGTATGTGCATTGCACATGAGGAACAGGCAACTTTGTGGGTGTGTTGATTGAAAACCCTCAAAATTTCCTCATTCTAAAATGTAAAACTACAGCACTTAACTCTGTGAGATCTGTCTTGCTTGCTGACGTAAAATGGATCGGGTGCCTTACCAGCAGTAGAAGTTGAAAATGGATGAAAATTTCATACATTTCCCTGTATTTCAGAAAAATCAGAAAATACCAAAACATTACAAAATCATCTTTCAAAATCACAAAATACTTCCCTTGTTTTCAATAAACACTGATCTTTACTCGAACCAAATATTTTCAAAATCACAAAAATATTTCCTTTTTTTTCAATAACCAATCTCCATCCTAACTACTCGGGTAAAGATTCAGACCAAATATTTACAAAAAATCATAAAAAATGTCACTATCCCCAGTACAGCACTTCAGGAGTCTCGAACTCTGCTCACTCACTTCACAGTTTGGGATGACGGATCTGATCGCCCGTAAATTGAAATCTTGACAAAAAATGGCAACCAAACGCTATCCCAATCACACCCATCCCCTAGAAGAATATCTTGAGGTTACAACTGACAACCTCCTTCATCGATCCCCATCAGCAAAGAAACGACATCTTGGGATAATGGACCTGATCGACCACGGGTCGGGATCTTGACCAACCCACTGACCAAACATCCGCATTGAAAAGAAAATCTCCAAGGAAGCACAACCCTGTAAGCAACAAGCTCAAAGTTCTCTGCATCCTCAGCGAAAGCAAAATCATTGAACTGTAAGAGAATGAGCCAAACCATGCATCCATTATCAAATATGCATCCCCATGCATCAGCATCCATCGCATCAATCATCATGTTTACCTGCTTTCAAAATAAAAGTCGGTTAGCCAAAGACCCCACAAGCATCCCTAGTGGAGGAGCGTGCAAGCCAGATTTCCTTTTCGAAAAGATAAAAAATATTATATATATTCTTATTTGCAAATAAAAACCCCACGGAGTATCACTCCCCAAAGTGGGTATCTTTTCAAAATTCAAAAAATATTTTCTCAATAGAGCGTTTGGCCTCCAAAACACTGAGAGATCTTCCATATCTCTGGGTAGGAGCCAACGCAAAAAATCAAATAAGATCCGATGTCTCGCAGTTTTCGCAGAAACCATCGGATCCAATGCACTCAAACTACGGTCGAACTGAACTCCAGTGTCAGTGTGGTTGTACCACATGCCAAGATACGAAAAGACAAAAGCTAAAAGGCTTGATCAAAGAAACCGTCTGAACGGTGGAAATGATGAATTGTAACTGTAGACACCCCACCTTCGGCTACACTGTTGGTAGAGATAGCTGGTTGAACGGAGGACCATAACCCCAAATCCCAAGTCCAAACTCAGCCAAACTCACCCTTGTAAGCCCCATTCCATAGCCCAGTTCAAGCCTGAACCCAGTCAACCCAGTCCTAAACACCACCCTGAAAAACCCCCCATAAAAAAGTCCAGTCGAAAAGACCCAAAAAAAGTCAAACTCACTGAGTCAACTCGCTGAGTTAACCCGCTGAGTCAACCCGTCGAGTCAACCCGCTGAGTCAAATCACCCAGTCAACCCACTGAGTCAACTCACTGAGTCAACCCACTGAGTCAAAACAACAATCCCGAGAACGTCCGTACGGGCGGCCCATAGCAGGCCGCCCAAACCGCCGCTGAATCCCAAGAAACGGCCGTACGGGCGGCCCATAGCAGGCCGCCCAAAATAAATTACGGGTTCTGCCACTGCCCGCTGCTATAAATACCCCTAGCCTCTTCCCATTTCAACACAATCCATTCCAATCCAGCCCGGGTCCGTTCCAAGCCCTTCTCCGCCCCTTTAGCCCATCTTTCCACCAGGGAGAGCCCGAGTGAGGAGAGCCTAGCCCTGGTCCAGCCCAGCCTGACCACTGGTCCAAGCCTCTCAAGCCATCCAAGTCTTGATCCAGCCACTCGAAGCAAACCCTTGCGACACCTCCGTCCATCCAGCTACTCTTTTTCCAGCATCATCTCATTTGCATCTAGCATAAGTGCAACATTTACTTTCCTTCCAACCCCCCTGCTTCACTACAAGCACTTTGATTACTCAAGCACACATGCATATGTCTTTATATTAAGCACCTGTCAGTTCGAGCGTATGCTCTGGGCTTGCCCGTTGTTGGAACCTGCCCATCAGAAACTCTTTCTGTTCAGACCTGCATTCATGCTTCACCATAAAACACCTTGATCATTCAAGCACACTGCATACGTCTTATATTAAGCACCTGTCAGTTCGAGCGTACGCTCTGGGCTTGCCCGTTGTTGGAACCTGCCCATCAGAAACTCTTACTGTTCAGACTCGCATTCATGCATCATGTCATCCATAAGAATATACGAGGATTAAATTAGACTTTCAAGTACTCGATCGATTCTGCGAAGTAGAGACCGTACTTCGGTACGGGCAGTGTGTGGGGTGCTTAACCTCTTCCCACCCTGTAACCGTGATCCCTTACCTTGAATCTCTGACCACAGATCAACAGGAGTCATTTTAGAGGAAGGAATCTTCGGATTCCCTTCTCTAACGTTTCTACGGGGTCTAGCCGACTGTAGATTCGAAGTAACTGGCTAGTGGCGACTCTGGTCTTATATAAACTCATTTAAACATATCCAGCTCAATACGACAACCAAACGAAGCCCTCGAGAACGAGGCAAGCCAGTGGCACAAACGGCGATTTCGCACTCACGCATCATCATCTCCTTCTTTTCCGAAAGGAAAGGGAAAGGGAGAACGACGTCGTGTGGGAGCGCGGGAGAAATCGGCGAGGGTCCACAGAATGGCGACTCCACTGGGGATAAACTAGTCCCACTAGTCGTGATCCGACTTGAAAAACGGAATCCCTCCTATACTTGAAAGTCATTAGTCCTCATACAATCTCATCTGCATAGCATTCTACCCAAAACAAAAAAATAGAAAATCCCAAAACCCAAAAAAAAAGTAGTGCATACTTCCCACCATTACTCCTCCAAACTAAATCACCCTGCCACATCCAATACAAAATCGACATGGCTCTCCCATTCCCTATACCTGAGGCTTCCTCTCCACTGTTAAACTCGAGTGAATCCATATCAATTCCTGGCATCCAAGAGCTACAACAAAGCATGAAGGCCATGCAGGAAATGCTTCTCCGATTCACACAAGCCCAGGCTTCAGCAGCCAGCAATCAAGCTGGTCCAGTTCAACAGCCACAACAAGCATCTCTTCCAGCCTCCAGTTCATCTCAACCACAACTATCAGGGGTGGCGCAGGACTTTCGATACCCTCCTAATGAAGGTCCTCAATCAGGACAACTCTCGACCTCAGGGCATTTCTTCCAGCATCCTCCTGCAAACAAGAGCCATTTTCTGTCACATCCCACAACCCAGAATCCCAGTCAATTCCAACAATCTCTCCCCAATGGGAATTCCAACCAATTTCAATATTCTCCTGTGACTGGGATTTCTTCGCAGTCTCTCTTCTCAGCTCCAGTCCAACAAAGTCCCTACAATGGGAGTAATTACCAGGCCCAACCTTCTTCAAGCAGGAATTTTAGGAGCATCAATGACACCAATTATTATGAAAGGGGGCCATCTCAATCCTGGCAAGGGACAAGATCTCCTTCATCTGGTCCCTCCGAAATAGAGCAACTCCGAGAGCAGATGCGAAAGATGAAGAGAAAGTTGCAGAAGCAGCAAGGGGTGGATCTTCCATCCACTAAGTTCAGGGATCTTTGTCCATTTCCCGATGCAATGGTACCTCAAGGCTTCCAGGTACCAAAATTTAAAAGATATGATGGGACAGGATGTCCTGTAGACCACTTACGAGCTTTCTGTGGAGAGCTTAATGCTGTGGCGGGCAATGATGGAGCACTCATCCGCTTGTTTCAAAAATCTCTGAAAGACGATGCCCTGGATTGGTACACATCATTGGACTATCATCGCATCAGGACTTGGAAGCAGCTCTCCCATGCTTTCGTCAACAGGTTCGCATACAATCTTAACATGGCACCCAGGAGAGCAGACCTCGCAGCTCTCAGGCAAAGAAGCGATGAAACATTGTCAGCTTACGTTGGACGGTGGCGGGCCATGGCCGCTAGAATGAAGACTCCCATCGACGACGAGGAGCAAATCTCCATGATCGTCCACTCGGCAAATCCAAGTATCTTCGGATACCTTGTCTCACATCCATATGCGAACTTCAACCAACTCATCCGCGCCGGGGAACAAGTCGAAGCCGGAATAAGGGCTGGGATGATCTCCCCTTGGTGGCCTCATCAGGCTTCTCCAATTCAACCGATAGTGGAAGAAGAGCCTACTGCTGAATACGAGAATGATAACGGAAGTGTCCTCATCTCCCATCCAATGGAAGAGGATGATCTTTTCACCTCTACCGAAGGTGCACTATTCCTCCCTCAGCATGGACAACCGCAGCAACAGCAACAGTCAAGATGGAACTCACAGTTCCCTAATCAAGGTTGGCAAGGGGCACCCTTAACCAGTCAGGTTTCAGAACCCCTCATCTTGCAAGGGGCATCTCCAGTCGATCCAGTCTCCTCAATGCAAGGGGCACCTCCTGCCTATCCAGCTTTCACCAGCCAAGAAAAGCCTCCTCTCCAGTTTATTCGTGCCATCAACTCTATTTCAGAGTTCGAACCTCTCATCATGCAAGGGGCATCCTCAACTATTTCGATCCCAGAGCCCATCATCATGCAAGGGGCACCTTCAGTCTTCGCACCCATTTCTAACCATGGGCACATTCAGCCCATCTCAGTCAACCAAGGGGACAATCTCCCTAACGCAGCATCAGCAAACCAGGGGCACAACCTGCCCGTCTCAGCAATAGTCAGTCAGGGGCACAGTTTGCCCACTCCAGCTTACCAGGGGCAAAGCCTGCCCGTTTCTCAAGCAAACAACCAGGGGCACAACTTGCCCACCGCACCTGTCTATTCGGCTTCTACTTCAGCCATCGTCCTCCAAGAAGAAGACCCTTCCTCGGACAGCATGCCACATGCCCTAGCAGAATTAGGGCCCAGCTTCAATTATGTGGCCACTATCGAGGAGGTCGAAGGGGAGATCGATGTCCAGGTTCTGATCGATCCAAAAACATCAACCATCACTCTCCAGGTCTTGGACATCTCAGCTTCATTCCATCTCCTTTCTGATCGGACCTGGTTTCACAGAATCGGTGCCATCTCTTCAAATCTTCACCGAAGGGTCAAGCACATCTTTGGAGATAGGGCGATCACCATCATTACCGATCCCGGACAATTTCCCAAGGTAGAAGCATCCAACCTTCGAGAGCCTACCATCCCAGCCATGGACGTACAACACTCTAATGGGGAGATCTCATACCATCACAATGCAAATTACTTCCCTCGCGCATGTCCCATCGGATCGAACTACGTCTTCCTTCCTGCCGAGCGTCAAACCTTCTACTATCAGCTCGAATATCAAGACTCGACCCAAATCATGGGAGTTCAAGAAGATATGGATAGGAGAGGACTACGATATCAGCCTACTCTGATTCAGAAATCAAAGCATAGAAGTATCAAAAGAAGACGAGGTCGTCAAGAAGAAGGCAATCCCTGCATTTACACACCAATCCAGTTCATCAATGCAGGGATTATCTATCCTGATGATGGGCTGAATTCCACCTTCGATGATCAAGCGAGTAGATTGAGTCTGATAGAGTTGCCCAAAGAAGACTCAAGCAAGGGGCAGAAATTTCCCCCGATCGACTGGACTACCGTCCTAGTCCCACCTCAGCCGGATGAACCTGAAGAGCTGCAATTCATCGGGGACGAACCAGGAGAAGTCGCTTCCGACACTGACTCGGAGCCCAATTCCAGATCTATCCTGATGTTTGGGCGCAACGATGAGGGTTGGCCTACTGATCCCTCTGGCCCTGCCTCCTGAGGGGAAGGAGTGCAGGGCAGTAACAGGTTTGTAGTCCCCATGACGGCCAATAAAAGTCGACAGTGCTCGGCTCCCCGAGCCGAATCAAGCAACATCTGGTTCACATCGCCGTCTTGCTCGGGTCCTTTACAAAAAAAAATTTCAAAAAAAAAAAAATCAGAAGATTCAAAAACCCAAAACACCAAATATTTCAAAAAAAAAAAATCAAATTTTCACAAAGTCCAAAAGTTCAAAAAAATTCAGATATTCACAAAATTCCAAAAAAACCAGAAAATCTTTGAAAGCAAAAAAAAAAAAGAAATCTCTTTTTCAATAAAGTATCAAGTCTGTCTGTCAAAGCACTTGAGTATGAAGTTGACTCATATGATTTCAATCTAGAGTTAGATTTCAAACTCAAGGGTTTGGACAAAGCCAAATGATGTGGAAAATGATGAGCTGACTCCTAAACTAAGAGGGTCTCCTCGAAAGTTCGAACCAAAAGCCAATGTCATCTCAAAAAAATTTCAAAATTATAAACTTAGGATCTCCTGAGACTCATAAGGAAGTGTGCATTAAGAATCCTTGTCCCTGAAAAATAAGCAGAGAATGATCGAATTTTTGAAGTCATGACTTCCCAATCTTGCGTCCTATGAAGACTTATCGATCAAAAACTCATCAAGCCTATCAAGAAGATGCTGCGAAGACTATGCTTGCATTCCATGTTGGAGTGTGCGACTTGACGAATGATCGAAGAAACCTCACGGCTCGATGAAGACAGATTGTTGCCAACATGTCAGAAAGCACTTCAAGTGTCAGCAACATGCACATCGGATCCATGTGTGTGCTTCGAAATTCTTCAACCTGATAACGCTCCAGCTATTCCCTGTACGAGGTATCTACATCAGCAGAAAGATCGACTTGGCATCATCTAGCAGTCATACACATATACTTGTGGCAGTCGATTACAGCACGAAGTGGATGGAGATAATATTCTAATCTCGCACGATAATTCTCATGAAGAATGACATCATCAATTGTTAAGGGTTCCCACATGCTATCAACATTGGCAATGGGATGTCCTTCGAAATCTAAGGATGGAGGAGTTCAAGAAACTTAAAATCAGAAGACAGACCTACGAGTTCAACTCAAAATCCCGTCAACGTGAGTGCTGATGAAGAATGAAGCCGAAGAAAGGAAAGTCATATCGGGTTTACAACAAGCACCACCGCATTTATCAGACTTAAGGGGGACAAGGCTTAAGGATCAGAAAAGTTCTCCCAAGAAGCGCCCTCAGGCTCACCAACATGAGAGGAGTGGATCTTCCTGAGCTAATCAACGCCGATAACGTGAAAATCTCTCACAGGTAAGCCAATCCAACCTCATCAAAAGTTACATTAGTAGAGCTGAAGTCAAGAGGTCAAGGCTTAGACCTCTGAGAATCCCTTCCCGTCCATCAATAAGTGTTCCAAATAAAGGGTTCAAAAGCCAAAAAAAAAAAAAAAAAAAAAAGAATGTTGCAAAAAAAAAAGGGGGTGTAAAAAAAAAAAAAAAAAAAAGGGGCACACAACCCATAAAAAAAAAGAGAGAAGAAGAAGAAGAAAGAAAGAAAGAAAGAAAGAAAAAGAAAAAAAATCGACCCAAAAGAAACACATCTATCCATCCATCCATCTCAAAAGGGTCTGTAGCTAAGGCCGACAGCTCTGCCATTGTAACTTAAGATAAGGGCCGAAAGGTTACTATCGGCCGGCAACGACGGATTCCTGACCTCTGGGCGCCGCAGTTATCCAAAAAAAAAAAGAAAAAAAAAGGAAAAAAAAAAGAGATGTGTGCCTAAACAAAGAGGGCGGAGTGAAAACCCGAAAGGGCGCTCCGAGTAAAAACAGTGGGCACATAGCGGACTTGGTGAAAACCCGAAAGGGCGCCAAGGGTAAAAACAGCATAGCTGCTAAGGGGCAGGCAAGATCAAATACCCGGGACGTGGTGAAAACCCGAAAGGGCGCCACGGGCAACAATGACGGGCAAGCCGGACGCAGTGAAAACCCGAAAGGGCGTTGCGGGTAATAATGGCTAAGAAAAGAAAAAGAAAAAAAAAGAGAAAAAAAAAGCAGGTACATGAGAAATCCAAGCGACATGAAGATTCAATGGAAGCAAGGATGGCGGCTATGAGTCAAGAATTCTTTCAAGATCTGCCCAAATTCTAGGGGGAGGATACCATTGCGCACTATCTTAAGGGGACCAGGACCCTTGGTGAATAATTAAGAAAATCGAGTATGACATCAGGCTGAGTCAAATATTCTGATTCCTATATCTAAAGGCACAAATCCGAATCACGCATAGACAGATAAGCACTTGACATAAATTTTTACTTCATGATTTACATATATTTTCCAAAAAAAAAAATCATTTTTCCTTATTTGCAAAAAAAAAAAAAAAAAAAAAAAAAACTTACAGGGCTTTCAAAATAAACATCCCCCAGCCAACTTATGGAGTGCCTCGTACAAGCGTCTTTCTCCCGATCATTCCTCCCAGAAGGTAAGTATCTCTCTTCCTGCCTTGATGCTTCAATCCTTTTACTAAAGTGTTTTCTCTCCTCACAGGTACCAGAAGGTAATCTAAGATCAGCCCATCAATGTGCATCATGACCCCATCATCACCATCGATCACATCATCCATGTGGTCCACACTCAAAGGATGCATAGCCTCACCATGTCCCATCTCCCCATCCCATCCATACCATCCATCTCTCCCATAATCAATGTCCCATTCAAATCAGGAATTTCAGCATGGCTGCCATTAATGGGGCCATTCAAAGCTCCACCAGCTACCATCTCTAGCCCCTCATCAATGCCCCCATTCAATGCCCCATCTCCACCATCCATTAAAGAAATTCCACCATCATTAAAGCCTGCACCACCTCCTGGAATGTGGGACCCATCATGAACAGTCCCTACAGCCCTTGAATCTTCACCATCCATTGTTTGAGAGAGGACAAAGTGAGAAGAAGACAAAAAGAGAAGAAAGGATGAGACAAAGAGAGGAAACATGGCTGGAATCGAAAGGCCTGTTACAGAGAATGTGGGGACAGCAGCAACAGACAACAGGGGATGTCCGAACCCGAGCCAGCCCAAGCCGCTCAAGAGGCGAGCCTTGGGCGGCCCGCCGTGGGCCGCCCGTACGGACACGCTCCCTCTCTCTCCGCGGGATTGGCTCCACAGTCGTTGGTAGGTGAGGCTGATAGTCCACGTCAGCAGATGTCGCTCCATGGGCCGCCCAAGGTTCCGGTCCACTCCAGATTTCGATTGAGGCTGATCAAGATCATATAAAAGGTGCTCCACCGGTCCAATCATGAAGCAATGCGGCCAGAACATGGCTGATCAAGTCAAAGAGAAGGAAAGGTGATCAAGTGGGGGCCACAAGCAATCTGAGCCATTCAAAGACTAGATCATCATGATCTAAACCATGTAAAAGCTCACATGGGTCATCAAATAGCAAGATCAAGGGTTTGATCATCAAGAGAAGGGCCAGAATCCAAGATCTGATCATCAAGTGGGCCCACAAGGCCAAATCAAGCAATCTGAGTCGTTCAAGTCATCATCCACACCATGAGAAGCCTTCTTAGCCTCACAAAACATCAAGGATAGGTGCTCCAAAGCAAAGCTGAGGTCTATAAAGGGCCCACGGGGCCAATTCAAGCAATTCAAACCATTTAAATCACAATCAACCCCGTCAGAAGCTAAATAAAGCAAGGTAAGTATGCCCAACCCCAAAAATTGGTCCGAAGACCTTAAACTACGTCGGGATCAAGATCCCGAGGGATTGTCAATAAGACCGGCATCAGTCTTCTTCAAGATCTGGTGGCTCCGGACATTTTCAGAAAACCAAAAAAATATATACATCACTTGTACAGTTTCTGGTCCGAAGACCTTAAACTACGTCGGGATCAAGATCCCGAGGGATTTTTAATAAAAATGGGTATCGATCTCGACCATCAAAATCAGAATCGATGACCCAGAATTTTTTCCAAAAAAAGAAAACAAAAAATGTCTTTCCTCTTTTAAAGTTTTGGGTCCGAAGACCTTAAACTACGTCGGGATCAACGTCCCGAGAGATTTTTAATAAAAACCAACATCGATCCCAGCCTTTCAGGCCAAGATCTGATGATCTGGATCATTTCGAAAAAAAAAAACAAAAAAAATATATTACCAGCCCCGCTTTTAAAGTTTTGGTCCGAAGACCTTAAACTACGTCGGGATCGACATCCCGAGAGATTTTCAATAAAAACCGGCATCAGTCTGGATTGTCCGTCCGCTGATACCGGACATTTTTCCAAAAACAAAAAAACATGTTTGCCCCTCTTTTGTACAGTTTCATGGTCCGAAGACCTTAAACTACACTGGGATTAATTTCTCGGGGGACCTTTCTCGCTTTCAACTAAAAACCGGCGTCGGCCTCGACCGTTGGGATCATGGTTCGATAACCCGGATCATCTCAAAAATACCAAAAATATTTTAAAGCTTTCCATAAAAACCAGCGTCAATCTCGATTACTCGAGTTGAAGTCTGGAACTTTTTCAAAACAAAAAATATATATACAATATAAAACAAAAAAAGTTTTCACCACCAGTTTCGATCCACCAATTCATCCCCAGTGGTCCGAAGACCTAAAACTACACTGGGATTAACTTCTCGGGGGCTTTCTTTCCTAACCTGTTCCAGACATGGCTGACACTTGATCGTACGGGTGTCTGGAATCTTTTAAACAGGTAAAGGCTGAGGCGGGCAGAACTCCGCAATCCTGTTCGTGTTGAACGCACCGTGATAGACAACCTTGAGTTGGAAGTCGCTGTTGAAGCTGACGGATGTTCCCTGTTCCTAGAACTCATGAAGGGGATTAAGGCTGTTGGGAGGTGAAGCTCACCCTCACGGAATTGTGAGCAACGTAAGACCCCAAACTGGATTGACTAAGGGAAATGTGAGGATGTGGCTCATCTTGTGGCCGAAGGAGCCCGTCGGACGATACGTGGTCTATGTGCATTGCACATGAGGAACAGGCAACTTTGTGGGTGTGTTGACTGAAAACCCTCAAAATTCCCTCATCCGAAGATGTAAAACTACGGCACTTAACTGTGTGAGACTCGTCTTGCTCGCTGACGTAAAATGGATCGGGTGCCTTACCAGCAGTAGAAGCTGGAAGTGGATGGAAATTCCATATCTTTTCCCTGCATTTCAGAAAAATCACAAAATACAAAAACATTGCAAAATCATCTCTTCAAAAATCACAAAAATATTTCCATCAAATATCTGCAAAAATCACAAAAATATTTCCCTTGCTTTCAATCAAAATATTTCAAAAATCACAAAAATATTTCCTGTATTTTCAATAACCAATCTCTATCCTGATCGCTCAGGTAAAGATTCGGACCACATATTTACAAAAAAATCACAAAAATTAGCATCCCCAGCACTACAATTCAGGAGTCTTGAACTCCGCTCACTTCACAGTATGGGATGACGGATCCAATCGCCCGCAAATTGGAATCTTGACCAAAACGGGCAACCAAACACCATCTCAATCACATGTATGCCCAGAAGAACATCTTGAAGTCAGATGATATCCTCGTACTTTCTCATTAGCAAAGAAACAGCATCTTGGGACGATGGACCTGATCGACCACGGGTCGGGATCTTGACCAACCCGCTGTCCAAACCTCCGTATCAAAAAGAAAAATCCCCAAGGGAAGCACAACCCTGTAAGCAATAAGCTCAAAATTCTCTGCATCTCCAGCAAAAGCAAAATCATCAAACTGAAAGAGAATGAGCCAAAGCCATGCATTCATCATGCATCTCCATGCATCAGCATCCATCGCATCAATCATCATGTTTACCTGCTTTCAAAATAAAAGTCGGTTAGCTAAAGACCCCACAGGCATCCCTAGTGGAGGCACATGCGAACCAGATTTTCATTTCAAAAAGACAAAAAAATATTTCTATTTGCAAATAAAAACCCCACGGAGTATCACTCCCCAGAGTGGGTGACTTTTCAAAAATCCAAAAATGTTTTCCAGTAGAGCGTTCTGCCTCCAACACGCTGGGAGATCTTCCATATCTCTGGGTAGGAGCCGACGCAAAAATCAAATAAGATCCGATGTCTCGCGGTTTCTCCGGAGACCATCGGATCCAATGCACTCAAAGTATGATCGAACTGAACTCCAGTGTCAGTGCGGTCGTGCCACATGCCAAGATACAAAAAGATGAAAGCCAAAAGGCTCGGTCACAGAAACCATTTGAACAGGTGGAAACGATGAATTGTAACCCAAGTATCAAAATCAGCAGATTGGGTGGAAAGAGTTCACTCGCACATACCTAGGCGTGGATGCCTGAAGTACCTTGACTGAGTCCAAGTCGGCGTAGTAGAATCCCGTAAGACTATCGGACGCAGGGCGTCTAACCACTTTGACAGTCAAGCGAAATAAGTACTCCTGGAGTGATCTGGGAAAACATCAAACATCACACAATCAGTCTCAGGGTCAGCATCCTCGTAAGACTAACGGACGCAGAGGCTCTGCTGTACCTTTCCGATGTTAGTACCGATCGGGAATGGAAGGGTTGCGATTGGGTACCCAGGTTGCAGCAAACTGCAGGGACAATCGCAACGTTTTCTCCAAACTCTCGCGGTATGTGCGAGTTATCAATTTCCAGACAATCAACTGACTCAGATACAAGGGACAACAAAGATTCCAGACCACAATCAAGGAAAGAATGAATTGCAAACTAAGCATCGAAACCAGCAGATTGGGTGGAAAAGCCCACCCGCACATACCTAGGCGTGGATGCCTGAAGTACCTTGACTGAGTCCAAGTCGGCGTAGTAGAATCCCGTAAGACTATCGGACGCAGGGCGTCTAACCACTTTGACAGTCAAGCGAAACAAGTACTCCTGGAGTGATCTGGGAAAACATCAAACATACAATCAATCACAGGGTCAGTAACCTCGTAAGACTGTCGACGCGGAGGCTCTGCTGTACCTTTCCGGTGTTAGTACCGATCAGGAATGGAAGGGTTGCGATTGGGTACCCAGGTTGCAGCGCATGCAGGGACAATCGCAACGTTTTCTCCAAATTCCCGCGGTATGTGCGAGTGAGCGATCTCCAAACGATCAACTGGCACAGATGCAAAAGCAAGCAAAGATTTCAGAACATGATCTATGAATGACCGGGTCAGAAGTGGGGTGTCCACTCGCTTTGGCATTCGGTTGCATGCAACCTCTGCCAAAGAGGGGCATCTGTAGACACCCCACCTTCGGCTACACTGTTGGTAGAGATAGCTGGTTGAACGGAGGACCATAACCCCAAATCCCAAGTCCAAACTCAGCCAAACTCACCCTTGTAAGCCCCATTCCATAGCCCAGTTCAAGCCTGAACCCAGTCAACCCAGTCCTAAACACCACCCTGAAAAACCCCCCATAAAAAAGTCCAGTCGAAAAGACCCAAAAAAAGTCAAACTCACTGAGTCAACTCGCTGAGTTAACCCGCTGAGTCAACCCGTCGAGTCAACCCGCTGAGTCAAATCACCCAGTCAACCCACTGAGTCAACTCACTGAGTCAACCCACTGAGTCAAAACAACAATCCCGAGAACGTCCGTACGGGCGGCCCATAGCAGGCCGCCCAAACCGCCGCTGAATCCCAAGAAACGGCCGTACGGGCGGCCCATAGCAGGCCGCCCAAAATAAATTACGGGTTCTGCCACTGCCCGCTGCTATAAATACCCCTAGCCTCTTCCCATTTCAACACAATCCATTCCAATCCAGCCCGGGTCCGTTCCAAGCCCTTCTCCGCCCCTTTAGCCCATCTTTCCACCAGGGAGAGCCCGAGTGAGGAGAGCCTAGCCCTGGTCCAGCCCAGCCTGACCACTGGTCCAAGCCTCTCAAGCCATCCAAGTCTTGATCCAGCCACTCGAAGCAAACCCTTGCGACACCTCCGTCCATCCAGCTACTCTTTTTCCAGCATCATCTCATTTGCATCTAGCATAAGTGCAACATTTACTTTCCTTCCAACCCCCCTGCTTCACTACAAGCACTTTGATTACTCAAGCACACATGCATATGTCTTTATATTAAGCACCTGTCAGTTCGAGCGTATGCTCTGGGCTTGCCCGTTGTTGGAACCTGCCCATCAGAAACTCTTTCTGTTCAGACCTGCATTCATGCTTCACCATAAAACACCTTGATCATTCAAGCACACTGCATACGTCTTATATTAAGCACCTGTCAGTTCGAGCGTACGCTCTGGGCTTGCCCGTTGTTGGAACCTGCCCATCAGAAACTCTTACTGTTCAGACTCGCATTCATGCATCATGTCATCCATAAGAATATACGAGGATTAAATTAGACTTTCAA
The DNA here is from genome assembly GCA_003013855.2 of Liriodendron chinense. Lineage (NCBI taxonomy): Eukaryota > Viridiplantae > Streptophyta > Magnoliopsida > Magnoliales > Magnoliaceae > Liriodendron > Liriodendron chinense. The sequence continues at coordinate 2,756,256 of ML058570.1, read as the reverse complement.
GTACTCGATCGATTCTGCGAAGTAGAGACCGTACTTCGGTACGGGCAGTGTGTGGGGTGCTTAACCTCTTCCCACCCTGTAACCGTGATCCCTTACCTTGAATCTCTGACCACAGATCAACAGGAGTCATTTTAGAGGAAGGAATCTTCGGATTCCCTTCTCTAACGTTTCTACGGGGTCTAGCCGACTGTAGATTCGAAGTAACTGGCTAGTGGCGACTCTGGTCTTATATAAACTCATTTAAACATATCCAGCTCAATACGACAACCAAACGAAGCCCTCGAGAACGAGGCAAGCTAGTGGCACAAACGGCGATTTCGCACTCACGCATCATCATCTCCTTCTTTTCCGAAAGGAAAGGGAAAGGGAGAACGACGTCGTGTGGGAGCGCGGGAGAAATCGGCGAGGGTCCACAGTAACCCAAGTATCAAAACCAGCAGATTGGGTGGAAAGAGTTCACCCGCACATACCTAGGCGTGGATGCCTGAAGTACCTTGACTGAGTCTAAGTCGACGTAGTGGATCTCTATTAAGACTACATGGATGCAGGGCATCTAACCACTTTGACAGTCAAGCGAAACAAGTACTCCTGGAGTGACCTGGGAAAGCAACGAACAATTAATCACAGGGTTGGTAACCTCGTAAGACTATGATGGACGCAGAGGCTCTACTGTACCTTTCCGATGTTAGTACCGATCGGGAATGGAAGAGTTGCGATTGGGTACCCAGGTTGTAGCTCATGCAGGGACAATCGCAATGTTTTCTCCAAACTCCCGCGGTATGTGCGAGTTATTAATTTCCAGACAATCAACTGACTTAAATACAAAGGCAAGCAAACATTTCAGACCACGATCTATGAATGATCGAGTTAGAAGTGGGGTGTCCACTCGCTTTGACATTCGGTTACACGTAACCTTTGCCAAAGAGGGGCATTTGTAGACACCCCACCTTCGGCTACAATGTTGGTCGAGATAGCTGAATGAATGGAGATCCATACCCCTAAATCCCAGGTCCAAATCCAGCCAAACTCACCCTTATAAGTAGGGCTGTCAACAGCACGGATCTTGATCCGTATCCGATCCATATCTGATCCGATTTAATCGGATTCGGATCAATAATCGGGTAATCTGGTTGGATACGGATACCCAAAGATGATTTGTTTAATATTCGGGTCGGATTCGGATCGACTGTGATCCGGCCCGTTAAGGACCCGATCCGATTAAAGATAGTATATAAAATAATAAAAGTAGGTTTCAATGGGCCGGGCAGGCCTGAAAATCATAATATTCGGATATCGGGTCATATCATATTCGGATCGGATACGGATTTCGAAAATATCTAAACGGGTCGAGTTCGGATCATACAATTGTGATCCGACTCGGATTCGGGTCGGATTCGGGTCGGATATATCCTTAAACGGATCGGATACAGATCAGGGATGATCCGGCCCGTATCCGACCCGTTGATAGCCCTACTTATAAGCCCCAATTCATAGCACAACTCAAGCTTGAACCAAGTTGACTCACCCCTAAACATTAGCCTGAAATAAGAAAAATCAGTAAAAAAAAAAAAGTTAAACTTGGTGAGTCAACCCACTGAGTCAACTCACTGAGTCAGTGCGAGTTATCAATTTTCAGACAATCAATTGACTCAAATACAAAGGCAAGCAAAGATTCCAGACCACGATCTATGAATGACCGGGTCAGAAGTGGGGTGTCCACTCGCTTTGACATTCAGCTGCACGCAACCTCTGCCAAAGAGGGGCATCTATAGACACCCCACCTTCGGTTATAATGTTGGTAGAGATAGCTGAATGAATGGAGATCCATACCCTCAAATCCCAGGTCCAAACCCAGCCAAAGTCACCCTTGTAAGCCCCAATTCATAGCACAGCTCAAGCCTAAACCCAGTCGACTCACCCCTAAACATTAGCTTGAAAACCCCCCCCATAAGAAAAACCAGTAAAAAAACCTCAAAAAAGGTCAAACTTGGTGAGTCAACCCTCTGAGTCAACTCACTGAGTCAGTCTAGCCCCTGCACCCAGTCAACTCACCGTGTCAATCTATCTTTCAAACCTAGTCAACTCACCTGGTTTCGAGCCACAGCTTCGGAGTAGCTCCGAACCTCGAATCTCGAGCTTTTCTGCTTAAGGTTCGGGGGCCGTACGCTCCGAAGCTGTAGCAGCGCGTCCGTACGGGCGGCCCTTAGGGGGACGCCAAAGCTTATTTACACAAGCTGCCACTGCTCGCAGTTATAAATACCCCCCTCCTCTCTTGTTTCAGCATTTTGAAAAATCCATTTCTCATCTTTCCAACCCGAGAGCTTTGAGTCCATCTCCACCCCCTTTTAGTCCATTCCTCCACCAAGGAGAGCCCGAGTGAGAAGAGCCTAGCCCTGGTCCAGCCTAGCCTGACCCTGGTCCAAGCCTCCTAAGCTACCTAAGTCTCAATCTTAGCCACTCGAAGCAAACCCTTGCAACACCTCCGTCCATCTAGCTACTTTTTTATTAGTATCATCTCATTCGCATGTAGTATAAGTGCAACATTTACTATTCTTCTAACCCCCTTGCTTATCATATCACTACAAACACTTTGATTATTCAAACACACAACATACATCCCGCATAAAGCACCTGTTAGTTCGAGTGTATGCTCTGGGCTTGCCTGTTAATGGAAATCCACCCATCAGAAACTCTTACTGTTCAGACCTACATTCATGCATCATATCATTCATGAGAGTGTACGAAGATTAAATCAGACTTTCAAGTATTAGTTCGATTATGTGAAGTAGAGACCATACTTCGGTATGGGCAGAGTAGGTGCTTAACACCTTCCCATCCTGTAATCGTGATCTCTTACCTCGAATCTCTGGCCGCAGATCAAAATAAGTCATTTTAGAGGAATGAATTTTCAGATTCTCTTTTCTAACGTTTCTACGGGGTCTAGCCGACTGTAGATTCAAAGTAACTGGCTAGTGGTAACTCTAGTCTTATACGAACTCATCCAAACATATCCAATTTAACACGACAACCGAAAAAAGGCCATCGAGAACGAGGCGAGCCAATGGCACAACGGTGATTCGCGCATACCCTCCTTTTCGAAAGGGAGGGCCAGAGAGCGCGGAAAGACGAGTGTCCACAGGACGCTAGATCCCAAGGGGGATCTTGCTCATGCGCCGTTGTGTCTTCGAGTTAAGTGCGAGTAATTGGTAGGGGTGACAGGTCTTACTAGAGTCATAACTAGCTAATTACTCTCATTTTACAATCGGTTATACCTTGTAGAAACATTAGGAGGAAGAACACAAAGGTTCTTGATCGTAAAATGACTCATTGAGCTGCGACCGAAAATTCTAAGTAAGGGACTACGGTTACAAAGAGGGAAGGTGTTAGATACTCTCTTTGCCCATACAAATGTACGGTATCTACTTTACAGGATAAAATTGACTATTAGGGATTAAGATAAGTTCATGTGTATTGGAGATGCTAAAGTGTGTGTAATGTTGTGTCAATGCACCCTCGTCGCCAAGCAGTAGCCTGGGTTAGATAAATCTATCATAACTTAATTGCTTGTCGAAGTGGAATAATAATTGGTTAACCTAAGCTTTAATGTGTAGAATTCGATAACTTGGCAAGCCACATAGCATACATATGAGTCGATTGGGTGTGAATGTTATACAATGTGGTGCAATGCCAATGCGCGGGTGTGTGAAATATTGTGTTGATGCACCATCACCGTCGAGCGGTAGCCCAGGTTAAATAAATCTATCCTGACTCACTTACTTGTCGAAACAGAATAATAGCCGGTCAACTTAAGCTTTGATGGACATGATTCGATAACTCGGCAAGTTACAGAACATACACTCGAGGTGACTGAGCGTGAATGCTATGTAACACTAATGCATATGATGAGCAGGATGGGTGAGAATAGAGTAGATATTGCCTAATACTTATGTAGGAATAGATGAAGCTAACAAAGGTTGGAAGGTATGATGATTTTTTTTTTTTATCGTAAGGGTCGGATTGGGTAGCTTGGATTGAGGTTTTAGTTGCTCAGGTACCTAAGCCTTTGGGCTAGACTCGACTAACATAGGCTGGACTCTCTTCTATTGCACGTTCCTTTTCTCAATGGAAAGATGATATGTTAGGGTTTTTCCTTGAATGGAGAGGGCTTGTAAATGGAAAGGTGTGTGAGATTTTTTGTGATGCTTGAAATGAGAAGGAAATGGGGCTATTTATAGCCCCAAGCTCTATTTTTCCTGTAATTATTGGCAAGTCTAAGGTTGAAAAGAGTTTGGATGACCTAGATTTGAGATTGCCATACGGTAACATCTCAATGGTTAGATTAGATGGCATGGATCGTAATTTTGGGACAAGGCAAAGGCACCAAAGTCCTTTTAGTTCTCCACATGATTACACCATGCAAAAGAGAAACTCCACCTGCGTTGCACATCTCCCTGTCAGAGTAGGGTAGTTGCCAAATGGTAGGTGGCACCTAGGGTACCGCCCAAGCCACAAGGAATCCCTGCTTTGGTAGGTGAGCACCCATACACATGCAGATGCTCTATTTCCTTTAGTGTTTGGTTGCCGGTGTTTTGGATTTTTAATAGGCTTAGTCTTGGGTTGGTTTTGGGCTTGATCTGATCAATTGAGTAAGTTGATTGAATTAGTTGACTGGGTTAGTTGACTCAGTGAGTCAAGCCAATTTGATTAGGTTGAGTTTAGCTAGGTTTGACTGGGTTGATTGGTCCAACTCCATGAACTTGTCCTTCGGCCCGGGGTGAGGTATCTATACGCCCATATCCAGCTATACAGTTCACGTGTGGGTACTATAGCTTCAGTATTTTACGTTCTCACTTTAGCTCTCCTGAGATGGACGACTCTTATTATCTGACAATCTGCATGTAGGGCCCATGAGGCGGCCACTGTTGAGCGTTGGGAAGTCGCAACTTTCTCTCGATGTCCTCAACTGGACGGTTGCGTTCATTGGACCACTCAGCTTAAGCGACAGAGGCAAAACGAACTTAGAGCTTACTGAACTCGCGCAACTCAACCACCCAAAAAATGGCCTGCTTGTAAGTTAATTCCGACCGTCCAAATTGTAGATCGCACTTAGGATGGCGCATAGCCAGCAATTACATTGGTTTAGCGGCCACAACCGTTCAATTGTCGGCCGCAAGATAGATGAAGATATCAAGGGTCCAAATTCAAAAGGCAAAATTAGATAGTTAAAATGTGAATTTCAAGCCGTGCTCCATCCACAGTTGGGCTTCGAATGGATTTACTTGCATGCCTGATGTACGGTTGAGATTTGTTTAACAAGTTAGGTGCATGGCACATGTTTATCACACCATCTTGGCGTGATAAACATGTGGCACACATGCAAAACCATCCACACAAGCGGGATTTGATTGGCCACGTACGTGCTGTGGTTAGAAATGGCTCTTGACGAAGATGTTTGGAAGTTTCAATGAGTATAGCAGAGCGCCTATCTTTAACAAGCAGCACGTCACCCAATCAAATTCCATCATCCAATTCACACTTGTAATTTTAGTGCATGCTGTGTTTAAAATTTGCACTGACCATGCAAACCTAACCGTCCACTTGGTGTCTATCCAATGAATGATTAAAAATAAAATGATGAGCGGTCCAAATTTAGTGAAAAAAATGGAATAAAAAAAATTTCAATCACACACATCCAGATTGAGCACGGCCTGACCCTGTTGAGCTAAGCCCAAGGCTTTTTAGCCCAATTGGGTCTAGGGTCGGCAGTGCCCGGCTCATTGCCCCCAGCAATTAAGGACAATCCATTTGTGAACTCAGATACCTAACCGTTTTTGTTTGAACCATCGTTTGAATGGTGGCTAATTAGGTCTGATAGATAGCACTGAGTGACCGTGTCAAATGTCTCCCTTTCAAGAAATGACTCTGTCAAATGTCAATGCACAAGAGTCACAGCTACACGGGTATTAGGTAGTTTTATCTTATTTTAATCTACATTAGCTGGGGGTAGGTGTCGACTCAGTTAGTTGACTTTTGGATCTCCGGCTTGTGTCAATCCAGCCCATTCAAATCATGGCCCACAATCATCCTGATCTGGACCATTGGATTGGTGGCCTGATGGAAAGTAAAATGAAAGTTGTAACTTGGGTCATCTATAATGGGCCAAGGGCAGGATCATATAGATTTGTACTGATTTCTATGAGCCTTGCTACCTGAACGGTTCACATTCAATGTAAAGTCCCTTGGTCGACCGAGGCCATCTACGGTAGAGAATGATCTTGAAAATGAAGAACAAACTACGAATCAAATGTACACTGGGCTGAACTTGGCGTGTTAGTCGTATGACGTCAGCTCTGTTCATCGGGTACGTCCGATCCAAGACTCAGGAGCAGAACACACGCGAGCAATGTAAAGTCACACGTGAACGAAGCTGCACAGGGTTGCAAAGAATACACAAGGTATGGTGGGCCCAACACGAAACCTATGGTTGCGGTCTCTCCGTATTAGTTGATCTTCATCTAGTTTTGTTGTTTGTAACGGTTTAAGTCACGCAATGTATCTGCCTCGATATAAGCATCTGGTGGGGCACATTTGTGGGGGCGATCATGATGTATATGTTTTATCCACGCTGCTCATCTATCTTGAAAGATAATTTTAAGGGCATGAACCCAAAAAATGAGGCAGATTGAAGGATCAAGTGAACCACACCAAAAGAAGCAGTAGGGATTGAATGCATACCATTGAAACCTTCATAGAACCCACTGTAGTGCTTATTTGCCATCCAACTTGTTCATAAGGTAACATGGACCTAGATGAAGGGAAAACATAAATACCAGCTTGAACCAAAACTTCTTTGGTACCCAAGAAATTTTCAACGGTAGGTGATCAACCTCCACTGCTTCTTTTGATGTGGTCTACTTGACTCTTTGATCTGCCTTCTTTTTGTATCATGACCTAAAATGATCTTTTAAAATGAATGGACAGAGTGGATAAAACACATACATCACAGTGAGCCGCACAAAGCCATTGACAGGACCCTCTGTCTCTCTGGCTAGGTCCTGGTGGGATAGTACCCAATCCGCATCCCAAGGACCGTTGATTTTTTAGGAAATAACAATTCTGGTATCAACGGTCGACAATTGACGCAACTTCCAGATGGCCCCCTAGCCTCATATTTCATTCCAAGACATCATTTTGATCTTGATAGGTAGCTCTGGGTCAGTTGAGTTGGACCCATTTACATTAAATGAGTCATGTCAGGTCTGTAATGGGTCGGATTTGATTTGTGATTCATGTCAGGTCTGTAAGCGGGCAGGGGTTGGGATTCGACTCACCGGAATCCGTCCCATTGCCAATCTCCTAGCACCAAGGAAGGGTTGTTACAAAGAGCTATACTGATGTAGAGGGCTAATCTAGAAATTGTCCCGCGATGAGTACAGATCAAGATGGATCCGAACCGTCCAATCAGTGGGCCACCTCATGGACAAGTCCCGGCCTAAAATTCAAGGCTACTGGAAGTAGAGACCTATCCAATTCCGACCCATCGATGATCTGAAAAAAATACATAACTAAAATGTCATAGGTCGTAAACAGTGATTAATGCAATTTTTTGCCAGTATCCCATGCCTGAGATGGCCTACCAACTGATCGGTCTGGATTGATCAACATGTTCATGACCTATGTCGGTTATACGGACGGTAACATTTTAAACATGTGCCTCAATTTGAGAAGGATCGTTGAAGGTACGCACCGCCCATGATGTGCCTCAGGCGGACAATGTGTGTCTTCGCGCCATTTCCTAGGTGGTGATGACATCAACCAGCTCACGTTGCAAAGAAAAAGAACTCACTTTCGAAATCAACTTTTATGGACATCATGTATGGCTAGGATCATCAGATAATTGAGATGCTTATGATATACTTCATCCAGGATGGGCCACACAATGTGGACGGTATGGATTGAATGTACTATGAGCCTCGTATGGTGGATGTGTCATCATTATTTAAGAATTGGTGCAGAACGCACGTAGGAGTAATGGTCAGATATGAACGGACGCGGATTAGATCCAGCAAGTGGGTGCGATCCTGACCGTAGGGCCTACTTCGATGTATGTGTTGTATATCCACTCCGTCCATTCGTTTTGGCAGCTCATTTCAGGGGATGGTCTTAAAAACGAGGCAGATTCAAATCTCAGGTGCACCATACAGTAGGGATTGAATTATCACTATTAAAAACTTGCTGGGGCCACAAAAGTTGTGGATCAAGATTCTATTTATATTTTCCCTTCAACCAGGTCTGCGTGACCTAATCAAGGGCGCGGATTGCCTGCGAAAGCCTTTCGCAGTCATCTCCTGCGCAAGGAATCTGGGTGTGGCCCATCGAGAGGTTTGTGAGAAATCTACGCCGTCCAATCGTTTTGTGAGATCATTTTAGGCGTTATTACTAAAAATGAACTGGATCCAAAACTCAAGTGGGCCGCACTAAAGCAAAAGGTGTGTAGGGAAATTCTTACCGTTGAAACCTCTATGGGGTCCACATGTTTATATGCCATCCATACCGTTCATAATGTCATTCCTACTGAGATGAACTGAAAACACAAATATTATTCTGATTCGAAACTTCTGTGGCACCACGAATATTTCAACTGTGGAAGTTCAATCGTCATGTTTTTAGCCCACTTAAGTCTTGGATCCTGTTCAATTTTGGTTGCAATGCCTAAAATGATCTCAAAAAACAGTTGGACGGTGTAGATTTCTCACAAACCTCACAGTGGGCCCCACCCAGATTCCTTGCGCCGGAGATGCCTGCGAAAGGCTTTGCAGGCAATCCGCATTGGCAGATAAAATTTAGGGTTGGGCTATAAAGTTTTTAGTGGTGGGTGTTCAATCACCCCTTTGTTTATTTATTTATTATTTTTTTTTTGTGTTTTAGTTTACCTAAGATTTGGATCTGCCTCATTTTTGGGAGCATGCCCTGAAATGAGCTGTAAATACTGATGGATGGCTTGGATATACAACAAGGCTGTCGAGGTAGGCCCCACAATTAGGGTCGCACCCACCTGGCTGGATCCAAGGTTCGGCGTCCGATATTCACGTGCCTTCCACGAAACGGTGGACCCATTGCCTTTCCAGCTAGAGTTCGGATCGTCTGCTCGCCCTCAACGACTCTCGATACTCTGTTGGCTTCCAAGTAGAGAAATCCTGCTTGGAGCCCTTTCATTGGACCACCTTACACTTCCAGTGACTAGGCTGCAGTGATGATGTAACATGGCTGCAGACTTATTTGACGATGTGGACCAATGAAAAGACTAAGTAGGGTTTTCTGCTTGGAGCCAACTGTTAATGTCAGATTTTGTAACGAGACCCTCCGACTTTCCTCCTTCACTCCAGCAGGGACTTCCACCACCAGACCTGAAACGGAACAGCAAATAAGGGTGGCTGGGGACCAGCCGTTAGCCCTCCGATGCTTAAGTTAGGCCACCGTAAGAAGAGAAGCTAAGCAAAAACGGGACCAAGATTGAATGTTCTGCGTGTACCTGCTCTTAATGGAGCCACCCCTTTATATAGATCTTAAACAATCCAATTTGTTACGTAAGATGTCGAAATCCCGTTGATGTCGCGTACGATACTGAGATCTTGCTGAAATCATGGGATAAGATCCTATCTTTCGAGTCAGATCCAACCCAATGATTTACTCCAACAATCACGCCCCTTGATGGCAATCCCTTGAGATCCGGATCCATTAAAAGAAGATAAACCCAAAAGCCAACCTATACAGGCTGCCAGTAAGCGTGGTAATAGTGCTGACATGTCATGATAAACTGGAAGCCGTAGTTGGAGTCATAGCCTCCGAAAAGGAAGGAGACGCCCGTAGTTGGAGTCATAGCCTCCGAAAAGGAAGGAGACACCAACAAGACGGAAACCACCGAACTGGATGTAGCCCTGCTTAGTGTCGCAGAGGGATTGGGGAAATTGCTCGACGGGAATCGGGTGCTAGTGCCGAAGACCATCCAAACCAAAAACGAAGACTCAGGGGTATTCTGATGTCGGGAGCTGCTCGTGTCAGGGATGCTCGCTTTCGTGAGGTGCGACCCCTCCTGACGAGCACGAGCCGAGCTTCTCGCATCAGGGATACGCGACCCCTTCTGAAGAGCACGAGCCGAGCTGCTCGCATCAGGGATACGCGACCCCTTCTGAAGAGCACGAGCCGAGCTGCTCGCATCAGGGATACGCGACCCCTTCTGAAGAGCACGAGCCGAGCTGCTCGCATCAGGGATACGCGACCCCTTCTGAAGAGCACGAGCCGAGCTGCTCGCATCCGGGAGACGTGACCCCTTCTGAAGAGCACGAGCCGAGCTGCTCGCATACAGGAGACGCGACCCCTTTTCGCGAGCACGACCTAGACTCCTCGCATTCATATGGTCGCGACCCTTCACTTCTTGTCAGACTGTATTGGCCTACAACAGATGCCCCCCAAACCCTTGGTATTGAGGAACTATGCCAAGGGTTTGCTAGTGTTGACAGCTGGGTTCTGGGAGACAATCGCGCATGATTCACTTATCGTGCTTCCGCATTTATGATGGCCAGCTTTTGCGCAGCTTTCTCTGCCGCCAGAGATGAAGCGTCAGGTGCCACGTGTTTCCGTATTTAATGCTAGCGTCCGTTCGTCTGACGTGCCGGATGAGAAGCTGCCGCGTGTCCAGCAAATCAGGCGGAATGATTGCGTATAAATATCGGACTTAGAGAAATTCCTTCATTTCCGAATTCCATTGCTGCGAAGTTTTCTTCTTCTTCTTCCTTCTCTATTCTGGAGTGAAAAACCTCTTTACGGAGGTACCCTTCTTTCTTTTTCCTCATTCATTTCTTCCTCCATCTCCCTTTTATAATGGCGGAAATCTCTGACGAAGAGATTGTTCCTCTGGGAGATGAAACCCCTGACTCCTCTGAATCCAATAACGCGAGAGTACCGGCTGGGAGGTATTCTGCCTCCGGTTACTCTTCCATCTTGACGGAGGAAAGACTCTCTAACCTTAGAGAGGTTTATAGGGTTCCAGACTCTGTTTTATTCAGACTGCCTGGGAGAGGGGAGACAGCCGATGCACCACCGCCTGGGTGTGTGGCTGTTTATGAATACTTCTTCAAAGTGGGCGTACGTCTTCTCCTCCACCCCTTTATTCGAAACTTCCTCCGTCTTTACAAGATTGCCCCGGGCCAACTTATAGTTAACGGCTGGCGGGTTCTTCTAAGTGCTTTCGTCCTTTGGAAGCAGGCGGGTAACGAGGAGTTAACCGCTGAGGAATTTTTGAGGTTATTCCAGCTGAAGAAGGCGCCAGCTAGCGAGGGTTGGTACTACCTCTGCTTCTGGCACCGGAATAACTTCATTTTGGGGAACCCTTCTTCCAACTGCTCGGGATGGAGAAAGAAGTGGTTCTATGCCTCCGGCAACTGGGAGTCCGAGATGGGATCCGACCCCAAAGGCCATAATGTTAATCGCCATTTTGGCGAAGGTGGGTTAAGTGCCTGTTTACTTGTCCGAAAGGAAACAATAGCCTTGCTGCATTGACGATTTAATGAACTTTCTTTTTTGCTCGCAGGAATCCCAATTGGTGTGAAGCCAAATCTGCGAGGAGGGCTCAACGAAAAACTTGTCAAAGTCTACAAGCTCCCTGCGGCTGCACGCCACGTCAACACTGCTCTAGAACTTCGTCATCTTTGTGCAGCGGGTCTCACCTTCCGAGAAGAGATGACGAATGTTGGCGATAAGAGAGGCGCACTGGGGGTACTTCCCCGGCTGAAGGGCACTGCCTCGAAGAGGCAAAAGAAAACTGCGGGGGGTCCTTCAAATGCGCCTACTCCCGCAGAGGGGCCTGCTCGCGGACCCCAAACAGCCTCGGGAGGAGTCGCGACCACTTCTCGTACGACCGCGACCCCTCCGGTCAACGCGACCCCTCTCTCCACCGTGCCCCCGCCAGCTGACCTACCTCGCCCTCGAATCATCGAGGTAGCCGACAACTCACCGAAAGGTGATCGGAGAGGGGGAGGCCTCCCTCCAAAGGGGCCTCCAAGCGAGCCTACTACTACTCGCGAGTTGTTGATGCCCGCCCCTGGCGCCGCGAGTGCTCGCGACTCGGGGCCCAAGGAGATGGTCGTAGCCCAGGCTTCGGGCTCGGGGACTTTTGTCATTCCTCCACACTTGCATCCAATATGCGAGTTTATGTTTGACAAAATTTCCCCCAACTCCTTCGGGAGTCTCCCCGAACCAAGCCCCGAAGCCCTCTCCACCGACATCGGGGTGAGATTGTTGCAGGTAACAAGCACTACACGATTCGTGTTTTTCGTCTCTGATATGGTGGATTGCTTTAATTTACTTCCTTTCTCACACACATATGTATTTTTTTTATTTATATAGAGCTTGGATCTCACGTTTCGAGTCAGACGTGACATCGAAGCAGCTCGCCGCAGCGTGGAAGATGCGGAGAAGAAGAAGAAGATAATGGAAGTCGAGGTCCAAGGGAGGGACCGCTTGGTGAAGGCCTTGGAGGTTCAAATCACCAAGTTGGACGAAGAGAAGAAGATTCTCCTGGTCAAGATCCAATCCCTGACTGAGCGCTTTCAGTCAGTGGACCTCCAGCTCGCAAAGCTTCAAGAGATCCATACTAAGAGCGAGAAGGAGAAGGAGATTTTTCGCAAGGATAAGGTCCAGCTTGAAGAATGGCTCAAGGATGCTCGGACCAAGTTCGAGGAGGCTCGGACCCAGCTCGAGGAGGCCCAGAAGCGACTTAATCAGCTGAAGGATGACTCCATCCACTGGGAGGAAGAGCGAGTGGCTCTCGTTCAGATGGTATCTGATGAGGGTCCTCGCGCAGTTCAGGAGTTTCGTACTTCTCAACTTTATGACGAGGAGCGATATGATGCGTACATCGCTGGTCGCGATTTTGCGGTCAGGGTTATGCAGCTAATTGCTCCAACTTTTAACGTTGAGGAGTTCGACAGAGTGGCATTCGAGGTTGCAGCTAAAGAACGGGCTGCTGCTGAGAACGAAGTCACCGGGGCAACAGATGCTGCTCCTGCTCCTGAAGCTGGTCCTGAAGCTGAGAGCCGCGAACCTGCGCAAGAGGATGACCAACCCTGACCTCGGCAGCTTCCCATATCATGTATTTTTTTTTTTTTTTTGAGAAGAGATCTGTAATTGTAAGGTCATTATTTTAATGAACACTTACTTTTTTAGTATTGTGTATTCTTCTCTTTCCTTCATTGTTGCTTTGTGTTGATCCCATTTGATTCATCAGGGGATGCGACCCATTAATGCGAGCACGAGCTTCGCTGCTCGCGATTTAGGGTGCATGACTGCGAATTCGATCACGAGCCGCAGTGCTCGCGATTAGGGTGCATGACTGCGACCCTTATTCGAGCACGAGCTATGCTGCTCGCATTTTGGAAATGCGATCTCTTTCATCAGTTGCGAGCAACTAGCTCATGAAAAAATGAAGACTCAATCCGGGGGTCGTGTGACCATGTCCACGTTGAGATAGACTGATCTATCGATTGAGATTTCGATTCTACCAAGGGCAGAAGGTTGGTCAAGAGATGGTATACATTCTCTTCAGGGCTATTCAGGTCCATGTAAATGGAGAAGCAACCAACTAGTAACGACTTCAATCCTACCAAGGGTAGGCAATTGGCCAAGAGGATGTGTAAGCATTCTCTTCAGGGCTATCCAGGTCCATGTAAATGGAAAAGCAACCAACTGATATCTTCTATTTTATTCATAAAATGTTGTAATGAACTACATCGAATCTAGGGGTAGTATCGTAGCAAATGCTCCACGTGCCAAGGGCGACGTACGGGCTTCCCCAGCATGTCTTCAAGATAATAAGTACCGGGTCGCACAACCCTAATAACCCGATACGGGCCTTCCCAATTTGGATCTAATGAACGAGCAGGAACTCCGAGATTTTGCCTTAGTACCAAATTTCCGGGTTGGAAGGATCTAGGCCGAACCCTAGCATTTCGATATCGAGCAATACGTTGTTGATACGCTGCCGCTCGCACTTGAGAAGCATTTCTTCGCTCTTCCAGGAGATCAAGATGAAGTCGGAGGTTTTCGTGATTGCTCGTGGGATCGTACTGCTCGATCCGATATGAGGGGACTTGAATTTCCACTGGTACCACTGCGTCAACACCAAATGCTAAGGAGAAAGGAGTTTCACCTGTTGATGTACAAGCCGTGGTTCTATAGGCCCATAATACCTCTGGCAGAAGTTCTGGCCACACCCCTTTACATTCACCTAGCTTGGTCTTTAAATGGTGCTTTATTATTTTATTCACTGCCTCGACCTGCCCATTCGCCTGAGGATGATATGGAGAAGTGCGGAGATTACGTATTTTTCATTTGTCGCAAAATTCATCAAAGGCTGCGTTGTCGAACTGCGTTCCGTTATCGGTAATTATAGTATGAGGAAGTCCGAAACGACATATGATATTTCTCCATATAAACTTAGTAGTTTGTTTTTCAGTAATCTTGGCTAATGGTTCTGCCTCGGCCCATTTGGTGAAATAATCAACCGCCACGATCGCGAACCTATTCTGTCCTTTTCCCATAGGTAAGGGCCCGATGATATCGATCCCCCACTGGGCAAAAGGCCAAGGGCTATCAACTGGGGTCATCCGCTCAGACGGTACACGAGGTATGGGTAGATATCGTTGACACTTGTCGCATTTTTTAGAAAATTCGATGGCGTCTGCTTTCATCGTGGGCCAATAATATCCTTGCCTCATCGCTTTATATGCCAGGGATCGCCCCCTGGGATGATTACCACATGCCCCCTGGTGTATTTCATCTAGAACACGATGTGCTTCTTCTGGATGAAGACACCTTAGATATGGCAAGGAAAAGCTTTTTCGCAACAATATTCCATCTTGTAAGGTGTACCTGGCAGCTCGAAGCCGAATTTGTCTCGCAGCTGTCTTGTCTTCTGGTAGGTATCCATCTCTGAGGTAAAGGATGATAGGATCCATCCAGCATGGAGACGATTGTACCGATAGAACTTGCTCTAGAGTCACTTGGTTGATACTCAAGTTCTGACGATGTTCGATGGGGATCGAATGTGATAACTCCGATTCCGGCGCAGAAGCGAGTTTTGCCAAGGAATCGGCAAGTTGGTTCTGCTCGCGAGGGATATGAATTATTTTATAAGTCTTCAACTTAGCGAGCAGGATGAGGACACGAGACTTGTATAAGGCCATTCTTTCTTCTTTGGCTTCGAATTCACCAAGAACTTGATTGACAATGAGCTGGGAGTCGCTATGAATTATCAAATTCTGGAGTGCGAGGACAATGGTCAGTTCGAGGCCAACAATTAGGGCCTTATATTCTGCTTCATTATTGGAGACGCGTGATTCGAAACGCAGAGCGTATTGAAAATGCGACCCGTCGGGAGCCGCTAAAATCAGGCCCGCTTCACTGCCAGTGGCCCGTGACGACCCGTCCACGAAGAGCGACCATGGAGGCTGGTTGCTGGTCATGACATTATCTTCAGAAGAATATGTAAATTCGGCTATGAAGTCAGCCACGGCCTGGCCCTTGACTGCGGTCCTAGGACAGAATGAGATATCGTGCTCACTGATCTCGACCGCCCACTTAGTTAAGCGCCCGGAAGCCTCAGGTTTTTGAAGGACTTGTCGTAGTGGATGATTTGTTGGTACTAAAATAGCATGGGCTTGAAAGTAAGGTCGCAGTTTTCGAGCCGCCGTGACTAAGGCTAGGGCCAGTTTCTCCATATCAGAATACCTATTTTCTGCATCGACCATTGCTCGACTGATATAATAAACGGGCCTTTACACCCCGGAATCTTCTCTTATTAAAGCGGCGCTAACAGCCGTGGAAGACACGGATAAATAAAGAATGAGTTGCTCATGAGCTACAGGTTTAGATAAAATGGGAGGAGTGCTCATGTATTGCTTCAGTTGTTGGAAGGCTTCTTCACATTGAGGTGTCCACTTCCAATCAGATTTGGCCGTTGCACGAAGGAGTTTGAAGAAGGGCAAGCACTTGTCAGATGCTCGCGAGATGAACCTGTTCAATGATGCGATGCGACCTGCCAGACGCTGAACGTCCTTCAGAGTAACAGGGGATTTCATCTCTATCAATGCTTTAATCTTTTCAGGATTTGCCTCAATTCCACGCTGGCCAACCATGAACCCAAGAAATTTCCCTGCAGACACTCCAAACGCGCATTTTTCTGGATTTAACTTCATTTGATACTTCCTCATCAGATCAAAGGCTTCTCGAAGATCTGAAATGTGGTTATCTTCAACGATGCTTTTCACGAGCATATCGTCGACATACACTTCCATATTCCTACCGATTTGAGCAGCGAACATTTTGTTGACAAGACGTTGATAAGTGGCCCCTGCATTTTTAAGACCAAACGGCATTACCTGGTAGCAATATAGTCCTCGATCTGTGATGAAGGCAGTATGCTGGCTATCAGGTGGATGCATCATAATCTGGTTGTAACCAGAATAAGCATCCATAAAGCTGAGGAGAGCATGTCTAGCTGTTGAGTCGACCAACTGGTCGATCCGCGGTGTCGGAAAGCTATCTTTGGGGCATGCTTTGTTTAAGTCTGAATAGTCGACACACATCCTCCATTTGCCATTAGCTTTCCGGACGAGAACTACGTTTGCGACCCACTCTGGGTAGTCAACTTCCTTTATGAAATTAGCCGGGAGTAGCTTTTCAACTTCAGTTTTGATTGCCATTTGTCTTTCTGCAGTAAAGGCACGTCGATGCTGATGTACGGGTTTATGCTTCGGGTCAATGTTGAGACGATGTGCGATGACATCAGGATCGATGCCTGGCATATCTTTATGAGACCAAGCAAACACATCCTTGTATTCGGTGAGGAAACGGATCAAATTTTCACGATGGACAGTGGTCAAGGAGGACCCGATGCACACGATCTTAGATGGGTCGTCTTCGGTCAGGTGGATCGCCACTGTTTCCTCCCCTGGAGTTCCCGACTTCAGAGCATTTTCTCTCGGATCCAACGAGGTGGTCGAGGGAACGCCGGGCGATCCTTGAGCTATTTCCAAGACGGGCGTCGCTTGAGCCTTCTTTCGATCTTGGAGGGCTATCTAGTAACAAGACCGTGCCTCTTGCTGACTTCCTCGCACGACCCCGATGCCATTTGGGGTAGGAAATTTAACACATAAATATGAAGGGTGCAAGGCCGCTCCAACCTTAGTTAGAGACGGCCGCCCCAAGATGGCGTTATATGCTGATTTTCGGTCCACGACGAGGAAGTTAACGAAGACGGTGGTCTTCGCTGGACTCTCCCCAAAAGTGACTGGGAGATCGATACTTCCTTCAGGTGTTACTACCTCTCCTCCAAAGCCGACAAGAGGGGTCGATACTGGCTTGAGGAGGTTTCTGGCAAGTGCCATCTTGTCGAAAGCCTCCAAATAGAGAATATCGGCTGAGCTACCTGTATCCACCATAATTCGATGAGTCAGATAATTTGATACCTTCAATGTGACTACGATGGAATCTTCATGAGGGAAGTGAATTCCTACTGCATCTTCGAGGGTGAAAGAAATTGGAGGATGGCTAGCTTTCGATGAGTTGGACGCTTGTTCCAGCCAATAGATCTGCTGGGGTTCTTTGGATGCCTTTCGAGCGTATGCCTTTCTTGAAGCTTGAGAGTCACCCCCGCAAGCTGGTCCCCCGACGATAGTGCGAATTTCTCCCGTGGGCTCGGCGTCCTCCTGGTCGGTTTGATGATGAGGTGGTTCCTTTTGGCGAGATGAGGTCTTCGCCCTTTCTGGTGATCGATTTTTACGAGCAACATAATCCTGGAGATGGCCTTTTCGAATAAGAGCTTCGATATGGTCTCGTAAAGAAATGCAGTCCTGGGTCCTATGCCCGTGATCTTTGTGAAAGTAACAGAACTTGCTTTTGTCCCTCTTCTCGGGATCGGATTTGATCTTTGCAGGCCACTTCACATATGGCTTGTGTTTAATCTCCATTAGAACTTTTTTAGGAGACTGATTAAGAGGAGTGTAATTATGATATTTACCAGAGTAAGGCTTCTTGGGAGAACGATCGCGCTGGTCACGACGGTATTTCTTATCTGTAGAAGAGGTTCCTTCTGGCTTGCGCTTCTTACTCTGTACTCCATGGCGTATCAATGCGACTTCTTCTGCATTGATATATTTCTGAGCTTTGGCTTGAAATTCTGCCATAGTTTTCGGCGGGCTTTTATCTAAGGCAAACCTGAATTTCTCGCTTGTTATTCCGGCAATGAGGGCTGTAAGACCCTTTTCTTCAGTGTAACCCTCAGTTTGAACGGCTTCGGCAGTGAATCGTACTGTGAACTTCTTTATCGTCTCCCTATGCTGTTGTTTCAGATTCATCAGATGGGAGGCTGGCTTCTTAATGCGAATACTCCCCATGAATTGAGAAAGGAATATCTCTGATAACTGGGAAAAGGAATTGATGGAACGGGGCTTTAACCCCCGGAACCACGTACGAGCTGCATCCTTCAATGTAAGGGGAAAAGCCCTACACATGATTTCTGAACCATGTCCCTCCAACTCCATGAGGGACCTATATGTTTCCAGATGTTCCAGAGGGTCGCCAATTCCTGTGTACGGAGCGATAATAGGCGCTCGATATTTTCTGGGTAATGGGGCTTCCATGACCTCGCTGGCGAAGGGAGATTCAGATTGGTGTATCGCCGCCGTGACGGCAGATGGCCGATTTGCCTGGTATCGCTGTTCCATGACATCAAAACGATCTTGGATTCTTTTGAGATCTCCTTCCCATGGTAGGGTATAGCTAGATGTTTCGGCGGTGGAGCCTTGCGGTTGAGGTTGTCGAGACGAACTGGAATGTATGGAATGTGGAGACAGTACAGGGGGATGGCCGCCGAGTGGCGGGACCTGTGGTTCGTCCATAGAATGTCTGGAGGCTACCGGTATGGGTTGCGGTGGTAACCCTCCGGAGGGTTGTTTTTGCGGTTCAGGGAAGTGTTGATCTAGCCGATTTGACAGCGCCTGAACTCCGGCATTTAGAGTTAGGAGAGTGTTTCCGAGGAAACGTAGGACATCATCTTGATTTCCAGAGGCCTCCAATAATGGGTTCGTTGATGGCATATTTGGGGCTCCTTGAGGGATATCAGTCGGAACGGGTGGGAGGGCAGGTGCGGATTCCGTCTCATCAGGTGGAGGTGGTGCCTGCCTCGAAGCTGAAGGATGAACCGCCTTTTTAGGAGGCATCACCGAAGGATTTTGATCGGTGGTTAACACGATTGATTTTGACGATCAAGTCGTTCCCACAGACGGCGCCAAACTGTTAATGTCAGATTTTGTAACGAGACCCTCCGACTTTCCTCCTTCACTCCAGCAGGGACTTCCACCACCAGACCTGAAACGGAACAGCAAATAAGGGTGGCTGGGGACCAGCCGTTAGCCCTCCGATGCTTAAGTTAGGCCACCGTAAGAAGAGAAGCTAAGCAAAAACGGGACCAAGATTGAATGTTCTGCGTGTACCTGCTCTTAATGGAGCCACCCCTTTATATAGATCTTAAACAATCCAATTTGTTACGTAAGATGTCGAAATCCCGTTGATGTCGCGTACGATACTGAGATCTTGCTGAAATCATGGGATAAGATCCTATCTTTCGAGTCAGATCCAACCCAATGATTTACTCCAACAATCACGCCCCTTGATGGCAATCCCTTGAGATCCGGATCCATTAAAAGAAGATAAACCCAAAAGCCAACCTATACAGGCTGCCAGTAAGCGTGGTAATAGTGCTGACATGTCATGATAAACTGGAAGCCGTAGTTGGAGTCATAGCCTCCGAAAAGGAAGGAGACGCCCGTAGTTGGAGTCATAGCCTCCGAAAAGGAAGGAGACACCAACAAGACGGAAACCACCGAACTGGATGTAGCCCTGCTTAGTGTCGCAGAGGGATTGGGGAAATTGCTCGACGGGAATCGGGTGCTAGTGCCGAAGACCATCCAAACAAAAAACGAAGACTCAGGGCTATTCTGATGTCGGGAGCTGCTCGTGTCAGGGATGCTCGCTTTCGTGAGGTGCGACCCCTCCTGACGAGCACGAGCCGAGCTGCTCGCATCAGGGATACGCGACCTCTTCTGAAGAGCACGAGCCGAGCTGCTCGCATCAGGGATACGCGACCCCTTCTGAAGAGCACGAGCCGAGCTGCTCGCATCAGGGATACGCGACCCCTTCTGAAGAGCACGAGCCGAGCTGCTCGCATCCGGGAGACGTGACCCCTTCTGAAGAGCACGAGCCGAGCTGCTCGCATACAGGAGACGCGACCCCTTTTCGCGAGCACGACCTAGACTCCTCGCATTCATATGGTCGCGACCCTTCACTTCTTGTCAGACTGTATTGGCCTACAACACCAACAGTGGATCCGGATTCACCTTCAAGAGGATATTTTTCTCGTTGCGGATGACCTGATTGGTCCAGCACTGTCTCTCAAATAGGAAAAAACTGTTGAAGGTGAGCAAATGATCTGAATTCTTCCAGCTAAGGAGCGGATTAGGTGAGACCCGAACTCACCCAAGATGGTGCAGCCCTTGGGGCCCACCTTGATGTATGTATTCTGTATCCACACCGTACAACTGTTTTTTCAGCTCATTTTAGGGCACTATCCCCAAAATGAAGAAGATCCAATTATCAGTGGACAATATCACTGGAAACAGTGGTGATTGACCATTAATGAGACACAAAAGTTTTGGATGAAGCTGATATTTGTTTCTTCCCTTCAACCAGGCTTATGTGACGTTATCAACGGATTGGATGGTAAATAAACACTACGAAAATATTAAGGTATGCCCTAAGAGGTTTTTAATGGTAGGGCGTTCAATCACCACCGTTTCCTATCCATCTGATAATTGGATCTGCCTCATTTTTGGGAAATGTCGCTAAAATAATATGGAAAAAATGAATGGACGGCGTGGATATAGAATACAAACATCAAGGTGGGCCCCATGGTAAGGGCTAAGTTACGCGCCGTGCGTATTGTTGAGAGTTGAGACGAGAGAGTGCATCACCGATCAAGCGACCAAGATCGTGATGAGTCCATCACCATCAGTGGGTCCATGTAGCTGCACCGCTAGGTGATCCTGACCGTCCTTAAGTTGGGATTGTGAATGGACCAGCTCCATCTCAAAATATCCTGCAAATAGTATGATCAATAGAAAAAAATCACTTTGGGCTGATGGCCCTTGATCCTTTACTGCTAACCATCCATGTAGAATATTACTTTAGAGATCGTGACCTTTCCCCGGTGGGACATTAAGATAGACGGTTTGGATCATGGACGGTTAGGAGCTCTTATCAGAAAACCCCTTTACAAATTAGTTTACTTTGGAGTTATTTGATACTCTGGATGCGTACGAGGCTTGATAAGCAGGCACTTGGATATTGTATTCGAGTCATATAATAACTCAAACTAAACCGTCTGGATTGTGTCATCCAGTCTCTCCAAGGCATAGTTACAATATCCCGTTAGTCGAACAATCCTAACCTTTGATTCATGTACGCTTGTTTATTGAATTAGGACCGTTCAATATTTTTCATTCTTAACCGCCCATTAAAGGTCCATCAATCTGATAATCAGACAATCAGATAAGTGTAATTTTTGGTTCATGATACATCCAAAATTGGATCTATAATTTGGACAGTTTAATTTGAAGTTTTAAGTAATCCAAGTGCCTGAATATCATCCATCACATTCCGCCAGAGTACCAAAGTTTTTGAAAGTCATCCGACGAGAGAGGAACGCGTTTCTCGGAATTATCGCCAGTCCTAAACTGCCGTCCTCTCGGGCTTCATTGCATTCTCATTTTCCAGAGGCCAGTGAGATGGGCATCCAGTTTGGGACGCGGTTTGGCCGGTGACCTCACATCAGCTAGCTAGCTGTGTCAGAGATCTGTGGGCCCCACCAAGATGTATATGTTTTTATCCACGCTGTCCATCCATTTTTCCAGATCATTTTACGCTATGAACCCAAAAATGAGACAGATCAAAATCTTAAATGGACCACACCAAAGGAAAGAGTAGGTTTTGAATACTTACCGTTGAAACTTCTTGGGGGCCACAGAAGTTTTGGATCGACCTGATATTTGTGTTTTCCCTTCATCCATGGTTATGTGACTTTATGATCAGGTTGGATGGAAAATAAACATTGCGATGGGCTCAGAGATGTTTTCAATGGTAAGCGTTCAATATCCACTGTTTCAGGTGGTGTTATCCACTTGAGCTTTGGATCTGCCTCGGTTTTGGGATCATGCCCTAAAACAAGCTTGAAAAATGGATGGACGGCGTGGATAAAATACTTACATCATGGTGGGGCCCACAGAGCTTTGTCAGAAGCTGGCTGGCTAGCATTGGGGTTACCAGCCAAACCGCGTCCTCCAGTTCTGTACTCCGGATAGTACTGACCAACGATAGTCCGTCGATTTCTCAGTGGCCCAAACAACACACGGTGGGTCCTGTCCCACTTCAGGTTCTAACCCGAACCCACAATGTTACGGTATATGCTAATCCAAAAGCGAAAAGATTGAAAGGCTCGCCAATCTGGCCGTCCATCGTGTCTGATCAGCAGACGTTTGATCATTGAATCCTGACCACTGAGCACATTGAATCTGACCACTGATTGAATTCTTTCAGGACCACTGACATGATTTAATTCCACATCTGGGTCCAAATTCTACGGTTTGGATTGACACACATATTTGCCTAGTGTTCAGTTGAGTAAGGATTGATTGAAGGTGCGATTTGGTGCAGGTGCCAGAACAGGTGCGTCAGATCTGGACCATTCCACTGTTAGAGCAAAGATTCCTGGTCCGAAAGTCAGATGGTCCACGGTCAGCCACACTTATAAGTGAAAAAAAAATGGACGGTCTAACAAAAAGATGATCAACTGTATATTTTTAAGATAAAATGGCCCACCCGATGAATAGATCTTATACTTTGGCGAGTGCACGCCCTTCATGAATTCGGCAATGGGATACGTGCTTACTTGGCACACATGTGAAAGATCTAGACCATGTACCAGGTGGGGCTGAACATCAACATGTCCTACCCCCAAATCCAGTCCGGGACCTTGAGCACGTGGGTCACGTGTGTACATTGAGTATGACCAGATGGTAGTTTTGTTTCTGATCGTCTATTTTCATTGCATAGTGTAACCCATCTAATGAGTCGACTGGCCTAACTTATGGCCCAGGACATATCCTACGGTGGACCACACAGTTCAGATACCCTGGAAGTAGTACTCATTAGTGACTGAGTATGATACAAAACACTCCTCCAAAGCATCATATAATCCATTTTTCCTTTTATTAAAAATAAAAAAATTAATTGCATAGAAATGATCACGTGCAACACCTTTCATGTAACACTTTTTATTGGAACGTCTGAGCAGTTGGAAATGGAAAATACGGACGCGGATTTCATGCGAAAGCCTGGCGCATAAAGTTCCTGCACTGGGAACCTAGGTGGGGCCTATAGTGATGTTTTATGATAAATCCACCCAGTCCATCCGTTTGGGGAGCTCATTTTAGGACATGAGAACAAAAATGAACCGGATCCAACACTCAAGTGGGCCGAAAACGTGAGGATTAAACATCCACAGTTGAAATATTTGTGGGGCCACAGGAGTTTCGAATTAGTCTAATATTTGTGTTTTTAGTTCATCCCAGTAGTAGTGACGTTATGAACGGTATGGATGTCATATAAATATCACTGTGGACCCAGAGAGGTTTCAACGGTAGTAATTTCCCTACCCACCTTTTCCTTTAGTGAGGCCTACTTGAGTCTTGGATCCGATTCTTTTTTGTTCTCATGTCCTAAAATAAGCTCCCAAAACGGATGGACGGGGTGGATTTATCAGAAAACATAACTGTAGGCCCCACCTAAGTTCCTAGTGCAGGAACTTCGTGCGCAAGGCTTTCGCAGGAAATCCGCGTCCGGAAAATACCATAAAAATCATCTGGAGCAAAAGTCGAAATAATCCAATAATCAGGTGCGCCACACATGTTGAGTCAGACCATCGGCTGTCCATTGATTTTAACTGTTGTAGAACGACTAATGAATGGAAAATCCTGATTTTTGTCCCAAATGATCTCTAAAATGTGCCCCACCTTATGCACGGCTCAGATTTTATAAGTAAAATGACGAGTCAGGTTAAAATGAAAACGTTGTACGTTAAGTTAACATGCAACGTTGTATATGATAATTTATTTCTAAATTAAAAAGCTTCTTCTCCTTCTCCGTCACTCTCGCACCAGGCCTCGCATTTCCATCATTCGTTTGCGTGCTCCTCCACCTACGTTCACGGAACTCCTCTCATTTCTGTCCTATGGAGCCGGCGTCGTCGTCCTCCGCTTCTTCTCTCGTATCCAAAGCCAAAACCGCTTTTCATTCTGCTGCAGCCAGAGCAGAAAAGGTCCTTACAGATATCAAAACCGACCTGAAGCACGATCGAGGTTTTTCTTCTTCCTTTCTTCGATCTCTATCTGTTTCAAATGCGTTTCCTTTCAAATTCAAGAGGATTTCATCTTCTGTTTTTGTTCGTTTGATCGAAAACAGAGGGCGAGGGAGATTCTAACAAGGCTCCGAAGAAGCTTTCGGAGCATGAATGCAATGTCGCGGACAAAAGCCGAGGAGATGAGGTATTTTTGCAAATTTTATTATTTTGCTTGATTTTTTTCTAGTTTTTTCTTTCTTCGGATTAATTGGTTTTAGCGTTGTCGTGTTTGGATTGAAAAGCGGCAATGACTCTTTGATCGTGGAATCTGAGCCGTTAGATCTACGAGGTCACTGCAGATGGAGCAGAAGCAGGGAATTGTTGTTAAATACTTACCATCGAATTGGTGGCTATTAATGGCCAGTGGTCCAAATTCAATGGGTGGAATAATATGGTTAAGACCGTTGAATTAATTTGATTCTTGCGCTATGTGCTATTCACAATGGGGCCCGACTATTTGGACGACTTGGATTGCTGTATACCATGACCATGGGAATGATTTAGAACCATTTTCATTATCACTGTTGTCTAGCCCTTATTTTCTTTTTTCTCAGTTGGAAATATATTGCTATGAGCTTTCATAGCCTTGGGAGAAACTTAAAGAATTTCACACTGGAAATAAAGA
This sequence comes from Liriodendron chinense, assembly GCA_003013855.2. Lineage (NCBI taxonomy): Eukaryota > Viridiplantae > Streptophyta > Magnoliopsida > Magnoliales > Magnoliaceae > Liriodendron > Liriodendron chinense. Next base: position 2,731,063 of record ML058570.1, on the reverse strand, counting down.
AAGATAGAAAAGGAGTGAGAGAATAGATAGGATGTTCTTTGGAGGGAAGATCAGCCTCCTTGATACAGTGTAATTGGGAAATTCAAGACGCTCATTTCTGGCAAAGCAGCAAGACGATCCGAGGGCTACTAAGCTGCCATGCCAGCGGCGTCCTTTTGGTTTTTTGGAAAAACAGCAAAATGGGAAAATATGCTTATTTATCACTCCATAATATTTGTAGAGTCTACAATGCTCTCCTAAGATCCTAAATTCCAAACCCAATCGTGAAGATAATAATAAAGCAAAACATAATCCCCAACCACCCTCCTAGCAACTCCATGCACTCTAATAATGCATTTTTATTTTAAAATTATTACTGTAACATTCCTCCTGCCTTTAGACAATCTTGTTCTCAAGGTTGCAATTGATGAAATCTCTCTTGAAGCTGGTATAGGATTTCGCGAGTAGTGTGATTTGGTGTTGAATTGGTCATTGCACCATTACTTCTGTTGATTACCACTTTTACCATCCAACATGAAGGATATTATGGAGTCCCTGTCTAATCAACAACCCTTCTTTATTGAAGGCTAGCAATTCTAGAATTGGCACAACATGATACCCAACTTTTTTACTTTAGTCATGGTATGTGAAACATGGGATGTATCTTCCTCCCTTTGGGTAGTTCGAGCTACTAATCCATGGCCCCTATCTTCTGTATGATCTTGTATGGTCCATAGAATTTGGGTGCTAATTTTTTTGGTTGAAAGATGACAACTTTATTAAGAAATGGCAAGGCCAAAAGAATACAGAAAAAAAGATAGCAAATCACCGAAAAAGAAAAACAAAAGGAAATTACATGGGAATCACCCCAACCCACTCAACAACAAATGCTAAAGCTTTGGAGAAAACACCCCATGGAAAACTACATTTATCTCGGAAGCATCTATTGTTCCTTTTTGCCCAAATAGCCCTAAGTCCAGCTAAAAGAAACAATCTCCATTTCCTCCTAGAATCCATCGTCAGTCCAGCATCATGCCATTGGACAAACATGTCAATAATTGATTCCTCCCTAGCGATGGAATGACATCTCTAACTCTGGACTCATTGATTGGCTTCTCTAAATTGTCTGCATCCTCACTTGATATCTGATTGAACAATAGATTATCTAGCTTTGGGCAGATTGACCCCTTCTCGAGCGGCTTGCAATAGAGTTTTACAATAGCTTCACATAACTAACTCTTCTCCTCAACCCTTCCTTGTTCACCAACAAGCTATGAATCCGATTGTCTTGAATCTGGCACTAGCAATACCATGAAAGAATTTCGTATTATTGTCCCCTTTAGGCAAACCACCCTAGACTATCATCTCCATTTGATTTCTTCTTGCTTGAGTTTATTTGTATAATCTAGAATGAACTCGGACTGCCAATTCTTTTACTCCTTAGACAACATCCCTCCTTCCTCTTTAATGACACATTTTGGATGTTTTGGAGAATATTATCCTTCACCTTCTCGCTCTTCCTGAAATGATCTTTTATCCACACACACACACACACACACACACACACACAATGCTTACCTGCGAACCATCTCTCATGAGAACTCGTGAGAGATTTTTGAGGACTCATCACATGTGATGTGTCTCCAAAAATCTGAGCCGTTCACGTGATGCAGCATCCCGAAAAACCTCCAAGGCCCAACTTTCAAGCTGATCTAGAACTCTGGTGGGCCATAGAAGAGAGAGAGAGAGAGAGAGAGAGAGAGAGAGAGGCAAATCAAGGAAGGAAACTATTTCCTTTTTCCATGGCTCACCAGATTTGTGAACCAGGTTGAAAGTTGGGCCCTGGGGTTTTTTCGGGGTGTTGCATCATGTGGACAGCTCGGATTTTGGGGACACATCACATGTGATGAGTTCTCAAAAATCTCTCACGAGTTCTTGTGAGAGATGGTTCGCAGGTGAGCATTCCTCTCTCTCTCTCTCTCTCTCTCTCTATATATATATATATATATATATATATATATAATGCTCACCTGGGCACTTCTCTCACGAGAAACTCCTGAGCACTTTTTCATGGCTCATCTCACATGATGTGAGCCCTAAATTTGAGCCGTTCATGTGATGCAGCACCCCAAAAAACCTCTAAGGCCCATCTTTCAATTTGATCTAGAACTTTGGTGGGCCGCAATAGAAAGCAAGAGGCAAATCAAGGGAGGAAACTGTGTCCTGAAATTGCGTCGGGTAGCCTAACACGACACCCTACGCATACGTGCGGAAGCTTAAGGAGCAACTAGAATTATGGCTAAGTCCTAGAGGGGGGGTGATTAGGACCTTTTTAAATTCTTTTCGCCTACTTAACAAATTTAACAAATTAAACTACGTAAGTGATTAGCACTTCAGCTTCCAAGCCTTAGTGGGTCCAATCAATAGACTAGCTAATGATAAAAGCAATTAACATCCTAGTCTAAGCAAGCATAGATTAATAAATGATTAAACTAATGAAGAACCTAATCTATGCAACTCAAGTAGACTTAAATGAGGATGGGCAATAAGCTCAAGTCTACTCAAGGAGTGAAAGTACATCTTGTGTGTGGATATGCTTATCAAGTGCCTAGCATACATTCCTAACTAAGCATTCATAATTAACCAATTAAACACAATGCATAAAGAGAAATGAACTCAAGAATAATCACAAACACAAGGATGTATAGTGGTTCGACTACTTGTCTACTCCACTCCCGGTTCAAGTATTCAACCCCTTTGAGCACACCGGCATTCACCGGGGAGTTTAAATCTGGTTCCTCCCAACCAAGGTGTTTTAAATCGGATCCACCTAACCGGGGAGTTTACAGGTTCCTCCAATCTACACGTTCACACCCGTGTTGGTGGCTCCCCTTGGAGACTTTGTTTAGGCCCGACAAACGTGCCAAGGAACGGAAAACGTTCTTGAATTTAGGCCCGGCAAACGAGCCAAGGAGTGCCAAACAACCCCTAGTCTTTAGGCCGACAAACAGGCCAAGGAACGGCTAACGTCCTTAGACTTTATGCCGACAAACAGGCCAATGATCGGCAAACGACCCTAGTTCGAGCTTGTTAAACAAACTCTTCACTCAACTCCAACAGGAAATTGAGTGGATGGACTCCTAACAAGACAACCTTACTTGTCGGATTGAGCCCCTTTGTAGCGCCGTTTTGGGTTGCTTCTTCTTGCTCTCCTGTGCTTGAATCAGCTCCCCTTGTGCTCCCTCGATCTTTGATGCCGCTGCTTTGCCAAGGCTTCAGCTCCAAGATTAGCTACCTTGCATGTGATGCTCGATTGTAGATGCCCAAGGTGCTAGGGAATGGTGAATCCTCTACAGATGGTAGGAAATAGGTTTCCTAAAGGAATACACCTATTTGGACTCCTAGGTAGTGTTTAGACAATGGATTTAACTATGATCAAGGTGTCTAAACCCTAGGAATCAAGAGGGAACAAGTCCATTCTCATATTTCCATTGAATGACCCAAGCTTGTGATGAAAACACAAGGAGAATGACTTGCTATGGGTTTAGGATAGAGCCTCTGATGGTCTCTAGCAATGGTAGCTTCTATCTCCTCAAAATTCTCTCTCCTGGCCCTAAAATTGAATTCACTGCTTTTATAAAGTTTCTCCCAACGGTCAAATAACGTGCAGATTCGCGTACGGTTGGGCGCCCGAAATCCGGTCCATAAAAAATATTTAGTTGCTGGACAGAGTTGTACCTGGTCGGGCGCCCGGTGTCCATTTTTTTCACTGGTCGGGCGCCCGGTGGACACTTGGTCGGGCGCTCGGAATTCAATCTTAAACATGGTCTGTGCTGCTAGACGATTTTTGCACTGATCGGATGTCAACATGTCCGGGCTCCCAATAACCATTGGACTTTCAGGCCACTCACTTGGACGGATTCCTCCGTAAGTCGGGTGCTCGGTGGTCATTGGGTCGGGTGCCCGGCCAGGCATGCATTTCTGTTGTTTTGCAGCAGATCATGCAACCTCTTGGCCATTCTTTTGGTGGTCTTTTTGGGACACCTAAGGCCAATCTAAGATGACTAATGGTATGCCTATTGGGTCATGGTCATTTAGAGGTTTATGGTTTTGGGTAGGTACTAGGTTAAGGCTCATCAAGGCATCATTTTTACTTGTTTCTTCTTTCTTGATGCAGCTGGTCCGTCTTGAGTCTTCGGTCTTCGTCTTCATTAAGCTCAACCGACACTAGACTCATTGACCTAAGTAATTGACAAACAAGGTGCACTAGTATGCCATAGAAAAGTGCACTAACATGTCCTTCTCCCATGGCCTACCAAAGTTCCGGAACAAGTTGAAAGATGGGCCCTGGGGGTTTTTTGGGGTGCTGCATCACGTGGATGGCTCAAATTTTGTGCTCACGTCATGTGCGATGAGCCATGAAAAAGTGCTCACGAGTTCTCATGAGAGAAGTGTGTAGGTGAGCATTCCTATATATATATATATATATATATATATATATATATATATATATATATATATATATATATATATATATAAGAGCTTTTAAGTTTTTGAAGAGAGTCCATGGCTGCCCACCCTTCCACCTAAAAAGATCTCCACCATTCCATCACTAGCCAAGTAAGCCCCTCAACCTCAAGCCACATGACTTGACATCGAAATGGATGTGGCCCCAATAATCTTCCTTCACTTCCAAGACAACAAGGCAATGGTAGCAGGAATTGTCCATTCTATTTCTCCTTTGTGAGAGATCAAGAGATAAGAAACCCTAGGGACCTTCTTGCTTTGATACCATGTTAGAGGGAAGAAAGAACTTGGGAAGTAAAGAAACTCAGAGAGACTTGAATGCCCAGCTCTCTCTCTTTATATGTATTAAGTGAATGGCAGAATTACATAAACTACCCTTAGAGAAAAGGGTAAAAATGGAACAAAAATAAAAGAAAACTAATAAGAGGCCCCCAACCCAAGTTAGGGCCAAGTAAAGGGAATGGCCCATGGCCCAGAGGGATATGGCCCAATTATGTCAACATGATTGAGTAAAGTGTGAGGGTAAGCAGAGGATTCCCAGGCTAGAGCAAGAAGCATTGATGTCAGCAAGTATTAATGCCTAGCAATCAGGAGTGCAAGCATGAATCTGAAGTGGGGATGGGAGCGACACCCTTGGGTCGAAGGTTCCTCCAACTAAGTATTTGACTATCAGTGCTCTCTAATTGTTTGTTTTCTTTTTGTTATTAAATTGATTTTGGTGCAATACTTTTCATCTCTCAAACCTACTTTCTTCCCTTCGATTAACACCAGAGTACCCTATTATGACTGTTCTCTGTCCTAGATCATAGCATTATCTGATTTCAGAATAAAAAAAGAATAAAGAAAAAAACTCTAGGAAGGTATGCTTCAAGAAATTCTTGAAAGGTGGAATTGAAGTAAACAAGGTGTAGGGTAAACCACAATGTGTCACTCTTGTGGTTATTTCAGACATTTAAATCTTGGATTTGCATCATGATGGAAACCCCAGAACTTGGTTCTTCAACTTTTTAATTCGATGACTTCAAAACTCACCTTTGTATGCCTTAAAAGAATTGAAAAAAGGCCAGAGATCCTGATAGAAGACCTATGAAATGGTACAGAGGGTGAAATGAGGTGATTTCATTAGATGTATGAGTGCTGAAATGTTTGACATCAACATTTAGTCAACCAAACAAGGGGATGCTTCAGTGGAACTCCAAGCTACATGCAGAGATCCTTCTATTAGATCTGAAGTTCTATTGGCTTTGTGGTTAACAATTCAAAATTTAGAAAATGAGCACTGTGGTGAAATCTAGGTTTAGGTGTTCTGTGACCATGGTGAAAGAACATGAGAATTTTGGGTTGTTAATCAGTCATTCCTGTTGGCTTGTTTCTGCAGTGGGGGTCAATGAATCATCTGGAGGAACTCGTATAATTTTCTTAAGAATCATCTTGAGGAACTCATATAATTTTCTTAACATATGTAGAAGGGCTAGACCTTTTGAGTGAGAGAGAATAGAAATTAACTTCAAACACATGCCTCACTAAAGTCTTGATGGAGCATGGTGGTGGTAGGAGGAAGAGGCAGCGGTGCCCAAGCAGAAGAATCCCGCTAGTAAAGTCTGGTAGGAAGCACCCATAGCAGGTTACCATTTTTTTGCTATTTTAGTTATTGTTTCTGGAAAATTTGTAGACTGTTTGTATTTGAACCCTTTGCATGACTCACCTAATTGGGGCATTACCTTTTCTGTTTTCTCTAATTATTATATCTCACCTTAGTTTTTCTGTGCCTATTGACATGTAATCTCTCTTTTTATTAGTGAATTTCTTTATTTATGAAGCAACTGCATTATCTCTTCATATAGTCGTTTTCACTGTGCTTATAATTGATTTCAAATGTGTTGGATGATTTATCTAGTGTTACAATGAATTCAAGCATTCAAGATGGAAACCTCCACACTTGGGGATAAAGCAAGAATGGCAGCATCGCTTGAAGAACATAAAGAGAGGAAGAAAAGGGGTTGAAGATAAGGAGAGACCTGAAAGCTTAACTCCAGATATTTTGGCACTTGATGAATATCTGAATCACATGGACCAGGTAAATATTTGTTAAGTGCTGGTGAAAGATATGCATTTTCGACAAAGAATATATTTAAAAACAATTTGATTCTCTTTTTAACATCCATCCAGTTTTTCTCATACTTGAAACTTATAATCTTCATGCATGAAAGTTTGCTAATTTTACATAAATCTTGACGCCCCACATGCTGTTACATGTGCGCACTGTGCAGGACACCCAAGCTATCCACCAGGTTGACCTTGCCTGTTGATGCTCAGCCTAAAAATTAGGCTGATTTTCTCGTAAGGGTGCTGCAGTGTGCAGAGCTAATATGGTTAGTTTGGGTCTTGTTTAGCAAATGTGGCAGTGTGTTGAGAGGCTGGGATCTAATATGCAAGGGAATTAGCAAACATCCACATGCATGACTAGTAACATTACACGATACTTTCATATTAACATATCCTTGCTAAAACAAGAAAAAGAAAAAATCTTGCTTAAAAAATTCATATTTACATGTCTTGCTAAAATGAGAGGACATTGAAGCATAGTCACTTTATCCCTGCGTTCAATTTTTTGCTGACTTTAATTGGGGCAAAGAAGTGAACAAAAATATAGATAGAAATTGCCAAATACTTTCACTAGTCTGTATGCTATGTGCATAATTGCAGTAACACAATGAGTGTGTTTTATATTACTGCCTTCTAATAACTTTCTGTGATAAAGATGTAAACTCATTATTCCCTGACTGTAAAACCAGAAACTGATGCCAAAGTCTCCAAAGAGTATTCTTCAACAGTAAATGCTTTCTGAAATGATTGAGGAAACATACAGGAAATTTATGTGAAGCTGAATAGAAACATCTGGGATTTGTTATAAAAATGGTTAAGAAACACACGGGATTTGCTTAAGCAGATGAAAAATGTTTGGGGTATATTTTAGAATTGGAGATTAAAAGTTTGGGTTGTATAACTGGATAAAAATGATTGGGCTTCATTATAGAATGATAGGAAATGTCTCAGATCTGTTTTAGTAGGAGAAGTTGAATGTTTGGTGCATCATATAAATGGTATGGATCACTAAAACATGGGATCCACTTGCACAAAGTAAAAACCTATAGAAGTTGTACTCACATCATGATGGTGCCTCATCAGTGGTGTATTTGTGATGTAGCGCATTCAGTGTTTTGAATAGCATTGTTGCATAGAGTGTAGTGCACGCTACGTAGTGCCCAGTGTTCGAAGTTTCGGTATCGCTACAAGTTTCGCTAGTTGGGGATACGGAAACAATATCGATATCGCCGATAATATCGTTGATAACCGGAAATGCGGGGAAAATGGGAAAAACAGTGGAATTTTTCAATGAAACCTGAGGAGTTGATAAAATACACATAGCTACATATTTAGGAATAAAAAATTTGCATAAAGAATGCATACATAATAGGTTTCTATTTAATGGGGGCCTAAAAGCATGTGCTATAGTAAGAAGTCAGTCCAATCATCTCATCCATCCAAAATCTGAACTTCCATTCAAACATCCATTGATATTTCAGAATATCGGCAACACATGAAATAGCCAAACAAATCGTTAACAACTAAAAAAGAAGCTAAAGATTGTGGTCTCGTTATTGTCATGTTGCGATAATGATAATATTGTGATATTATCAATGTTATCATCAACAAATTGAGTGCTGCATACAACCATGCACCCATAAAAGATATGAAATGGGAATTTTTTAAATACATAGATTTTTGGTGATATTATCGATACATTGGTGATATTATTGAAATATTGCAAATAAATTGACGATACAAGTGACACTTGGAATTTACACAGTAAAAAATATTGGCGATACACCGAGGGGATCAATGTATTGACAATACAAACGACGCCTGGAATTTATACAATTGAAAATATTGACGATATCGATACATTGGCAATATTTAGTGATACATCACCGATATCAAGAATTTTTAATACTATCAGTGTTATCGGTATCGCTACCAGTGTTATCGGTGTCGCTGAGCTAAAAATAGAGATAATATCAGGGATATTTTGATAATATCGGAGATAATGCAAACACTGGTAGCGCCCTCAAATAGCGTATTTCCCATGTAGCGTATGCTACAAGGGGTGTTGCGTACGCTACAAAGGTGTAGTGTGTACCGTATGCAGTGTTCGTGGGTACCCCGGAGAAGAAAACCAAAAAAAAAAAAAAAGAAGAAGAAAAAATTACTTAAAAAAGAAAAAAAAAACTACTTTCTTCTTTTGCTGCTGCATCTGTTGTGCGGGTTGCCGACAACTCTTCTCTCTCTCTCTCTCGCTCTCTCTCCCTCTCTTTTTCATTTTCCCTCCTCTCTCTCTCTCTCTCTCTCTCTCTCTCTCTCTCTCTCTCCTCTTTAAACGAGAAGGCTAAGTGGCCTTATCACATCCATTTTTTTTACTCTAGCGGTCTATATGGTGCGATGCACTTGTCATTGTTATGTGAGGTCCACCTTAATACATGTGTCGTATATCCATGCAGTCCATAGTTTTTCCAGATCATTTTAGGGCATGGTCCCTAAAATGAAGCAAATCCAAATCTCAAGTGGACCACACCACAAAAAACAGTGGGGATTGAAGGCGTAGCATTGAAAACTTCTTGGGGCCACAGAAGTTTTGGATCAAGCTGATATTAATGTTTTCCCTTCATCTAGGTCCGTGTGACCTTATGAATAGGCCGGATGGGAAACAAACATCATGGTTGGCCGTAGGAAGGTTTCAATGGTAGGTGTCATTGTCCCCACTACTTTCCGTGGTGTGGTCCACTTTCAATGGATTTGCCTCATTTTTAGGCTTATGCCCTAAAATTATTTGGCAAAATGGATGGACGGTGTGGATATAACAAGTACATCACAGAGGGGCCCCTTAAAACATTGCCACATCAACACACCACCGAGGTTGTGGTATGATACACTACTCAATTTGAGTCGCACCTAATTGGGGCCCTAAAAAATTGTAGACGAGGCACATATTAATTCGAAATTAACCAATTAAATTTTGGCATATATTTATTCTTACTAGTTATTATATTTTTAATAAAAAAATAGAAGTATTATGTAGCTTATGCTTCATGTGACGTAGCTTACGCTACACGTTATAGGGGGTTGAATGCTACGCAATACGTCACGTGCTATTTAAAACACTGAGCGCATTGGATCTCTCTCTTGAGAAAATGAGAAGCCATACTCCAAACTAGTGTTCAAAATATCAATATCGTGTTACGTATCACATCCTTGGGATACAGATACGTATTAGTTATCGCACAGGATATATCGTTTGTATCAGGTAATTTATCTCACTTTTTGGGAAACATGGGAAAATGGTTGAAGTTTTCAATGAAACTTCAGGGATTGTTAAAAAAAGACCATAATATACACTGTTAAATGATAAAATCTCAAAAAAGAAGTGCACATAACAGGTTTCCTTTGTATAGGGTTCTAAGCTATGCACTGTTTGACTGAACTAATGAAACTATATTTAAATTGAATGCATAAAATTTAGAGTTTATGTGATGATCATTTCATCAAATACTCCTAAATACTTCGAAATTAATCTCACTTGATAGCTGGTTGAAAGAAAATTTCAAAAATTTTTTAAACAAGTTTTTATTATTATTTAATTAAAAATGATTTTTATTTTCTGAAAATTGACAAGGACTTGACGAATCAGTAGATCAGTCTTCACGCATGCTTGGCTTCATGTTTTTGAGTGCAACATTGTAAGCAATTTGAGAGAAATTGGGGAAATTTTGAAATTTCTCCAATTTTCCGCAAATTGGACTACTTACACTCAAATTTCGAAATTAGAGTGTATGTGATGATCATTTCATTAAATACTCCTAAAGACTTTGAAATTAGTCTCAATTGACAACTAGTTGAAGGAAAATTTCGAAAAAAAAAAAAACCATGGAGAACATGAAGAACCAAGGGATATCGAAATCAAAGCTCCAACTCCATGATTTTTCATGCAAAATATGAAGAACCAATGGATTTGTAACCATTTGATACTGATTTAACATAATTTCAACAAAAAAAAAAGGGATTGAAAATTGAAAATGCTCACCAAATCGAACATGTGGGATATATCGACACTACCTATGCGTTTTGTATTGCACAGGTGGGATACTAGATATATCATGTTATATATTGGCTGATATCGTTGATATTTAAAACATTGCTCCAAACTTAACCCTTGAATTCCCCATCAAACCTGTCCAAGTTTATTATGTGTTTAAGATTTGTGATGAAAGTTATGGCATAAGTTTGATGCTAGCTGCCAACATGATGCAACCTTCCTTTATCTGGACTTGGGACCAGCAATGAGAGCACAAAACTCCCGCAGGTGCAATGTAATAGACTATTATACAGGCTGATTACAATCAAGTGTAAACCTGTCCATGTTTCCCAACAAAAAAAAAAACCCTCTTATTTTCCTTTTTGGCTGCTTCTGTTCTCAAATTGCAGAAGTATAGAGCTCTCATATATTTCATTGGCAGATGACATAACGAGACATGGGAGGGTGTAGACACAAAGCTAAAACTATGGAGTGGTGCCTTGGAATCCCACCACCACCACCATCAAAGCTTTATACTAACTAATTGGGACTAGTTACATGAATCTTGTTATGCCATTCCACTATCACAGACCATATTCTCAGTTAAACTTCAATTCCTTAAAGTTTTCCTTACTACCTCCACCAGGGGTGGAGGCAGGATTCTCCTCCAGGAGGGGCGTGGCGCGAGCATGAAGCTACTGAAGTGACGTCACAAAGTTCTATGGGGCCCACCATGATGTATGTGCTGTATCCACACCATCTATCCATTTGGAGAGTTCATTTTAGGGCATGAGCCAAAGAATGAGACAGATCCAAATCTCAAGTGGACCCCACCACAGAAAACAGTGGGGATTGAATGCCTACGCATTAAAAACTTCTGGGGACAGAGAACTTTTCAGTCAAGCTGATATTTGTGCTTTCCCTTTGTGCATGTTTGTGTGAACTTATGAACAGGTTGGATTTCAAATAAAAATTATGGTGGGCCCTAGGAAGGTTTCAACGCACTGTTTCTGTGGTGGGTCCATTTGAGCTTTGAATTCACCCCATTCTTTGTTTCAAGCCATAAAATGATCTCCCCAAATGGTTGGCCGGTGTGGATACAACACATACATCATGGTGGGGCCCATAGAACTTGGTGATGTCACTTGAGTGGCAAGATGGACACTCAACCTGTCAATACCTAATCCACATATGAGATTTCCTGCACACCAGGACCTAGTTAGAGACGGACGATCCTGTCAGGGGCTCTGTGGGGCCCATCATGATCGATATGTTTTATCCACACCGTCCATCTATTTTGACAGATCATTTTAGGGCTTGCACCCAAAAAAGGAGGCAGATTGAAGACTCAACTGGACCACACCACATGAACAAGTCGGTATTGAACTCTTGTGGTTGAAAACTCGGGGGGGCCCCTACGTGGCTCCGCCCCTGACCTCCACCCACATCCTTTTGGGCCTTCTCATATTGTCAAGATTCATGACAAAAGTTGTGGTAGAAGCTTCATGCCGACTACCAACCTAATGCAACCCCCTTTATCTGGGCTTGGGACGGGCAATGAGAATATATAACTACCATAGACGCTATGTAACAATTAATTACATAGGTTGATTAAAATCAATGAATTCTAAATGTTTTAAAATTAGTAAAACTAAAACAAAGTACACATAGTGCAAATTTAGCAACAATAGGAGTGGAAATGAGGAATTAGTTAAGATTGCTGACCAAGTACCCTAAAGGGATCATTTTCAATATCTTGGGTCGATGATTCTTGGGAGGTAGAGATTGAGAGAGATGTTTGGTCATGGAATTCAAGATGGGTGGAAGGAGGAGGAGACGTGCTTCTGCAGTTTTATGTGATTATCGTGTACCAATCAAACTGAAGGGAAAATTTTATAGGATAACTATAAGACCAACTATGCTTTATGGGCCAGAATGTTGGTTAGTTAAGGAACAACATGCTCATAGGATGAGCTTAGCTGAAATGAGGATCTTGAGATGGATGAGTGGCAAGATGAGGTAGGATAGGATCAGACATGATGCATTTGAGGGAACTTAGGAGTGGCACAAATGGGTAATAAGAGGGAAAGTGAACTAACTTGGTTTGGCCATGTTCAACGGAAGTCCAGGAATTGCACAAGTTACGTGGAGTTGGTTCAAGTTGAAGTCTTTGGAAGGGAAAGGGGAAGGCCCATAAGGACGTGGGCAGAGGTAGTAAGAAAAGACCAGAGGACCAATTGTCGTTTAACTAAGGATATGGTCTGTGATAGAGTGGAATTGCAAAATAGGATTCATGTAGGTAACCCCAATTGGTGGGTATAAGGCTTAGATGATGATGATGACAATGATGACGATAGAGCTTCTTTTGTTGACAACTGATGGGATTTATTGTAATCCCCGTGTTAATTACCGTATCTTGCTTGATTATCAAAGCTCCAAAAATTAGAACTTTTTATTATTTTTATTAACAGAGAATTCTATTTTAACAAATTACGTACAATTAGTTTTAGATGTGTTCTAAAGCTTTGACAATCTGTTAAGAGAACTTGGGACAATGTGAGTTATTGTCGTGCATTTATCAAAATTTTCTACTTCAATGCCATACCAAAATTTACAGAGGGAAATGTGGGTATCCCCAGTTGTAAAGATCATTAAAAACAAATTTATTCTTATTATTTTTCTACCAACTAATAATTTTGATATTAATTGAGATAGAATGGTCTATCATCTTCGTTAGTTCCCTAGAAATGTAATACGGTAAAGTTGTTATACCATTTCCCATCATGTAAATTCAATGCTTCACGTTGTGGAGTTTGCCTGGCGGTTAAGTCTATTCTAATAAATGTGTAAACAGAAAGAAAAGAAATCCTAAATCTATTTTTATGTTTTAGCACATAAAATGAAATCTCGAGATCAGACCAGGTCCAAGCTGAATTATGGGTTTATTCATGGACTCTTTCATTAGTATTATATATGATAGAAAACCTCAACCTGAAGAAATGCACATGAGAAAGGGCACAGCTGGAGCAATTGTGAAGGCTAATCTTCTTTTAGGGCCTGTTTGGTTTTGCAATTACAATGTTAAATGGCTGTAAATGGGTAAATGATTATTTACTTCTGTAATTTTGTGGGGACATCACTTGCATTTGACTGCAATGATGATTTTGCTACATCGTTTGTTTCACCTGACAAATCACTGTAAAAGTGGTAGTTTTTTAATGTGAAAATGTAATGATTACAATTTACTTTACCTACTTCCTTTACAAGTGTATTTGACTCTCATTTTACAAGCAATAATTCATGTTTAAACAAACACCTGAAAATGATAATGACGGCTCATTTACTTTGCATTTCTTAGGAAATTGGAAAACCAAACAGGGCCAGGCCCCTTAAGACTTCTTTTACTAGTTCATATGTGTTGAGGTGAGGTTAAATTGTTTGATCCAGCTGGTAGCCTCTCCATGATTGTTTTACCACTAATAATGCAGACCGGAGTTCAATGTCAAACTGCTATCCACGCACTCTTTGGCTGACTTGTTACTCATCATCATCACTGGCTAGTTTATGGTGGATCTAAAAGACTTCATGGACTTTGAGGCTGGTTTGGATTCAGAATTTTCTGAAATGCCATTGTTCAGTACCCATGATTTGCATGGGCCATGCACTGGGACATCAGTAGCACCCTTGTCAGTTTTCCGGTTTCTCACTATAAGATGTGAAATTTCAAAGGCAACTTACGAATTTCTAAATATGCTGGCATGCATCCTGCTTTTTATCAGGTTGCAGTGAACATTTCTGATAAAGTTTTCATTGTACCTGCTTTTGAAAACTGGCATCCATACTTTTCCAGGGTTTGGAGCAGGGCTCCATTGGAGTAGAGGATGCTTCAATTGCTTCCAATGTGGTTTCTGTTCCTCCAACATCCGTTATCAAACAGTTGGCAGTGGCTCTGGAGTAAGTTTGCTGATTAAGATTGTTTGGGGCAAAAATGTTGTTTATTCATTTTCCTTCTCTTTATCTGCATGCTACAATTGTTTCTTTCACAAAACTTGTCAAGTCTCCTTGTGGCCTCCATCTTAACTAAAGAAAAGTTTGCTGATTAAGATTTTTGGGTCTTTGCTTGCTTGCTTGTTGCATAGTATTTTCATCCATTGGCAGGGGGTCCGGATTGCACTAGTTCTGAACTGAAACCGTACAAGTTGGATGATACTGAGTCGTATCACATGATATTTCAAATTATGGCCCTAAGGCCCCTAACACAATACGATTGCTATAGTTCCTCATGAAGTGTTGCTTTGCATGAGGCCGTTATGAACCATAATTTCTCATGATTGAGCTCATATGAGTGAGCTTGATCATTCAGAAACTTCTGACTCTCCTGTTAGGCCCTGTTTGATGCGCATTATTGCGTCATGAGCATGTAATAATGCTAATTCAAATTATATATTTTTGGTTTGGTGTTTAATATGATATCCACAACAATTTTAGCAAAATAGTTGCCATTCTGCATCTATTGTTTCTAGTGTTAATTGTGAGAGTTATGCTGACAGCTTGACCCCCCCTTACACACACACACACACACACCCTGAATACAACTGTTTTGATAAGCAGACAGTTTTAGCGTACCTCACATAGCCACGTGGAGGGAGGAAACATGCATGAGATCCACGCTCTCCTTAAGATGTGTCCCATCATGTTCATTGTGGAGACTGAAACTTATCCCATCCAAAACTCACATGTGCCACGCTATAGGAAACAGTTGAGGAAGGGACACCTACCATTAGTTGTGTTTAGGACCCACATGAGTTTGATCAGTTCAAGTGTAAAACATAGCACGGTGCACCTGATGGACGGTGTGGATCCATGAAATAAGTCATTTTCCGAAGTCAATGGTAGCACATTCCTCATGTACGCATTAACTCATTAAGTTAGTGGAATTTCCAATTTCACGAGGAAAGGTATTACATGGTTGGTGGAGTATAATGGTTGATACACATGCACTTGAAAATTGTAGACTTCTCATGATTATTAGAAGATCCAAACCATTAAATCATGACTCAACTATGTTGGAGCATAACAAAAAAATTGCACCAGCCTCTTACACAAGTGGTGATGTGAGAAAGTAATCACCATTAGATGTTGTGCACTATCAACACAAGGTTGTGCTGATAGATATTGTAGGTAGCAAACACAATATAGCAAGTGTCATCACAACTGTAATCATCATACAATAGTCATATACAGATGATGCTATGGGCACACATGTATGATGCGTGCCAAACGGACCCTTAGTGTTCTACGTTGTTATTTGTTAAGTATTTCTTTTAAGTATTCTATTAATTCTATTACGTGTTCTTGTGTTCCTGATCCTGTTCATGTTCAACTCTATCCATGTAATGCTTTGTCATTAATCATTCCACTACTATTGCTACAGGGCTGGGAAGAAGTTTAAATCTCTAAAAGATCTTCTGGCTTCAACCAGAGGTTCTTCACCTATCAAAGAGAGGTCAGGCTTAAGCTTTTCTGCAGTGAAGTCATTAGTGCTTCGTGAAAAGGATGAGAAACTGGTTCCTGAAGCCGATGACAATGAGGAAGTCCTTTCTTTGATCCATTCTTTATTTGACTGCATGTAGAGGTACACTCAATTATTCAAGGAAATTATTACTCTGCCATGGGTGGACTTTTCTCCTTAACTTTCTACACCGTCCCTTGGTGATCTTTCACTTTCATTGTAATATTTGCAAGATATTCGCAGAGGAACATATTCCCAAAATGGAGAATGGATCTTGTTCAAAAATCCCCACAACGGTGTATTTGCCAAGAGATATACACGGCGCACCCCCGGAAAGCTTTGTTGTTCGGCTCTCCTGAAATCATTGGAAGCTTAAAGAGCCCTCAGAGAATGGCATCATTTTGGTTCAATGTTGTTGCCGAAGTAAGTATATGGTTTCAAATTCATTATATATGAACTGTTGGAATTTAATTACAGAAGAGAACCACTTTCTACTTTTCTTATTGTTGCTTCTATGTTCTTGCTGTGTGTTACTCTAGTAAATTGGACAAGGATAGTGCCTTTGTTAGATTTAGTGAGCTTAAAACTTGGATTTGCCAAAACATCATTGCAAATATCTAAAACAATAAAATCATTATCATAACCTTGTCCTATGATAAAGGAACTATGTGAAATTGCGGTATAAGTTTGACTACCGCACTTGTAGAAGCAAGAAACTTGATTCTTTGTCTTAGAGGGGGGGTGAATAGGACACTTATTAAATTTAACATTTTAAGCAATCATACGCATACAAGTGATATACGAAGATACATATGAGAATAAGATTTGCATCATAGAAACATTTCCATAAACACTTGATATGCTATGTTCTATCTATATGAAACATACATGAGATGATTGTTGGCTTTCAATGGACTCTTCAGACTAGACAACCGACACTACTTGCTAATTAACACTATTTGAGGGGGGGTGAGTTGGGTTAGAAAGGGGAGTACATGCCCTATCTAGTAGCAACGGAAGAGAGATCAACAAAGGAGAGAAGAAGGAATGAGAAAAGAGCTAATGGCAGAGACATCGAGTAAAGGGGAAGGAATATTCTTAGACTTCAATCTAGGCATTCCTCCTGACGAAGCATAGAAGAGCGAAGATCCAGAGAAAACCAAGATGCTATCAGATCCAGAGCTCAAGCAGTTACTAAAATCCATCATTAGGAGCGTCTGTTTTGAGCTGAGGAGAGAAATCTTGGAGGCCATTTTAATGGAGACCACCGTGGTATCCTGGGGAAAGATCTTGTAGATCTAGCTAGTTTAGAGACGTCAAAAGAAGATGGTTGGACACTTGGACTCTTGTCTGGAACAAAAAGAAGGTAGTTATTAAGAAGAGGCTCCCGACTTCCAGATTTGCCAATTTCCCCACGTTAAGCTCAGATGACCTCTCTAGGGAGTGGGTCTGAATAGTAGAGGATCGACGGACGATCTTTTAGTGAGGTGGTGAGCAAGCGCTTGGTCGAGCACCTCTCAAGAACCCTAGAATCCCCTCACTCCTCCCACGGGCCGTCTAAACCCCCCCCCCCCCCCCCCCCCCCCCCCCCAACTTAGAAGGTCATCACTTCTTTGGGGCTGAAAGTTATGGTGGATAGATCCCTTATCTTTGAGGCCTCTATATCGTACGCTCACAGTTTGGTCATCCTTTGCCAGAAAGGGGCTTCTCTGGTTGACATCAATCAGTGGCTGGTGGCAACCTGCAAGCTTTTAGAAGGTAACTTTGGCCTTAAGCCAATAGGAGATTCAGAAGTCTTGCTTAACCTCAAACCAGAGACAAGCTTGGGATTCCATTCACTTGGTGGGAGCCATGATCTAGTTTGGCCCGATGATCTCCATTTGTAAATGGGAGGACTTCTCATTCTCTGGCTCGATGGATGCCTGGTGCCGCTTTAGAGGAATCCCCCTTGAACTATGGAATCTTGAATTTTGTTAGTGGTGGGATCCTGCATCGGAGAGGTTGTTCAGTTTGATCTGGTTACTGAAGCTGGAAGGGAACTTCGCTCGCAAGAATTCAAATTTGCAAACGGAGGATTTAGCCAGCCTTATCTAGCATTCTTGTAGTAGTGGGCGTGGATTATCTATCTATCTCTGTTTGGCTTGAACCAGATATTCTAGTGGTTGCCAAACCCCATGGCGGTTCCTTGCAACCGGTGGCAACTAAATTCCATGGCGGTTTCTTGCCGGTAGTAAGGAGCGAAGGTGAAGGAGCATGGTTAGTAGGGTACTTTAGTGGAACTCTGACTTTGACGCATGGTGTTGATAGAGGACACGTGTAGGGAAATAGGTGTCAAGCTTTTCAGGCCCCATCTTCGGTCTTAGTTGTTGGTCCTCCTTCGAATATGAATTGCATCAATCATCCCATCTCCTCTTGTGTCCTTGCCATGTGGTTCTCCATCCAATGGTAAAGATTTTGGACTGGACCTAGTGGATCACCCCTGTCGTCCATCCATTTCGTATGAGATGCACGTGCCAACTTCCATCCATCCCTCTCTGTTAGAAGATATTTTGCCTTCTGTCTCGATCGATGTACTCGATCTCATTGTTTTAACATGGCGAGGGGGAGAAAGGAGCTCAATCTTCTCTAGCTGACCTCGTCTGCTAAGAATGATTTGACGAGATCTCTCGATGCTCCTCTGGAGGGGAACTCATTTAATTCAACAATTGACAATGTCTCTCTAGAGTTGACATGCCAGTTCCTCGAGCAGAATTCCAAGGCGCCGGTTTCCTCTTTGTTTTTCGAATCGGATAGTGACGTCAATGAATTCGACAATAGGGATGACATGTCTCTATCTCATCCCTTAAACATGCAATCATCTAATTAAGATGATCTCCCCCTAGCTTCTGCATGCACAATCCTAGCCAGGCATCCTAGATCAATTTGCTCCTATGCTTGGGCCAAATCCCCCTAGCCTCCTCGGCCGAGGCAAGTGGAGTCTTTAATCTTGGCCTAGTTTCTAAACTCGGAGAGGTAACCTCGGTTAGTTCAATCAGTTCCCATTCCTCTCCGTAACTTTTGTTATCCTAACCCCTCTCCCTTTGGCGTTAACTATCTTAAGTTTAGAACTATCTTAGGCCCTATCACCTTACTGTTAGAAGCTCTGTAAGCCTCTATGCAAGTGAATCCCTTCTCCAATGTCTCAACGGGGTAGGTGTCCTTTATGTCCTCTCCCTCAATGCCTTCTCCCTGCCCTCGGTTCGATGAAATAAGTTGGGCTCTAGTGGTTGTCGATGTAGATCCTTAGGCCCTTGTCTCGCGTCCCCTACTTAATTCCAATATTCTCAATCCTAATATTCCTTTTGTTTCTATCATTGAGGATCCTCCTCACCAATGCATTTCAGATGACAACCCCCCTACAAAACTGTAACGCCCCTGGTTTTCATTACTCGGGTGTTGAGCTCGAGTTCTGAAAACCCGAGTGTAAACATTCAAAGATCCACTTTGCAGTATAATTTTTTTTTTTTTAAATTTAAAACACAATGGAAGCAAATCAGAACATGTAATGTCCAATATAAATCAAACTATATAAGTGGGGCCCATTGGGCTTATACAAATCAATTGTCTTAATATTACATTAATTAAAAAAAAACCAAAAGAAAGAAACACTGCACCTTTCAACTTCTCATCCAAAGATACCTGCATCAACTGTTATGGTTCGATAGCGTTAAAACGCTATCATAGTGAGGTAAAAACCCTCCAAAATTACCAGGCATGATAGCAGTTAAGTAAAGACCAACTAAAGGTAATATATTGCACAATAAGCAATTTATACAATTCTAAAAAAAATGACATTTAAAACAATCAAATGTAACAATTTACTCCTATTACAAATACCAACAAATTATAACATTCAATTCATACATTCCAACTTTAATCTCGTTTACATGAATATGTGCATGCTTATGTTCTTCAGCCTGGAGATGTACATCTAGCTGGCGAATTTCAAACCGACAGTAACATGGCTCGTCACCAATGTTACCCGCAATGCAATGCATATCAAACCGACAGTAATGTGGCTTGTCACCAACATTACCCGTAAATGCCATGTATGTATGATTAACCAGCTTTTATTATTCCCATTTACAAAACAAAGCAATTAAAAGCTCACGGTCACTATGGGGGGTGCGCAACCCAGCATAGGCCAACGACTCGGGCATAGCGTCCCATAACACCATCCCCGGCCCATGAGACGTTTAACAGAATATACTATAGTACAAAACAATCAATTATGTTTTTATGATTCTCTACAATTAGACAATTAACATTATTATCTTGTGTGTGTTTCAAAGTTTCCAACAAAAGGATACTCTTCTTCGTCCAAGCCACCTGAGAAACAAGTCCATTGATGGACACCAACAAGTAGATCTTTCCAACAAAAGCCACATGGCCACCAAGTTCAATCAAGGACACCACAAGGTGAATTTCACTCTATTACTCCAAATGGAAAAGCAACAAACATTTAAAATATATGAAATATTATTTCACAACCAAACTTTCGAATGCCATCTAATTTATATAGAAACAATTATATTCTCTAAGATTGCATCATCAATGGTCAATTGAAATGTAACAACTCTATAAACAATTATTATAATGAAACAATTATCGTAAGCAAGAATGAAAGTAAAGAAAACATATAAACAAAATAATTCAACTAGCAAGATGTATTTAAGCAAAAACTACACAATTCTAATATATAAATAGGAAGCTTGAAGGGTGAGAACCTCACCTCCAATGAAGGGTCCTGAATTCCAATGCAATTTCAAGTAATGTAGAAATGATTTCATTTTCTAGATTACATTAACAATCATAAATTTTGTATGTAAATAATTTCATACACTTATTATCACAACATAACTATCAAAAGATGAATATCACAAGACAAGTGGTTGGAAGTAAATAATTTCACAATGAGACAGTTATCATAAGCGAGTAGTGAAATTAGAAAACCATATAATATAAGAATGGAAAGCTTGAAGGGTGAGAAACCTCATCTTAAGTATTGATTTAATTTAACTTAATTCCTAACTCAATCCAGCTTGGTTCAAGTGAGATGGACCTAAATAAAGGATTTAGGGAAAATCAAATCCCCCACATTTTCAAATCAAAATTAAAATCAATTAAACCTAATTTTAAGTTCAAATTCGAATCTAAAAGAAAGTTCGGGAGATTAACTCACTTCAAAGCTGAGTCAACAAGAATCTAGACAATCCACTAGCTTAAACATAAGGCTTAAAGATATTAATAACCTATTATATAACACGGAACTAAAGCACTAAAATTAATTTCAAGATGAATTCTCTTAACTCGGGTGCTCAACATGACAACTAGACACAACTCAATCAAGAAGTGATTGAAACCAATGCAAACCTGGACTTAAAAAACACTTCTATTTCTAGAACCAAAAGAGCCATAATTAGCAAGCTAACAATGATAATTCAGTCAAAACAATTGAGTTAACTTAGCAATGAGTCAACTCGATTAGTCATAATTCGACTCATAACTTAACAAATGAGAACTTCACCTTTAAATACCGACTCAACCACAGCCTAGGAGTGACTGGACCTAAATTAAAACAGTCCACGAGAGATGACTCGACCACTAATGAGTCTAGACAAACCAAACATGCCCAACAAAAAGCTGAACTGAACACCAACTCTCACCCCCTGTTTCTTCTTCTCCATCTATTTGGTCCAGCAATGGACCCAGACCCAACCAAACTCGCCACATCTCAACGAGTTACAAACTCTAGACTTGGCCAAAAACTAAACCCAGATGCACGCTGGATTGATGATTCCTCTGTTGAATCGCATCACAAACAGTTTGAATGCAACATAACTTCCAACCTATCTCTACAAAAGGTCTGATTGCAACCTAGACTCAACCAAACCAAGATCAGATGCAACTTACCGAGTCATGCACAAGCCGTAGCGAGCCCGAATCTTGTGATGGTTTTGATCGTGCCTCTGCCCATAGCTGATTAGAATCTGCTCTAGATGAATGCCGGTGTTAGAAAACACTCCAGATGGTCCTTTAACTGAATGATTCAGATCTGAAATCGGTGGCCAACTGAAGATCTCCAGTGCGGTAACTTGTCGAGGAAGATGAGCTAGCCATCAATGGAAGATTTGCAATGATAGGAGCTCTTTTCGATCTGAAGCTGCGGGATCTCTTAGATCGGTTGAAGGAAGCCTGTAGCTTCTAGAAAATGAAGATTTGAAGGTTTATAGATGGCGATTTCGAGCTTGCAAGGAATCGGGCCGGTTTCAACTCACCAATGTCGAAGGCAAGAGGGGAGGTTGATCCAACGGTTGGAAGATATCTCTTATACTTCTGAGATGCCAGGAAGATGAGATGGAGGGTTGAGATTGAATAGATCTAGGGTTTCTAAGCGGAGCGGCAGTAGGTTTTCCAAAAACGGAAAGAGCGGAGAGATACTATAGAGATTATTTATAGAAGGGGTGTGATCTGCAAGAGGGGCAGTGGACGACTGATACAGCTTGTTTGGAGAGCTAAGACGAGCTATGTAGACCAAGGTGTTCCATAACGGTAACGGTGGCCGTAACGGCCACCACCGTTACCGTTACGATACGGGCCGTAACGGCCGTTACGGACCCCGTATCGGCCGATACGGCCCCTTTTTATTTTCTGAAAAAATAGTTACATGACTGTTATGGGACCGTTACAGGACCGTTACGGGGCCGTTACAACCTGTTTTTTCTGTAACGGCCGTTACGACCGTTATGACCCCGTAATGCGTAACGGCCACCACCGTTTCCTTTACGTATCGGCCGATACGGCCGTATCGTAACCGTTTTGGGATACCTATTGTAGACGGCTAGGATTGCTAGAGAACATACCACATGGAACGTGGTTGAGTTGAAAAGGAGAACGGAATCTTTTCGTTTGGAGACGGTTTTGACAGGTGCTTTGGCTAGGTTTCGGGCTAACTTTCAGCCCATAAAAGTGCACAACTCTCACGTAGACGCTCAGTGTTCTGTTTAACACATTGCGCCTAACCAGATGGACGGTTCAGATTGTCTATAGGTGGCTTAGAATGATCACACCCGAACGTTTTCCATGTTGCTGGAAACACAAACTGCATTTGGACTGCCACACTTCATCCCCGAATTGCGACCAAACTGACAATCAACGGAGTAGATCTCCACCAAGGTTTATGTCCTGACCTCACTCGTGAGTGAAATGGACGGTTTGGATCATCTGAAACAATCATCACAAGTGGGCCACACTCACCCCTAAAACGGACAGTGGTCCGTTCGTCCACTGCACTACTCGTTCGGGCAGGGAGTCGAAAGCAGAAGAGGAAAATTCCTCTTTGGGAATTCACGGGTCAGCAAGCTCTGACCGATTCAGCCGGTTTGGTGCACCGCTGGTACACCACCTATTTGTGCATGGACATTATGAGTGTGGGGCCCACGATGATGTCTTGTGAAATCTACTCTGTCCACTTGATTCAACACGACCCAACAAGACCCTTAACCAATATAAAGGCGGATCCAAAGCTTAGGTGGCCCATATCACAATATTTCATGCATTTTTGTGCATTAAGTTCTATTTTCTCATGACTCAATGGTTGGATCATTACCAAATTAATTTTCAACGGTTGAAAAGTCCTAAGGACCAGAATGGCCCACACAATTAGATGCAATTTCAACTATAATTTTATATTTTCCTTTTATAACTCAATTGCTAATATAATAATCATCATTATTATTATTATCATTTATATTATTATGATTATTGTCATTCTTATATTTATTAACTTTATTTTGTTAGAAAGAGTTATAAGATCCATACACAATTATCATTGTTCACAAAGGTGGGTCAAGTATATAAACCTCACACTTATTTATTAATTGGTTTAGTCGATTTAATGACCAATCTTACGCGACTTATCAAACAATGTTGGCTAGTAAAAGTAGGTAAGCTGCAACACATGTATAACTAATTAATATTTCTACAGTAACACTCGAGTACTGAAAAGTACGGGGTGTTACAAAAACTCCATGAACTCTCTAATCTGGTTGAGTTTTGGGGTCCAGGTTCAATTCTATCTAGATGCAAGAACCCCCAACAAATTATAGATGCCCTCATGGAATTTGAGACGTTAGCGGGCATGCCATTTGGAGATAAGGAGGAATACTATATTGCTTTACTCCATTTTATTGAAGAATGTGAAGCCTTAGTAGCTCTGGAGGCTAGGAAACAAGTCTCCAAGTGGCTAGAGGGAATTAGTGAGCCTGGAGTCTTCAGTCAACTATGAAGCAGGATCTAGCTCGTGTTCCTCCAAGAATGGTAGAAGGGGCAAGTTGGTTGTCCAATGAAGATAATCTCTCGGAATGTAAGAGGCCACTGTTGTGGAAGAAAAAGAGCCTAGGTCAAGGACATCTTTGTAAATTCAAACCTCAGCTCATTGCAATTCAGGAAACAAAGCTCTCTTGGGCAAGCCGCTCTGATTTAGATTCCATTTGGGGCTTTAGGAATAAGGATTGAATTTCCTTAGATGCGGAAGGTACTTCAAGGGAGATTCTCTTGGCCTGGGATTCCAACGCTTGGGTCAAGGAAGACTTTTTGATCGGCTTTTTTCACTATCTTAGTCGTTCTCAAGAATCTCTCTATTGACTTTAAATGGATATTCTCCTTTGTTTATGGTCCTTGTTCTGCTTCTCTAAGGTACCTGTTTTGGGATGATTTGAATACGATTAAGGATAAGTGGTCCCTGCTTTGGTGCCTTGGTGGCGACTTCAATGTCGTTTGGTTCTCTTACGAAAAATCGAATGGCGGTCAAATCACCAGGAGCATGAAAATGTTCTTTGAATGGATGGGAGGGAATAATCTCATTGACCTCCTCTAATGTAATTTTTACTTGGTTCAATGGGCAATCCCCTCCCACTTTCTCTTACCTTGATGGATTTCTTATCTCCCTTGCTTGGATTTAGGCTTTTCCTGTTGTTTCTTAGCCTGCCTTTCCTTGACCTGTTTCTAATCATTTTCCTTTGTTATTGGATTCGGACAAGGAAAGCCGGGGTTCCAAACCCTTCAGATTATCTTGGCTGGAAGTGGATGGTTTCCATTATCTGGTCTCTAATTGGTGGTCTTCCTTTTTGATTCCTGGGAGCTCGAGCATCGTCTTGAGATTAGCTGCTCAATTGGATCCCGCCCTTTTGAATTTGACTCTATTTGGGGCACAAAATAAGCCGGATCCCCCGTTGATTCCATGCTTTGAAAAAATTGAAATCTTGATTAATGGGGACATCGGACCGTACAGAGTATACCAGAGGAGGAGGAGAGCGGCAGCTTCAATTTCCCTGTGGATGGATGATGACTACATTGGCCCGGGTGGGCCACAGTAAGGATTTGAAGACCCCATGTGCATGGATCGTGCATCATGAAGGCCCCATATTGGGATGATGCACATGGGTTGCATTTATGAGGAGTTTGAAGACCCCACGACGATCGGACCATTGGATCATCACCACATCATGATCAGACCGTCGAGTGTGGCCCACTGCTGTCATAGGACTCCAGTTAGCTTAGGATTTATTTTCCAGTGTTTTAGTACATTTATTTTTAGATTTGGATGCTTAGATTTCATTTTATGTTATTATTTTGATAGTAGGACGTGTTGGGAATGAAAAGAACTGAAAGGGTGAATATGTAATTTTGGACCCCAAGGCCCTTTATAAGGCTTGGATGTCCAAACCGTAGGGATTATGTTGGAATAAAGTTTTGCTTTGAAGATATCTCTCCCCCCTTCTTATGTGAATTGAGTTTTACTTTGGTGTGAGTCCAAGTGGTGTGAAGCCACCTCTATCTTCTCTAATTCTTTTTTATCAAGGTAGTTTCTTCCTCTCTCATCTCAACTCTCTTTCTTCTCCCCTTTCTTTTTCTTTCAAATCCTAAACCATCTATCCTTCTACCATTAAAGGCAACCATAGGAGCATCCCTATTCAACCCAACAACAACCAGTCCAAGGGGACTGTATGGCCAGCCGTACGACCGTAGGGTCAGGACCGTACGGCTGTGCACCCCCCTCCCTTCCTCCCATCTCGTTCCCCCCCTTCTTAATCCCTAAACCCTAGCACTCTAAACCTTTTTTTTTTTTTTCTCACCATAACCTCAATCCTCTTCTCAAAACCCTAATTCCAGATTTACCTAAACCCTAGCCTTGCCAAAACCATAGAATCCCAATTTTCGAGATTTCTTAGAAACCCTAACCTCCTAAACTCTAATCCCTTAACCCTAGGCTGACCTAGATCCTCCCAATTGAATATAAACTCAACCTATGCTAATGTGGGGATTCTATTTCCCATTGGGCCTTTAAATTTCATGAGTTTTATGGTTACGTTGTGGGATGTAGTTTGCATGCGAATATGAATTTTACCGCTCTTTTGTTACTCGTTTCATTGTTGTAGAAAAGTATTATTTTGTGTTTTTCTAATTTTTTTTAATCTGCTCTTCTATGCTCTTTGCGTCATATTGGTTGGTCATGTCATCCTGCATCAAATTTTTGTATCAGAGCATGGTTTAGCTTAGGTTTTGCACAAAGTCTAGTCATGCATCTCATGTGTTTGAAGAAATCCCTGCATAAACCTGAATTTCTGCGTGTTTGAATTCCTACATATATAACTGAATTTCTGCATATATAGCAGAAATTCTTATACACATATCAGAATTTCTACATATATACCTGAATTTCTGCATGCATGTCTAAATGTCTGTATATGCGTATGAAATTCTACATTTATGCCTGAAATTCTGCATACATGTCTGAATTCTCGTGTTTATGTCTGAATTTCTGTGTGTATCCTTGAACTTCTACATATAGGTCTTGCATGGTTGTTATTTGTTTGCATGTAGGTTTAATCTTTGCATTGCAGCATCTAGGATAGCCATTTTACTTGTCACAACATAGAGTCTAGGTTTCCTTATTTTAGAGTCCCCCTCGTGTATGCCCACACGTTCGGGACGAGGATTTGGTCTCCACGTCACAACAATGAACCAAGAACAGATCGCCGAGACCCTAAACGCCATTCTTACTAGGCTAATGGCCATTGAGGCTCATAATAGTACCACCACCGCCCATTTGACCACGACCAATGCGCGGGTCGCTCAATTAGAAACCTCCTTACGTGCGAACCCCAATCACGGGGAAGATGGCCAATCTCAAGCGGGAGATCAGGAAGGAGTTCTAGCGCAAGCGCCATGTGGTGCGCGTGGTAGAGGTCGAGGCCGAGGGATAGGCCGAGTAGGGGTGTGTACCCAGTCACCCTGTGAGGAGGCTTACCAGGGAGGGTAGTATGACCAATATGACTCGGAGGAGCTAGTAGTGAAGAATGTTAAGGTAGACGCTCCAAGTTATGATGGTCGCTTGGACCTTAAGGTGTTCCTCGACTGGCTCGTAGACATGGACCACTACTTTGAGTGGTATGACATGTCTGATCGCCGTCAAGTGGTTCGCTAAGATGAAGTTGGTGGGCCAAGCCAAGCCATACTGGACGAATGTGGAGCGTAGGATGGAGAGATCCGCCGAGGAGCCCATTTCGCAATGGGTTGAGATGAAGGAACTTCTGAAAGAGAAGTATCTTCCTCTCTCCTACTACTAGAAGTTACTTGTGGCAATCTTTTCGCCAAGGATCTTTGTCTGTGGCCCATTACATCGCTAGGTTCGATGAGTACATGATACGATGTGATGTTCAGGAGGACCCACTAGTTACTCTTTCTAGATTCAAGACGGGCCTTTGAGTAGACCTCTAAAAGGAACTCATCACTCATGATGTCACCACCTTGGAGCAAGCCTATTAGGTGGTGCAGGATCTCGAGCAATACTTGAGACTGTAACCCTCAAGGCGATTTGACTCCCACGACTCAAATGTTAGGGCTACTACCCATGGAGAAAAGTCCAATTTTGGGGGTCAATCCAATACCACTACTGGTACTCAGCCTAATCATAGAGATGTGAAAGGGAAAGGTGTGATAAGTACTAGTTCGCGGGGAGGTGAGCAAGTGCAGTGTTTTAACTGCTAAGGATTCAACCATTTCGCTTACCAGTACCCTACTAAAGTGTGGAATAAGGCCCTCATGATCAATGAGTTTGGAGAAGAAGTGGATGACCAAGGTGACTATGAAGAAGAAGAGTATCATCCTGTGATCAGTGCTAGTGATGAAGAAGAAGAGGAGACCGTGACACTTGGCGGTAGTCAGATATGTGTTGGCTCATACTAAGGAAACTGATGATTGGCGTATGAATACTATCTTTTATACCTACACTAAATGTGGAGAAAATAACTGCAAGGTGATCATTGACAGTGGCAGTCGCAAAGATGTGGTCTCTGCTAGCACTATCTCTCGATTGGGCCTGAAGCCCACTCCTCACCCTCAGCCCTACAGAGTTTCATGGGTTGATGAGTCTTCTATGCCAGTGTCTC
Organism: Liriodendron chinense; assembly: GCA_003013855.2. Classification (NCBI taxonomy): domain Eukaryota; kingdom Viridiplantae; phylum Streptophyta; class Magnoliopsida; order Magnoliales; family Magnoliaceae; genus Liriodendron; species Liriodendron chinense. The sequence goes on along the minus strand of ML058570.1, from coordinate 2,702,424 downwards.
AACGTTGTCTTGTTCCTATAAAATTTGCCTCATATAAGGACACGTTGTAGTGTGATGTCTTGCCTATGGATGTAGGCTACATCATCTTGGGTAGGCCTTGGCTCTACGATTGTGATCTAACAATATTCAGTTGTTCGAATATTTGTTCCTTTATGTATGAAAGCAAGAAGATAAAGCTAAATCCTTTGCCACCCAAGAACACCTAAGGAAAGAAAAAGGACGTCAAGAAGGGTGATTTGAAAGATGTGGGGAAATCGAAGCCTAAGTCTCTCCATATCATCAATGCTAAGGAGTTTGATTGAGAGACCAAAGCTGATGGGTTGGCGAATGCCCTAGCGACCAAAGAGGCCAGAGGTTAGTGTAGAGTTACCTCCTAAAGTGACTCTGGTGTTGAGAGAGTTTAGTGATATATTCCCTAAGGACTTACCAGATGAACTTCCACCCATGAGGGACATACAACATGCTATAGATCTTGTCCTCGGGTCGACTCTATCAAACCTTCCACACTATAGGATGAACCCCGCGGAGCATGTGGAGTTAAAGAAGCAAATTGATGAGCTTCATAGGAAAGGGTTCATCCAGGAGAGTATGAGTCCATGTGTCGTGCTACCCCTCTTTGGGCCTAAAAAAGATGGCACTTGGCGCATGTGTGTGGACAATAGGGCCATCAATAAGATCATAGTCAAGTACCGATTTCCTATACTGCGTCTTGATGATATGCTAGACATGATGACCGGTGCCACAATTTTTCTCGAAGATAGACTTCAAGAGTGGGTATCACCAAATATGTATTCGCCTAGGGGATGAATGGAAAACGACATTCAAGCTGAAGGATAGGCTTTATGAGTGGTTAGTCATGCCTTTTGGTTTGACAAACGCTTCGAGTACGTTTATGCGCGTAATGATCCGGGTTTTAAGGCCCTTTAAAGGAAAGTTCCTAGTGGTGTACTTTGACGATATCCTTATTTATAGCGTCAGCAAGGAACAACATCTCCACCATCTGAGGCAAGTTTGCGGGGTCCTTAGGACTGAAAAGTTATATGCAAACTTTAAGAAGTGTTCATTCATGTCAGACGGAGTTATCTTCTTAGGTTTCGTAATTTCATCAGAGGTTATGTCTGTGGATCCCGAGAAAGTGCGTGCTATTGTGAGTTGGCTAGAACCGCGGAACATTCATGAGGTGCGTAGCTTTCATGGCTTAGCAACCTTTTATAGGCGGTTCGTCAGAGGATTTTGTACCATTATGGCTCCCATCATTGATTGCATAAGGAAAGGGGAATTCATGTGGACTAAAGCGGCATCCAAGGCATTCCAGGAGATCAAGGGCAAAATGGTTGAGGCTCCAGTCATATGCCTCCCTAACTTTTCTAAAGTCTTCGAGGCTGCCTGTGACGCCTTTGGAGTGGGTATAGGTGGAGTCCTTAGCCAAGAAGGGCACCCTGTGGCTTATTTTAGTGAGAAGCTAAATGAGGCCAAGCAGAGGTTTTCTACCTATGACAAGGAGTTCTATGCGGTAGTCCAGTCTTTGAGACATTGGCGTTATTATTTGCCACCTGCAAGAGTTCGTCTTGTTTTTTACCATGAGGCCTTGCGTTATCTTAATTCCCAGAAGAAGTTAAACCCAAGGCAAGCCAAGTGGGTTGAATTTCTTTAGGAGTACACATTTGTGATGCCCTTAGCCGCAGAGTGACGTTGTTGCAATCTATGAGCATTGAAGTTACTGGGTTTGAGCAACTGAGAGAAGAATATGCTATATGCCCAGACTTTGGGAAAGTGTACACGTCACTCATGGATGATCCGAGGAGTGATTGTGGGTTTGTCATGACTGATGGCTTCTTATATAAAGGAGACAAACTTTATATTACTTGCACATCCTTGCGGGATTTCCTAGTTTGGGAACTTCATGCCGGAGGGATGGCAGGTCATTTTGGGCGAGACAAGACTATTGCCTTTGTTGAGGATATGTTTTACTAGCCAAGCCTCAAGCGAGATGTAGCCAAAATCATAAGGCAATGTAGGACGTGTCAACTGGTAAAAAAAAGGAAGCAAAACACAAGTTTATACACACCTTTGCGAGTGCCACACGACCCATGGCAAGATGTTAGTATGGATTTCGTGCTTGGGTTTCCCAAGATAATCAGAAAGCACGATTCCGTCTTTGTGGTAGTGGACCGTTTTTCTAAAATGGGCCACTTCATTCCGTGTTCGAAAACATCACGCCTCCAGTGTTGCAAAGCTTTTCTTTGGGGAGGTGGTTTGTTTGCATGGTTTGCCGAAGACCGTAGTGTCTGACCGGGATGTTAGGTTCATGAGTTATTTTTGGAAGTGGGATTCAGTTTTACCTGTAGCTGAATTTGCATACAATAGTTCAGTAAATAGATCCATAGGCATGAGTCCTTTTGAGGTTGTGAATGGTTACAAGCCTAGGAAACCTATAGATCTCATTCCCATGGTGGTGTCCCATAGGCCTTTAGAGTCTGCAAATGCATTCGCACGTCGCATTCATGATTTGCATGTAGAACTTAGAAAGCGGATTAATGCGAGCAATGAAGAGTATAAAATATCTGCTGATTCTCACCGCAGATTTAAAGAGTTCCAAGAGGGTGATAAAGTCATTATTCGGATGAAGCCTGAGCGGTTTTTGCAAGGGGCCATAAAGAAACTTCAAGCTCGCAGCGCAGGATCATATAACATTGTGAAAAGATTGGGTCCCCATGCGTATGTGATAGATCTTCCACCTAGTATGGGGATTAGTTCTACATTCAATGTGGAAGATCTAGTGCCATTCCAGGGCCATCTTCCTCACCATCACTTGGACCCAGATGTTGATACATCCAGCCTGTCCCATGACCCCTGGACATTACCTGGCATCTCTTCTCAGCGTTTACACCTTTACCATCTGTATCTATGAGGAGAGATGAGATCAAGGATATCTTGGATGAGCAGGCAGTTTCCCTAGGCACGAGGGATTTCAGAAATTTCTCATCAAGTGGAAGAACAGGCCGGTGTTAGACTGTACGTGGATCACAGAGGCAGACCTTCAGAGACTCAATTCGGGATCCTGGAGCGGTACCAGAGTTTTATTTCACCGGAGGCGAATTCTTTTCAGTCTGGGAGAGTTGATGGGGACATCAGACCGTACAGAGTATACCAGAGGAGGAGGAGAGCACCAACTTCAGTTTCCCTGTGGATGGATGATGACTACATGGGCCTGGGTGGGCCACACTGAGGATATGAAGACCCCACATGCATAGATCGTGCATCATGAAGGCCCCATATTGGGATGATGCATGTGGGTTGCATTTATGAGGAGTTTGAAGACCCCACGATTGTGAGGACACGACGATCAAACCATTGGATCATCACCACATCATGATTAGACCATCGAGTGTGGCCCACCGCTGTTGTAGGACTCCAGTTAGCTTAGGATTTATTTTCCAGTGTTTTAGTACATTTATTTTTAGATTTGGATGCTTAGATTTCATTTTATGTTATTATTTTGATATTAGCATGTGTTGGGAATGAAAAGAACTGAAAGTGCGAATATGTAATTTTGGACCCCAAGGCCCTTTAGAAGGCTTGGATGTCCAAACCGTAGGGATCATGTTGGAATGAAATTTTGCTTTGGAGATTTCTCTCCCCCCTTCTCATGTGAATTGAGTTCTACTTTGGTGTGAATCCGAGTGGTGTGAAGCCACCTCTATCTTTTTTAATTCTTCTTTATCAACGTAGTTTCTTCCTCTCTTATCTCAACTCTCTTTCTTCTCCCCTTTCTTCTCCCAAATCCTAAACCATCCATCCTTCTACCATTAAAGGCAACCATAGGAGCAGCCCTACTTGACTCAACAACAACCAGTCCAAGGGGACCGTATGACCGTTGGGGTCAGGTCTGTACGGCTATACAACCCCCTCCCTTCCTCCCATCTCGTTCCCTCCTTAATCCCTAAATAGCACTCTCACCCCCCCCCCCCCCCCCCCCCCCCCCCCCCCCACCCCCCCCACCCACACACACACACACACACCCACCTTTTTTTCTTACCACAACCCTAATCCTCTTCTCAAAACCCTAATTCCAGATTTACCTAAACCTTAGCCTTGCCAGAACCGTAAAATCCCAATTTCCTAGATTTCTTAGAAACCCTAACCTTCTAAACCCCAATCCCTTAACCCTAGGCTGACCTAGATCCTCCCAATTGAATATAAACTCAACCTATGCTAATGTGGGGATTCTATTTCCCATTGGGCCTTTAAATTTCATGAGTTTTATGGTTACGTTGTGGGATGTAGTTTGCATGTGAATATGAATTTTACCACTCTCTTGTTAGTCTTTTCATTGGGGTAGAATAATATTATTTGGTGATTTTTTAGTTTCTTTAATCCACTCTTCTATGCTCTTTGCATCATATTAGTCGTTCATGTCATCCTGCATCATTGATCCTTCCTGGCATCAGACAAGATTGCTTCTAAGGACTACCAATGGTTGACCCAATTGGTGTTGTTGATTAATTTTTGCCAAAGTGACTCCACTAGATCTACTAGTGACCTCTCATGTGGGCTAAAAGATTATTATTATTATTATTTGAGAACTAAGGAATTTCATTGCAACAACCAAAGGATGAAAAAAAAGAAGGAACAAATGAAAAGAACAAAAGAAAACAAATCCCCAAAAGATTACAAAGCCCAACGCTTTTCTGGCTACGACTTGAATAGTCTCACTTCTATCCCCAAGGCATCTGCCGTTCCTTTCCAACCAGATTCTCCATAAAATAGCTAGTAAGGCAATATGCTAATCCTGTCTCTAATGTAGAGGCATTTTCATACCGGGCTCAAGTGGGGCAGCCTGTGTGAAGTGGGAGCACACTCGGGGTGGGTGGCCCATATGAGGCGGGTGGCTCCTGTGAAGCGGGCCCCATCCGTGTGAGGCGGGTGACACGTGTGGAGCGTTACCCATGTGAAGTGGGGCCTATGAAGGAGGGTTCGGCCGAGGGCTTGACTTGTGTGAAGCAGGCCTAACCTGGGCTATGAGATAAAGGGATTAATTCACCACGCTCTATCAGTTCGAACTTTTAGAGCAAGTGGTTGGTTGTCCTACGTCAAAAGTGGTATTAGAGCGGGAGGTCTCGTGTGCGAGACTCCTCACTAGAGGTGATTAATGCAGGGGCATTTTCACACCGGGCTCGAGTGGGGTGGCTGCTGTGAAGCGGGTGGCTTGTGTGAAATGGGCCCCATCTGTGTGAGGTGGGTGGCACGTGTGAAGCGGTACCCATGTGAAGTGGGACCTATGAAGGAGGTTCGGCCGAGGGTCTGACATGGGCTATGAGATAAAGGGATTAATTCGCCACACTATATTAGTTCGAGCTTTTAGAGCAAGTGGTTGGTTGTCCTGCGTTAGTCTCTCTTTGGAAGTGGGTCCCCCAGTGTGCCACTGCCACCTCAAAAAAAGAGCCTCCTTGGAAAACGGCATCATCCACTCTAGCCCCGCCATCTACTTCCCCCATACAATGCCCCCCTCCCTTGATGGATCCACCCGCTCTATTGCAGAGATATCCCCATCCCCTCCCCAGGCTCCAAACCTTCTCCTGCCCTTTGAGACCACTCTACACCTTATGTAGACCACTCTACACCTTTATGTATCTGGACAACTAGCCTTGCACCTCCAACATCCACAAGCCTGAAGATCCCTGGATACAGGCCAAAGTCCAAACATTGCTGAAGAAAAACCAAAGGGCATTGCTGATTAGAGGCCAATATCTCACCTGATACAATATTCTGAGGTATTATTTCATGGTTGGAGGGTCTTGACATCCCCACAACCTGAGTTCCTATAGACGACATGTCCTCACGCCAAGCATTTGCTGAAGATACTCTCACAGCTAGCCTTCTACTACACCCACAGATACAGGCATGGGATCTTACAGTTGTGACATGCGTCCCATGCCAGCCTGTGAAGGGACATGTCAGGCTACCCTCAGCGCATGCCCTGGACTTGAAGCCCTTAGAAATCTGGAGGCCACGACAGCTGAACCCATTATATTTGTCTTTGGTTATATTGAACAAGGTATTGTTTCTTAGTCTTTTGATCAAGTTAAATTTAATGAAACCAGTGATGTTTACTTGGTCTATACCATAAGACTTCTCATTCTAGAATTTAAATAAAAGACAAACCTAAATATGATAGGATTCTGTCAAAGCATATCCCAAGTATCTCATGAGTATTCAATATTATCATGACATGATAATGCACATATACAAGTATCTGGGTTACATAATCCATGATTGATCTTCTTTTTTTTGGGAAGGGATAGTCCATTGTTGATCTTGGGCACATATAGTTATTAATGAGTTCCTTGCATGCATGCAGCTGAGAAGATTGTGGTCTGAAGGGCAACCAGTACCTCGCATGCCATTGGATGAAATTCCAGACTTGAATTATTGTCTTTTGCATCAGCAGTTGCAGGTTATTAATTGCTGTATTGCCAGGGAAAGACGTCGCATAATTGCTGTTGAATCATTGGATTCTGTAATGAAAGAAACCAATACAAGCACTGAAGGTTCAGGCGTTTCTGTGTCCAACCAGTCCTCAAATCCAATTATCTATGCTAGAACTGGCACTGGTGATGTTGTTCTCCGACTTGGAGCTGATCATCCATCTCGAGGTTTAACCATGTTAGAAACTGATGAACCTGTGTACTCTCCAGTAACCCAGGTATGAGTCATACTTCGCAAGAAGATGGTTGCTTTTTTTTTTTTTTTCTTTTTCTTTTTCTTTTTGAACTCATTTATTATATTTTGATGTATGTACCTTTCAGGAGGGCCCAATTCTTACAGAAGACCTTATCAGAGAAACGGAGGAGTTTGTTCTGCGAACAGGGAGGTTGGTGTGTCCAATAGATGAAACTTCAATTAGATAGGTTACTTCGTAAACCACACAGTAGATCTTCTCAAGAGAATTCCTGATGAATTTCTAGAATTTTCCTTTTGTCCTTGATATTCCGGTAAGCCTTTACTGCATTGAGATTTGAATGGCAAGTTACTTATCATATCTGAACAGCTTGTCTGAACCAGTAACTGCTAACGGTTAATTTTGAAAATACTTGGTTTTATGAATCTCAACAACCAGAAAAGTAGCTGTCATCAATTTGACTAGAGGAAACATAGTGACTACCTGCTATATTAAAGGGTTCTTTTTTTCCCAGAGTTGTGTATAATATAATAAAATACTATAATAATATAACAATATAATTATATATAAAGGCCAGATTTGATATTTTTATGGACAATGAAAGCTTATTAGGAAAAATAAACATTACAACAGTGAAACGAGAAATAGTTTCACTGTTTACAGTTTTGGAGATGCAAGAAAGTGAGATATTGACCTTGGAGATTATCTCACTAATTTCATTGATGGCAGATGCTATTCTCCAAGATTCAGCATCTTCTGATTTCATCCAGTAAAAAGTGAATGCAAGCTTCCTGTGATAATTGTTGGGCCAGGGTTTTGGGCAGAGAGCAAACACAGCCCAAAACAAATCGCCTTTGCATTGTCATCAAAAGTGTCTTTTGCTCTGCAGTGTCAGAGAAACATAAGACGATACTACCATATTAAACTCCAACCATCCCGCTGATACCTGATCTAGTTGGGGTGCCATAAAGTAGCTTCCAAAATTGAACTTCTAGAAACCAGGAGGCTGAACCAGGAGATATTTATCTCCTGATTGCCAACTGATCAATCAGATATGATCTTTATGAACTTAACTAAGTCTGCAGCCTGCATACCTGATAAAATACTGTTAAATTGTGGCCAGAAGGCCCTCGTTGACAAAGACTTATCAAGTAATAAGATACAACTTATCAAGTAATAAGATATGGTTGTTTATTCTTCTTATAAAACCCATAGATCATGAAAGGCATAGTTTGCCTGAGAATGCTTCATTTGGAACTGGAATGTCCTCTAGATCAGCTCTCAAGACATGCAATCTTACAGTGGAGGAAAATGGTGATTTACAGATTCCTCTAAAACTATTTTCCCAGGGTGATTTACAGATTTCTCTGAAACTGTCAATTGGAAGAGAGAAATGTGAGATGTTTTAAAAATAAAAGTAAGTTGGCAGAGGGCACTTCCCAAAGGGGCAGATTGCTTGTCATAGAGTTGGCTGTCAATGTTTCTAAGCTCAAGGGCTGTAATCTTATTTTCTCGGGTTATAGCCGGGCTGCCATCTTGGCGGCTCTTTGTTGCTTTTGTTGTTTCCTTTTGCTTTGGCCTAATAATTTTTTTCATTATCTCTCAAAAAAAAAAAAAAAATACTGTCAATTGGGATATGTTTTCTCAGACTTCATGTTGTTCCATTAGTTGTGACTTTCAATAGCCATTTATTGATCCTGGAACTGTTCTAGCTCAGTTTGCTGTTGCTTTCCTAATAGAAAACAAGTTAAAAAGTTCATGTGTAGTATTATAGTGCCACCGCCTAAGTGTAATCCTCGGGTAAAATGATTTAACTGCTGAATAAAAGCAAGTCCACATCCATAGGGATGATACACTATTTGTTGCATGGACCACTGAAATGAGTGTAGGATTCTGATACTGGTACAGGGTGTATTTGTTTTGTCGAGCCCTGAATACAAGACAACACTTGCAAATTTATTATTATTTCCTCTTGAAATGAGGGAGTAATAGTCTTATAAATTTAATAGGAACCACTTTAAAAATAAAATAAAATTTTAAGGACAGACAAAAGAAAAGCATCTAACAAAATTTAAACTTTACTGATAGATGAAAGGGAGGAACAAGAAAAAAACCTTACTATTTTATGTTTTATATAAATGGTCTAAGAAAGTCTGTTAGAAACTAAAGTCGTTTTATGTTCTAAATTCAAAATACAAGATTTATTTGTAGTCCTTTAATACAAAGAATCCTATTAACAAGTGTTTGGTGAGAGTTTCTATTTATTTATTTTAACGTTCAGGCTTCTAAACAGCTAGAATCAGTTGGTTGAAGAATCCTGGCATGTCGCATAATCGATGTAGGATTTTACCGATGTGCTATGTTTCCCCTGCTTTGAAGAGTCCATATAACACAGCAAGCACATAATGGACTCATTAATTAAGAGGGCCTAGAATTTTTTTTTTTTTTTTTTGCACGAACATTTTAGTTTCAGGAATCTTCTACCAAGGTGTTGTCCCTGCTTCCTAGGCTTTTCATTTATGAGCCTTTTGAAGCAGATGCTTCCCTAAACCAGTACCATAATGTACTTATTCTTCACTTCACACTTTCTGCAATTATTAGCAATCTAATACATTAAATGGGAGACATTATTTCCTGGGGCAAGGATAATCGATTTGGGTTGGTCTGTCATCAGGGGCATTAGCCACAAAATAAAATAAAATAAATAAATAAAAAGTAGGGAAAGAAAGTGTAGCTTAGTTCAAAATTGTAGTACCATGAGCATATAACTTCTAAGATGCAAACAATGATATTTGGGAAATGATAGTTATTCCCTTCCCTCATGAAAATGTGTATATCTATCTTTCAATGGAGTTAATATGCTTCAGTCAACGAAATGTATTTCTAATGTGGCAACCTTTTTAAATGTTCAGTGTTGGTGCTGGCTGTTCTCAACTCCTCTCTGACATGCAGGCTTTCAAGGTAAATATCATTCATGAAAAAAAAAAAAAAAATCCTTTGACGTGTATACTGGACTGCATTTCTGTTCTAGTAACAATAGTAAAACAGTCAGTTGATTGAAACTTTAAATGACTCCATCCTATTAAATGTTATGTATTAGGCTGCAAATCCTGGGTGCATTTTAGAAGACTTTGTAAGATGGCACTCCCCACCAGACTGGACAGAAGCCAAGTCAGATGATGATACTAAAGATTCCTTTGATGGGGGAGAGCCATCATCTAGAAAAGGTCAACTAAGTAGTAGAATGCAAAAAGAAGGTCAGCTGTTTTTTTTTCTCCCCCCCCCCATAATATCAAATGCATCATAAATCTAGAGTATGTGTAATTTATAAACAATATATTTAGCGATGTCATTCTATTCCTTATTAGGAAAAACAGGACTCATAAAAAATATCATGTCTATGTTCTACCATGCTGTCCTTTTCAGATATTATGGGGAGTTAGGGAAGATATGTGTTTTTTCTCCAGCCATTCCCTGTATCTATAGCAGCCTTCCCCATTGATTCCTTAATATCTGATTCTGATGAAAGTCAGGATGTCAATAAATTGACTGAGTCTTACAAGAAGTTGACATTCATGACTCTAAGTATACTGTTATCTTATATTATGCTATTCAGTGATGCAATGATTGCGTAAGAATTCCTACGGTGGCTTAAGAGTGATTCGATGCCTCAAACTCAAAATTTTATTGTTATTTATTGTAGAGGATTTCCACAGTAAAGAAGAGAAAAGAAAAATGGAGAAAGAGAATGAAAGAAAGAGGGAGTGAGACTTAGGGTCATGCAGATGCGCACACACACTTACTGGTTGATGATAACAGTAGTGGCATGACCACAAATCATGCAAGAAACTCCCTTGAGCAATTGAGCTGATATAAATGGATGAGGTCCTCTTGGACACCATCCTTTGAAAGGCTGAACTAGGATTTGATATGAAGCAGAATGGCCTACGTGCTGAGACGAGGAAGCAACAAAAAGCATAGGCTATAGTCCATGTGGTTATGTAGAAAGGAGAGATGAACATACATGATTCCAAGGAGCACAGTAAGATTGTTGATTCGAGTGATTAATAGAAAATTCATCTCCTGATTTTCCTTTTTCTCATTTTACATTCCAATTCATGTTGTTAACATAGACAATGTCATTTGTACTGGTCAAAGGATGAAAAGATGAAGCCATGGTGGAAGAATACATGACCTCTTGTTGTCATAGCAGATGTAAATTGTCAAAGGGGGACAAAGGAGGATGTACTGTGACCTGTGAGTGATTTTCAAGATCTTAAAGTCTTCCCCAAGTCTGCCAAGGACAAAGAGGGCTTTATTCTCACAACCAATAGGATGACTAATTGTAGCTAGTCGATCAAAATGCCCTTGAATTTTTAACAAATTGTCTTGAATGGTGGATGCATAAGAATTTAGACATGCTTATGATTCTTAGAGAAGGATGTCTCAACTTTTGGTCACAATCATTGTTTAAAATATCATCGACAACTCAATATTATCGCTGATATCATACTGTCGCATCTCTTCTAGAAATTGCCAACATCTTGACAATATTATTATAGCTACTAATCACTGGTCACCGTTGCCACCTACCCACGAAAATATCGTTAAATATTGACGAAAAATCACCCAATATCTTCAGTTACTAGAAACAGACTGCGTTTTGCGCAAATAGGCTTAAATTTGAAAAAAAATAAAAAATAAAAGAAAAATGAGAGATCTTGTTGTTCTTTCTTTGGATATGAGTTGGGGACTTAACTTCAATAATTCCTGTTAAAGATCAGTGGATTAGAGCAAATATTTGAGACTGAAATTGGAGATTGAAGCATTAAGTGGGCTGAAATTTGCCGGCTGTGTGGTGTCTCTTTGGGGCAAAAGGAATAGAAGGCTATTCCAAAATTCATTTAGAACTTTCTTGGTGGTTGTCAATTCCATTTTTCTGTTTGTTTCGAAATGGAACGTCTTTTGTGCTAACCAGTAGATGTTAGGTATTGGTTGGGTGGGATTTCTCGTGGTCTTTTCTTTCTTCGCTCTTTTTGTATTCTTTTCCTGCGTTGCTTCAACTAGCAGGCCTTTAATAAATTTCCATTAATCTTAAAAATAAATAAATAAATAATAAAAAATAAAATTGAAAGTATGAAAAAATGGATAAAAACCTTTTTTTTAAAAAAAGATTTACACATAGTTTTCACTTGAAATTCATGTTTGTGCATAATTCTCATGCATTGACATGGATTTCAAGTGTAAAATCAAGAGATTTTGGGATCGATATGGTTTGATTTGGGAAAATGGGGAAAATACAATTTTTTTTTTCTCAATTTCTTCTCTAAAATAACTAATTGGGCCTCAACTAATTTAGTTCGGTATGTCCTAATGGGGTGAGGAGGCATCTTTACAGCCCCATCCTTATCTTCGAGTTGTATTAAATGATGATGATGAGACTTTAGCTCCGTTCGCACTGGTTGTAGAAATGATAAGGGGGCACCGGCATTGTTGTACGCATTACCAACGAGGGTGGAGTTGGCAATGGTGGGGGGTATACAATGGGTCAGAGCCAGCGATGTGTTGGCCGGTTCATTGAGGAGCAATATCTTGGTCATATCACTTAAGACGATGACCATGGACTCGTCCACCATCCTCGGTGAGAGCATTGGAGCCCAGTCAATGTTTCAAGTGTTGAAGAAAGATGAAAACCGGACGTGCTGATTAATTGCTTTTAGGAGGGAATTGGGAAAAAATCGGATTTTCCCCATTTTTCTAAAATCGGACTTTCTGCCATCATTGTCATCATACCCACGGTCAGTGTCGAATGAGGCTAAAGTCTCATCATCATCATTTAGTACGACTCAACGACAGGGAGGGTGTTGTGAAGATGCCTCCTCACCCTAATAGGACGTACCAAACCAAATTTGTTGGAGCCCCAATTAGTTGTTTTAAAAAAGAAATTGGGAAAAAAAAACCCGATCCCCCCCCCCATTTTCTCCAAATCAATCCTAAAATCTCTTGATTTTACACTTGAAATCCAAATCCACATTTAAATCTAAGTAAAAATTAGTTTTTTATTTAATTTTTCATACCTTCAAATTCCAGCCCATTGACATTCAATCTTCGATTTCGGCCCCAAATATTTGCTCTAATTCAATGATCTTTAACAAAAGTTGCTGAAATTGAGCCCCAAACTTAGATCCGAAGAAACAACAATAAGATCTTTCGTCCCCCTTGAATTTAACCCTGTTTTAGCAAAACACAGTCCGTTTCCAACAATTGGTGATATTTGTTAATATTTAACGATATTCTTGGGTAGGTGGCAATAATGACCAGTGGTTGGTAGCTACGAGGGTAATATTATCGTCGAAACTCAGTATTGTCATTATCGTGATAATATTTTCGAGACATCATGATTTTTGAAAGAGATACGGTAGAATAATGCATTGGTATTGTTTTATCGACAATACCAATATTATCAGCGATAATATTGAATTGTTGACGATATTTCAAACAGAGGTGTGTATAGCATAGTCCCAAATGTGGAGGTTCTGATTGTCGAGAACATGGGCTCCAGTGTGCAGCAACAAATGTTTTATTTAGAGTCACGATAGAGGTAAAATGAACTTACACACTTGTCGCTCAATATCTCTCCCGACTCGATTTATCTCTCCCAATCAAGGTGTCCCGTAGCGGTATCGGTGGGCGTAACGGTGCCCACCGTTTCCGATACGGATACGGGCCGTATCGGCCGATACGCCCCCCGTAACGGTCCAATTTTTTTTTTTTTTTTTTTGCCAAAAAATTCTAGAAAAATATGAATTAAATTCAGAAAATTCCAAACATCCCAAATATGCATTCATTTATAATTTTGAACATGTTTATGGTGGTGAAGCGGTCTACTCTTTGGTGAGAAAGCTGTATCGGGCTGTCTGATGAATTTATGAAGCTGATAACCTGGAATTAACTGCAAAACTTATAAATTCAAATTTCTAACTGTCTATTATAAGTAACACATATTATCCAACCTTTAAACCAGAATTTTTTTTTGAAAAAAATGAATTTCCCTAATTTTTAAAATTATTCTAAAATTAATCTGAAATTGATGCAACTATTGTTTAAATTGATTCCAGGATATATACAAATGTAATAAGACATTAATGTAAACACAACCAATGCATTGACAAAGTAAAACAAGCAAGAGAGTTGAGAAATATTCTAGTTTTGACTGAATGAGTATCCTCCAATGCAGTCTTGACTATTGAACTTCAACGCAATGCAAGCTATCCTATATGACCTAGATCTATATGAAGATTCAATAAAATCTAGAAAATAACTAACTGGACTCAACAAACTATGACCCCTACGCAGAGTTGGAACGTGGGTCGAGTTGCGCGGTCAGCTCGCCGGGGGTGCAGGGGGTGGCGCGCCCCTGCCCGGGGTTCGGGGCGGAGCGCCCGAAAGCCCAACGGTTTTTTTTTTTTAGGGAGGAGAAATTAGAAGAAAATCGAAAAAAAAGTCATTTTTTTCTACAAAATGGGGACTCTTGTGTGTCTAACCAATATAGTAAAATAGGCCGATCTGCAAACACTGGGTTTTAGCAAAAGAATAGATTAGAAAAGAAATTGGAGAAGAAAAGTGTGAAAAAATAAAAAAACATCAGATTTATATATAGATAAAAAAAAAAAAAAATCCGTTTTCCGACCGTTACGGGGGCCGTAACGGCCGTTTTGGGGCGTAACGGCCGTTACGCCCCCCGTAACGGCCGTTACGGGCCAAAAATTTGGGGGTCCCCGTTTTGGACCCCGTATCGCGTAACGGCTACGGCCGTTTCCGTTACGTATCGGCCGATATGGCCGATACGTAACCGTTTTGGCCTACCTTGCTCCCAATCCCTCAACTCTTAAGAATCCTGGATATATAGAGTGATCGATTTAGGATTGCGTCTTTGGCTGGTGAGGCCCTCTATCGCCCTATTCCCTGGATCCCTCCTCCGCTGGCAATGCTAAAATTTAACCTACTACTTGAATGGAGCCCTTAATTTAGCTGTTATGGGGGCATTCTTAAGAGTAAGACATGTGCCATAGTTTTTTCTTTTTTTTTCCTCTGATCCTACAATTCGGGTAGCTTAATCCTAGTTGAGGCCATGGTGTTGATGGAAGCTATTTGAATCCTTGTCACCTAGAATTTTGGTCTAACAATGATTGAGGGACATGATCTCAATTTGTTGTGTTGGATATGAGTTGGAGAAGAACCATGGGTGTTGCAACTTGCATCACTCACTTGAAGAGATTTGATTCTATATTTTTAAAGGGGCCATTTGGTAGCAAGAAAAATTTGAGCTCCTAGGCTGCCTTGTCCAGGCTTACGACTATTAGGGTAGTCGAGCGATTGTTGAGAGATATCCTAGCCAAGATCTTGAGAATCTCGAGGGCAACTCATCTCTTTTTGAGAGTTTGCCTCCTCTGTTGTCTCTACAAGGAGTAGGTTCCTAGCAAGCCCGGACGACATTCTCTCCTTCTCTCTCATTGCCTCCTCCGTTTGCCCATGTCTGGTGACATCCAATCCATCAATCACATTCGAATCGTGATTTTAAGCCCTCGAATCAAATATAAGCTTGATTCACAGCTTGGGTGGGTTACATGACAGGTAACAGTGGTGATAAAAATACACACCAAACATTGTGCATTGGGCATATAGTATTGTCTAGATATTAAATCCAACCCGTTAATTAGGTTCCTCCCACCATATGATGAAGAAACATACCAAATATTTTGATGATTAAAAACTCATGCGGGTTGATTTTAAGGGCTTTACCTGTGATTTTACATTTTTTTTTTCTATTGTATGACCAACTAAGTTTTTTATTGAGCTAATGTTTTTGTACGGGGATGTGAGGGGAGAAGCTCGATAGATGTAGTGGGTTTCACACTGATAGCTTGATGGGCCCTATAGAGCTTTGAGTGTGTTGAACAAGGTGTTCCATAACGGTAACGGTGGCCGTAATGGCCACCGCCGTTACCATTACGATAAGAGCTGTAACGGCCATTACAACACTTTTTTTTTTTTTTGTTTTGAAAAAACCTATTTCGGGACCATTACGGGTCCGTTACAGGTAGTTTTTTCTGTAACGGCCGTTTCGACCACGTAACGCGTAACCATTACGTAACGGCCGTTATGGCCGTAATGTAACCATTTTTGAATACCATGGTTTTGAAGGAGAAAATAAGACCTTGCTAGGCCTTAAACAACCAACAAACAAGCTTGTTCTTGCCACACCGAACAGGTTCCGACAAATAGCAAACATGCCCGACTGGGACGGCATTGGCCTTACTAGACAAGAACAAGACAGGCTCGACCTATCCAAGCTTGAATTTTTGCTGCCGCCAAATGGGCTCTAAGTTAAACGTTTTGTTTTATCTTGCATTTGACACAGCCATGGTTTTGGCCATGGCTCAGGAAGGCTCCAATTGCCATTCTATGTACTTCAAAACTTAGGTTCCTTTTCTTTTAAGACAATCTGTTGCTGGTTCCAAAAAAAAAAAAAGAAATAGATGAAGGGAATGGGCCTCATGCTTGCCACATGTATGATAATGGGTGAATTGGGTGACACAAGGACAGTCTAATTAATTGATTTGGACTGTCCAGATTGGACCGTCCAATAGGCTACAGTCTGCACTTCATGGTCCAGTGCACAAAAATGTCACAGATTGAACACTTCTAACCACTAGATCAATGTCTCGTGAAATAGACGTTCAAGATTGTTTATAGAAAAAGGTCGAGTCAACATTTTGAACAATCCATTTGGTGGGTCCCATCATGGTGGTTCACATTCATTAAGATAGTCCTCTTAATATATGGTTAGGATAGCCCGATCAAGGCAACGTTCAGTAAGTGGCAGATCAATAGTTGTTGCCTACATATCCAACACTCGGATCATCACATTCACATATGCATCAAACTTGAGAGAGGAGCGACAGTTGTTTTTTCTCAACACTTGTTTTTTAAAATTTAAAACGGCATTTTCATCAGAGGGCAGTTTGTCATTTACATGAATACTAATTTTACCATCATTGGATGAATCTAATGGAAGGTACCCTATGAAAATAAATTAAGTTAATGAGGTAGCTTACGGAAAACCTTAAAAAAAGTACTAGAGCATAAATTCCATAATAACTATTACAAGGACATGATCTCCAATATTACAAGGACATAATCTCCAAATCATTCTTTAGCGTCTACAGATTTAAAAAAGATCAAAATGAGAAATTCTAGCCATTCCAAAGACTTGGGGCCTGTTTGGATTCATGGAAAGGAAAGGAAAGGAAAGGAAACACCATTTCCCATGAAACTAACTTTCCGTTATTTGTGAATCCTTTCTTTATGGGAATTTGTGGGAAACACAATTTCCCACTTACTATTTTTGTTGGAAAATTAATAAAATTTATTTACCCACCTCAAACCCTAAGGAACGCATTTTCCCACAATGGAAGGAAAATGAGTTCTTCAAGAGTTAATCCCAAATGTGCTACTATTCATCTTCAATCGCTTCACATGTGCCATTGTCCATCTTCAGTTATGCCCTACATGTTCCACTATGCCACATGTGCCACCATCCATCTTCTCTTGCGCCCCACGTGCAATCCATATGTGCAAAGTGTCTCACATGTGTTAATGTGCCACATGAGCTACCACCCATCTTCTCTCGCGCCTCACGTGCTAATATTGCCACATGTACCACCAAACCATCTTCTCTTGTGCCCCACATGTGCTAACGTGTCACATGTACCTACCCCCCCTCCTCCCCCCAAACACCACCACCACCACCACCACCACCACCACCCACACCCACACCCACGCACATTCATGTGCAAAGCAACCCGCATGTGCCAATGTGCATAGTGACACCTAGCTTCATGTGCTCACATTTGATAAATGTGCCATATATGTCACTATAAAACTTCGATCACCTCATGTGTCACGTGTGCCAATTTAGGATCAAGTTGCCCACATATGCTCTGTATGCCACATTTGCTACTGCCCATTTCGACCGTCCCATGAGTGCCAAATGTGCTAATCTGGCACATACCAAACTATTGGAATTTTTTTTTTCCCCCAAGAATTTCCGTTTGCCACACAACAAATTCGAAAATAGGTCCAAAATTTTTAGGAAAATGTTGTTGAAAAAAAAAAGCAAGAAAAACGATGTTTCCTTTCCCAGAGTTTCTTGGGAAATAAGGTTTCCTCACAAATACTGTTTCCATTACCATTCCTTCACAAATCGTCGCTTGGAGGGAACTTATTCTCTTACAGGTATACCATTTTTTTAAATTGTGTCGTGTCATTGCGTGTTTGTATCCTCATGTCTGATAGTCCTGGCCATAGGTCATACAAAGAACCCATTTTTTATGTTTAGTTGTTATTATCATTTTCCTTGGGGTACCTTCTTTTACATATGTTTAATCTAGTTTAGGTCTATTATTCTTATTATTCCTTTTCTCTTTTTTTTTTGGGTTCTTTTACATATATATAGGTAAAATACTATTAAAATAGAGAACTGATGCACTCACAACTTTCGAATTAGCTCCTCCCGATCGTTTTTCTCCCAAGATGAAAGAAAAGATGGCCAATCTGTCTTTTCAGAGTTATTGCCCCACAAAGAAATATTCTTGTGGTAGGTCCTGTTCCTAGTCAGAAATATAGTGAAATCGTCTTTTCCCATTCTTTCCCCATACCCTGCTACTAAGAAAGACATTCACTTCTTACAGCATCCCATATATGTAGGTGGGAACAGGGGAAGAGGTCAGATTTATCTCAATGGGAACAAGAGTAACAATACAATCTATAATGCTATAGCAGCAGGTATTGTGAGCAGAATAGTACGTAAAGAAAAAAGGGGCATATGAAACAACCATAACTGATGCATTGGATGGACATGCTAACTTAGCCCGCAACCTGCCTTTTGCCATTAATGTGTCATTTTTAGGACATCTATCCTGGACAAAGGTGAACCACGCAATTGAGATCACCTATCTCAAATATCATTTGGACCGCTCATTAGGTGGCCTCACCTTTACATCGAGTCAGACCATCAGCCATCCATTGATTTTGATGATGTGGCCCATTCAATGAGTTGACCTGCATTGATTTTGTGTTAGGTGAGCTTCATTTGGGAGGTAATCTTCTCTTTGAAAAGCATGAATCATAGAGTTGTCGCTTACTCATCTATGGAGGCAGAATATCTCTATATAGGTCATGGCACCCATGAGATTATGTGGATTGGATCCCTTCTTTGGAACATGGGAATCTAGTTTTCCACTCTAGCTCCACTGTATTGTGACAATCAGACAACAATTCATATTGCATTTAATCTAGTTTTGATGAGATAACAAAGCGTTTTGAAGTTGATTGTCGCTTTATTTGTGAGAAGATCTCTTTCCAGTTGCTCTGTAGTTCGAATGTGTGGTTCAATGAATAATTAGCAGATATTCTGGCCATTCCTTCTTCTCAACTTCAGGTGGTTGTGTGTGAGTTGGGCATGTGTGACATCTATGCTCCAACTTGAGGGGGAGTTTAGGAGATTGTGTGTGGGTGTGCAGGTGTATGTGTGTACTTTTCCTTTGGTGGTCCTTCAGGACACCATATCTTTTATGTTTCAGGCTTCACAATAAAAGGATATTAGATGAGAGCA
Source organism: Liriodendron chinense (assembly GCA_003013855.2). Classification (NCBI taxonomy): domain Eukaryota; kingdom Viridiplantae; phylum Streptophyta; class Magnoliopsida; order Magnoliales; family Magnoliaceae; genus Liriodendron; species Liriodendron chinense. Next base: position 2,683,066 of record ML058570.1, on the reverse strand, counting down.
GTCTAATCTCTCTAAATCTTTTCTCCTGATGTTTCTTCTTTTCCTTTACCTCTTGCTACATTACACCATGTGATGTTACAATGATCATTGCTTATAAGCCTATTGAACTGACATTTTTGGGGCTGTTTCTAGTCAAACCTTTTCTTTCTTTAGACCTAACAAGATACAGCCGAAGTAGATGTGAAATTGTATGGTAAATATGGTTACTTCCAAAATAAATAAATAAATCTGGTAACTTCAGCGGATCTGTGCAATTAATGTACATTTTCCAGTAATTAACTAATTATAAATAGAGGAACGGTCACCTACAACATATTGTTCACATACAAGCCAGCTCATGTTTCTTGTTAACGGGGACATGTGGGTGGGCTTCATCAGTCATCATGAAGATGACCTGGTGGTCAACTCATCAGGTAGGCAACATGTGTATGTTGATTCAGACTTCACCATTTTCATACAATGGAGCTGGTTTGATGAGTGAACTGATCTGATTTTTGCGCCAGGTGATCTTTATGGTTGGCACACCTTACGCATGGCTCAGATGTCCCACATATGTTGCACATTGGAACCTGAGCTGCGTTGAATGTGAAAGTTACGTGCAATGGTTTTAGGTAGTCACTCTATAAAATACATGTAGTTAAAATTCACCATGCATATTTTGAATTTTTTGAGGGCCCTCTTCATTGGCGTCTTGCTAATCTACATTTACTTGATCATGACTAGGCAATTTGTGGCGTGAACTATGGGAAACGGCTAGACCGTTGCCCGCTGTTAAACAAACACCGCTTTTTGATGAGGATTTAGCAGTGTAAGTTGGAAGCCATTCTTCAGCTACTGTTGTCAGTCAAATATTTCATCTAACAAACACTTTGAATGGTTTGATTTTGCAGGGAAGGCATCTTAAATGTCTTAGAAGACATCTCACCTCCTGAGCTTTTCGAACAGCTATTTGTTTCTGTAGTAAGTTTGTCTCTTCTTATCCATCTACCATTTTTATCATCTCACCTCAAAGATAGACTGGTATAACTCTCAAAACACTAACACCAACACAAACAACGCCAACAACAACAGCAACAAAAACAACAATGATGACGATGACTATCTCTACTATATATAGCGCGAGCATCTTTTGTATACTTTTGCTCTTGCAGTTGCAACTTGCAAGTAGTACCCCAGCTGCGTAGAACTTAAAATATTTTAAGGACATGGGAGGATACTTAAAAAATATATATAGGGGTATTTTGGGACTTGAAAAATGTGGCTTTTCTCGTCCGACCTACGGTTTAGATTTCACTTGAAAAAGCCTTTAAATGGTTTAGAATATACCCCCAAAAGCAAGGAGCAAGGACAATTTTACCCTCACCCTTAGTTTTAGGAGAAGTTTAAAACTCTAGGATATGGAAAGGGTTTTTACCAAAAAGAAACGATATTTATGTAAATAGACAAACCCTCTCATGTGAGTAGCCCGCACCTCTTCTCCTCGTTGTGGTTATCCTGCACCAAAAGCATGCATTAGGAGTCTGTGCGACCAAGCCTTATGTGGCACCCACCATGGTGCTTGTGTGACATCCAATCCATGCATTTCTTTTGGCTGATCATATTAGAAAATCAGACTGATAATGATGGAGATTAGGATACACGTGTATACAGCACATCCATGTAGCCTCATCCTTTCCCTCCATTTCTCTCACTCGTAACCATCTCTCTCATTTCCCTCTCTCCACATGTGTTGCATGTGCCACACCCCCTTGTAATGATGATGATGATGATAGTAATGATATCTTTCATTAAAAAATGATAATAATAATAATAATGATCTAAACAAATTAATAACGATGATAATGATAATAGTAATCATAATAATGATGATAATTATGATGCCATTATTATGATAATAATGATGATGATGTCAACAACCACAACAACAACATCAACAAAGTTGTAGATTAATTAAAAATATCTCAGATATTTCTATAGGGTCCTGTTGGGATTCATGGAAAGGCAACGAAGGAAAGGAAACATTGTTTATCATGAAACTAACTTCCGTTATTTGTCAAGCCTTTCTTTGTGGAATTTGTGGGAAACATCTTCTCCACTTTATTTGTTGGAAAATAAACAAATTTATTTTCCCACCTCCACCCCTAGGAAAGGCATTTCCTACAATGGAAGGAAAATGAGTTTCTTGGCGGTTAAACCCAAATGTGTCACCATACACATTCAATCGCTTCATACGTGCCAATGTGCCAAATGAGCCATTGTCCATCTTTCATTATGCTCCACACATGCTACTACGTCACCTATGTGAATGTGCCACGTGTCACCATCTTCTCTTGCACCCCACAAGTGCAAAGCATCCCACGTGCTACCATTCCATTTTCTCTAGCACCCCACATGCTAATGTGCCACATGTACCACCATTCATCTTCTTGGCACCACACGTGGAAAGCACCCACATGCACCAATGTCCTAGATGTGCCATCGTCCATCTTCAATCACTCCCAATATACCACATGTGCCAATAGTGCCAATGTGCACAAGTTCTGCCATCTAGCTTCAAGTGCCCTGCGCACGTGTCAAATGTGCCATGTGCCAAATATGCCACCGTACAACTTTAAGCACCTTACATTTGCCACGTGTGCCTCAATTCAGCTTCAAGCACCCACATTTTTTTTTTTTTTGTTGAAAAACAACAAAATCCTGTTGAAAAGCAAACATGGAAAACAATGTTTCCCTTTCCACAGTTTACTGGAAATAAAGTTTCTTGAGAAACATTATTTCCTTTTCTATGCTTTCCACGAACCCGAACAGGCCCCCTAAGGAAATTGATTTCCATACCATTTCCTGATGATTTGCATACACCTATTTCCACTTGGCAATGGAATTGATGCAGGGGCATGTGATGACCTAACCCTAGATGCATGTATATCAAGTTGGAAGATATTCAAATAATAAAATTACGAAACTGACTACTTTCAATCAGAGGAAACTAACAAATCTCAACACGAAGATGAAATCCGTCCGTCCGGATCATGCCCCTTTGCATAAAACCATGTAAAATCGTAAAACAGGGAGGATCTAGGGATATGAGGATATCGCAGATCTAGCATAGACCAGTCCACAGTCAAGTTTGGATCCGGTTATCGTGGCTAGGCATCCCTCTTTTCGATCGTACCAAAAAAAGAGGGGGGGGGGGGGGGGGGGGGGGGGGGGGGTTTCAGAAAAGGACGAGGGATGTCGAAAAACAATGGGTTATCATGAAGTACGAATTAGGAATTAAAAGAAGCTTACCTTTCCTCGCACCTTGAAGAAAGAGAAGAGAAAACGGAAACTCCGAGGTGGAATCCTTAACACTCGAGGGCCAATCCTGAAACCTTAATCTCTCAACAAAGAGGAAGAAACTCACGAATTTTCTATTCATTCAATAATTTCGAAATAGGGTTCTCACAGTATATATAAGCTACGAAAATAAAAAAAGTGCACTAAAGTGCCTGAAAACCAAAGAAATAACATAAAAACGTCTAAAGTAAATAACGACACTAAAGCGCCTTGAAACAAGGAAATAAATAGAAAAGAGCCTAAATGTAAATCCGCTCCATGGTCCAGCGGTCATGATGCTCCTGTGCGATCCTGCATCTCGCGTACTCGTAACGCGTCAGAAAATGGGCCCAATGGGCCCGGCGTCCATCCACATCAACTCGTCTGCTCCAACACTCGATCTGCGACGTCGCCTCCTCTGGTACACTCTAAAGTGTGCACCACTGATGTCCGCATCAATTCTCCCCGGGTGGGAAGAATTCGCCACTGGCGAAAGTGAACTCATGTACCTCTCAAGCATGTCTGGATCGATACGCTGTAGCTCTGTCTCGGTAATCCAGGAGTTATCTGCAATAGGCCTGTTCCTCCACTTGACTAGGAATTTCTGGTAACCCCCTGAGCGAGTAGAAACCAACTCGGAGTCCAAAATTCCCTCTATCTTGTCTCTTCTCGGTGCAGAAGGAAGAGAAGGTAAGATGGGTATAGGGAGGTCAGGCTGTGGCCAAGGTCCATATATAGGGGAGGTCTGGGAAAGAAACAGGGGAATCACTGGATAGAGGTAATGGCTCGTGATAGGGAACTAGATCTTCCACATTAAATGTGGAACTGATGCCCATGGTAGGAGGGATATCGACAACATAAGCGTTAGACCCCAACCTTTTCACAATTTTATGTGGGCTTATGCTACGGGCATGAAGCTTCTTCACGGATCCAGGTGGAAACCGATCAGACCTAATACGAACCATGACGTCATCTCTAGGTTGAAATTCCCTAAATCTCCTGTGAGTGTCAGCAGAAAGTTTATAATGTTCATTACTTGAATTAATCTTCCTTCTGATCTCACTATGCAATGCATGTATATGATGGGCAAATGACTCTCCTAACTCTGAAGGACGCTGTGGGGTAGCCATGGGGATCAAATCTATGGGGGCTCGGGGTCTAAGACCTGAAACAATTTCAAATGGGCTCATTCCTGTGGACCTGTTTACTGAAGAGTTATAAGCGAACTCTGCTGTGGGAATAACAGTGTCCCAGGTCCTGTGGTGGTCTCCAACTAGATATCTCAACAAATTCCCTAGGCTACGGTTCACTACCTCTGTTTGACCATCCGACTGAGGATGATATGCTGAAGAAAATTGAAGCCTCGTACCCAAAAGATGCCAGAGAGTCTTCCAAAAATAACTAGTGAACCTAGTATCTCTGTCAAACACGATGGATCTAGGTACCCCATGAAGTCGCACAACCTCCTGAAAGAATATGTTAGCAATGTGGGAGGCATCTGAGGTCTTATAACAGGGTAGGAAATGGGCCATCTTAGAAAACCGATCAATGACCACGAGTATGGAATCGTGCTTACGAATAGTCTTGGGAAGCCCAAGCACGAAATCCATACTGACATCTCGCCACGGGGCATGTGGAACTGGCAAAGGAGTGTATAAGCCTGTATTTTGTTTCCTCTGCTTTGCCAGTTGACATGTCCGACACTGCTCTACAATCTTCGCCACATCTCGCTGGAGATTAGGCCAATGGAAATGATCAGAAACCAGGGCAACTATTTTATCTCTACCAAAGTGACCTGCCATCCCTCCAGCATGAAGCTCCCATACTAGAAAATCACGGAGGGATGTGCGTGGGATGCAGAGCTTGTATCCTCTAAAAAGATATCCGTCTGTAAGGACAAACTCAGCACTCCTCGAGGGTGGGTCACTAGACAACGACGCATAGATGGTCCCAAAGTCAGGACAAGTTGAGTACTCACCCTTGAGTTGCTCAAAGCCTGTAACTTCAACGCTCATGGACCGCAGCGTCATGACACGACGGCTAAGTGCGTCAGCAACCTTATTCTCTTTACCGGCCTTGTGCTTAAGTAGAAACGTATACTCCTGAAGAAATTGAGCCCACTTGGCATGCCTAGGGCTTAACTTCTTTTGAGAGCTCAAATATTTCAAGGCCTCATGATCAGAGAACAGGACAAATTCTTGCGGTAATAAATAATGCCGCCAATGGCGCAATGATTGCACAACCGCATAGAACTCTTTGTCGTAGGTGGAGTAGCGTTGTTTAGCCTCATTCAGTTTCTCACTGAAAAAGGCCACAGGATGTCCCTCTTGGCTTAACACTCCCCCTATGGCAAGTCCTGACGCGTCACACGCCACCTCAAAGACTTTAGAGAAGTCAGGTAGAAGCATGACGGGCGCTTCCGTCATCTTATTCTTAATTTCAGAGAAAGCCCGTGTCGCGGCTTTAGTCCATTGGAACTCCCCTTTTCTTATACAATCTGTAATGGGAGCCATAATAGAGCTAAATCCACGGATGAACCGCCGATAGAACGTAGCTAGGCCGTGAAAGCTTCGCACGTCGTGTATATTACGTGGCTCAGGCCAATTGACAATGGCCTTGACTTTCTTAGGGTCTGCAGACATACCCTCTGACGAAACAACGAACCCCAGGAAAATAACTCTAGAAGTCGAGAAGGAACACTTCTTGAGGTTCGCATAAAGCTTTTCTGCTCGCAAGGCGTTGCAGACCTGCCTCGAGTGTTCAAGGTGCTGGGTAGGAGACGTACTATAGATGAGGATATCATCGAAGTATACAACTAAGAACTTACTCATAAAGGGTCGCAGCACCTGGGTCACCACCCTCATAAATGTACTTGGAGCATTGGTTAACCCGAATGGCATAACCAACCACTCATACAGCCCATCCTTCGTCTTGAAGGCAGTCTTCCACTCATCTCCTGGGCGAACACGAATTTGGTGATAACCACTCTTGAGGTCAATTTTCGAAAAGATAGTAGAGGTGGCCATCATGTCAAGCATGTCATCAAGCCTCGGGATGGGAAACCGATACTTGACAGTAATCTTGTTTATGGCTCTACTATCGACACACATGCGCCACGTGCCATCTTTCTTTGGCGTAAGAAGCGCAGGCACGGCGCACGGGCTCATACTCTCACGAATAAATCCCTTTTTAAGCAATTCATCCACTTGCCTCTTCAACTCGGCATGTTCGGTGGGATTCATTCTGTAGTGAGGGAGGTTTGGTAGGGTCGCCCCTGGGACAAGATCTATTGCATGCTGAATGTCCCGCATTGGTGGGAGCTCGTCTGGAAGGTCCTCAGGGAAGACATCCCGAAACTCCTCTAGGACTGAACGAACCTCCTGGGGTAACCCTATAGCAACCTCGGGTGTGCTCTCTCTAGCCAGTAAAACGTACACCATAGTCCCAGTTTTGGCTTCTCTCTCAAACTCCTTAGCATCTATGATGTGGAGAGACTTCGACTGAGGTGCCCTTTGACTCTTAGAACTGCCTCGAGACGCAACATCTTTCGCTCCTGTGGACGATTTGAGAGGGAGCGGGCTCAAGACAAGCTTCTTTCCCTCATGCTTAAACACACAATTATTCGTACGCCCGAATATTGTGACATCTTTGTCAAAGAGCCATGGCCTTCCCAAGATGATATGGCCAACGTCCATCGTGACCACATCACACCACAACTTGTCCTTGTATGGCTCGAATTCAATTGGCACAAGGCATTACTGAGTCACAGGATGGGATGTCGCATCAACCCAAGAAACTCGGTATGGGTTGGGGTGAGGGACTGGCTTCAACCCCAGGCGACTCAAAGTACTTGGAGAAACTACATTCTCACAGCTCCCGCTATCTATGATCACTTTGCAGCTCTTATCTCCACACTTGGCGTAAGTGTGGAAGATAGTGGTTCTGCGCTAATCCTCACTTTCCTTCACCTGGGCCAAAGCGCATCTCACCACAGCTAGTGGGGTAGTCTCCACAGCATCATCCTCGGCATCACTGGCCGGCTCAAGGGATTGGACGATGATTTCCTCATCATTCTGGTCACCTTCAACTTCATATGCCACTTCTTCTTCTGTAGAGTGTTCAGAAACAAAGGCAATACGCCCACCCCTATTTGAACACTCTGCGGCAATGTGACCCATGCCACCACAGTGGTAGCACTGCCCTGGCATCGCAGTCCTAGTACTTGGTCCAGCCACATTGTTACCTCGATTTCTATTGACTGGTTGGGTACCAGGTTGAGCTCTGGGTTGATTTCCCACCTGAGGTCTCGCTCCCTGCGGAGCTACTCTAGGCACAGTAGGTCGAATCTCAAACCCTCTAGCAGGAGATTGGCGCACATAGTGCTCCAGTTCCTGCACCATCTGGTAAGCGTGCTCTAAGCTGGTGACCATATGAGGTATGAGCTCACGCTGGAGGTCAAACTTGAGGCCCATACGAAAACGGGAGAGACCCACATCAGGGTCCTCATCTACATCGCACCTCATCATGTATTCATCGAACTTGGCAATGTATTCCGTTACCGTCATGGATCCTTGGCGCAAAGTGTGCTATTGATCCAACAGCCTCTGCTTATAAGAAAGGGGAACATACTTCTCTCGCAACAGTTCTTTCATTTCAATCCAAAAGAGAACTGGCCCTTCTCTAGATCGCTCACGGCGACGCTCCACATTTCCCCAATGTAGTTTTGCCTGGCCCACCAACTTTATCTTGGCGAATCCAACCCGCTGTGGGTCTGGCAGACCGTGCCACTGAAAGAAGTGATCCATGTCTACTAGTCAATCAGAAAAAACTTTGGGGTCCAGTCTCCCATCAAAACTAGGAGCGTCAACCTTGATGCCCTTCATGACCCTAATAACAGGGTCCTGCTCATGGTATCTCTGAGGTTGCGGATATCGTACCCCACCATGGCCCTCCCGCTGGGCGGGGAAAACAGGATCACGAATCTGTGGGGGTGGCTGATGATGAGCCCCATCGTGTCCATTGCCAGGCCCACGGGCCTGACCTGCGCCCAAATCATCCCTAGGCGGATCAGGGCCCACAACTTGGGACTGATCGACTGCCCCAGTGTCAGGGGTTGCTTGGGGACCATCTAAAGTGGTGGTCTGGATGCCATCCTTTAAGCGCGTGACCCTCTCCTCTAAACGTGTGAACCTATCATCCTGATGCCAAACTGCTGCGCGATCTCACCTCTCAAGGTCTGAAATTGCTGATCCATTCTCTTAATTAGACCCTCCAGAGCTTTGGTAATTTGATTAGATTCCATAGTATTATGAAGACCAAACCTACGACCAGTGCGCGTAGGCATACACCAGGAGTGATATGTGAAAGGCCCTAGTTCTAGGTGCGCAAAGGTGTAAAAAAGGTAAAATCTAAATGCAGTTTTGACTATCCTAGTTCAGTGCAATGCAAGCTATCCTATGTGGCCTAGATCTATATGAGGACTCAACAAAATCTAGAAAAAAAAAGGCTAACTAAACTCAACGAACTATGACCCCTACGCAGAGTTGGACGTGGGTCGAGCTGAAAAAAAGGCCTACGATTTTTTCGATTTGGTATATCCGGTTCCTTTGAAAAAAAATCACCGAAAAAGGAAATTTTGGGTAAACTGACCTACGCTAGGAACCTTTGCTCTGATACCAAAATTGATGCAGGGGCATGTGATGACCTAACCCTAGATGCATGTATATCAAGTTGGAAGATATTCAAATAATAAAATTACGAAACTGACTACTTTCAATTAGAGGAAACTAACAAATCTCAACACGAAGATGAAATCCGTCCGTCCGGATCATGCCCCTTTGCATAAAACCATGTAAAATCGTAAAACAGGGAGGATCTAGGGATATGAGGATATCCCAGATCTAGCATAGACCAGTCCACAGTCAAGTTTGGATCTGGTTATCGTGGCTAGGCATCCCTCTTTTCGATCGTACCAAAAAAAGAGGAGGGGGTTTCAGAAAAGGACGAGGGATGTCGGAAAACAATGGGTTATCATGAAGTACGAATTAGGAATCAAAAGAAGCTTACCTTTCCTCGCACCTTGAAGAAAGAGAGAAGAGAAACGGAAACTCCGAGGTGGAATCCTCAACACCCGAGGGCCAATCCTGAAACCCTAATCTCTCAACAAAGAGGAAGAAACTCACGAATTTTCTATTCATTCAATAATTTCGAAATAGGGTTCTCACAGTATATATAAGCTACGAAAATAAAAAAAAGTGCACTAAAGTGCCGGAAAACCAAAGAAATAACATAAAAACGTCTAAAGTAAATAACGACACTAAAGCGCCTAGAAACAAGGAAATAAATAGAAAAGCGCCTAAATGTAAATCCGCTCCATGGTCCAGCGGTCATGATGCTCTTGTGCGATCCTGCATCTCGCGTACTCGTAACGCGTCAGAAAATGGGCCCGGCGTCCATCCACATCAACTCGTCTGCTCCAACACTCGATCTGCGACGTCGCCTCCTCTGGTACACTCTAAAGGGTGCACCACTGATGTCCGCATCAGGAATTGATTTTGATTTCGGCGTTAATGAGCGTGTGCAAATAAAACAGGAAGATGTTAGTGGCTCCCTTTTGGAACTATACCGTTATCATCAGATATTTTCAGAAAATGACAATGTTGGGACTATTCACAAAAGCCAGTCATATCATAATATTCTCTTGAAATTTGATGAGCAATGGGCTGTCCAGTGTGCTCATGTGTAGTACTAGTACCCCAACGAAGTGACATCCATAAAATCTTGCTTCCTGTGATTTCTTGCATGCAGATGCCATTTATTGTATCCGAAGACGAATATCGATTGTTTTCAGAATTCCTTCTCTTGAAGGCAATAATATACTTATGTGGAAGTTTTGTGTTGTTTTTCAATAAAATCTGCACCATATTCTATTTGTTATTATGCATTTTGTCTAGATGGAAATGTCATCTCGCTCTTTAAATTCAAAATTGTGCACCACAGGCATTTAGCTCATAAAAAAAAGTTATTTATGCCCTTTGCCTTGCCTTCTTCTCTTTCATTTTCTTTCTTTCTTTTTTTTTTTCTTTCTTTTTTTTCTCAATAAAATTTGTTACCATCTAAAAAGAAAAAGAAAGACAGAAAATGTACTGTGAGCATTTAACTCTTTAAATTTAAATGTAGACCAACTTTTATTCTTTCCCTTTTTCCTTTTGTTCGCAGAGTATCCAATGTGTACATCATGCATTTAGCTTTCCCATTGTTTGCTGATATTTGATTTGCAGGCATGATCTATTTTATGATGCTGATCGAGCCTGTTTCTTTTAAATTTTCAGCTAAGCTCAAGCTTCACAATTGCAGAAGCCGCGCTTCCTAGTAATAGTGACTTATCCAAGCTATTCTATGATTGCAAAGACTACTTGATCGCCATATGTCAGGGCGACTTATGCAGTGACAACATCGATGATCTCTGCCAGGTATGCATTGTACTGATTGGCTATCCACTTTCCAACTGTATGAAAAGATTATGTTGAACCCTTGTTATTAGTGATCCATAAAAGAAGAAGAAGAAGAAGAAAAAAAAGAAAGAAAGAAATACCTTTGTTATCATGAACCTAATCACCTTCTGGTCAAATAACAAACAGAGAAAAGAAGCGTGCCACTTGTTCCAACTTATTAGGTGTTGTAAACAAGAGGCCCTGCTTCTGAAATGGTTTGTGATACACAAATAGTGACAGCTAGCTACATGCCAACTTGGTGGGTGCAGGACATCTGATCATTGCATGAGGTTAGCTGAGTATGTAGATGACAGGGCCTGAAAATCAGTGTTAGTCTTAGGGGGCGTTTGGCATCTCTACTCTAATTCAATAGGAGCTTTTTGAATAAGAGCTACTTCAATAAGTTCTTTTTGTTCTAGCTCTTGTTTTAAATAAGCCTGTTTGGTAAAATCTTAAAAAAAAGCTCTTATTTAAAATAAGCGTGTTTGGTAAAACTTTCAAATAAGAGCTATTTTAAGGGTAGTCGATGTCATTTTTAAAGATTACAACAACTTAAATATCAACTAACCATCATGTGGGCCCACCTTCAATGATCATCATCTATCATGTGGATCGCACCTTTGACGTGGACTTCCATTTAAATGGGACCTACTTGATGTGCATGTTTCGTCATGTTGGGCTACACTTTGATGTGGGCCATCTATCATGTGGGGCCTACCTTTGATGTGAACCTTTCATTATGTGGGCCCACCTTGATGTGGGACCCCACTTCAATATGAGTCATTCATTATGAGGGGCCCATCTTTGATGTTCACCATCCATGATGAGGGTCCTACCTTTGTTGTGGACCACTATCATGTGGGGCCCAAGTAGGTAGTCCATCATGCGGGACCCATTTGATGTCCACCATCCATCATGTAGGTCCCACCTTGGCTGTGGAATGTCCATCAAGTGGGGTCCAACCTCCAATATGGGTCGTTCATCATGTAGGCCCACCTTTAATGTTAACCTTCCATCATTTGGTCCCACATTCAATATCCATCATCCATCACTTGGATCCTACCTTTGATGTGGACCATCCATCATGTGGGTCCCACCTTTGTTGTGGACCATCTATCATGTTGATAGTCCATCATGTGGGACCCACCTTTGATGTCCACCATCCATCATGTAGGTCCCAATTTTCCTATGGACCATCCATCATGTGGGGCCCAACCTTCAAGATGGGTCACTCATCATGTGGGTCCCACCTTTGCTATGAACCGTCCATCATATGGGGCCCACTTGATGTAGATAGTCCATCCATCATGCGGGGCCACATTTTAATGTGGGTCATCTATCATGTGGGACCACCTTTGGTGTTCACCGTCAACCATGTGGGGGCCAACCTTCAATATGGTTCATCATGTGGGCCTACTTTTGATGTCAACCTTCCATCATGTGATCCCACCTTCAATGTCCCCCATCCATCATGTAGGTCCCACCTTTGATGTGGGTGTTCATCATGTGGGTCCCACCTTTGATCTGACCATGCATTATGTGGGCCCACCTTGATGTGGAAACCCACCTTCAATATGAGTTGTTCATCATGTGGGCCCACCTTAGAGATATTCTAAAGAAGAGAAGAGGGCAAGTTGGGAATTACTTAAAACGTTTAAGGACAAACTTGTCCAAAAATTAATTAAAAATGTCTACCCGCCTAAGCCAAATAAGCTCTTAAAGAAAAAGTGACCTCCTTACCACTTATTATTTAAAAACTTTTTTACTAGTTTCTAAAAAAATTAGCTCTAAAATGAAAGCCTTATCAAATGATCTATTTTCATAATAAGAGCTTATTTTTTTTAGAATAAGCAAATAAGCTCTTATTAATAGATTTGCCAAACGCCCCCTTATAGACTCATCAGGCAGGGCCACATGTACAAAAACAACTATCAGTTGGGAAACTTTTCGAGTCCCTATTTGATATGCTTGTGTGTCATGGCTGATGAGTAGACTGGCTTGGTTTTTGGACTAGGTAATCACCCAGTACCATATGCCTGATGCATGGCTCAGGCGTCCCACACTTGTACCTCAATTGGCATGTGTGATTGCGAGGAGAGGTGTACGTTGGCTTAGCACAACTCTCTCTTGCTGCCAAACCCTTGCATGATGACAATGAAAGAAATGATGACAACTCACCCTTGCATTTTCTTTAAATATGTTCAATATGATGAGATTTAGCGAAATCTAATGTTACAATACATGTTGCAGGTGTATGAAACGGTAGAGACTATTTTACTTAATCCAGAAGGCCTGTCAGTCACGAAGCCGTCTGAAGAAACTATCACTGATGAACCAAGGCGCCGATTTATGAGAATTCGCCTCAATTTCACCGGTAACGATAAACAAATTCCATGCAAACCAGCCCCAAAAGACCAAAAGAAATCAGTCGAGCAACAAACACACGTATTCTCTCAGTTCTTCGATGGGAAGTCGTCGCTATTTGGCAAGAAGACACCAAAACCCAACACGTCGGAGGCTGGTGCACCTTCATGTCTGGATGATAGCGATTGGACAATAATTGATTAAAGTCGTTTGGATGGATATTATTTATAAAATGTTGTATGAAAATTGAGATGTAATCTGTAAATAATTGTCCGGCGGAAATCTCATTAGTTTGTTCATTGATTTGTTGTCCGGTACAGAAAAAAAGGGGGAGTGGAATTGAAGAGATTTCTGGCTCTGGTGGAATGGCTGAGAGCCAGGCATTGTGGTGGGACATCCTGCTGGTAGTTCATAAATGACAATAAAACTCTTCCAAGAGTAAAGAAAAATGAAGAATACAGAGTCCTTTGTGTTATCACAATTTGGAGCTTTTCTTCCTAGCATTCCTCTTTCTTGTACGTCCACTTGAATCAATGTCGTCCTGTATGTTTCCTTTCTCAGCTTTGGAGGCAGTGAACTCCTCGAGTGTCTGTTTTTCGCCGGGCTTCTCTGACTCGAAATCCTTGGAAATCATGTCTGGAACGACGAAATTGGCAATCCAGTAGATAAAGAAAAGCACCGCGCTGAGCAAAAACAGAGAGAAGATAATGGAAGATTTGAAATGAAATGCTCACTTGTTGTCATGGGTACAAGCATGCATGATAGACGAATTTTCACCGTTGGATTGATAGAAGAGAGATGTTATGCCAACGGTAGGTGAGTGCTCTATTTGGATACTCACCTCATACGGGCAATTTGGTAAACGGCAGAAAGATATGAGCCCACTCATCATGATGAGTGGGCCTCATTGTTTAAGATGCTTATAGCTGAAAGTATGGTCTGCCCATAAGGTTTTGCTTTCAACGGGTTGGGTTCAGGTTTCTGCAATTAGGGCCGTTGATGGGCTAGGCCTAAAGCCTGTGTTTTGAACTGTTTGGTCTGGGTTTTTGTGCTGGGCCTATTTGATTATTTTGCATTTTCTAGTCCCAAAGCTTGGCCCATCGACGGCGTTAGTTCAAGTTACGAGGTCAGCTTCTGCCAAGCCCTCTACATGCTGCTGCATGATCAGAGCCATCATTCTAATGGTCACCTGCATCAAGATGCCCTACTCTAGAAATCATGCTGGTCGACTTGTTAAGTGGGCCATGGTGTTTTAAACGAATGGATAGCTAAGGCAGGATTCTTTTAGCATTATGTCTGTTTCAAACACAGTGCGGCACATGATGGGTGGACTGGATGGTTTTTGGGCCAAGACATCTTCACCTCATTGATGGCTTGGATGTTCATGCCATAGATCTTATCGGAGCGTTGCAGGGCTGCACACGTATGGACCAACGTGAGTAAGATGGTGAATGGCTCCATTGCGTTTTTGCTAGCTTGCCACGTGTAAAGAACTTGGTCATCCATAAGGTGGACCCTACCAGGAGCATAACTTGGCTCAAATCCACGACCGTCCACTCATCAGATGGGCCACAATTGTAGTTGACAGTGGACAAATATCATACAATTGTGGCCCACCTGATGATCAGACAATCTTGATTTTTTTAAACCAGTGCATGTTCAAGAAATGTTGCTCAAGAAGTGTGCCCTGTAGATCTCAACCGCCCAAAGTCCCTTATCAAGATGGACCCACCAACCAAAAATAGGTTGTGACCATTTTCACCGGACCAAAGGACACATAGAAGGAGATGAAGTTGGAAAAGGGTGTACCTGATGGGAAGGAAGACAGAGTAATCTCCAGAAGAGGCAGGGGATTTTAGTGCAATGAAGAGAGAATAAGAGCCGTTGATAGCTTGGAGCCCATGCGAGTGTACAGAAGCTTCTACACCTCCTCTTCCTTGTGGTAGTAGCTGGAGATGGTTGGTTGACCAAAGCACTTGTGCCGTTCTTTTGGTGCAGGAATGCATGGGAACAAATGGGGTGTACGGGACATTGGTGGTGCACCATCCCATGACTCTCTCTCTCTCTCTCTCTCTCTCTCTCTCTCTGTGTGTGTGTGTAATCCTCCGATTGCCTTTTGATTGGGTGAGGAATGAATAATGATAGGATGTTGTGTTTGTGCCACTTATATTATTGCCTAGATGGCTCGTACCTATATTCGAATCCGTCCAAATGGTGGGACACACAGTAGATTGGTGATAATCCTGAAATCAGTTTGATTAGACTATCTTGAACCACTGATTACTGGGCATTTGATTGGCTGAGTTTGGACGGTCTACTACTTTCCTGTATTATCATTGATTATCGGTCAGCCAGTGGGCTAATAACGATTATGTTCTCTGTGTATTTTTTGGGTTTCGATCCATTTACAGTGGTCCAGTGTTTGGACCGTTCTGATTTGAGTAGTACGCCACGTGTATAGAGAGGGAGGTGCCCGAGCATGGTAAGCGTAGTACATGCTCGACACCTACGGTTCCACTGGTGAGTTTCCCATCCACAAATGTTGTGGATAACGTTCAAAAATCCAAGGCCGGGAATTTCATAAGACTGTTGTAGGGAGCCCGTGCAACAAAAAGCCCAGCATGATGTGCGGGCCATGTCACAGGAAAAAGCGGGGATTGAAGGCTCCCTATTGAAACCTTCTTGGATCAAATATTTAAGTGGGCCATACCTAAGGTGCTTATAAGATCCTAGACTATTTTCATTGAACTGTACACTGTTTTCTGTGTGGCCCAGTTGAGCTTTGGATTTGCTTCATTTTGGGTCCACGCCCTAAAATGATTCTGCAAAAGTGATGGATGGGGGTGGATTTTGGTAGACAGTGGATTTAATTATCTCAAACATCACAGTGGGCCCACAATCTTGTTAACGATATGTGCCTTTAATATCAAACATTGAACACTCCCCATCACTTTCCTGCTGTGTGGCCCACAATAGTGTTTGATATCGCTCAAATTTTGGTCTACATCCTAAAATGATCTGGATAAACTGGTGGATGGGGTAGATTTATCACAATAATCACAGTTGGCCACGAATGTTTCATAAAGTGGTTGTTCAATGTCCATAGCTTTCTTCCGTGTGGCCCACTTGAGCTTTGGAGCTGCCTAATTTTTGGACCCATTCCCTAAAATGATCCGGCGAAAGTGATGGGTGGGGTGGATTTCTTTCAAACATTATAGTGGGCCGTGGACTATTTGAACGGTGAGGGTTCAATGCCCACTGCTTCCAACATGTGGCCCACCTGACTTTTGGATCTACATCATTTCCCAGCCCACGCCCTAAAATCATCTGAAGAAACTGGTATATGAAGTGGATTTGTCTCAAACATCACGGTGTGACCCACTAGAGTATTGGATCTCGCTCAATTTTTGGCCCACGCCCTCAAATGATCTGGCTAAACTTGCGGATGGGGTTGATTTGTTACAAAAATCACGATTGTTTCAATATTTGGAGTTCAACATCCACAGTTTTCTTCTGTGCGGCCCACTGGAGCTTTGGAGCTGCCTCAGTTTTGGGCCCACTCCCTAAAATGGTCTGCGAAAAGTGATGGACGGGGTGGATGTCTGGCACACCTTATGGTGTGCCGCATGGGTGGTGGGCGTTCGATACACTATGTTTTACAGCCATGTGGCCTGAGTTTTGGATCTCCATCATTTTTGGGCCTATCTCAAACATCATGGTGGGACCCACCAAATAAATTCACGTCGTCCCATTAAATGCCCACCTATCAGCAAGCATCAGTTTAGGTTTCCTCTTCATCCTGGTGGGTGTCATGTAGCGAACGGGTTGGATTCATTATAAACATCAAGGTGGGCCTCAGGAAGGTTTTAATGGTGGGGGTTTCCAGTGCTGTGGCCCATATCTAACTCATTTTTGGGCTCATTTAACGAAATGAGCTGCCGAAACTGATGGATGGATGGGATGTCACACAGCCATTGAGGTGGTTGGATGAGGATTGCCTAACTACCAATATATCCCAGCATGGGACCCGCCGTGTACATGTTTTATCCGTGCCATCCATCTGTTTTGCCAGCTCAGTTTAGGGCATGAGCACACAAATGAGGGGAGACCCTAAGCTCAAGTGGACCACACCACACGGTCGAAATCTTCCTTAGGCCCACCGTACGTGATGTTTATTTTACATCCAACCTGTTCATAAGGTCACATAAACCTGGGTGATGGGAAAAAACACGAATACCACCTTGATCCAAAACCTCCCTGGTTGCCCACAGGTTACTATGGTGTGGTCCACCATGATGCCTTTATGATATCCACTACATCCTCAGATTCATGAGCTGGTGGAACGGTGTGGGCGCAAAAATTAGGCAGATTGGGTGGGCTACAACACAGGCAACAGTAGACGCCCAGATTTCAATTGTTTGCCTTAAATTCCACTGTTTTTTGGTCGTGTGATTCACAAAAGTTTTGGATTTGATTAGTTTTTTTGGCTTCACGTACTTCCATGGGCTGTCCTAAAAGATGGACGGAGTGGATGTCACATGGACAATGTAGTGTGCCCTAGAGAAGTAGCCCATGCAAAATGTTTTCCTCTAGCACCACTAACATATCAAAGTGCCATGCAAACAATGCCATGCTACATGACTTTCGTTAAAATCAGGGCCGGGTAAGATCTTAAGAAGCGCCTGTCCAAAGGAAAAGAAATCATTTTACATAACAAACAAAAATAAACTCCAACAGTAAAATATTTGTATATTCAACTTAGTAGGCAGTTCTATAAAAATAATTTAGAAGTAAAAAAAATTCAATCAGTAGTCTAAAACACAAGTGATTATAAGATAAAATCCAATTAGTGCATGATTTAAAAATACAATAAATATGAATGTATTGTGCTATAATGCGAAATAGGTATCTAAATAAAATACTTTTATTGAATTAAAAAGTTAAGGGGAGGCTCCTAAATCATCTTGAGAAAATTGCATTTTAGATAATGCTCCTCTT
The DNA here is from genome assembly GCA_003013855.2 of Liriodendron chinense. Classification (NCBI taxonomy): domain Eukaryota; kingdom Viridiplantae; phylum Streptophyta; class Magnoliopsida; order Magnoliales; family Magnoliaceae; genus Liriodendron; species Liriodendron chinense. Next base: position 2,664,896 of record ML058570.1, on the reverse strand, counting down.
ATGAACTTAGTTTTCTGTTTTGAAGCGGGTTGGAGGAGATTCAACTTCATCCCACTCTTGGGATCGAGGAAGTTGATCAGTTGGCCAGATCATGCTGTGATAGATGATTTTCTAGGACCATTCCCAAAGTCTGTTTTATGGCTACAAATATAGGAGTTTAATCATGTAATTTACTCATTCAAAAACAAGTTTAATAAACAAATGAACTTATAAGTTCCACTAATTCAATAGAGCCGGCCATTTGGTCACCAAGACTTGATTGGTTTACACTACAAACTCTTCTATTGTTTCAGGCTTCTTCCAAAAGTAGGATTTGTAGAAAAAAAATAGTGAAAGTGAAAGAAAATTACAAAAAAATAAAAATAAATAAAAAAGAAAGAGAAGAAGAAGAAGAAGAAGAAGAAACCTATTAGCGGTGAAAATCAATGCTGCTGACAGCACCAGTGGGTGCGTTGCATGACTGGCTGGGTGGGTGTGTTGCACGACTGCCTAAATAAAAAACAAAAACAAAAAGGAAAAGGTGAGAACCTTTACTATTAGGTGGGTCCATTAGGGTGAAGATAATTAAACCATAATGGCCACCCATGAAACACGGCAACGACGTCATTAAATACCTTGTGTACGTACTCGTAAAAAGCACGTGAATGAGAACTATATCTGAAAGAGCAACTCCAAAAGTGATGGTCCACCGCCAGTTTCACATGATGCTGACCGTTCCTTCTGTGTCTCACATGGATGCATCGAAATTTAGACCGTACAGGGCCATTTTTGCGGGACAATAGATCAAAAGTCATAATAAACTGACGGTCTCAACCATCTGATTTTGACCACACAGACCTATTCTTTAACCAGGTAGATGATAGACACCTAATAGATGGTTGGGATTGATGAAAATCTGTTAGCGTTGATGGTGTGGCCCACCAGATAGACAGGGACGACACGAAAGCCACACCAATGCAAAGGACATCCTAAGGATCGGCGGATCCCTGTGGGTCCCACTGTGATGTATGTGCGTTACATCCACACTGTCCATCCATTTTGAAAGCTCATCTTAGGGCATGATCCAAGAAATAAAACAGATCCAAATCTTAGGTGGACCATACCACAGAAAACCGTACGTAGTGATTGAATCCCTATCATTAAAGCCTTCAAAGGTCACCAGAATGTTTATTTGCCATCCAACCTGTTGATAAGGTCACAAAGGACTAGATGAAGATACCACACGGATATCAGCTTGATCCAAAACTTTATGGCTCATGAGAAGTTTTCAATGGTCAATTACAACTGTTTCCTGTATCATGGTCCACTTGAGATTTGGATCTGCATTATTTTTAGGATCATGATGTAAAACGAGTTTTCAAAACGGATGAACACTGTGGATATAAGACAAATACATCAAAGTGGGCCCCATGGTCATGGATCTCACCCACCTTGGTGAATTCGAGGATCATCGATAGAGTTGGACACAAACCCGGCCAGCTCGGAAGCTCGACCCAGCCCATATTGAAAAGCCCAATTTAGCCCGGTTCGAAGTGGTGTTAGAGCCAATAACAAGCTACCCCCAACATGGCTTGTTTAATAAATGGGCTGCACTCAAATGGGCTGAACTCAATCCCCCCTGTACTCTCTCTCTTTCGAAGTTGCTTTGTATTTTTTTTAATATTATTTTTAATTCTTTTAATTCTTTTATATTAAAAAAAATAAAAAAAATCCGCCTAGCCAGAACTGGTTTGAAATTTTTGACTAAATTAATCCCAACTTGAGTTAGATTTTTTTGAAACAAACGAAAGTCAGGCCGGAATGGGTCACGCTGAAACCCAAACCGAGCCGATCCACCCAACGAGCCAAACCCAAGCTAGGCCCGGCAAAGGATGGTATGATTTATTGGTAACAAATACTTTGAAAACGTGTGACCACGTAAAACTCCCGTGGAGCAGACTAGCTGTTACCCGGGTAACACCTTACCCCAACCGTGTGGGGAGCCACCTTCTGTATTTTTTGTATATCCACACCATTCACCTATTTTTCCATATTATTTTAGGATGTGGTCCAAAACTTAAGAAAATCCAAATATTAGGTAGACCATACCACTAGAAACAGCCATGAATAACTATTAAAAACTTTTTGTAGGGCAACAAAAGTTATGGATGAGCTGGATCTATATATTTTCCGTCATCCTAGCTCTTCTCAACAGGTTGGATGGAAAATAAGCATTACGGAAAACGAAAACCTTACTAATGGTACCTTTCGGAATTTTTTAATAGTGAGGCCCTCAATCTACCACTGTTTGCTGTGGTGTGGTCCACCTGAAATTTGGATCTACTTAATTTTTAATAGTGAGGCACTCAATCACAACATGGATATACAGCACATCATTAGGTGGGCCCCACGGTAAGGTTAACAGCCACTAAGTTGTTATTCAGGTACACCTTATCCTCTCCCAAACTCCCTAGCCCTGTGGGTCCCACCATGTTGTATAACTAAATCCACTCCGATCATCAGGTGAGAACCCTTCTTTGAACCGTAAATACTAAATTTCAGAACGACTGGTTAAATCAACGGGAACAATGTCACATTTCTACTAAGGTTTCCATGAGTTGGCTCGCTGAGTTTTGAATCACGCTGCCATTCGGATAACAAGATCAGATTGAATGTGAGAGATTTATCTCCATTTATGTGTCCCTTCAGTTGAACATCTGAGCCATTCAAAGGGTGGACCATAAAATAAAGATAACCTATGTTGTCATGTGCATGAATTGCGTTGCACGTGTAAGCTAATCTTTCCAATATGAGAAAAACTTTGATACTCTGGCAGAGTGTGATCGACGATACACAGGCAGTTAAAATATGCATACGTCAAAATAAACTGTGGAAATTACCAAGAACTTCATGTTAATCGATTATCTGTCCATTGGATTGGCGGACATATTTTGGACGATTAAAAATGAAAAATATCATATGGTCCATTTTCGACGAAGAATTGTTCAGGAATCAGAGGTTAGGATATTCTTTCCATCTGATTTTGGGACGCAAGACAATTTCTAAGTGCCCGCGTATCAAGAGCCATACGCTACCCGAGTATCATATACCTCCGATAATAGGATATGAAGAACTAGACCTAGCAAGACCAGGTCTTTCATTGCTTTGAAGAACATACTCGTCACCGTCTAATTAATAGCTGATGTGATGGACAGCGGAGATCACTTTAATCCTTATCTGGCGGTCTTGTGACAAAGTCAAAGCAAGTGGTGCCCACTTCTCGTCGTTGTCATAATATCCGTATACAGTGGGGCCCCTTTTATTAATGTGACCCTTTGACTACTTGTTTTGCAAGTAGATGGTAAAAGTAAAGATGCTTCAATGGTAGACATTCGACAGAGAAAAGGCCAAATATGGACGGCGAGGATCTTCCAGCCATGGAAATCAGATTGCCTACTGAGTTACTGATCAGTACGCTCTTATCGTACTGTGTAAACTCTGTGGGCCCACTGTGAATGTATGTGGTTTATCCACGCCGTCCATCTGTTTTTCCAGCTCATTTAAGGGGTTGAGCCCAAAATTGAAGCATATCCAAAGCTAAGTGGACCACACCACAGGAAAAAGTGGGAATAATGATTTTCACCATTGAAACCTTGCTAGGCCCATAGTGACGTTTATTTGTGGAAAAAATAAATATTAGCATGATACAAAACTTCTGTAACCCCCAAGAAATTTTCAACCTTATACATTCAATTTACACAGTTTCCTGTGGTGTGATCCACTTGTGATTTGGATATGCTTCATTTTTGGTATCAAGCCCTCAAAATCATCTGTTAAAATGGATGGACGGAGTGGATAGAATACATAAATCATTTTGGACCCCACGGTGTTATCCGCTTCCCCAGCCATGGATATTTCTGAGCCATTGTCTATCAATGGTGGGGCCCATCCAAACAATGGTCTCTAACAATGACATCTTGTGGATTTCGGTGCCATGGACCATCTACAACTTGAGCATATAAGATCAAAAGCCCAGATAACCAATCCGTGGGACTCGCTTGTACGAATTCAAGGCTCGAGGACACTACGCATATCCTCGACCTAATTATCATGCAATTCCTTTCTAGAGACACCCACAGTAGCTGTACTGATAATTGATATGTGTGGCCAAGATTAACTCAAGAGAACTTTCATGGAAAGGCTGCGAGAAAACTCCCTTGCTTACTCAAAAGTCAAAAAGCCTGCCCCTTTACACCATCCAATGGATCAAGTTGAGTCGGTGGGCCCCTTTGTCAAAGCAGGTAGTTGGCTCCATTAACTAGTCCAAAATGGATTGTAAATGAGGAGCTGCACATGTATTCTCCAATTCTCGTCCCAAGAATATCAATCCAACCCTTGATCTAGTGGGCCTCATGGTCAATGGACCATAAGCTAAAAACCTTCCTAATCGGAGGTTTTTCCTTCTTTTTTTTTCTTCAAAATTTGGACGGTTTCTGTATTTAATTTCTTAACCGTCTATATCCTTGTTGCCAACTGAACGGTTGTGATTTTCCCCTATATAAGTGGGCCATCTACAGTTAGCATCATCGTATCGAAAGTTTGGATCAGTAAATCATGGGCCCCATTTGAATAAACTGAGAACCAGTGGATACTGTAGATATTCTCTGCCCGAGCATTGTAGAATAGCCCGCAATTAAAACCATCCCAACCGTCCCTCTCCATGAGACGTCACTTCCGAATCTATATATAATCCATCCCTCGAACCCCACCTTCATCATCAACAGCTACTATCCTTACTAGCAAAGATGACTAAGCTTCTTCTCCTTGTTCTTCTCGTGGCTGTCTTCTGCAATGCAAGTGCAAGGCAGCTTGTGAACAAGGGAGCATTGGAGGAGGAGAAGTGGTTGCACCGTGGAGGAGGAGGTGGGCTTGGTGGCGGCGGCGGTGGCGGTTTTGGAGGTGGGGCTGGCGGAGGCCTAGGTGGTGGCGCTGGAGCCGGTGGCGGTGCCGGCTTCGGTGGTGGGGCTGGCGCTGGCGGTGGTGGTGGGCTCGGAGGCGGCGGCGGAGGCGGGTTCGGTGGCGGTGGTGGAGGAGGCGTTGGAGGAGGTGCTGGCGGAGGGTTCGGAGGTGGAGCTGGTGCTGGAGGTGGCGCTGGGCTAGGCGGTGGGGCTGGAGGCGGTGGCGGGGGAGGCTTCGGAGGCGGTGGGGGCGGTGGACTCGGTGGTGGTGCAGGTGGTGGATTTGGAGGAGGAGCTGGTGGTGGGGTTGGAGGTGGATTTCCATGAGAACTTGCGTGTTCCACAATTTCTAGCAGCATTCATGTAGGATTTGCGTTACTACCTGTTTCTGTGTACCTTTTTTTTTTTTTTTTTTTTTCTGTGTTCCTTTTTCTTTGTACGCGCTTCTTTCTCGTGTCTGTCTCAACGAAGAAATAATGAAGTCCCACAAACGGATTCACGTTCTTTGTCATTTTTCATGCACAGTCCATGCATAATATAGTCGAGGGTGTATGAATAATTTCGTATGCAGTGTCGTCTTTCAAGTCAACGTGTCACTTGTATAGGCAATCCTATCCTTTGAAGCAGTTGGTCCCACCATGAAGATCATTTGACGTAGAAATCAGGCATATATCCACTCATGAGGCTGGCCATGCCATTGAAATCATTGAATGGACGATGATCTAATATATTGTAAAGGGATGGCCCATTTAATAAGTGCATGGGCATGATTTTCGAGACGTATGATAATGAAGATCATGGCGCCCGCGATTTACATCGTTTGATTGTCCAACATAGAGATGTCGTGTTGGTGGGGAAGATGGTACTGCTGCATGCTAAGTTTGGATGCAGCTGGCGGTATGTGATCTCATTGTATGGAAATACCAATTTTGTCCCAGAGGCTTCAGGTTCAGTGTAGAGTCGACCCATGTGGTGGCTGGTGCCAATTCTAGAATCCTTGATTTGGTTTGCAGTGGATCCGGACAATCCGATTTGTGGACCACCTCTAAGATGCACGGTTGTCTTAATGTGGTGTTCAGGACAGAAGACTAAAATCCCAAGGTTAGAAATGGCCCGGCCCATTGATAGCCCTAATGGTTAGAAAAGGCCAACAGCTGCAGTTTTGATTATTGCCCCCCATGTATGAGAGGTAGGATAATTATGCTTTTACCAAGCCTACTCTACCCGGGGCTAGTATAAGAAGAAAACATCTAAGATTTGCTATGGAAGAGAGTTCACTCATCTTATCACTCTCCCCCTAGCCATGTCTCCTCAATTGACGAAGAGTAGTAATATCCCAACACAACTTTATTAGAGTTGTTACTCCACTTTTTGCATATAATTGTGTTCACTCATTAATGTGATTAGAGTTGTTACTCCACTTCTTGCATATAATTGTGTTCACTCATTAATGTAGGTCTCATCATAATAGTCATGCGACTGATCCAATTCAATCATTTCATTGCTATGTGGAATTAAGTCATGTATGGCCTATGAATTCTAACACGAGCCATAATAGTTATACGACCGATCTAATTCAATCATTTCATTGCCATATGAAATTAAGCCATGTATGACTTACAAATTCTAACATGAGGTGGTCTACAAGAGGCACTTACATGGACGCGGATTAGCTACTGAACCTGACGGTAGCAAGACTCACTACTAAAGTGACATCACCAAGGTTTTTGGGCCCTACCATGATGTATTTGTATCTACACCATCTATCCATTTTTAGAGAGAATTTTAGGGCATGTACCAAAGGATGAGGCAGATCCAAAGCTTGAGTGGAACCCACCATAGAAAACAGTGGGGATATTGACGCCCATTGTTGAAACCTTCGTAAGGCCCACCATGATGTTTTTTATGAGATCCAACTTGTTCATAAGTTAACATAGACATGGAAGAAGGGAAGACACAAATGTCATCGAAATTTTTTGTCTCCTAAGAAGTTTTCATTGGTAGGCGTTCAATCCCCATTGTTTTCTGTGGTGGGTCCTCTTGAGCTTTGGATCTGCCTCATTCTTTGGGTCATAACCTAAAATTCTCTCTACAAATGGATGGACGGTGTAGATACTACACATACATCATGGTGGGGCCCACAGAACTTGGTGACGTCACTACAGTAGCGAGACTCGCTACTGTCAGGTCCAGTAGCTAATCCGTGTCCCACTTACACGGGACATGACCTTATTGGAGAGCCATGTGCATTTGTACGTTCAAAACCTCCATGGGAAAAAATATCATTTAACTAAGAGAAAAATTTGATACTCTAGCAAGATGTGCTCAAAGATACACGGGCGCTTACAAATAACTTATAAATTGCCTATGTGACATACGAATATGCCAAAGTAAACTATCTAAATTATGTGTCCTAATTTGGATCTATTAATTACAAATAAAAAAACTTATGCTTAAGATCATCTTACCATCAGATTGGTGGACATCAATTGAACGCTTAAGATGAAAACTATCCAATGGTCAAACAAGTGGCCATGAAGCAAAGTTAGGATTGTCCAGCTAATCTCATTTTGTGACTGAGACTCAGGACTGAACGCTTCCACGAATCAAAGCTTAGGATAGTTTGAATTACTGCATTGTAAAGGAGAAGCATTATCACTATCATTTTACTACGTACCTCCAAACCAATCATATTAATGGTTGGTCGGTTAAATACAGATGTGTTCGGGGACAAGTAGAAATCATAAAGAAATTAATTTCGTGAAAATCTCAGGTCAAACCAGTTTACAGACCCCTCCAGTACTGAGCTTGGTACCCGTACTGGTCAGTGCCTGAAAGGCTCTGTGGGCCCCACCATGATGTATGTGTCTTATCCACGCCTTAAGGCATGAGCCAAAAACTGAAGGGGATATCCAAATCTCAAGATCAGGACCCTACCACAAGAAACAGTGAACGCCAACATTAGAAACTTCCTAGGGCTCACTATAATATTTGCTATCCAATCCGTTGATAAGTTCAGACAGACCTATAAAAAAAAAAAAAAAAATCAGCTTTATCCAAAACTTTTGCAGTACACAGGAAGTTTTTAATGGTGAACATTCGATCACTAATGTTTCCTATGGTGTGGTCCACCAGAGATTTGGATTTGCCTCATTTTCAATACCATTCCCTAATATGATGGATCAGAAAATAGATGAACCAAATGGATAAAACACATTCATTATGATAGGGCCCACGTAACTTTTTCCAGCACCATCCAGTACTGGAGTGGTATATGGTAAGGGCCTGTTTGTTCACCACTACATTGTTCACCACTGACATGGAGTGTACCAGCCTTTTATGGGACTGTTCTGGCCGACACAGCTACATTAATTGTTCATGGAAGATTCTGGTGTGCATCAGCTGGCAGGTATAAGTTTAGGATGACACCTTGAAAGATTTACTTGGTTTTAAGTAGTACAGTCGCAATATCCACCTAACGATTGTGGCCATCATGTCATGGTAACGGTGAGGACCGTTGGAGGGGGACGGTCATGTCAGGGGCTGTGGGGCCCACTATGATTTATATGGTGTGGTGTGGGCCCACTGTGATCTATATATTTTATCCCCATTGTCCATCTATTTTGACAGATAATTTTAAAGCAGGAGCTAAAACTACCGTTTGGACCACACCACATGAAACAGTGGGGATTTAAAGCCCACCGTTGAAAACTTTATGGGACTACAAAAATTTTGGATCAAGTTGGTATTTATGTTTTCCCTTCATACATGTGTATGTGACCTTATGAATCGACGGTGGACTGTAGCAAGTTTTCAATGGTAAGAGTTCAATTGCCACTGCTTTATCTGTTGTGGTCCACTTGAGCTTTTGATCCGACTCCTTTTTTGGACTCATTGCCTAAAATGACCGGTCAAAATAGATGTACGGGCATGGATAAAACACAGATCAGTGTGGGCCCGCAAAGCCCCTGACATGACCGGCTGTCTCTAGCTAGGTCCTGCGGGGATTGGTACCCAATCCGCGCCCGTTGCGACAAAAGGGCCGCCCAGTTCACACGGCAAACGACAGTGGGCGTCACACCGTCATTGATTATATTGTGTACTGGTGAAAAAAAGCACGTGCTGTCCGACATGAGAACTATATTTGAAAGGCCAACTCTAAAAGTGATGGTCCACCGCCATTTACACATGATGTTGACTGTTCCTTCTGTGGGTCACATGGATGCATCGCAATTTGGACCGTCCAAATTGTAGGGCCATTGTTACTGGACAATAGATCAAAAGTCATGATAAACTGACGGTCTCAACCATCTGATTTTGACCCTAGAATCAACCAGCGAGATGATAAACATCTAAATAGATGGTTCGGATTGATGAAAAACATCTAAATAGATGGTTGGGATTGATGAAAAATATCTGTTAGGACCGGTTTGTCTCCACAAGTACCACAGAAATACAGGGTGAAAATGCATCTCGTAATTAAAATTACACTACAATACAATATAGCTTTCGTATGTGTATGCAAGGGCCACAATCCCATCCACGTGGTTGTATAGGATTTTCACTGTACGGGCCCTTTGTACGGTGAAAATTTTCCTTTGTTTCTTGCTGAACTATTTCTCTTGACCAGCCCTCTTATACTGTTACTTGTTGTAGATGAAAATACCCTCAGGTATTGAGCCTTGCGCCTGACAGTTATTAATGTGTGGAAGGTGAATTGAGTTGAATAGTAAAAAAGTTAAAGTAGGGCCCATTGTAAGGCATGATGTCGATCCACACCTTCCATCCATTTCAAGACCTAATTATAATATATATTGGTAAAAATTGGGTCAAGGAAGTGGATCACAGCACAAGAAACAAAGTGATTTATCTAAGACCATTGAAAAGTTATTTGTGGCCTCAAACCATTTGGATAAATGTGATATTTGCTTTTTTTCTTTTACCCATATATCTTTGTTACTGTGAACGGGTTGGATGACATATAAACATCATTGTGGGCCCCACAAAATGTAGCATATACTGTTATAGTTCGTCCCTAGTATGGACAAAAAAAGAAACATTTTCATTAGAAGTTATGGTTACCTATCTTGATTCGATTTTTATATTCATTTGATTTAGTGGACCATCTAATGGTAGATCCAATCCGTTCATAATATCTGTGGCCCGGGTTTATGTTGAATTAGTGTTGGATTAACGATTTTTCAAGTTATTCGTCGCCCACAATGATGGAAAATGGTAAATATTTTTAAAACAATATGTTTTTTCTTTATTATGTTGTGGATAACCTTTCAGTCATCATTTGGATAGTTACATTCCTCTAAATTTCGGAGAGAATCAACGGATTGGATCTAACAAAAAGCTGAAGATAAGGTTGGATCTAACAAAAACCCTATTTCCTTCACTTTCTTCTCCGGGATGTACCACCACCTCCTTTGGCCTGGTTTTCTCTAGCTTAATCTTTTCCGACTCCGATCTTCTTCTTGTACCACCAAAATCGAAAGACATGGTGCCTCCATGTTAGTAGAGTTTTCCTCCAGATTTGTATTGATGTGGGTCTGTGAATGATTATAATGGTGTTTTCTTCTACATTTGTGTTGATGTGTGTCTATGGATGATCGAGATTGTGGTTTTGAAGATGTCAAGATGTGGTACAGTGTTGAGATTGACATGCACCAAGGATCATGGTTGTCATACACTAAGGATCGAGATTGACATACACATAGAATCGTGGTTGACATACATAAAGGTTCGGGATAAATAGTTCAAACATAATAGCACCCGTGTCTCTTTTACAATTTAGGGTCGCAATAGTCATCCATAAAGGGTCATGGTTGTCATGTAGTAAGGGTCGGGATAGACAGTCCAAACACAATACAGTTCAAAGTCGTGATAGTCATCCACAAAGGGTCATGATTATCATGTAGTAAGGGTCGGGATAGACAGTCGAAACACAATATAGGTCAGGGTCTTGATAGCCATCCACAAAGGGTCGTGATTGTAATGTAGTAAGGGTCGGGATCATGATAACCATCCACAAAGGATCGTGATTGTCATGTAGTAAGGGTTGGGATCGTGATAGCTATCCACAAAGGGTCGTGATTGTTATGTAGTAAGGGTTGAGATAGACAGTTTAAATACAATACAGTTCAGGGTCATGATAGCCATCCACAAAGAGTCATGATTATCATGTAGTAAGGTCGGGATAGCTATCCACACCGTTTGTGGGGCTCATGATGAGTACCTAATATTGTATAATTAACCCTGGTTGTTAAGGGTATTATCATTGTTTTTCTGGTTAATTATCCCTCATTAGGTGAATTTTCTGTCTTCAGGTGATCAGGAGAAGTTGGACAGGATATGAGCCAATTAGGGCGTTTAAAGGCCCAGAACAGAGCAAGATCAACCATCGGGGCAGCCCCGAAGGAAACCAGACCGTAAAGGTGAAGGATGGATCATGTTCTACGGTGGACTGCATCACAACCGCTCATTGGAAATCCAGGTTGTGCCTGTTTGAACGATCGTGATCAAGCAAGCATGCAAGTTTGAACGGTCAAGATTGTATGTCCACATGAGGGACCAAATGTGCATCAAGGCTAGCCACTATTTCATGAACATCATATCAATGGCCCTTATCATCCAGCATTGTGGACCATACCATCATCACCATCGTCCAACCAACAACACATGCAACTGATGAAGGGCTGATCTTCGCCATCCATCTTAACCATCCAAGAACTGCAATCCCCACCATCAACAGTCCAATTACAGATTCCAACAGTTTCACAAATGAACGGTCGGGAATCCAAACCATCCAATGGACGTTCAAGCCAGTTCAGGGCAAGCTGATCTAACGACCAGCACAACTCATCTTAACATTTCAACCGTTCAGATAAGATGTCCAGGGCCATCTATCAAAGTTTCAGGCCCACCTCATCACCAACATTCTCAAGTCGTCCAACATTGGATGCGTCCGCCAGCATCAGCCATCCACTCCATGCTTAGATGTGATGGACCACACCATCAATGCCCCAGCCACCACCACTCCAGGGGATGATCATCTGATCGTCCAGCACATGCAACTAATTCATTTCAGCCAGATGACCGCACGTTCATCACCATCATCTTCGGCCAGCTGGACTGCCCATCACTCCAGCTGCAGCAGTGCTACAATCTCCACCGTCCATCCCATGTTCTAGTGGACCCCACCATTTCAAGCTCCATCTTCCCAGCTGTCCTTTGATCCAACGAGTGGACCTAACTACTCATCAACCCAGCAACGCTGTGGTCCCCACCTTCATCTTCAGTCGTCCATGGAGATCATCTCCTTCGTCCAAGGCCAGCAGCGTCCATCAGAGAAGACCCTATCTTCTCACGTGCAGCATCCAACATTCAAGCTCCATTCAATCAGTGGACCACATCGTCCATCACCGTCCACAGCAACTCCATGTCCACCGTCCAGCTAAATGGACCCCAACTTCAGCCATCCAACAGGCACAACTGAGCTATCCATTAGATGGGCTCACCATCCAACCATCACCATAGTTCACCTGATGGTGTGATCTTCACCGTCCAAGTCCAGCTGGTGGACGTCATCAACTCCATTAGTCCCCACCTTGCACATGCAGCGGAACCAGCTCAGCCGTCCATCAAGATGGGCCCCAATCCAACCGTCCAGCGTGTAGCAGCTGACGTTGCAGCAAACAGCTCCAACGTTCATCCGCTCCAGCTTCAACATCCAGCAGGTGGACCGCTCCATCTTCCTCTCACACGTGCAGCAGATGGCATCCAGTAGCAGCCATCTATGGTGGACCCCACCTCACACCAGCATCAACAACTCTCCTCAGCATCTTCATCCCAGCCGTCCATCAAAGCTCCAACGTCCAGCAACTGGAGAAGCTTCATCACATGGCTGCAAGAGAGAAGCTCTCTCTCTCTCTCTCTCTCTCTCTCTCTCTCTTCTTTCCCAACACATGTGTAAGGCTATCATGCCACCTCATCATCCAAGCCTCACTCCATTCCCAAACCTCCAAAAAAATCTGCTTTGGGTTTAGGAGTGCCACCTAGGCTTGGAGTACTTTTTTGCCACATGTCATTCCAAGCTTAACTCCAAGCCCAACAGTTTGTTTTGGGCACTCCAAGCCTAACTCCATTCCCGAACCTAAATAAAAATCTGCTTTTGGAGTGCCACCTAGGATTGGGAGGAGGCTTGGGAGCCTCTCAAAAGTCTATAAAAGGAGGCCTCTCCTCCTCATTTTAATCATCTCATCCCATCTCATCTCATCTCATCCCACTCCTAAAATCCCATTCTCTACAACTCCTCTCTTCTCTTCTTTAATTTTCTTTCTTTCTTTCATTTGTAGTGTAGAGTAGTGTAGAATTTTCTTTCTTAGTGAGTTTTAGTCTTCCATTGTAGCATGGTTGGCTAAACCTTTAGCCAAGGCTAGGGGTGAAGCCTTTGAAGAAATTTGCAAGCTTTGGTTCTTTTGGTTCAACAATGTGGTGCAAATGTTGGAGTTCTCTTTGGTTGATTAGTTCGGTTATCCACCTTGGCAAACGCTATTGTTGTGCAAGCCCCTTGATCCATCGTCGACTCCAGGTACGTTGGATGCTTGGGATCCCTTGCACACCAATTAGCTAGTTCATGATCGATAAAGTCCCTTGATCCATCGTCGACTCCGGGCATGTTGGATGCTTTGGATTCCCTACGGTCATCGAGCTAGTGCGGGTAAAGTCATCGATCTGTAAAATCCATTGATCTATTGTAGACTCCGGGCACATTGGATGCTTTGGATTCCCTACGATCGATAAATGAGATCTTAACGGTTGGATCGGTCAATCAAAGCCTCCTATCTTGTAAGTATGCATTTGATCGTATGAATTGTGATCTTATCAGTTGACTTGTTGGCAAAGTTATTGATCTGTACAATTCCTTGATCCATTGTCACTCCGGGCACAGTGGATGCTTGGAATTCCCTGCGATCAACTAACGAGTGCTTCATGGTCAAATCAATCTGATTCAGATTACCATCTTTTATGAAATATGCAAATGGTATAACTGTTTCATCTTCTGATTGGAATGAATCTTTATTCAATTCCAGTTGAATTATAGTTGGACCAATAAATCAAATTGTGGGAATGAATCAAAGGTGGATCCCTGATGCCTTAGCCCCTTTTCTATTTTTGTCTTTCTCCACACACAACTTGCTCCACTCTCGTGGATAAATCAGATTTCCTCTCACTCACCTAAACTAATTCCTCTAAGTGTTCTTAACCCCAATCCTTGTGGATCGATCCTCAGTCTTACCGAGTATTTTACTACTTCGCTACCTACACTTGGGTGTGCAATCTTTGGGTTGTAGCAGCTCACCATCACTTTTGAGTGGAATCCAATCTATCAATTATCCTTGAGATTTCATTTTAGGCCATGGATAGAAGAAAGATCAACATCTGGACCATAATACATGAAAACATTGAGTACGGAACGGTCACCGTTACCATTTTTCAGATATTGTGGGCTACACATAGATTAGGTCAGCGTTATGTTACGACCTTCCCATATAAACAAGGGGCAACAAAGAAAATGAATGGATTGGATCTACTTTGAAGTGGACCCAATGACAACTCACATCCATATCATTGCCTCGGGATTGGAGGTTACGTGACTTATTCTTCACTCAAATTTCGTACTAGTGCAGGAGCCAAAGTAAGGGTATTTTCGCCTACAACAAAGTTTAAAAAGTGTCAAGGGGCCAGTAAGAGAAATAGTTTCAACCAGAAATAAGCGTAGAATTTCGCTGTATAAGGGGGCTCGTTCGGTTAAAATCCCTATAATAAGGTATAGAGTTTAAATACATGTAAACACAAGGTATGCTCTTGTGACACACCTAATGTGCCATTAATTCTGCGACACATGCCAATGGGCCCTATCCAATTGGAAGATTATATATCCACACCGTTCATCACCTTCACCACGTAACTGAGTGCCCTTATTCAAATTCAGATTCAACAAACTTAGAAGTCTCAGCGCCTTTATTCAAAATCAGATTCAACAAACCTAGGAAGTCATAGACCATCTTTAACAGTGCCGTTAGAAAAATATACTGAAATCCATGTAAATGGATTGGCCTACATATGAAAGATGAAATGAGGGTGAAGGAAGTAGAGAAGTCCAGATAACTTAATTACAGCTCGAAAAACATATCACTCAATTGAATGAGTAACAAAAACAGTCCAAAACGTTAGTTTGTGGCCCAAATGTATGAGTTGATCAAGATGATTTTGCAAATCTGTAAACATAACAGGGTGTCTGCAACGGGCTCGGAATAGGTACGACACTACCCCCACCTAGGACGCACGAGGAGACAGACGACTACGTGGCGCGTCTACATTGGTCTGGTGTAGCGGGCTCCACACCACGGTATTAGTGGGATGTGAAGGGTCTGACAGCTCTGCGTCAGACCTAAGGTGCAGGGATCCACTGCGTAAGCCAATGACAACGCGCCATATAGGCATCCATCTCCTCAGTGCGTCCTAGGTGGGGGTAGTACCTAATCTGAGCCCGTCTGCAACTTCAGACCACCATTAACATCCCCATACTCATGGTGGTCAACAAGCAGTGAGCTTGCATGCATCTTCTACCTCATGCTTGCTATATAAAATCTATATATATGAAGGATTGGAACCCACACCCAAGTCCAAAGCTCAAGTGGCAGACTAAGTGAAGATAGCCTCCTCTCAATACTAAGGTCATGGTATCGATTCCCATGGAGCGAGCTAACCATGGTTTATGTGAACTAACCACTGTTGCGTCACACCAAAAAAACTAACCTATTAGGTGGAGTAACCCCAGGATATATGAAGACAAACTCCGCCCCCTCCTAACCGATGTGGGACAAACCAACAATTCTCCTCCCCATAGCGGAACCTGGGGTGTGCAACACACATGCACTGGGGCCTCCTCTCCTTTCTGCTCACATGGGCCTGGGGCATGGGCCGGACGAATAACCTAGGCTTTGATACCACTTGTTGGGGTTAGGAGCCCCGCAGCGAAGCAATCAAAGCAGGTGAGGAACAAATCTCAATGGCAATCACACAAGCAAATATACACACACAAGAGGCAACCCAAATTTTAACGTGGAAAAACCTCTCACAGATAAAAAATCACGGCACAAAGCAACATCAATCTACTATGATATCAGAAGTTATAAGAGATAGAAGAAACACAACCCATATCATAGCCCACAAGAGAAATCCCTAGCTAACAAAGCTAATTCTCACATGAGAAGGACAAACCCATCTCTTTCCCTCATCCCCGAGAACTCCAAGCTTCTTCTTAGCTCTTTCTCTTGCCCTAGAAATCTCTCAATCCCTCAGCCCATTGGTGTCAGTTGGGCCCCACAGTCACGGATCCCACCCACCCGGTGGATCCGGGGATCCACCGCGAAGCCACGCCAAGGATGGTATGATTTCTTGCTGACAATGTAAGTTGAAAACGTGTGACCTCGTAAAACACCCAAGTCATGTGGGTCCACCATGTTATATATGTAAATCCACTCTGACCATCAGGTGAGAACCCTTCTTTGAACCGTCAATACTAAATATCAGAACTTATAATGTGGTCCACCTTTTCTCACGGCTCGGATGTTGTGAACAAGTGACATGTGAGTAAATGTAGTCGTTGTATGGTTGAGTTCTGCTATGCCCGCACTCGCATTAGGCATCTCATCTACACGCAACTACATGTGCTATCATGGCACGCAAGCATGAGATCCAAGCCGTTCATTGGATGGGTGACAGCTATTTTGATGCCCCATCATAAAAATCGGGTGGTTCAGATTAACAGGTGCGCCATAATCTACAAATGGAACGAGCGGTTGAAAAACTTTGGTAAGTCTTTCTTAGCAATCCAACTATTTCTGAACGGAGCATCTGATAAGAGGACTGGCCTGGGAAAGGAGATAATAAGCGCTGGGACCCATGATGGATGGCTTCGATCTCATTCCACTATGCCTGGCACCTGTGTTGTCGTGTATATGAATTGCGTTGCCCGTTTAAACAAATCCCTCCCATATGAGAAAAACTTTAATACTCTGGCAGAGTGTGATCGACGATACACACGCGCATAAAAATTGCATACGAGGCATGCTACTAAGTCAAAATAAAATGTGGAAATTGCCAAATAATTCAACTTAATCGATTACCTGACCGTTGGATTAGCAGACATATTTTGGACGGTTAAAAATGAAAAATATCCTATGGTCCAAGCTTCGACGAAGAATTCGACTTGGATAAATTTGAAAAAGCTCAGCTTGGAATGGTTTGAATAAACGTTGAAACCAAACCTAGCATTAGAGTTAAGCTCATTTAAAAAAACAAACCAAGCTTAAAATAAGGAAGTACTGGCTCGGCTCGGCTCGACTGGAAGTTTGGTTTGATTAAGCTTGGTTTGAATCGGCTTTATTTGACTCGTAGATTGTAAGCAGCCTATTTCCTATGGTGTGATCCACTTAAGCTTTGGATATGATTCAATTTTGAGATTATATCCTAAAATGATATATAAAAACGGATGGATGGCATGGATAATACATACACATGACAACGTGGATAATGCATAATACATATACATAAATGCACATTGTTTCCTTGCACTTGTAAAGTTACGCTTGTGTGCTTTTCTTTGGAAAAAGCTCTTAGATGTCTGCTTTGAAGTTTTTTTATAGGCGGTGTTAAACATTATGTAGTAAAATACTTATATATATATATATATATATATATATATATATATATATATATATATATATATATATTTAAAAAAATAAAAAAAAGAGCTGCCACTTGTTTGAACTCGGCCCAACTACGATCAAAATTTGTACCAAACTGTTCTCGACCGAACTAGATTTTTCTGGAGTAAACCAAACTTGGGCAGCATGAATAGGCCCAAAACCCTAACCGGGCCTATACACAAACGGGTTGACACAAAAACAAGCCAAACCAAACTGAGGGTAACTCGGCTCAGCCCGGATCATTTTCCCACTTTAGATGAGAGGTTAGGATGTTCTTCCCATCTGATTTTGGGGCTGTGCCTCGGTCGAGACAATTTATGAGTGCCCACGTATCAAGCGGCATACACTGCCCAAGTATCAGATACCTCCAAATAATAGGACATGAAGAACTAGGTCTAGCAGGACGAGGGCATTCATGGCTTTGAAGAAACAACCACAGCCAAAATTGACTGCGTTTACTCGTCACCATCTAATAAATAGCTGTTGTGATGGACAGCGGAGATCAATCCTTAGTCTTGTAACAAAGTCAAAGCAAGTGGTGCCCACTTCTCGTCCTTGTCCTAATATCCGTATACAGTGGGCTACCTTTAATTAATGTGATCCTTTGACTGCTGGCTTGCAAGTAGAAGGTAAAAAAAAAAAAAAAAAAAAAGCCTCAATCGTACACATTGGACAGAGAAAAGGCCAAATATGGACGGCTAGGATCTTCCAGCCATGGATATTTGTGAGTCACTGTCTATCAATGGTGGGACCCATCCAAACAATGGTCTGTAACAATGACATCTTGTGGATAGGGTTCTCCAAAAATTCCAACAAATTACCCAACCGTCCTTTCAGTGGTCTCCATATATAACATCAATGGTCCATATTTAATTGATAAAGAACAAAAGATCGAGTACATAGAACCATTCAATCCTTGAGATTTCATGCCATGGACCATCCACAACTTGAGTATCAGATCAATAGCCCAGATAACCAATCCGTGGGACTCGCTGGTACGAACTCAAGGCTCGAGGACACTACTCATATCCTCGACCTGATTATCATGCAATTCCATTTAGAGACACCTACAAATGGCTGTACTGACGACTGATCGATATGTGTGGCCAAGATTAACTCAAGAGTACTTTCATGGAAGGGCTGTGAGAAAACTCCACTGCTTACTCAAAAGTTAAAAAGCCTATGCCTTAACACCATCGAACGGATCAAGTTGAGTCGGTGTCAAAGCAGGTAGTTGGCTCTATTAATTCTGCCAACACGGATTCTGGATGAGGAGTTGCCAACAATTAAAACATGTATTCTCCAATGCTCGACCCAAGAATATCAATCCAACCCTTGATCTAGTGGGCCATATGGTCAATGGACCATAAACTAAAATCCTTCCTAAACAGAGAGCCACAGCAGTTAGATATTTTTCCATTTTTTTTCTTAAAAATTTGGACGGTTTCTGTGTTTTCTTTCTTAACCGTCTATATCCTTGTCGCCAACTGAACGGTTGTGATTTTACCCTATATAAGTGGGCCATCTACAGTTAGCCTCCTCGTATCAAAAGTTTGGATCAATAAATCATGGGCCCCACTTGTGTAAACTGAGAACCAGTGGATATTGTAGATATTCTCTGCCCGAGCATTGTAGAATAGCCCACAATTATAACCATCCCAACCGTCCCTCTCCATGGAAAGGCCCTTCCAAATCTATATATTGTCTCTCCCTCGAACCCCACCTCTCATCATCAACGGCTACTATTCCTACTAGCAAAGATGACTAAGCTTCTCCTCCTCGTTCTTCTCGTGGCTGTCTTCTGTAATGCAAGTGCAAGGCAGCTTGTGAACAAGGGAGCATTGGAGGAGGAGAAGTGGTTGCATCATGGAGTCGGCGGTGGGCTCGGTGGCGGTGGCGGTTTTGGAGGTGGGGCTGGCGGAGGCGTTGGAGGAGGTGCTGGAGCCGGTGGCGGTGCCGGCTTCGGTGGTGGGGCTGGCGCTGGCGCTGGCGGTGGGCTTGGAGGTGGCGGCGGAGGCGGGTTCGGTGGCGGTGGCGGAGGAGGCGTTGGAGGAGGTGCTGGCGGAGGGTTCGGAGGTGGAGCTGGCTTAGGCGGTGGGGCTGGAGGCGGTGGTGGGGGAGGGTTCGGAGGCGGCGGGGGTGGTGGGCTCGGTGGTGGTGCAGGTGGTGGATTTGGAGGAGGAGCTGGTGGTGGGGTTGGAGGTGGATTTCCATGAGAACTTGCGTGGTCCACCATTTCTAACACCACGCACGTAGGATTTGCGTTACTATCTCTTTCTGTGTACCGTTTTCTATTATTCTGTGTTCCGTTTTCTATTATACGCGCTTCTGATGTCTGTCTCAACGAAGAAATAGTCAGCCCTTAAACGGGTCCCTTAAACGGATTCACGTTTTTGTGATTTTCCATGCACACGCCATGCATAATATAGCCGAGGGTGTATGAATATTTTAGTATGCAGTGTCATCTTCATGTCAACGTGTCACTTGACTAGGACATCCTATCCTTTCAATCAGTCGATCCCACCATGAAGATCAGGCATATATCCATTTATCAGGATGGCCACGCCATTGAAATCAATGGATGGACGATGGTCTTACATAGTATAAAGGCATGGCCCATTTAATGAGTGGATGGGCATGATTTTCTAGAGGTATGATAATGAATATGGTGTCCGCGATTTACATGGCTTGCTTGTCGTGTGTAGAGATGACATGTTGGTGGGAAAGATGGTGGTGCATGCTAAGTTTGGATGCAGCTGGCTGTATGTGATCTCATTGTATGGAAGTACCAGTTTTGTCCAAGAGGTTTCAGTTTCTAGAATCCTTGATTTGCTTGGCAGTGGATCAGGACAATCCGATTAATGGACCATCTCTAAGATGCGCTAGCTGTTGTCTGATTGTGAAGTTCAGGACAAAAGGTTAAAATCGTGCGGTTAGAAATGGCTAACTTCTGTAGTTTTGATGATTGGCCCACCTATGAGGTGATCTACAAGAGGCACTTATGAATTTTAGAGTACACGGGACAGTGGCCATGTTGAAGTGCTATGTGCACTTGTACGTTCAAAACCACCGTGGTAATTAAATATCATTTGAACTTTAGCTAAAATTTTGATACTCTGGCAAGGTGTGCTCGAAGATACACAGGCAGTTACAGATCACTTAGAAATTGCATATGTGGCATTCAAGCATGGCAAATTAAACTATCTAAATTATGTGTCCCAATTTAGATATATTGTGAATAAAAACTTACCTTTAGATGATCTGACCATTCGATTATGGACAACTATTGGACGCTTACGATTAAAACTATCCAATGGTCAAACAAGTGGCCATGAATCAAAGGTTAGGATTGTCCAACTAATCTCATTTTGTGACTGAGACTCAGGGACGGTGGCTTCCACCAATCAAAGGTTAAGATTGTTTGAGTTACTATAATGTTGGTCAGCGTTGGAAAAGCTTTGTGGTTCATCATTATGTATGTGTCTTCTCCACACCATCTATCCATTTTGGGAGCTTATGTTAGGGCAGGAGCCCAAAAATGAGGCAGATCCAACTCTCAGCTTGACATCACAAGAAATATGGTTGATTGAATGGCCACTATTAAAAATTTCTTAAGGCCAACTGTAATGTTTATTTTCTGTCCAACCCAAATTTGATTAGGTCACACAAAACCGGATCATGGGATAATCCAAACGTCAGCTTGATCCAAAATTTTTGTGGTACTCGATAAGATTTTTATGGTGAGCATTCAATCACCAGTGCTTCCACTGGTGTGATCCATGGGAGATTTAGATTTGCCTCATTTTTTAAATTATTCCCTAATATGAGGTCACAAAATGGATGAACGGAATAGATAAAACACATATATCATAGTGGGGTCCACATAGCTTTTTCCCGTGATCCTTTCATAGGCGGTCAAATGCAGATGTAATTAAGAGACAAGTAACTTATAATCATTGAACATTGCATTTTTCCGTTACATTATCATTATTGATCATTGGCAATCCAAATAGGCTAGTGTATGCATTTCCTTTCAATTTATCACCTATCAATGGACCATACTCTCAGAGGTAGTTTTACATCATTTAAAACATAGGAGTGACTCATGTCCTCCTCACATGTGGCATTAATGTACAACTACTCCTGACCTACCAAATTGTGGGTCTTTTGTTTTTGTAATTTTTTTATTCCCCTTGTGGATGGTGTATACATCTCTAAAATTAATTGCGTTGATCGAGCAATCCTAACTATCCAATTAATGGATGGTCTAGATTGCCATTCAACAATATATGCTATATGTACAGTGAAGAGTCGACGGCTATTTTTTTATATGGTGCAAAACCTAACACAGGAGTCTAGCTCATCCATGATACGTTCGAAAGCTATGCTTGTGTATCCGAATGTATTGATAGGGTGCAAATGGTTCATTTAGATGCATTGCCGTATTGAGATGCAACCATTTGCATTGCCACGGTCGTGCTGCAACTTCTGCAGGGACGAATGACTTCATGTGATTCATACCGTCCATCAGGTGCGCTGCCTAGCGTTCGGTCTTGAGCATGAAATCAGCGTGATTTTTCGGTTTTAAGGTAAACATGAGGCAACAACCTGATGGACGGAGTGGATCTCATGCACGCTGTCCTCCACTTGCTGCATGGGGAATCGGATTGCGTGTGGAGTAACTCCACAGGCTCTTATCGTGCGGAGTAAACTCAGTTGGGTCCACATACAATGTATGTGCTTTATCTATTTCTCCATATGTTTTTCCAGCTCATTTTAGTGGTTGAGCTCAAAATTTAATCATATCCAAATCTCAAGTGGACCATGCCACGGGAACAGTGGGAATAATGATTTCCACCGTTGAAACCTTCCCAGGCCATACAGTGATGTTTATTTGTCATCCAACCTGTTCATAAGATCACATGGATATGGATGAAGGGAAAACACAAATATCAGCTTGATCCAAAACTTCTGTGTCCTCTGAGAATTTTTCAATGGTAGACATTCAGTTCACACTTTTCTTGTGGTGTGGTCCACTTTAGATATTGATATGCTTCATTTTTTGGCACCATACCTAAACTTTTCTGTTAAGATGGATGGACGGAGTGGATAAAATACATAAATCACTGTGGGCCCCACAGAGTTTACTCCGCACACTAGCGTGCGGAGTTACTCAGTACGCAATCCGCTTCCGATGCATAGTTGTAGCACGCCTTGCCTTAGCTTGACTACGCGTAGGCAGAGGCTGTCGACGGTTCTTGCCGTACATTGAACCTTGAGATTTTACTAATATGACCTTGAGGTAGATTTATTTATTTATTGTTAGTCATGCAACACACCCAACCTATTAGATGGGTAACACATCCACACGGTCAGTCACATGATGCACCCACTCACGAGTGGGGTTAGTGTGTCTCCTTGGCATTGCAAACCTGAGACCTACCGATGAAACGCGTAAGACACCTAAGCGTCTTCTAGTTGGCCAGCAGGCCATTGCTTCCTTGTTTTTAGCCTCCCTTTGTAAAACCTTTTGTTTTTAGGTAATTTGGGGACTAGCGCCGGTATTGTGTGGGGGTAGAAACTAACTAACACACATGCCGAGGAAGTGATGTTGATGGGACTTGGTCATTGGGCCCACTAGAAGGTAGATCCAATATGTTCATTTTTCGTGGCCCACCATTTATTTGGAAAGACGATAACCTCATGCTGATCCGATTTCTTTATGGCCCACAAAACCTGACAACCGATAACAATATTCATTCAGTACCAACTATTTCCTTCTGATGTGGTCCATATGATCAATAGAAATTTCCAATATCATTCTTCCGACCATGGCTTTTTATGAGATTTTGAGGATAATGGATGGAGTGGATTCCACACACAGGCGATAATAGGCTCCTCAAACGGTGTACGACCTCCCTTCCATAGGGCAAAGCCATGCGAGGACAACCATCGCCTCTTCAGTTTTTGCAGGAGGTCTTTCATTGGAAAACTTCTTTTGTATGACCGACCACTACTTTTTCCTTCGTCGTTAGGCTTTGGTGTTGGTTGTCCACGTTCGTTTGAAAACTCATCTTTTTTGAAACTTCTTTTAGCCGCTTCCACCATTACAATGTACATTCCATTTTCTAACGAACTGATCTTCTTCGTTCCATTGCCTAGTGTCAATCATCTTAGGAAACTGCAGCTGGAGTCGTTATTTAAGGTAATACCTTAAATATTGACAAGGGTTGAGGTAGTGATGCGTTATGGGCCTAGGTTGTGATGTTAATTGACATGTTTTAAGGATCTAGATTGATATATGCTAAGGGTCAAGGTTTTCATGTGGCAAGAGTTCAGATTGCATATACGCTTAGGATTTAGGTTAGCCGTCAATCCTTATTGTTTTGCTGTTATGTAGTCTACTCAGAGCACTTAATACATGCCAACCTGAACCCTTACGGTTGGCTACACAGCCCTTGACAGGATCATTTTGTAAGACTCCATTAAGTGGGCCACACATGATCATCGGTTTAGATCATGACCGTTGGATTATTCAGATTGAGTGATTCAGTGGGCCCCACTATAATTGTGATAATTGCAAATAGGTTTGGGGCAGGACGCTTGAACCGTGTTCCCTATACGCGGTTATTAAGCCTGATATGGAAACCTACGGTGTGGAGACCCTAGAGGAGAGAAGTGTGATGGGTAAGCTTCTCTGGCCCTCTTTCCTATAAATATACGTCTTGGTCCCCTCACCAACACATAAGAGAAAACCCTAGTCCCCATTGAGAGGTTCTCCTAAAGGTGTAAGGTGTGGAAGACTAAGAGTTCTTCTCGGCAACACGACGGCATCAGGAATGTCTTCCCAATCAGGTACGCCTTTAAGATTACAGTATGAAATCTCCATTGTTGATGCATAGACGATCCTATTATTCCGCATTATGTATAAGTTCTACACATTTGTCTTTAGTTAGCCCTGGTGGGGATTAGCACCCAATCCGCGCCAGCCCCCACCTACCAACCAATCAAAACTGGTAAATCAATGAGACGCACCGGTAGTTGGGACTAAAGTGCTCCCCATCTATTTGGAAGTAGATCGCATCCTGCCCTCTTCTGGACGAAATCGGTCGAGGCACTAGGATTCATGGGTATGATCCACACTGTTCATCCATATTTTCAAATCATTTCAGGATATTAACCAAAAAATAAGACAGATCTAAGGCTCAAGTGGACCACAGAGTGAGGATTGAACGATTATCGTTAAAATTGTATCAAGCTGAAATTTGCTTTTTCACTTCATCCATGTTTTAGTGACCTCATGAGCAGGTTTGATGGCAAATAACATCACGGTGGACCCTAGGAAGGTTTCAACAGTGGGTGTCATTATTACCGCTGCTTCCTGTAGTGTGGTCCACCTAAGAATTGGACCTGCCTTATTTTTGGGATACCATCCTCAAATGATCTGGAAAAATGGATGAACCGCGTGGATAAAACCCATACATCTCACAGAGACCCTGCCTGGACCGATTTCCGTCCAGGCGGGGGCAGGACGCAATCTGCTTCCCACTTATTTGGGGTTTTGATGGAAGGGCAGGCCGCCTCACAGTAACCATGTGTGGCATCATCCCACCATTGACGGCACTGCATCTCAGCGATCCGGACCATTCATTGGTAGCGTACACTGCAAATATGCCCTGGATGGGTAAAATAATATTGTCCCGCTGATAAAGCAGATAACACTTGCATAAAGAAAAATGAGCACTTAAAAAAAAGTTCAGTAGTTCGAATGATGTGGCTCGCTTGATGAGGACTTCCTCTAATTTTTGGTATATCGTATCATCACAGTTTGTGTTGCGTGATGAATGGTCCGGATCTTTACATGTATTCCATTAAACGGTGGAATGAGGCTGTCATGGTCACTCCGATGTAGCCGCGCGTGCATTTTTTCAAAAACGATTTACTTCATTGCTTGTCTGCTGTCAATGGCCGGGCTGCCTTTTGGGCTTCCGGGCTTTGCCTGCTTCAGGCTGGGCTGGAGCTAGAATAATAGGCCTGAAGCCTTGGGCCCAGGCCTAAAATTTAAGGCCATTTAATAACGGGACACAGCTTATGCTTTGTTTAAGAGGCCATTAGCCTAGTCTGAGCCCAGCTTGGCCAGGCCCAGACTGTTTAGGATTTGAAGGGCATTTTTGTCATATATCATACATGATGGGGCACACTTAAAGAACTGGCCACATCCTGCACAAAAGTGGCTGTTGGGCTTGGGCCTGTTGTTTTGGCCTATCATGGGCCTAGGTTTGGCTTGGGCTTTTTTTTTTTTTTTACTTCGTTCTCAAGCTTGGATGGCCTCAACCTGGCCAAAGTCCAGCCCACTGACAGCCCTAGGCGACAGTCCTTAGAATTAGGAGTGGCAATGGGTGTGGGTAGGGCGTGGCCTTGGCCTGGCCATAGAGCCCTAAGCCGTTGCCCTAGGGCTCAACAAAGGTGGGACTAGGGCCAGCATTGTAAGTTAAAGATAATTTCGATGTATGCCACTAGCGCTATAAATGGGTCAGTTGACTCGATGGGGTACCTAGACCTAACCCATTTAGACCTGACCTAGACCCGACCCATTTGTTAAATGGTACAGGGTCTGGGTCCAAGAACAGACCCATTTGCTAAACCAGTCTGGGTCTGGTTTCTTTTATATTAGGCCCAACCGAACTCATTTAGTAAGTGGGCAGGTTTGGTCTATGTTCCAAGGGACCCATCCAGCCCAGACCCGATTTTAAGCCTTGTTAAAATGCTTGCATGCTAGATCTAGACCCAGACCCATTAGACCCTGACTCATTTATAAATGGGTATGGGTGGATCTCCCTCTACTAGAGCCAGATCCATTTATAAATGGGTCTGATGGGTCAACTCGGACCTGACCTAGACCCACCCATTTAGTAAAAGGGTCTGGGTCTAAAATTTGGACCCAGACTCATTTAGTAAATGGGCGGGTCTAGTTTTGGCTAAACCCACCCCGAACCCGACCATTTACAGCCTTATATGCCACGTGTACAATCGCTATGTGCATGTTTATGAACCATCATATGCTCTTCCAAATAATCAAAGATTTTAATTATGACACACCAATGCCTAATAAGATTATTTATCAATCTAATTATCCACCATGTGCATAGACTTTAATAAGTTCATCGGTATACCTATCACTGTCTAAAGTGGAGTTCACGACTAGGATAGTTTATAAGTGCCCATGCATCATCCGTTACATTGCACTAGAGTATTAAAGTTCCTCATTTTAATACATACACCAGTATACAAAATCTGTAGTCTGTATTACCAGTAATTATATACTATGTAGTATTATATACATTCCATTCAGCCTTCCAATGATCGATCCCTATTTAAAATGATCACTTCTTACAAGGAAGTCGGAGCCATGCATGATGGGACATTTCCTCCTCAGTCAGAGGAGAGAGAATTTTTTTCTGGGTATGGCCGGGCGCCCGGCCCAAAATGTGGCCGGGCGACCGAAATTGGTCCGGAAGGAGGCTTGCACGCTGGGCTGTTTTGACAACAGTCGAGCGCTTGGCGGTCTGGTGACGGGGCGCCCGACCATGTTGGTCCGGGCGCCCGAAATTGCCTTTTTTCTCATGATTTGCCGTTGGACTGTTTTTGGCCTGGCCGGGCGTCCGACGATCTGGTGACCGGGCGCCTGACTCGGTATAGACTGCTTATACGCAGTTTCCTATTTGGGCCCTAATTCATCCGTTTTCGTACTTAAGGCATTCCAAAACGAGATTAGGGCATTCCATTGAGTGGTTTACACTTCCAAGGTGAGAAAGAAAGAAAAAGAGGAAGAGAGAAAGAGAAGAGAGAGAAAGAGGAAGCTTGTAGAAGAGAAAAATTGCTTGAAGAGGGATTCTTCTGCGCAACCGTCGTCTCAGCGCTTCTATGTCCTCGGGATTGGTGAGATCACTTTACTTTTGTTATTCTCTTAGGGGGCGTTTGGCGCATCGACTTCCATGGCATTAGATGGGATGGAATCATGAAAAAACCATCATTACTGTATGTCAGGGTTTGTCGTGGTATTAGTGTAAACTGGTTGTGCACAAGCCATGTTTGGATTGCACCTGTGAATTCAATTGTGCACGAGACTAATGCAAGGTAATGTTTGGATGGTTAGTGGGATGCATTTGGAAAGCCCGGGTGGATTGCATCCTACCTTGCTCGAATGATCATCCGTTCGAAGAAGGCTCTATGGGGCCCACTGTGATGCAAGGGTTTTATCCACACCGTCCATCCATATTTCCAGGTCATTTTAGGGTATGAACCCAAAAGATGAGGCAAAACCAAGTCTTAAGTGGACTGTAAAGTGGGAATTGAACGCTCGCCATTAAAAACTTCTTAGGAGCTGTGGAAGTTTCTTGTCAAGCTGGTATTTGTGTTTTCACTTCATCTAGGTATACTGTATACATGACCTTATGAATAGGTTGGACGGTAATAAAAAAAACATCATGGTGGCCTCTATAAAGGTTTTAACGGTTTGTGTCATTATCACTGCTGCTTCCTTTTGTGTGGTCCACTTGAGCTTTGGACCTGACTCATTTTTTAGAGCATGCCCTAAAACAATTTGAGAAAATGGATGAATGGTGTGGATAAAAACTTATACCACAGTGGACCCCATAGAGACATGATTGAATGTATTATTGTCCAATCCTCTTTCAATTTCAAGAGGGGATTTGAATTTGAGGATGGGTTGTGTCCGGCGGAGATTTCAAGAAGGGATTTGGAGAATCCCTTCAAACACTTCATCATTTATAATGGGATGTGCAGTCACCTCTCATCCAACCATCCAAACATGGCTAGAGTGGATTTTTGTGTTCAATCCTTCTAAATTCCATCTAATCCCACTAAAGTTGACGCCCTAAACGCCCCCTTATTGGTTATCCACTCCTACGTGAGTGAGGAAGGTTTGATCCAAGCAGTGTGTGCTTGAAATCGGTTGTAACAGTTCCCTGAGATAGTGGATTGTTGATCTGGACTAGGTCCCGTGGTTTTTACCTCTTTTGAGGGTTTTTCACGTAAAAACTCCTTGTATCGTGTGATTGATGTTTATTCTTGATTATTACATTATTATAGTCCATAATTCTAGTGCATTGGGGGGCGAGATCCGAAGGTTTGTGTGAAACGCACTCAACAAAGTGGTATCAGAGCGTTCAGGTTGTTTGAACGGTGTGGGATCGGTTCTGAATTATAGAAGTTGGCTCATCAAGGATGATCAGCTTCAATGGTTCTAACTGGACCATATGGAAGGCTAAGATGGAGGACTTGCTCTATTGCAAGGACTTGTATGCTCCAATTCTAGGCATATCGGTGAAGACAGAGGATATGTCAGATGATAATTGAAAGAAATTGGACCGGAAGGCGGTGGGGTTCATTAGACAATGGTTGGATGATTCGGTTTTCCACCATGTGTCTACAGAGACCTCAGCCACTAGCCTATGGCAGAAATTGCAAGGGCTGTATGAGAGGAAGACAGGCAGCAATAAGATATTTCTGATAAGACGACTTGTGAATCTCAAGTTCAAAGATGGTGGTTCTGTGGCTGAACACATGAATGAGGTCAGCAACATTGTGAACTAGCTCTCCGTCATGAAGATGGTCCTGGATGATGAACTTTAGGCTTTGTTACTGCTTAGCTCATTGCCTGACAGTTGGGAGACATTGGTGGTGTCTCTAAGTAACTCCGTGCCAGACGGAAAGGTATCCATAGATTAGGTAACATGCTGTCTCTTCAATGAGGAGACAAGGAGGAAGTCTCTAGGGCCAGCTCAACAAGAGGCCCTTGTGACACAAGATTGGGGGAGAGGAAAGAACAGAAAGGGTGAAAAGGTCCGAGATAAATCAAGAGGCAAGTCAGTTGCCAGGAAAGATGTTGAATGCTGGAATTGTGGTAAGAAGGATCACTATAAGCATGAATCTCACAAGAAGAAAAGTGACAAGAAGGGTAAAGGAAAGGAGAAGGAAGATGAATCAGATTCTACTGCGGTCGCCTCAGATGGTGACGTTGTTTTTATTCTTTCGGCAGATCACGATATTTGTCTCACGGCTTCGAGTCAGGACACCGACTGGGTGATAGACTCGGGAGCCTCGTTTCATGCGACTCCACGTAGAGATTTCTTCACAAGTTACAAGTCAGGTGACTATGGAACAGTGAAGATGGGAAATTCTGGTGTTTCGAAGATCGTAGGGGTCGGTGATATTTGTTTGAAGACTGATGTCGGCTGCACATTGGTTCTCAGGGATGTGAAACACATTACAGACCTTCGCCTCAACTTGATGTCGACGGGAAGGCTGGATGATGATGGCTACGAAAGCCGGTTTGTTGGTGGGCACTGGAAGCTCATCAAGGGTTCGTTAATTGCTGCTAGAGGAAAGAAGTGTTGCACCCTGTAGAAGGCAAGTGTTAGTGTATGCAAGGGTGGATTGAACGCAGCGGAAGATTCAGCTACTGACGTGTGGCACAGGCGTCTAGGTCCATATGAGTGAAAAATGGCTTCAGCTACTAGCGAAGAAGCAGCTCCTTCCAGACGTGACAAGTATAGCTCTCAAAACCTGTATTGACTGTTATCTGGTAAACATCATAGAGTTTCTTGTTTTTTAAAACTGCTTCTCATATTAATAAAGTACATGCATTAGATTTGGTT
The DNA here is from genome assembly GCA_003013855.2 of Liriodendron chinense. Classification (NCBI taxonomy): domain Eukaryota; kingdom Viridiplantae; phylum Streptophyta; class Magnoliopsida; order Magnoliales; family Magnoliaceae; genus Liriodendron; species Liriodendron chinense. The sequence continues at coordinate 2,634,497 of ML058570.1, read as the reverse complement.
TACTCTGATGTTTGTGGTCCTATGAGGACAAAAACCTTGGGTGGGGCATTGTATTTTGTCACTTTTATAGATGATACATCTTTATGCTTTGAAATCCAAGGACGAGGCTTTGGTGTGTTTAAACTGTTTCATGCTATGGTCGAGAGAGAGACAAGCAGATCATTGAAGTGCATCCGCACTGACAATGGTGGTGAATACATAGGTGACTTCCATGAGTATTACAAGTCACTGGGTATACAACATGAACAGTCAGTTCCCAAGACCCCCATCATAATGGTGTGGCTGAGCGAATGAATCACACTATTGTAGAGAGAATCAGATGCATGTTATCCCATGCAAAGTTGCCCAAGATGTTTTGGAGAGAAGCAATGCACACGGCGGTGTACTTGATAATTAAACAGGTCTCCATCAGCCCCATTGAATGGAGAAGTACCTGAGGAGGTGTGGACTGGACGTGATCCATCGTACAATCATCTCAGGGTGTTTGGATGTAGGGCATCCGTTCACGTACTAAAGGACTAGAGGTTCAAGCTCGATATGAAGATCAGGCAATGTGTGTTCTTAGGGTAAGGTGATGAAAAGTTCGGTTACAGGTTGTGGGATCTGACTGAGAAGAAGCTCGTCAGGAGCAGAGATGTGGTTTTTATTGAAGATCAGTGTATAGAAGACATTGAAAAGCCAGTGAAGACCCAACCCAGTTCAGGTGAACTGGAGGATATGGATCCGGTTACTCTTCCTGTGGTGCCTGATAACGGGGGAGTACAACAAGGTGCAGAGGATGAGGGAGTCCCTATAGAAGATGGACAGGGGGAGCAGCCCCAACTTAATCTACCTGTTGAGCCACAGGTGAGGAGGACATCAAGGGACAGACATCCATCCAAGAAGTACTTGCCGCATGAGTACATTATGCTCACAGATGGGGGAGAGGCAGAAGACTATTCTGAGGCCCTAGCCGACGAGCATAAGGAGGAGTGGTTGAAAGCTATGCAAGAGGAGATGGAATTCTTGGATAAGAACCACACCTATGATATGGTGAAATTGCCTAAGGGCAAGAAAGCTCTGAGTAACAAGTGGGTGTTCAGAAAGAAGAATGAGCAGAAGAATTCATAGACAAGGTACAAGGCCAGACTTGTGGTGAAAGGGTTTGGTCAGAGGAAAGGAATAGACTTCGAGGAGATATTCTCACCTAGTGGTGAAGAGACATCCATACGGGTGTTGCTTGGGTTGGCGGCTAGCATGGATCTAGAGATAGAACAGTTAGATGTCAAAACTGCCTTTCTCCATGGTGACCTGGAAGAAGAGATCTACATGCGCCAACCAGAAGGGTTCGAAGTCAAGGGCAAAGAGCATATGGTGTGCAGGCTTAGGAAGAGCTTGTATGGGTTGAAGCAAGCTCCTAGGTAATGGTACAAGAAGTTCGACTCGTTCATGTTGAAGCATGGATATGACAGAATGGAGTCGGACCATTATGTGTTCACTCGCGGGTTCTCAGATGGTGATTTCTTACTTCTGCTATTGTACGTTGATGATATGCTCATCATGGGAAAAGACATCGAGAAGATTGACAGGTTGAAACAGGAGTTGAGCAAGTCGTTTGCGATGAAAGACTTGGGCCCGGCCAAACAGATCCTAGGAATGGAGATAACCAATGATAGAAGCAGCATGAAGCTTTGGTTGTCATAAGAGCGGTAGATTGAGAAAGTCCTAGAGCGGTTCAACATGAATGCAGCGAAGCCGGTCAGTACTCCACTGGATGGTCACTTCAAATTGAGCGACAAGCAGTGTCCCAAGATGAAGGCAGAAGTGGAAGAGATGTGGAAGATACCCTACGCGTTAGCAGTAGGAAGTTTGATGTATGCTATAGTGTGTATGCACCAAGACATAGTATATGCGGTTGGTGTTGTCAACCGGTATCTTGCCAATCCTGGCAAAGAACATTGGGCAGCGGTGAAGTGGATACTTGCGATATCTGAGAGGCTCATCCAGGTTGAGACTATGCTATGGTGACGGAAAACCTGTGTTAGAAGGCTACACAAATGCAGATATGACAGGTGAAATAGACTCCAGGAAGTCTACATCGGGGTTCATGTTCACATTTGTAGGTGGAGAGGTCTCTTGGCAAAGCAAGCTACAGAAGGTCGTAGCATTGTCGACAATAGAGGCCGAGTACATTGCGGTCACAGAAGCATGCAAAGAGATGCTTTGGATGAAGATGTTCCTACAGGAACTCAGCCTGAAGCAGGAGGAGCACATGGTCTATTGCGATAGCCAAAGTGCTATACACTTGAGCAAGAATCCAAGTCAGCATTCCAAGTCGAAGCACATAGAGATTCTGTATCACTAGATCAAGGATACTTTGGAACAGAAGGTGTTACAGCTTGAGAAGGTCCATACGGACGATAACAGGTCAGATATGATGACTAAGGCTTTGCTCAAGGGCAAGTTTGAGGTTTGTAGAGACCTGGCTAGTTTGAAGAAGGCGAATTTCTCCTGAGTCGGAAAGGGGGAGATTTGATGGGACGTTTCCTCCTTAGTCAGAGGAGAGAGAATTTTTTTTCTGGGTATGGCCGAGCGACCGAAATTGGTCCGGAAGGAGGCTTGCATGCTGGGCTGTTTTGACAACAGCCAGGTGCCCAGCGGTCTGGTGACCGGGCCCCCGATGATCTGGCCGGGCGCCCGACCATGTTGGTCCGGGCGCCCGAAATTGCCTTTTTCTCATGATTTGCCGCTGGACTGTTTTTGGCTTGGCCGGGCGCCCGACCCGGCGCGGACTGCTTATACGCAGTTTCCTATTTGGGCTCTAATTCATCCGTTTTCGTACTTAAGGCGTTCGAAAACGAGATTAGGGCATTCCATTGAGTGGTTTACACGTCCAAGGTGAGAGAGAGAAAAGAGGAAGAGAGAAAGAGAAGAGAGAGAAAGAGGAAGCTTATAGAAGGGAGAAGTTGCTTGAAGAGGGATTCTTCTGCGCAACTGTCGTCTTAGCGCTTCTACGTCCTCGGGATCAGGTGAGATCGCTCTACTTTTGCTCTTCTCTTATTGTTTATCCACTCCTACGTGAGTGAGGAAGGTTTGATCCAAGCGGTGTGTGCTTAAGATCGGTTGTAATAGTTCCCTGAGATAGTGGATTGTTGATCTGGACTAGGTCCCGTGGTTTTTACCTCTTTTGAGGGTTTTCCACGTAAAAACTCCTTGTGTCGTGTGGTTGATGTTTATTCTTGATTATTACATTATTGTAGTCCATAATTCTAGTGCATTGGGGGGCGAGATCCGAAGGTTTGTGTGAAACGCACCCAACAATGCACTCTGTTCAAGTCCATATAAGTCTTTCTAAGTCAATCTCAGAACATCCTCTACCCAATTTGAACTGGACCAAAGCCTAATTTCAAGCCATCCAAACCCTAAAATGAGGTCAAATTGGCCATTTGGTAACAACTAGTGTTCTGTTGACACCTTTTTCTCCTACAAAAATCTGCGAAGTATCTTCACAATCAATGGTGAAAGATCACAAGTAAAAATTGAATTTTCACAATTATATTGTTTCCTCAAATTTCTGAAATTTCTATTATTCCCCTATATCATAAACCATTTTCAACCCTAGCTAACCACTATATGAGAAGAAGCCATATGTTCAAAAGCTTCCAAGAGCCAAATATAACAAGGTGTGTGGTATTTTACCTCTCACTTACTCCAAAATAACCAAAATATCAATACCTCCAATTATATATACACCTCACCCTCTCATTTGCAGCATAACTACAGTAACAAGTCTTGAAGAGTAGTTAGCAACGCTCCAAAGAAAAGAATGAAGTGCTTCACTCTATTTAAGACTACCCTCTCATAGGTTGTGGGTGATATTAAGTTTTAAGGACTAGACAATGGCATCCTAGAGAAAAGGGTGAAATGCTCCCTTTCTTTCTAAGACAAACTCTCCCACGGGTTTAACGTTAAAAAATCCTAGGAGGAAAGCACAGATCGAAGAGCTTCAGTTATCTTTTTAATCGATGAGTGCTAATATTCTTCCTTCTTGCTCAGATATCTAATTAGGGCCTCTCTTCTCGCAATCAAAGATTTAGTAGCGTTGGATATTTAAAAGCTTGATCATTTTGAAATTCTTCCCTCTCCACTCACTTCTCTAAGTCCTCAATTAATCCTAGGTGGTTCATTTACTATTTTCATTTTATATTGCTTTCTGCTTACTACATTGCTACATTTTCCATTCTTATATAACTCCTGTTGTAGTTTTTTTTTTTGTTTTATTATTTTTTTTTTTCTTGTTGCAGTGTTCATTTTGTTATTTACAATCAATCATATTAGAGCTAAAATCCTAAAATAATCTCAAATCCAGCAACGTAGAGACAATATATTTGTACAAGCTAGGAAAGATGCCTCACATCTTCCTTCAACCATGGCCATTACTTAGAACTTGCTGACATAGACCCACAGAGCCATGCAAATCCAAACCACAGTGATCCTTCGGTCACCGTGGTTTTACCACGTCTAGCCTATCATATATTCTAAAATTTTGTCTAGTGGCAACTCTATAAAATATTTTCATCATCCCCATGTCACGTCACCACTTACAGTATGCCACGTTTGGCTTGTTCCAAAAGTGTTCACTAAGAAATGGGTTAAGCTAGGCTTTCAGCATTGGCCCTAGCTCAACTTGGCTTGAACTACGGGCCTAGGTTTCAAGCCCCAGCCCACCCCTCAAGCCAAGTTCAGTGACCCAAATCCTAGCCATTAAGGGTTGGGTCGCTCAAGCTGGGCGAAGCAATCCCCATTGCAACCCTTGGAACATTAGTTTCTGCACAGTTAACACCTATTGAAGCCATTCTTTTTACTACTTACTCCGTAGAGGAATTGACTCTCCTAAATGGAATGTTTGGTAGACAATTTGCCCGACATATTGTCTGGAGTTCAAAACATGGTCATCATAATTTCTCCCCAGAAATAGTTGGGTACTCTCACTATCACTCACTTTTAGTAGAACAGTTGGGTCCGAAATGACAGGCTGTTCAAGTCCATGCGGATCCTACCTTTGATGCATAATTGAAGCTAGGTTGGCTCCCACATTGGTTGATGTGTTCAATGATTAAAAAGTTGTTGTCATCAAGTTTTGCAGGCCATGATCAATTGGATGGTTAGGATTTTCATATCAAAGTGATCATGGATAGTAGAGTAGAATTAGTGGTGGGGCCTACGTGATGAACAGTTCTGATCCATGATCAAATCCTTTTCATAAATGATGTAGACCATCCATTTTATTTGGCCATGAATCGGCATCATATCAAAGTCATTTTTTACATGAACCGTAAGCAAAGTTGGGGCCGTAAGGTGCATGTGCACCATCTGGATCAATGAGTTAGGTGGATTTTGTCATGAATGATCGAGATTTTTATCTTTTAATGGCTGAGTGGGTGGATGAAAGTTGGGTCGCGTCCTGCTCGACCGAACCCAACTACCCAATTGATTGTCAGGTTGGGTTTGATGCAAGGGAGTACATGATGAGGTCAATCACCTTTTTCTTCAAAGGGAATAACCACGTTGAATCTACAAAGGCTTCCTCAAATCCTTGAGGGAAATCCTGAGTCCATGAGATAAAGAGTAACAAAAGTTTACTTTTAATTAAAAATGACAATGAAGTTGAATGAATAACAATAAGCATAAACAAGCTTAATCATATACCCTAAACAAATCCTATATACACATTAAAGAAATCCTAATAAAATAAGAAGACTAATTCACGAGAAAACATGCAAGTTTGCCCAAGTCCGCATTGTCTGTCGGTCGACTAGCCCATGAGTTCGGGCGCTTGGTCAATCAACCGATGAAACTGGTCGGGTGACCGAAACAACTCCAAATTATCCAGTGACCAAACTTGCAATCCGAATGAATTTCGGGAGATCGACGTTCGGTCGGTCAGTTAATTGAAATATGCTGAATTTTGTCAATTTTTCTTTAATTTGTTTTCGGTCCATATATATATATATATATGAGATGGAAAGGTGAATGATTCTGGTCCAACATCAGGGAGTCCTCATTCTACGTTAGGGTTGGGCTCTAGCTGGAAATCCTCAACTTCACCCTCAGGCAGGTTGGGCTAAGGTTGATGGCCTTATGCAACCCAAACCCGACTGTATATTATTTATATAGTATAAATTATTACGTTCAATTAATTATGTATAGTATAAGATACTAAATTATTAATATGAGATGCTAAATCTTCGGTCCAATCTGATCAGCCCTTGAGGATATGGTATGTAAAATTGGACTCATGTTGGGGAGCTTAGCTTGGGTTGGGTTGGTTGGGTTGAGTCGGGCCATGGGTTTACCTAACTTGGGTTGGGCTTTGGTTGATCCTTGATTGATTCCACCAGCCCAAGTTGCACCCTTAGCTAGAGATCATTATATAGAAGTGATCTTGAGAAGAACAACGGATTAGAGGCAGGATCACACGATCAACACGTTAGATCCAAGATCAAATGGCTTCTCGTTATTAAGTGATCAAGATTGCTATTTTGTTTGGAGCTGATCATATGGCTAAGATCACTAAATCTAAGTGATTCTTGAGAGCAAGGAAGATATTAGAGGTGGGGCTAGAAGATGAACGATCCATATTCATGCCCTGACAAATTTTCGTAAATGACCTGGATCATTCATTTTGTTGGCAGTTGCTCGATCGGTTATGTTAGGTGATCAGATTAAAGCAATTGGTACTTCTTCATAAATGATATGGACAGTCCATTTTATTGGCTAGTAATCAGATGGCGAGGATCATTAGATCGAAATGATTGAGAAGAACGGGAAACTACAAGTGGGGCCCACAACATGTATAGTCCAAATCTATGATCATACCCCGACCAACCATTTTGTCGGAAATTTATTGGTGGCTAGCATTATTTGTCCAAAGTGCTTCTTTGGTGGGACCACCTTATGGACTGTCCATATCAATGATTAAACCTGCTAAAATAAATGATGTGGACCATTCATCATCAAATGAAAGTAATCTTGAGATGCAGGAAGAAGTAAAGGTGCCACCCACATGATGGACACTAGATCCGTGGTGTGACCTTTTTGTCAAAAGTATATTGGACCATCCATTTTGTTGACCATTGATCAATGGTTAGGATCATTTAATCAAAATGGTTGTTAGAGGTCATGAACAACCAAAGAAGTGTCCCATGAAATTCATGATCCAAAATAACAAGTGGACCTTTTGTCATAATCAACTCATAAACAGTCCTGGAATCTATTCTACAAGAGTCATTTGGGTCAAAATATTATTCTTGTTCAATCCATTCTTTATGGATTGAAAAGAGTTCAGGTGGATGCCAAGCCCCTTCCAATATTTTCATTATTATGGACAGCACTTTACTTCAAAGTGGCCCACCTTTAAGTGATCTAGACAGTTCATCATGTGAGCTTCGCTGTGGATGGACGGTGCTGCACCGGTTTCCTAGTAAACAATTCTCGCCAATTCAATAGCTTGAACGCAAATGAAATATGGTTTGAGAAGTACATATTAAAGGGTCCAAGGAACTGGTGCTGATTTTTCCATGCATGAGCTTTTGTCCATCATCCATCTACTATGGCCAACAAGGTGAACAATCAATATTCTGGAGAAAATGAAAGAAGGGCTCACTAGTAAAATCAACAAAAATGAGTGGCCCAGATGAAAGATTGTCAGGAGATCAGGCTAAGAACCGTACAGTCCACGGCAGTGATCATCTGATCGGTGTACACGATGCTTGGGTATCAAACCCTTTTGTTAAGGGACTTTAGTGGGATACTCTGGCGGAGTGTGACTGTTGATGCGCCAGCACATCGTGGACTTTACATCAAGGAGGGCACCCACACAAATCTGGTCGGACGCAATCCGCGTCCGTTATTAAGGGGCATTTATTTCTTTTATTAGGACAGGTTGACTACTTTTCATTTTTGACCATCCATTAAATGTCCACTAGTCAGCCTGCTTGAAACTAGTATCAGTGTTAGACTCGTGATTTGGACGGTCAATCTAAGTTACATGCTATTAAACTGAAGTGAGATAATGAGGTGATTAAACACACTTATCACCTTTTCAATCCATCTATTAAACACACTAATCACCTTTTCTTTTCCTTATTCATTTTACTAGACAACTTGATTACATGCCACAGTGAAATGACCAAAATACTTCATTCGTTTTTTTTTTTTTTTTTCTGATGAAAAGTGAGTAGAGCATTGTGAGGCCCACGATGTATGGATCACATCCAACTTTCCAGAAGGTGCACCCCACTATAGTTATGATCAGACGAAAAGATATCAAGCCAGTTTAGTTCTTGAAGACCTGGACCCAGGTTACTTGGGTTCAGTGTGTGTAATTTTACTATTAAAACTGGCTGGACCGGCATCGACCCAACTCGATGCAACTCGACTCAACTTTAAATGTGATCATCTCAAGGAGCTAAGTTGAACCCGGCTAGACCTAGTTTTTAACCATGTCCAAAAGGTGTTTTTCAAACTGAACCCATTTTCTTAATGGGTTGAAAAAATAGGCCTTAAAGCCGTTGAAAATGGGAAGGGTCCATCCAGTTGCTAGCCAGGTACGATCCTGGCAGCCTTAACTTGTCTTTTTAATGAAGAAAATTTGCAGTTGTGTGGCTATTTTGGGGGCGTTTGGATCTTAATAAGTTACTTAAGATCAGCTACTTATGCCTCAAGTAGCTTTTTTTTTTTTATTATTTTAATCAAACCATTTGTATCATTGATATGCTCAGAAAATATACAGTGGCCGAGGCCATTCAGGCCGACCTTTAAAACAATTCTAAAAGCCCACCTACCGTAAACCTACACCCCACCCAATCCTTAAGATTCCCTGACATAACCCAGCCGAAAAGAAACCCACGAATAACCGGAGGAAGGCCTAAAATTGAAGAGAACACTTAACGGCCCTAACAATTGCTACCCCACCGGGCCAGCCTATCAGCCACCAAGTTGGCTTCTCTCGGGGTATACAAAATTATAACCTCTAACTTGCTCAAGATCTTACGAATAGCAACCTACATATGTCAAATAGTCCAGTTGGCAATAATATGCTTTGATAGGGCAATAACATGCCTTAAGTAACATATCTTGCTTTCTGCTTATAAAACTGAAGTGATTAAATGATTTTAAATGAAAAAGCTATTTATAATTGATCATAAAGCAAACCTACTTATCTACTGCTACAAGTTAAAAAAGTAACTTATTTGATGGTATCCAAATGGGCCCTTTACTCGTCGAGAAGCACTATCTAGGACTTTGAGGGCCTGCTTGGATACCACCAAATAAGTTATCTTTTAACGTAGGTTAAGTCATTAAAACGGCCTTTGGATAGTAAGTTAAGCTACTCATGCCTCTAGTAACTTATCTTGTTCTCTACTTATTAAGCTAAAGTGATTAAGTACGTAACTTTAAGTTAAAAAAAGTTATTTATATTTGATCTTAAATCAAACTTACTTATTTCAAATAAGTTACTTATAAGTAGATAAGTAACTTATTTGGTGGTATCCAAAAGGGCCCAAAGTTACTTTTTCACTAAAGTTAGTTTGGTAAACATAATTGCAAATATAATTTATGTGCTTAAAGCAACTCAACTTTATCTTTCTCTTATTTATTTATTTATTTTATTTCTTTTTTAACTTTTTAAATTTTCACCTACCTACCTACCTACCTACCTCTCTCTCTCTCTCTCCATATCAAAGGAGGCCCCATATGATGGACTGCCCACATCAAAGGTGGGGCCCACACGATGACAGTCCATGTTGAAGGTGGACCCCATATGATGGATCACCCATATTAGCATGGGCTCATATAATGGATAGTCTACATCAAAGGTTAGCCCCTAATGATAAATAGCCCACATTAAAAATAGGTAAGCATGATGGATGACCCATTCAAAAGTGGGCTCACATGATGGACGGTCCACATCAAAGGTGAGCTCCGTATGATGAGCAATGGACATTGAAGTTGGGCCCCTACATCAAGGTGGCCCCACATGATGGACAATCCACATCATAGGTCGGCCCCTCAAGATGATTGGCTTGCATCTAAGTTGAGTCCCGCATGATGGGCAACCCACATTGAAGGTAGGGCCTACATGATGGACAATCCACACAAAGGTGGGCTCCACAATGGTCAATTAATAATGGTGGGCCCCACTTGATAGATGATCCATATGAAGGTGGGTCCCACATGATGGATGGTCCACATAAAAGGTTGGCCATAATGATGAGTGGTCCATATCCAAAGTGGGCCTCGCATGATGGACGACCACATCAGAGGTAGGACCCACATGATGGATGGTCCACATCAAAAGTGGGCTCCACATGATGGGCAGTGAGTATTGAAGGTGGGCTCATGATGGACAATAACATTGATAGTGGCCCCCACATGATGGATGACTAACATCAAAGATGGGCCCTATATAATGGACAATTCACATTAAAGGTTGGCCCCTAATGAAGAATATGACCCACATCCAAGATGGGTCCCGCATGATGGACGGCCTACATCAAAGGTGGGGCCTACACAATGAATGGTCCGCGTCAAAGTTTGGCTCCACATGATGGATAATGAATGTGAGGGGAACTAAACAAACTTAGGGATAAACATTTATGACATTGGAAGCCAAATATACTTTTCTAATTTTCGACTGGTAGGCATACCTACTGTGTTGAATCAGTAGAATTCAAGATAAGTAACCTATGCCATAAGTAACTTATCTAAAGTAACTTAGGATCCAAATACCCCTTAAGAAAGTGAAGGGATCATTTGATAAAATCAAAATTCTTCTTGAAGCATACTGCAGTAAAACTTCTTCCAGATAAGCTGATAAGCACCTAATAAATGCCCTAGAAAAATCTCCATCACCAATAGTATGCAAGGACAGTGACATTGCTAGGCCTGAAAGGTAATATTTCACGTGATTTATTGCACTATGAATTACGAAGTAGAAGTGGACGACTTAACCACCAACATCATAAATGCAAGGATGGTCCATTAATCTCCTACACCAATGACATATGGCATTTTCTCTCTCTCCTTGCTTCGAATTTCCACATTTATTATAAGTCTCTGTGGATTTATTTCATCCTCTCGCAGCTGTGATGTTTTTTTTTTTTTTTTCCTTCGCGCAGCTGTGATGGTTCATTTGCTGGCATAAAATGTTAAATGTGGCTAAATTCTAACTTAAATCAGACCGTCCAAGTACTGGGACTCACTGTGGATAGGTCAAAATCCTCAAATCAGATTGATTGACGGATCCAAGCATCTGGCTTGTCGAGATTTTTTTGTTGAATTGGATGGTTGCCCATTTTTCATTGTTAAGCAATTGGCCTATTAGAACCTGCTCTTTTTTTTTTTTTTTTGACCCATCTGAGGTTGGGCCCACAATGTGAATCGTTTAGTTTGAGTTATGCAGCCCAGTTTTCAATTTATAAGTGCATGTGTACAGAATGTCATTGTCTGTCAGAGTATTGTTTCTCCCTTCCTGAGTGAAAACTGAGAATCAGAGGGACCCGAATCCTCTACAACACCCGAGCTCCATGGGGCCAGCCTATTGTGCTTGTGAAATCCATGCCGTCCATCAGGTGCACCCCTCCATGTAGACCTTGGAAGCAATAATCAGCCCAATTCCAACCCAGGTGAGCCATATCACAGGGAAAATGGAGTAGGGGATGCCAAACATATGTTTGTGTTTTGGGAACACCAAGGTGTGTACATTCCATCAAATCCGTTCATCAGGTTCAAGTCACCATATATTAAACGGAATTTCAAAAAATCATTCTGATTCAAAACTCTTATGGGCCACACAACATGAATTATTGGTTTTAGGGGTGATTTTACATTGTTCTTGGTGGTTTGGTCCACCTGAATGTTGGATTCCTCTTTTTTTCTTATATGTACGGAGAAAATAAGTAGGTACATCTAATGGACGGAATGGATATCACCCATACAACTCCATGGGCCAACGGAGATTAGGTGTTGGGCCATCTGTACAACAGGTATTGTGCGGATTCTGGTCCGGTCCAGGGAAATCATAGTGGCCTCGACCCCGGGCTTTGTATTGTTCTCAGATTTCCGGTCTGAGTCTGCTGACAAGTGGTCCCCAATGTTGGGCAACCTAGTCTTTTTCCTGTTGGGTCTCATCAGAGGTAGAAGACTCCAATAAATATTTCCCCCTCTGAAAGATCTGAGTCATCAATGTTGGGATCTCGTCGGTTGAATGTTGACTGTCTCAGATTTTAGAATCCGGATCCTCTGCTAAATCCGACCAAAGAACTTCTTCTGCTGCTGCTTTGATTGGTCCAGGTCATCTTGATTGTGTCAGAATAGTTCAGCTCTAGCACAGTCAGGCTGATCTGGACCAATCAAAGAAGCTACGAGCAGGATTTCTCCGTCCGGTTTCAACAGAGGATCCAGACTCCAGATTTTATCATACCAACCATCCATTTGTGGACCAAAAAGCAAAACCTTGGTCTGTTTGGGTGCCGCTTAAAAATGAATTTGTATCATTTGATTTAATTATAATTATTTATTAGAAATTTTGTTAGGAATAAAAAAGATAATCAAAGAATAATTTCTAAAATATAATTACAATTAAATAAAATCAAATGAACTCATGCGAGTCCCAAACATGCGACAGGGATGGGGTAAAAATAAATACTGCATGCTATAGGTTGTAACTTTACAACCAGTTATCAAATTCAGATGGTTAGTGACCCCAACACCAATCAGCTAGCTAGTGCTGTCAAAGCTTTGTGGGCCCCACCATGATGTATGTATTTTATCCATGCTGTCCATCCATTTTTTAAGATCATTCTAGGACATAATCCAAAAAAAAATGAGGGAGATCTAAAACTCAGGTGGACCACACCACAGGAAATAGTGAGGATTTAATGCTTTCGGTTGAAAACTTTTTTGGAGGTCACGGAAGTTTTTGATCGACCTGATATTTGTGTTTTCCCTCCATCTAGGTCTGTGTGATCTTATCAACGAGTTGGATGGAAAGTAAACATTACAGTGGGCCCTAGGAAGTTTTTAATGGTGGACGTTCAATCAACCGTGTTTCTTGTGGTGTGATCCACCTGAGATTTGGATCTCTCATTTCTTTTTGGCTCCTGCCCTAGAATCAGCTAGAAAAATGGATGGACGGCGTGGATAAAAAACATAAATCATGGTGGGGCCCGCAGAGCTTTGACACCAGCTAGCTAACCGATCCATCAAATTAACGCATGTAAAATGTCATTCTGGATAACCCAAAAGTTACACTTGCTTTTGACTTGCTTCAGTGATCAGTTGTCCGCAAGTGAGAGGTCAGGATCTTTCCACCAATCTCGTCTTGGGTTTGTGGCTTAAGTGGTTTACAATTTGTACGGTCTCTGAGCACCAACGTATAAACCATTATACGATTCCAGAGTATTAAATAAATCCCGTCTGTAAAAAGGACTGTTTTTAACTTTATTTGTAGTTTTTACTATTGCTAAAAGCATACCAATCACACGCCACCAGATGTGCCGACGTAGTGCACGGATGCTAGATCCAAGCCGTCCATCAGCTGGTTCCCATCAGGTGGATCCAAGCCGTCCACAGGTAAAGTGGGTTTGACTTGGGTCAAGAATAAGTTTGGTTTATTAAAACAGTTGGCTCCGGTTTACGAATTAAACCTGTTTTCCAACGGTTGCACACGTGGTGGTGTATAGATGGCATGGTTGTACGATCATGTGGGGGGGGGGGGGGGGGGGGGGGGAAGAAAACCTCTTTCATTAAGAAAAAAAAATTTGATACTCTGGCAGAGCGTAAATTGATTGATACTGAGGCACTTAGAAATTGCATACTTGGAATATAAATAATTCAAATAAACTGCTGAAATTATGGATCCCTCTTTAGATGTATCATTAACTAGGAATTACACTTATTTGATTATCTGAATATCGGACTGGGGACATTTAATTGAACGGTTAAAAATGAAAAGATCCAATGGTCCAATTTCAACAAATAAGTGACCACGAATCTTCTTTAAAAAGTATGATTTTTGTAATTTTACATAAAGTAAGTAGGTTCAACAATTTAAAGGGCTTAATTTAATTTAATATATGCCAAGTGTACAATTTCCCAGTGCCTGAGTATCAAATATTGTACACTGACAGAGTATCAAATACCTCCCTTCAATCTAACCTGCGTTGTTCGTACCAATATTTCCCGTCACGTCAGTAACCCTTATAAATAAGAAAAACTTTGATAAGCTGGCAGAGTGTGATGGATGATACACAGGCACTTGGAAATTGCTTACGTGGAAGATATATAATTCAAAATAAACCGTCCAAGGTATGCGTCCCAATTTATATATATCATAAAAAAAAAAGATTTTTTTTATTATCTGGCTATCGGATTGGTGGACATTTACAGCTTAAAATGAAAAATATCCAATGGTTCTGTTTCAACAAACAAGTGTCCACTGATCAGAGGTTAGGTTTATACAACCTATATAATTTTCAGACTGTGACTTACGTACAGTTGGTTTGATTGTTTTTGATATACCAGGTGTACAATTTCTAAGTGCATGCGTATCAAGCATCATACGGAGGCAGAGTATTAAGTAACTCCCCCATGCAGGTGGAAAGCAAACGCGCCAATGTGGTGCAATGCACCAAGACAGTCAATGGATGAGTAGGTGTCACAATTACTGAGGGTCCCAACTGCACCATCTTGGAACCAGCCATGCAAAGGGCCGTACAAGAAATTCATCTGGACCATCCATCTCGTGGGTTTTTCCATGATGTGGAAAATCCATTCGGATTGAACCATTCTAGCCATTAAAGCAATAAGCTTTTGTCCCTTCAGAATGTGGACCACTGATGATATTCTATTGACTGGTCTTTCATCGTGCACCATCGACGGTAGAGTCATCAAATGGATAATACCAGATGCGATTGGGTGGTGAGCAGCTGGACCACTCACCTAGGTGGTGAAATTGTTAAAGTCCCTTGATATACATTGATGTCGTTCGAATCGAATATGCCTTCGTAGTATATACTCTCTCTGCACGATCACGGTTGGAACTTATATATTCACTTTTTGTGGCCCACCTAAGTTTTGAAATGAATTGAGTTTTGGTTTTTCATTTCATCCTGGTGGGGCACACGTTATGAATGTGGTGGATGGCTTATACGCAACACAGTAGGCTCCACTTTCTTTCGGGAAGTTTCTATCGTGGGCATCCCCTCCTCAATGTCCCACAGTTTTTCCATTGGTGTGGCCCATCTGAGTTAAATATCAGGCTGAATTTTGGGGTGTAAGTTTTAAATGGAAGGGCACATCTAATGGACGGGTTGGATGGCAGTCACACATGACGGTGGACCTCAGCCAGCTCGAACGATAATTAGCAGAACCTGCGGAAACATTCCCGGGCCGGGAGAGGCCGCAGCGCTAGTTCGCCACTGTCAGGATGGCGTGGTGGTGAATCGTCCGCTGTTCATGCATGCATGCATTTTTGGCAATCCCGACCGTCAAAACTGACCCATTTTGGATGGAGAATAACGCCTAAACCGTTTGAAGTACGAACTATCTTGGACCACTGACCATTTGATTTTTAACCGTTCATGGGGACAGATGGCTATGAATATCGAGTCATTGTTATTTTGAAGCGCTACCATTTAGATGGTCGGGATTGCTTCAAGTGCTTGCCTGGGTCAGTCATCATCATTTAGAAAGTAATTAGCTAGCTGTAGCACGCTTGTCTTGTCTGAGAGTGATAGGAACGTTGCGGCGGACATATCCATCATGGCGAAGAACCGATTGGAATCTACCGATTGGAATCTACAACGAATAGGAAACTGTACAAATGCCGGGCGCGGATTTCCTGCGAAAGCCTTTCAGGCATCTCCTGCGCAAGAAACCTGGGTGGGGCCCACCGTGAGGTTGGTAAAAAATCTATGCCGTCCAAACGTTTTGTGAAATCATTTTAGGCATTGCGTCCAAAGTTGAACGGGATCCAATACTTAAGTTGGCTGAAAACATGAGGATTGAACTTCCACAGTTGAAATATTTGAGGGGTTACAAAAGTTTCGAATCACGATAATATTGTGTTTTCAGTCAATAGAAATGACATTATGAACGGTATGGATGGGATATAAACATCACTGTGGACCCATAGAGGTTTCAACGGTAAGAATTTTCCTACACAACTTTTGCTTTAGTGCGGCCCACTTGAGTTTTGGATCCTATTCATTTTTGGTCGTAACGTCTAAAATGATCTCACAAAACGGTTGGACGGCGTAGATTTTTTACAAATCTTCCGATAGGCCCCACCCAAATTCCTTGTGCAGGAGATGCCTGCGAAAGGCTTTCGAAGGCAATCCGCGCCCGGCATTTGGGGCGCGGATTTCCTGCGAAAGCCTTGCGAAGGTTCCTGTACTGGGAATTAAGGTGGGCCCACAGTGATTTTTTTGATAAATTCATCTCGTCCATCCGTTTTGGGAGATCATTTTAGGATAAAATAACTTAAATGAACCGGATCAAAGACTCAAGTGGGCATCACTAAAAGAAAAGGTAGGTAGGTAAATTACGACCGTTGAAACCTTCCTGGGGTCCACAGTGATGTTTATATAACATCCATAGCATTCATAACGTCACTACTACTGGGATGAACTAGAAACACAAATATTATCCTAATTCGAAACTCCTGTGGCTCCACAAATATTTCAACTGTGGACGTTTAATCCTCCCGTTTATGGACTACTTGGGTCTTGGATCCGGTTTATTTTTGTTTTTAAGTCCTAAAATGATCTCCCAAAATGGATGGACGGGGTGGATTTATCAAAAAACATCACTGTGGGCCCCACCTTGTTTCCTAGTGCAGGAACTTCCTGCGCAAGGCTTTCGCAGGAAATCTGCGCCCCGGCATTTGTACAGTTTCCCATTCGTTGTATATTCCAATCGGTTCTTCGCCGTGGTGGATATGCTCACTCTCAGACAAGACTAGCGTGCTACAGCTACCTATTACTTTCTAAATGATGGTGACTGACCCAGGCATGCACTTGAAGCAATCCCGACCGTCTAATCGGTTCTTCGCCATGAAGCCTCCTATCCCAACACATATTAGGGCTGTGACCAGTAAATGAACTGTCTGGATAATCTGATCCCAAAGGGACGCTAATGTTGAAGGGATGCCTTGCAACAAATAGCTCAGTGGGATCCACCGTGATGTGTGTGACATCTGCTCTGTCCATCATTTGGGACAGCCTCACGTTAAGACGTGAACCAAAAATCCGGATGTTACAATACTCAAGTGAGCCACACCAGAGGGAACAGTGGAGATGGAACGCCCCCAGTTGAAACCTTCATGCTCCCACCGTGATGTTTAAATCCCATCGAACTCGTTCGTGAGTTCCAACGGGATGGTGGGAAAAAAAAAAAAAATCAAATATCAGCCTCATCCAGAACTTCGGCAGGCTCCAAAAGGGTTTCAACGGTGGGGCCTCCATCCCCACTGTTCCTTGTGGTGTATTAATCCACTTGAATTTCAGATTGGCCTGATTTTTTTATTTCATATGCTAACACGAGCTGGCACAAATGATGGACGGACTGGATGTAACGCGAAAATCATGGTTAGGCCCCAGAGCTTTTTTGTTTCAGGGTGGGCCACACAATCAGGGGCGTGTCGGCCAGACAGACCGACCCACTTGCAGTTTTACTCGTTTCGACCTGGTTTATGTTATTAAATTTTCCCGCCATTTTCTCAACTGCTTAAACGCGTCGAAGAACATGCATTCATAAATGCATGGATATGGTCGAGAGTAAGAGAAGCGTTGGATGATATGATTATAAATGGAGAAGATGCTGCTGTCGTTGAGAGCAGAGATAGAGAGAAATCAAAGGCCTTTGGCTTTGAAAGAAACAAGAGTCATGAGTCTTTCTACAAAATGGTTTCCTGCATTGCTTCTCCTTCTCAGCATTCTCTTCCATTTGAGTGCAATTACCTATGGACATTTCGAAGAAGAGGGTAGGTTTGGTGGGCCCGTCGGCAGGCGGTTTGGCGGAGGCTGCCGCTTTAAATCCTGCGGCCAAAGGGGCCGTGGGGGTGGTCTTGGTGGAGGAGGTGGGTTTGGAGGCGGGGGTGGTGCGGGTGGCGGTGTGGGTGGTGGAGCTGGTGTTGGCGGTGGCTTTGGTGGTGGTGGAGGGGGTGGTGTTGGTGGTGGTGCAGGTCATGGAGGTGGGTTCGGAGCAGGAGGTGGTGTAGGAGGTGGTGCGGGTGGAGGTGTTGGAGGGGGTGGTGGTGCGGGTGGAGGTGTTGGAGGGGGTGGTGGTGCGGGTGGTGGCGGCGGATTGGGCGGTGGGTCTGGTCATGGTGGAGGGTTTGGAGCGGGTGGTGGTGTTGGTGGCGGTGCTGGCGGTGGGATTGGTGGTGGAGGTGGTGCTGGTGGTGGTGGAGGTGGTGGCATTGGAGGTGGGTCCGGGCATGGTGGTGGGTTCGGAGCGGGTGGTGGAGTAGGAGGTGGCGCGGGGGGCGGTGTTGGGGGTGGTGGTGGTGCTGGTGGTGGAGGTGGTGGTGGTGTTGGGGGTGGGTCCGGACACGGTGGTGGATTCGGAGCGGGCGGTGGTGTCGGAGGTGGTGCAGGAGGAGGTGTCGGAGGGGGTGGTGGTTTCGGTGGCGGTGGAGGTGGCGGAGCTGGTGGTGGGTCTGGACATGGTGGAGGATTCGGTGCTGGCGGCGGTGTAGGAGGCGGGGCTGGTGGCGGTGTTGGCGGAGGTGGAGGCTTAGGAGGGGGTGGAGGTGGTGGTGCGGGTGGAGGTGTCGGTCATGGCGGCGGGTTAGGTGGTGGTGTAGGTGGTGGGGCTGGTGGGGGTGGAGGCTTAGGTGGTGGAGGTGGGGCTGGTGGTGGTGCCGGTGGTGGCGCCGGTGGCGGTGGAGGCT
Organism: Liriodendron chinense; assembly: GCA_003013855.2. Lineage (NCBI taxonomy): Eukaryota > Viridiplantae > Streptophyta > Magnoliopsida > Magnoliales > Magnoliaceae > Liriodendron > Liriodendron chinense. The sequence continues at coordinate 2,615,557 of ML058570.1, read as the reverse complement.
TAGGTGGTGGTGGTGGGGCGGGTGGAGGTGTAGGTCATGGCGGCGGGTTAGGTGGTGGTGTAGGTGGCGGGGCTGGTGGGGGTGGAGGCTTAGGTGGAGGCGGTGGCGCCGGTAGCGGTGGAGGCTTAGGTGGTGGAGGTGGGGCTGGTGGAGGCTTGGGTGGTGGCGCCAGTGGCGGTGGAGGCTTAGGTGGTGGTGGTGGGGCGGGTGGAGGTGTCGGTCATGGCGGCGGGTTAGGTGGTGGTGTAGGTGGCGGGGCTGGTGGGGGTGGAGGCTTAGGTGTAGGCGGTGGGGCCGGTGGCGGTGGAGGGTTAGGTGGAGGTGGTGGTGCCGGGGGCGGTGGAGGTTTGGGTGGTGGGGCTGGGGGTGGTGGAGGCCTAGGAGGTGGCGCTGGTGGAGGACTCGGGGGTGGGCATGGAGTGGGTGGCGGTCATGGTGTTGGTGGTGGCTTTGGGATAGGGGTTGGGGTTGGTGTTGGAGTTGGAGTTGGAGGTGGCGCAGGCGGTGGAGCTGGTGGTGGAGGTGGCGGCAAATAACTCTGCCTCCCCCCCCCCCCCCCCCCCCCCCCCTCTCTCTCTCTCTGTCAGTGGAGCATAACTGAAACCCTATAGGGTGTTTGTCTTTACGATTTGAAATTCTGTCAGTCACCTTTGTAATGAGAATTGTTAATTATGATTAATGGTGTTTAATGAGGTTTGTTGGTAGTTAGTGGGCCCACTTTTGTACGCGGCGGGATGATTTGGGTCATAAGATAGTTCCATCAATCTCGCTTGGAGTAGCAGACAGTGAAAATGTTTTGATTAGCGTTTCTAAGGTGGCCGGATGTTTTGGATTTAGATCAATGGCCCGACTTTTTCAGGTTCCATTCCTCTCATATTCAAGAAAGTGAGAAAACAGGTAGGCCTAAGTTTCACTTTCTTCTTGCCTGAGGGCCAGTTTGGATGCTGCTTAAATGAACTCATTTTAGTTAATTGTAATATTTATATTGTCTAATACATAATTACAATTAAATAAAATGAGATGAACTCATTTTAAGTGGCACCCAAATAGACCCCAACTGATTAATCTATTCTACTTCACATTGTGTCTCGCCTGCTAGCCTAGCTGAAATACACCTAGGCGTTTTAACAGCAGGTCTCAGATTCGAGTGCTAAGGAGACACACTAACCCCCTCTGATGGGTGGGTGCATCATGTGACTAATTGAGTGGGTGCGTTTCCCAACTAATAAGGTGGGCACGTTACATGACTAACAAAAAAAAAGAGTTGAAAAAGAAGGAAAAAAAATCTACTTCACATTGACTTTGTGCATCAATACTGACAAACCAGCTGCCCATTTTTCCATTCCCCTTATTTGTATGGCGGTGATTAATGAAGCATGGTAACTTTTGGGCCACGTGTTATCTATGGTCTTTGTTGGTCTTTGTATATCATAGGTATATTGTTAAATATCAGCGGATTCCACAATCTTCACTAGCATCAATTTAGAATGTGTACCTTGATCAACCATCATGCTGGCTGTTGAGGGTTGCATGTCGATCATGTACGCTCTCTAATGGGAAGAAGCACATGCGTGTGTACGGACTTGGGCTTCATAAATAGCTAAAGTGGTTGTTGAAAGAGTCCATCCATTGTAAGATTCTCCTACCAATTGCCAACGTCTCTTCAATCCTGCTCCTATGAGAAAAGTCATCTTCTAATAGAACTCCACCCAGAAGCTGTTTATAGTACTCCATGCGTATAAAATTGTGTATACTCATCAACTATGGGATCCACCCTAATGGTCATATAATTGATCCAAACCAATCATCGCATTGCCAAATGAAATTATATATGCCATACATGACCCACAATTCTAACAAGGTATGCTCCCTTAGGAAATATATAAAAACTCTTACCATAACACAAGCATGGAGGAACAATCCATATATGAAAAGAAAACAAAATTCTTATGGCCTGATCATAGACCAATATGCATAGTCTAATGGAACCTATTTGTCCATGTCAATGGCATGAATAGGCAAGCTAGCTAATGAAAGATCTAACTAGCTAGGCCAACAGTTTAAATTGCCACGATTGGCGACTTGGGTCATATCTATGGTCAGAGGATAAATATGATAACATCCACAATGGGAGCATTCCAATGGTATGCAAATTCATTTACCTTAGTTATTTTAGGGTTATATGGGGTCGTGACCCACTTTCCAAAAAGTTTGCAGGGTTGTGATGAGATTCAAGGGCATTTTCTTTCTAGTGCTTGCCTGCCTGCCTGCCCCCTCTCTCTCTCTCTCTCATGCAATCTTTGTAGTGTCAAATAACCACTCCATAAGCCCCTCATGAGAGTCAAACACTTGACCTTGTACTTTGATACCATGTCAAATAACCACTTTCTCTAAAAGCTCGAGCCATTAGAGGATGACCTATCAGTGTATATCAAGGAACTTTAACATGTAGACATGGCACGCAAGAAAGAGACATGAAAGGTTTGTTTGTTAGATGATCCCTAATGCCCCGTACACCGAAATCACAATCATAAGTTGATCCTAGACATTGATTGGAAGACTATTGTCCTTAGTTATTTACTTTTTATCCTTTCAATTGTTATCACACTCGTTATTTTTTGGGATAAATTGTTTTTCATGTATTGTAAATTTGGATGGTGATCAAATGATTGTTTTCATGTACTTCGTCTCATTTGGGCATTTTAAATGTCTTCGTCTAGCTCATTTAATTTTATTTTCTAAACTTATTGTTCCTTGCTGAGAACTAATGACCTGCAAGAAAGGTACCACTACTTGTGGTACCATACCATTTTGCCCAACATGCCAGCAGTGTGAGACCTCAACAGCACAAAAACAGTAGACCCCACCATATTGGAAGATCACCCTTACACAAAAATCAGGCTGGTCTATTAATCACATAGGCCATTAAATTTGAATCAAAGGACAACCCATGATCTCATTCAACATACAGCTGTGGCCCACCTAGTGAGCGATACGAATTTATCTTTGACATGTGATTTCCGTGGTAGGTCCAACATTTTTCATCTTAGGATGTTTTGCATGAGGGGCATGTTGGTGGGAAAAATCAGATGCTTGCGTGGAGGATTATTTATAGCTCCATAAGTAAGACACTAGTTTCTTAGAAGAAAAACAAACCAAATATGAAAAATAAAAAATTCTTATGGCCTGATTATGGACCAAGGATAATCTATTGGAACCCTCAATCTGTGCTCATGGCATGAATAGATAAATCTAAATCTTTCATCTGTTAGTTGCCACACTTATCCCCCCTCTCCCTTGTGTGTGCCACACAAACTAGCCAATGAAAAATTTTAGTCCAACCAGTTATACAGTCAAAGGATAAATATCACACCACAACAACAATATTGACCTATAACGGCAGATTTTTCCACATGTAGATTACACCATTCATAGAATCAATCGAATGATCCTCAAATTGATTTACCTTAGGTTTTTTTAGAGTTATATTGAGTCGTAACTTCTTTAATGAGTCTCCCTTCGTTTTTAGTAGGCTACTTTTTAGACATTAAACAATGTTAGAATGATTAGAAATTAGAGAAATTAATTCCATTTAGCAAACTATTGATCAGTTAGCTTTTGGACAAATCTACGATGATGTAATTTCAATGCTGCGTGAGCAAGTTATACCCACTTTATAGAATCTTGGATGGGCCATACACCAAAGTCACAATCATAAATATTAATTTGATCCTAGACACCGATAGGAAGACTTTTGTCCTCAGTTATTTACTTTCTAACCTTCCCGTTGTTAACCCAAAATATCCTTCAATGGATGTCTCGGATCATCACATGACTAGTGATTTTTTGAGATAAACTGTCTTTCATGTATTTCAAATTTCAGGGGTTGTCAAATGATTGTTATCATATACTTCCTCTATCATTTGGGCATTTATATATAAATCGTTGGTCCAGCTTTTTAGTTTTATTTTCTGAAATTATTGTTCCTTGCTGAGAACTGATTAGCTATAGGCGAGCCACCACAACTTGTGGCACTGTACTAGCTTTTCTGCGGACATGCCAGTCCTGCATGTAGGACCTGTAGTACGAAAACAGTAGACCCCACCATGCAGATCACCTGACACAAAAATTGGGCTAGTCCACTGATCACACAGGCCACATTATTTGAATCAGTGGACAGCCCATGATCTAATTCAACATACAGCTGTGGCCCACCTAGTAAGTATAACAAATTTATTTTTGATGTGTGATTTCCATGGTAGCTAGGTCCTGCCTTGTACATGGTAGGATGTCCTGCATGAGTGGCATGTTGGCGGGAGAGATCAATGCATGGATCTTGCTCTGTCTTTGGTGGGCTCAAAAAGTTCATATAAGGCTGAAATAAAACGTGGGCTCGAAAATTTTGTAGAAGGTTGAAATGCAAGCAAGTTGTCAATTACCAACACTATCTCAGGTTTCTAGCTTAGGGTTTATTAATGTGAATGCCAATGCTTTTAAATATATATTTTTTATCGCCTAAAATTTAAGGGAAGTCTAGTAAAATGCGCTTGAGGGTTTGCAATATTGTGGAGAGAGTCAAAAAGAAAAAAATGATGGAGGGTTCACTATAAGAACCGCGCCTTTATGACCTGTTTGCATGCTACTTAAAAATAATTTTGTCTCATTTGAGCTAATTGCAGTTGTGAATCGGAGGTCATCTTTTCTTTTTTGTAAGTACTAAAAATAATCTTGATGACAAATGATCATGATATGTAAGGATGCGTTAATTGGTTGCACCAAATATCATGAAATTCACAACTAATAAGTTAATTTGGTTCATATTTCTCAATATTTCATGAAATTTGATGCAACCAAACACACCCTAATGCATAATTGTGATTATTAATACAACGAGATGAATTTGTTTTAAAGTTTCCAAACAAGCCCTTAAGGTTTACCCACTAGTATAAAAAAAAAAAAAATTCAAGCATCCATGGCAGGTTCCACCAAATAACAGCAGGGATCATCTGATCACAAGGAATGCATTTCTCAGAGTGGCAAAGCCAAAAGAAAGGAAAGTGAAAGCACTAGGTATGCCAGCTCGCGGTTGTAGAAAATCACAAGAATAGTTGTTCCTGCAGCAGGGAGCTAGCCGTGGCCAACATGATGTTTGTGAGAAATCCACCCCGTCCATTTGTTTTTCTAGATCATGTCATGACATGGGCAATAAAGGAAGCAGATCCAAAACTCAATTGGGCTGCACGACAGGAAACTGGGAAGATATTGAATGTTGAATCAAGCTATATTTGTGTGTTTTCGGTTCAACCCAGTACTAATGACCTTATGAAAGGTATGGGTGGCGTTTAAACATCACGGTGGATCTAATGGTAAGTAATTTTCTAGCCACCTTTCTTTGTCATGCGGTCCACTTGAGTTTTAGATTTATCTCATTTTTTTAGCCGATGTCATAATATGATCCAAAAAAACAGATAAAGTGAATTTCTCACGAACATTAGTATGGCCCACACCTAGATTCTTGTCGCCATATCACTTACATTTGTATCATGCAACTTATCAATGGATAAACATTCTTTTCTAGGGTGTGGCCCACTTGATGAGCAGTTAGGACAGATATTTGCTTCATGTGATCCTCATGGTGGGCCAACCTATTGGAAGTGTTAGATTTCACTTACACTTAATAGGTTGGAAGTTATCATCTGGGTGGACTATAACTCGTGGTTCAATCGGTTGGAAGAGAGACCTCCTCTCCCTATCCCATGCAGGCCCACCAGATGGATGGTTCAGACCATCCACCGATGCACCCTCGTGCCAAGCAACGGGCCTCATCGTCCAAGCTCGATCATGATCACAATATTCTGATGGCGTGTCGACCATATCGACCAACTTGCAATTTGGCCCATCTCGATCGTGTTGTTTGACTTCGGTATGTTATAAAGCACTTCCGCCATCTTCTCAACTGTACAAACGCAAAGACAGGAATGCACTCATAAATGCATGGGTATGATCGAGACTAAGAGAAGGGCTGAATGATATGATTATAAAAGGAGAAGATGCTGATTTTGTTGAGAGCAGAGATAGAAAGAAATCAAAGGCCTTTGGCTTTAAAGAAACAGAGTCATGGGTCTCTCTACAAAATGGCTTCCTGTATTGCTCCTGTTGGGCGATTGCATTAGAAGCTGGCCGATTTCCTTCAGAGGCTGGGCGATTGGCTTTTCAAAGCCACGGAATGATGCAGGAACAGGAAAACCAAGAAAAAACAGATTTTCAAATATACTTACTATGTATTTTCTGAATTTTCTGTCTTACTGACTTGCAAAAAACATACAGAAACCATCTGTATATATAGGCTACAGCAACCAAAATTGCCCTTACACAAATACACTACAAGGGCAGGTTTTTACAAAAGCTGGAAACAAACTTCAATGTGGCAGTTTTCAATGTATGGAAACTCCAACAGCTACAACGTGTGGAAATTCCAATAGCCATAACATGTGGCTTTTCAGTTGCCAAGAAACTTCCAGAGGTTGCTAGTGTTGGGATAGGAAGGGCCGGCAGCGGAAGCAAAGCCGAACACAAGCAGACAATTCAATCAAACAAGCCACACAATGCAATCACAGTGCATGCAATCACCCACACATAGACAATCCGATTTTAACGTGGAAAAACCCCTCACGGGTAAAAAACCACGGCACAAAGCGACACAAATCCACTATAAACTCAGAAGTTACAAGAGATGGAACCCAAGACCCCAAAACCCAAGCCCACAAGAGAAATCCCAAGCTTACCCAAGAAGAAACCCTCTTCTCCAAGCTCTTTCTCTCACCTTGGACGTGTTAGCAACACAATGGGATGCCCTAATCCCGTTTTGGAGCGCTTAAATACAAAAAACGGAGCAATTAGAGTCAGATTAGGAAACTGCGTACAAGCAGTTCGCGCAGGGTCGGGCGCCCGGTCACAAGACCGTCGGGCGCCCGGCCAACCAAAAAACAGTCCAGCGAGACACTTTGGAAAAAACTGAATTTCGGGCGCCCGGCCACTGAAGGCCGGGCGCCGAGCCCAACAAACTCCACCACGACTCAATTCTTCATGCAACCCTCGTCACGCACCATCTCCACCTCTACTTCGTCATCATTACAGTCCCGTCGCTTCTCATGCCCCATCAACTCTATCCTTGCATCTTCACACGCCTTGTTGCTCTTCCCATGTGGCCCTTTTTCTCTTGCCACACTTGAACAACGGTGGATCCCGCTGCCGATCCCGCAGCTCCACCATGAATTGTGCTTCCGATCACCTTGTAAAGATTATCGCACCTTCGTGCCTTGATCATCACGCGTGCTCCCTTCATCACTTTACAATATCGATCGCAGCCGATGAACCTGCACCCTTTCGCCTCGAGTGCACCAAGAGATATCACGTTCCTCTTCATCTCAGGGACATGCTTCACACTTTCAAGGATCCGTTCGACTCCATCGAACATCCTAATGCGCACAGAACCAATCCCTACCACATTGCGAGCTTAGCCATCGCCCACAAACACCGATCCACCATCATGCTCCTTGTATGACATGAATGAGCTTCGGTCAGGACATACATGACATGATGCCCCTGAATCCAAGAGCCACTCTCCACCAAGAGGCTCTATGCCAGATACAGTCAAAACATCACAACCGTCACCACAGTCTTCTATGGTATTAGTTCCTTCCCTAGAAGAACCTCCAGATCTCTCTTGCCTTTTATCAGGATTCGAACAATCCCTTTTCACATGTCCTTCTTCCCCACAATTCCAGCATCTCACTTTGTGCTTCCACTTGCCTTTTGATTTAGATTTCGATGAAGGAGATCCTCCACCCCGCTCAGAATTCCTCCTCATCATAACCAGTGCCTCATCAGTAGAGGGACCCACGCCGCCACTTTTCCTTCTCATCGCCTTCGCCTGAAGGGCTGAGATAACGGTTTCTACGCCAATAGTCTCCCTACCTGCGCACAAAGAGTCCTTGAGTGACTCATATGATTCTGGAAAAGAATTCAACAGGATAAACGCTTGATCCTCGTCCTTCATCGGCTCATCTACATCCATCAACTTACAAATAAGCCTATTGAAATTGCTGATGTGGCTCTCGACATCGGCCCCCTCCGTCATCCTCAGATTGTACAACTGAAGCTTCAAGTATATGCGATTTTCAAGAGATTTCTTCGCATAGATATTCTCTAACTTCGCCCATGTTGCAGCTGCAGTCTTCTCTTTCATGACGTTGTACAGGACCTCATCTGCAAGGCACAACTGGATTGAGACATTGGCCTTTTCATCGATCTTCTTCCACTCTTCTTCTTTCATAGCTTCTGGTCGCTCTCCAAGGAGCGCAACTTGCAATCCTTGCTGAACTAGAAGGCCTTTCATCTTCACCTTCCAAAGCTCAAAGTTGTTTTTCCCCGAATACTTCTCTATGTCGAACCTCATGCTTGATGCCATGCTCTCGTCTCAGATTCGAATTCCTGCTACACCCCAATGATCGCTCTGATACCAGTTGTTGGGATAGGAAGGGCCGGCAGCGCACACAATGCAATCACCATGCATGCAATCACCCACACATAGACAATCCGATTTTAACGTGGAAAAACCCCTCACGGGTAAAAAACCACGGCCACAAAGCGACACAAATCCACTATAAACTCAAGAAGTTACAAGAGATGGAACCAAGACCCCAAACCCAAGCCCACAAGAGAAATCCCAAGCTTACCCAAGAAGAAACCCTCTTCTCCAAGCTCTTTCTCTCACCTTGGACGTGTTAGCAACACAATGGGATGCCCTAATCCCGTTTGGAGCGCTTAATACAAAAAACGGAAGCAATTAGAGTCAGATTAGGAAACTGCGTACAAGCAGTTCGCGCAGGGTCGGGCGCCCGGTCACAAGACCGTCGGGCGCCCGGCCAACCAAAAAACAGTCCAGCGAGACACTTTGGAAAAAACTGAATTTCGGGCGCCCGGCCACTGAAGGGCGCGGGCGCCCGGCCACTCTCTGTCCAACCTCTCTCCTCTGTCAGTGAGGAGGAAAACTCCATCGCCGGTCGGTGGTCTTCACGCATGAAGAGTTGAGGCGTTCAGCCCAACAGCTAGAGCATCTGGACCGTCCATTTCTTTGGATATTCCAAACCTCCCCTTCAAACTAAAACCGGCTTCATTCCAAGCATTGACCTTAGTCGTCTGAATGCATCAATCGGTAATGCCTTGGTGAAAATATCTGTCACCTGTTCAGCAGTCTGACAATACTCTAATTTTACAATTTTCTGCTTCACTTGATCTCTTAGAAAATGGCATCGGGTCTCGATTGTGGATTCTTCCTACGAATGCTTCAGCTGCTTTAACAGGTTTCTCAACCAAATCGCTTCAAAGACTGTGGATGATGCTGCCACGTACGCTGCTTCACATGTGGACAAAATGACGACACTTTGTTTCTTTGAATTCCATGTGAATGCAGTCGATTCGAGATAGAAAACATATCCCGTGGTGATTTTTCTTTCATATTAATCACCTCCTCAATCATTGTATGAGTATTCATACAGCATTTCTTCATCATCGTATGAATAGAAAAGACCGAATTACATTGTTCCTTTGACGTACCTGAAGATTCTTTTTGCGACTAGCCAATGTGATTCTTCTGGCGCTTCCATGTATCTGCTTAAAAGCCCAACACTGTAGATGATATCCGGCCTTGTGATTGTGAGGTACCTTAGGCTTCTAATTGGGCTCTTTGATGTTTAATTTATTTATCCTCCATCAACATGAGGGTCCAATGCAGTATAGAGATGGGAGTCCAAGGTCGTACCTCAGGGATAGAAACTTAAGAAAGTTAGGCCAAATTCAATCTAGGTAAAAGAAAATAAATTCTAAAAGAAATTATTTTTAAAGAGATGATTACTTAGATAATAATGCAAACGAAGGCATAAGTATCCACATATAAAATTATACATAAACTTGAGATGTAAACATTCCACCAAGATTCATGAATCATAAACCATCCACCCACAAAATAAGAAATCTTTACATGAGAATAGAGTATTATCACACATGAACCACAAAATGTGTCCTAAGCATCCAAAATTAATGAGATAATGGATCAAAGGCCCATCTACATGTCATGTTTCTAAAAAATAAACTAATATAAATTTATGATCACATCCATATTCGTGATTTGATCTACAATATTGAATAAGTATTAACAAACTTTAAAGTTGCATATCACATACACACTTAAGATAAAAAAAATAATAATAATAAACACCACATCATTCATCCATTCATCATGTAAAAATAAAAATATCATAACATTAGATTCAAACTATCTAACCACATCTCAAATTATATATAAATCCTACATATTTCCCCTCTAACTAGTTAGAGGAATTAGAAAAACATCCTAATTAAATAAATAAAACACATAGTTTAACATTGTTAATAAAATAAAAACAAAAGAAAAAGAAGACAAAGATGAAAGAGAGAGATGATAGATATGAGGGAATGAGAATAAAAGAGAGACGTAGAGATGAGAGTATAGAGAAAGGATGTGAGAAGAGATATCTGAGGGATGAGAGAGAGATGTGAGAGAGATCAAAGAGCTAGGGCGAGTTCTGGCTTAAGAGGATGCCTGCATTGATATATATAGAGGGGTCCCATCGGATTTGCTTCTACATCTAATGCCAAATAAGAAGCCCACGAATCTGCTCGTTCATCCAGCAGCAAATCCATTTGTACTAATTTGATTCTTAACAACTTTTTTTTAGAAAATTTTGAAAGGAAAAATTATTTCCTTTATGCTTCAAAACGTGGCCCCCTTTGACTTGATCTGATTCTTTCAATGTGTTTAGTACCCCGAATAATGCTAAACAGACCGTTGGCTTTCACAATAGGCGATCACAGCTCCCAGAAAGTGTCCAAATATTTGTGGTCCTTTCCCTTCTTTCTAGCCCACCTAAAATTCCTTTTTCTGTTCAAATTTATTTCCCTAGCTAAAACTGCGTCCCCCACATCATAGACAGTTCATATCATCTAAAGTGGGTCATGTGTACAGTGTGTGCACAACGTAAAATCACATTGAATTTCTCGAACGTAGTAGATTAAAAGAAAATCTTTTTGAAAATTTCACGTACGTCATATATTTGTTTCTTCAATATCTTGCAATCCATCCGTTGGATTTTGATGAAATTTGGTAGGCAGCCTTCATTTGCCATGCTCTACATGTTGTACGAAAATTAGCTCGATCGGACACTCTAGAAAAAAAATTTAATTTCTTTAAGTGGCGTTCAATCATGTGTTGCGATACGTACCAACTATACGATGGACCATATAAACTTTCTTTGACCAAATCTGACTCTTCCATCATCTTCAGTACAGTATTTCAGCCATATAAAATGCTCCGTGACACCTGGTTCCACTCACAGCAACCTGTGTGACTCATTTTCCACCAAAGCAATCCACTTTGCCACTCAACCTGTATTTCTCTATTTCTTCAACTTTTTCTTCCTGGACTTGGACCTTTGGACTTATTCATGCATTTTAAGCCGTTCATTAAGCTTAGGATGTCACCTGCTTCCTGAAATCAATAAAACAGTCACTTTTAGCAGGAAAAACACGTACATGATCAAATCGCAATGCGTATGCAAACTCAATCTAAACTATTAATTTTGACAATAAAAACTAGCTAAAACCATACTGATTAAGGGTATATATATGCAATATATGAGCTACAACATTCTTGAATAGAGTTAAGTCCACGCTTCTTCCTTCTCCGTCCTTTGTCAGTTTTAAGCCCGTTACTACATGCATTTTTACGGCATTGCAATCGGCCATTTTGAACTTCTCAAGCAATTCCTTAGCATACTTTTTCTATAATATATAGATGTCACCATGTTGTTGCTTAACTTCGATGCCCAGAAAGAAGGACACCAGACCTCCGTCGGTCATCTCAAACTCCTTAAACATGGCCTTCTTGAATTCATTAAATATCGGCTAGTTGTTCCCTATAAACAGCAAGTCATCAACATACAGGCATGCTATGAGCATATCACCATGAGCATTCTTCTTTATGTAGATTGCATGCTCATATGGACATTGGGTGAAGCCGTTCTCTTGAAGACAGTTGTCGATGCGTGCATTCCAGGTACGTGGAGCTTACTTCAACCCATGGAGGGCTTTCTTCAACCAATACACCTTGTATTCCTCCCTTTGCATAGACATCTTCTTCCAGAATTCCATTCAGGAATGCAGATTTCATCTAGTTGGTAGATCATCCAGCTGTGATGGGCTACAAGGGAGATAATCATCCTCACGGTGTCAATGCGAGCAATAGGAGCGAAGACTTCTTCAGTCCCCACATACTTCTGTTTGTAGCCCTTTACTACAAGCATTGCCTTGTAGCAATCAATCTCACCATTAGCATTTCGCTTGATCTTGTACACCCATTTGACGCCAATAGTTTTCTAGCCATTAGGAAGCATAGTCAGCTCCCACATGTCACTCTTCTCAATGGCATGGATTTTTTCTTTCATAGAGATTTTCAACATTCTTCTTTTGTGGCCTCCTAAAATGTCAGAGGCTCATGATCTCAATACAGGTAGAAAAGATTGACATTTTCAGTTTGCTCATAGATGTCGCTTAAGCTTCTCATTTTGATAGGTGACATGGGTGAGGACAAGCTAGCCTAATTTTGACCTGATGGAGTACTTCCATGAGAGATGGAATGTACTCCTGGACTTCTGTATACTGATGATGCAATCGAAGATGGTGTTGCGGGTGTTTGCTCTTGTCGGTCATGCGTTTCTTCATGTTCTTCTGTCTCGACTTGAATATCTTTGGCTGATTCTTCCTCGTTCCATTTCTAAGCTTTTTCCTCGCTAAAGACTATATCTCTACTCACCACTACTTTATTGGTTAGTGGATTGTAGAGCTTGTAGGCTTTAGACTTTTAACTGTAGCCGATGAAGATTCATTTCTCACCACGATCATCAAGCTTCCTTCTTCTTGCCTTTAGAACTTGAGCGTAGGCGACACACCCAAAGATCCTTAGGTGTGCCACGCTCGGTTTGTAACCACTCCATGCCTCCTACAGTCTCATGCTTCTGACACTCTGGTGGGACACCGATTGAGCAACTAGGCAGTGCATGCAACTGCCTATGTCCAGAAGCTCTTTGGCATGCCTTTCTCTTTTATCATGGTTCTTGTCGTGTCGAGGATGGTGTGGTTCTTTTGTTCCACAATGCCATTTTGCTGTGGCATGTAGGCTACAGTGTGTTGCTGCTTGATGCCTTGTTTCCTGCAATAATCTCGAAATGCATTTAAGGTATACTCTCCACCTCTATCAAATCTGAGTACTTTAATTTGTGATCACTTTCTACTTCAACACGAGCTTTGAAAATTTTAAAGATAGTGAAAGCTGAAGATTTTTACTTAATACAATACACCCAAAGTTTTCTGTTGAAATGATCAATGAAGGTAATAAAGTCTTTATTACCTCCAAGAGAGGGTGTTTCAGGTGGTCTGCAAATATCAGTGTCAACCAACTGAAGTAGTTCCTTTGCTCTTCTGGAGACTCCACTTGGGAAGGAGTTCCTTTGTTGCTTGCCAAGTGTGCATGCCTCACACACATGTTCTGGAGCTTCAATAGGCAGCAAGCCATATACCATGCTTGATGAGGATAAGAGTTTAAGGCCACTGAAATGGAGATACCCAAAGCGAAAATGCCATCTTCATGAATCATTCTTCACAAGTTCATAAAGGCACTTCTTAGATTTTGTGTTAATTTGGAGTGGAAACATGCGATTCTTCACCATTTGGACTTATGCAACAAGTCTCCCGTGCGCATCTCTCAAAGAAAGAGAGAAGTTCTCCATGTGTCCATGTGTATGATATACCCCTTTTCAAGGAGTTAGCCGATACTGAGGATGTTACTTTTCATATTTGGTACGTAAAACACATTGGAGATAAAATTCGGCACCCCATTTTTCTGATAAATTTTAACTTTTCCTTTACCTTTCACGGGAACTTTTGATGAATCTCGTAGACTCACGTTGCCACGAGCATCTTCTGCAAGTTCCACGAACAGCTCATTTCCACACATGTGGTTACTTGCACCAGAGTCGAGATATCACACGTCCTGTTGATCACATGCCTCTTCTTGTGCAACAAGAAGTGTGGAGTCTTCTTTTTCATGATTTGATACTTCTGCATAATTAGAATGCTCATCTTGATCTATTGGTTTGCTCCAACAGTCTAAAGCATTAGGGTCGAACTTGTTACAATTATGGCATTAAACATTTCCTGTATTTCCACAACTACGCATGGATTGGCCTCTACTCTTTCCTCTTCTAAGGAAATTGATAAACTTTTGTTGATTTTGTATTTGGCTTGGATGATATCCACGCCCTCTACCTCTTGCACGATTACTAGTGCCACAGCCCCCCGTTGTGTATGACCATTCTTTTGTTCATTTAGAGTCAACTTAGACTCTAAGGCATGTTCAAGTATCGAACCAATTCTTTTGCATTCATAGCTCATGTACTTACAATGATTCCATCAGTTCTTCAATGGACAATTTTTCCAAGTCCTTTGATTCTTCTATGGCCACAACTATATGCTCAAATTTGGTTGTGAGATATCAAAGCACTTTTTCAATCACGCGTATATCTTCGATCTTTTCACCATTTCTTTTCAAGTTGTTAACAATAACAAGTAATCTTGAAAAAATAATCAGAAATGGTCTCACCTTCCTTCATGTGTGAGGTCTCGAACTCGGCCCTAAAGGTTTGGAGACGAACCTTCTTTACTCGATCAACTCATTTGAATATGGTGCTAAGAATCTCCCATGCCTGCATGCATGTTGTAGCTTCAGCGATCCGTTCAAAGGTGGAATCATCCAATCCTTCATAGACAAGAAACATAGCCTTCTTGTCCTTCTTCCTTTGATCTTTGAGGACTGTCTTTTGACCAACGGTGTAGACAGCTTCTTCTTCCATTGTGGGTTCTACATACCCATCAGTAACAATCTCCCATAAATCTTGCGACCTGAACAGTGCCGTCATCTGGATGCACTAATTCTTATAGTTGTCTTTGGACAACTTAGGAATTTGCAGCTGGATCGTGTTGGCCATTTAACCAAAGGCTCGAAGCAAATGGACAATAGTGGCAAATGATGATGGTGGACAAAACTCCTTGAAGTTTCTTGTTGGAATGGAAAGAAATCTGGTTGCTGCAAGTCTGCTAAATTTCAGCTGTTGCAATTCTGTTGAACCAAGCTCTGATACCAGTTTGTTAGGCGATTGCCTTAGAAGCTAGGCGATTTCCTCCCAAGGCGGGCGATTGGCTTTGCAAAGCCACGGACTCGGGACTGAAAACAGCGAAACCAAGAAAAAACAGATTTTCAAATATGCTACTATATATTTTCTGAATTTTCTTTCTTAGTCACTTGAAAAAACATACAACAGCTTATCTGTTTATGTAGGCTACAGCAACCTAAATGAAAAGACAAGATTACCCTTACACAAATACACTACAAGGGCAGTTTTTTTGCAAAAACTGAAAGCAAACTTCAATGTGGCAGTTTCCGTATGGAAACTCCAACAGCCACAACGTATGGAAATTCCAATAGCCATTACGTGTGGCTTTTCAGCTGCCAAGAAACTTTCAGAGGTTGCGGGGGCATCTGGACCGTCCGTTTGGTTTGGACATTCCAACAGCTTCTCCTTCTCAGCATTCTCTTCCATTTGAGTGCAATTACCTATGGAGATTTTGAAGAAGAGAGTAGGTTTGGCGGGCCTATCGGTAGGCGGTTTGGCGGTGGCTGCCGCTCTAGAAAGTGTGACCGCAGGGGCCGTGGAGGTGGTCTTGGGGGAGGAGGTGGGTTTGGCGCCGGGGGTGGTGTGGGTGGCGGTGTGGGTGGTGGAGCTGGTGGCTTTGGTGGTGGTGGATGGGGTGCTGTTGGTGGTGGTGCAGGTCATGGAGGTGGGTTCGGAGCGGGTGGTGCTGGCGGTGGCGGTGGAATTGGTGGTGGAGGTGGTGCTGGTGGTGGTGGAGATGGCGGCATTGGAGGTGGATCCGGGCATGGTGGTGGGTTCGGAGCTGGTGGTGGCGTAGGAGGTGGTGCGGGTGCGGGTGTTGGAGGGGGCGGTGGTTTCGGTGGTGGCGGCTGGAGAGAAGCCGGTGGCGGGTCCGGACATGGCGGAGGATTCGGTGCTGGTGGTTGGGTAGGAGGGGGTGGAGGTGCCGGTAATGGTGGTGGGTTTGGTGCTGGGGTGGTTTAGGTGGTGGGGCCGGTGGAGGCCTCGGAGGTGGTCATGGAGTTGGTGGTGGCCATGGGTCGGTGGTGGCATTGGGATAGGGGTTGGGGTCGGTGTTGGAGTTGGAATTGGAGGTGGCGCAGGCAGTGGAGCTGGTGGTGGGGCGGGTGGTGGCCGTTAATTCTCTCCCTCTCTCTCTCTCTCTCTCTCTCTCTCTGTGGAGCAAAACTAAAACCCAGATGGGTGTTTTCCTCTGCAATTTGAAATTCTGGTAGTCACCTTTGTTATACGAATTCTTAATATTTATGATTAATGGTGTTTAACGAGACTTGTTTGAAGTATGGTTTTGATTAGTGGGCCCACTTGTGTGTGCAGCGGCCTGATTTGGCTAAGATCAGATAGGGCCATCAATCTCATTTGGAACAGCAGAAAATGAAAACGATTTGATTATAGTCTTTTTATGTTGTCGGGTGTTTTAGATTTAGATCAAACGCCCAACTTTTTCAGATTCTAATCCTCTCGCATTCAAGAATGAACTCATTTTAGTTAATAGTGCATGATTTATCTTGGTAAGGGACAATCATGATCTACAGCACATGATTACAATTGAATAAAATGAGGTGAACTCATTTTTAAGAGGCACCCAAACAGGCCCCAACTTACTAATTAATCTAATCTACTACACATTGGCAACCAACTAATCTAATCCACTTCACATTGGCCTTGTGCTGCTATAATGACAAACTATTTGCTCTGATGGGAAGTTTAAAATTAGATTAGGATGTACTTAAGGCGGTCTGATCATGTGGATTGCTGCATAACATAGGTGTAAAGTAGAAAAAAATTCTTTAATAATTTTCATTGAAAGAGGAATATTGGTTCTCATATAGAAAAGATACAAACTATTTTGGTTAGCTCTTAATTAAAAAGTAGTGGTACAATTTCTAATTAAATGTCCTAGAATCTAATTAAGATAAATTTATATATTTGTACAGATTTACAATCAAATACTTCGCTCAAGATGAAGAGTGAGAATTAGAAACATGCAACTTAGAGCTCAACCATTAAAAAGCTTTCCTGCCTAGCAGTTTGGTAAACAAATTGGCAATTTCAAGTCATAATGGAACATAAGAAGGCTGAATTAAGCTTGATTGAATCTTTTCATGAATAAAGGAACAATCAAACTTAATGTGCTTTGTACACTCGTGAAAGACCGGATTTGCACTAATAGAAAGGGAAGCTTGATTGTCACATAAAATGAGGGCTAGTTGAATATTGCGAACATGAAGGCTGTTAAAGGGAAAAAGAAGCCAGAGGAGTTCACAATTGGTAGCAACCATGTGCAGATTTACAATCTAAAAATAGGTTCACCATGGATTGCACACGGGCCTGTAAAATGGATGGTAATGCCATTTTTTCTCTTGCTGTCCATTTTCCGTGCCCCTTAATTGTACAGTGTATATTAATGAATCTTAGTTGCTTTTGGGCTATGCGCAATCTATGGTCTTTGTTTATCTAGATCACACTGTGGGTCCTTGGGATCGATCCAACGGTCCTCAAATTCATTTACGTTTGTTTTTGGAATTATATTGAGTTGTAACTTCTTTAATATATAAGTCTCCCTTCTTTTTTAATATACCACTTTTAGGCATTAAACAATGTTAGAAGGACAAGAAATTAGTTCCATTTAACAGGCTATTGAGTTAGCTAAATAAGTCTAGATCATGCAATTTCAATACCATGTGAGCTAGTTATTCTCACCTAACAAAAAGTGTTTATAGCGTCGTGACAAGCTTAAGGGCATTTGGACATTTTCTTTTATATTAGGTAATTTCCTAGAGTTTCTCATAAGTTTGCTAAAGGCTACCTTTCTTTTATGATCAACACATTATGTTATTTCGAATAAAATGAATCTTAGGAGTTTTCTCAGGGTGAGAGCATGTTTTGCTCCCCTTTAAGCATGTGTCGCTTATTGTAGACAACAGGTGGTGGCATTTCACTGGCCTCAACTAGTAAATTGTTCAAAATCTCTCTCACAATCTTAGTTTCTTCTTTGGTGTTTGTTTTACAATATTTTCATAAGATACAAAAGAAAATTTGACACACATGCATCAACTTGTCATATGCCCTCCCTCCCTCTAGTGATTAAGCAATCCTTGTAGACATGGTACACAAGAAAGAAGATAGGAACGGTTCATTTGTTTGATGGTCTTAGATGGGCCATACACCAAGATCACAATAATAGGTTGATCTTAGACACTGATTGGAAGGTTTTTGTCCTTTACTTTTTAGCCTTTCAATTTTTATTTTAAAATATCCTCCAATAGGTGGCTAGAATCATCATATGCATGTTCTTGGAATATAGTATGTAATGGAAGAAATGAAAAAATTTAAAATCGAAAAATCAAAATTTTAAAGGCTAATAAAGTTATGACTTAAATAGTCAATGGCTCAAGATAGATTTATTGCCCTTTTTTTTTTAAATTTTTCAGTAAGTGCATAAGAAGAGAGTTGCTAAATTGTCTTCAGAATACAATGAACTCACAATCCAAAATTCAACTTGAAGATTTGCCTTCTAAGTGTTGAACAAATTAAATCTTCAATAGCAGACATTGATATGCTTTCACAAGAATATATGAAGGGACAATTGCAAGAAGGCAGAGATGAGTATGTGGGGCTTTAGATGGCTCTTGAACTAGAATTTTTTATTTTTTTTTATTATTTTAATTATAATGTTTAAGATATATAGAATCTAAATGGATATGTGGAGACCTTCTTGAAGAGATACTCTTCTACCTCATTGAAACAATTACATACTCATATACTACAAACAATCATTTTTTTTTTTTCATAAATAGAGATAACTTTTGCTTGTGACAGTTATTTCTATCTCTTTTGGACAGAGACAATTATACAATGGTATATAAAAGAAATTATTGTCACATAGCATCATATGTAATTATCACATAGATCTTAGTTAGCTTAATTGTCACCACAGATACAACATGTGGTGCCAATGCCATGTGTACAACCATATGTCAGACACACTACTAATACTATGGCTAGAGCTTTAGGCACCAATAGATTAAACCTTTGACTAGACCCCGTTTCACTCATTAAGTCCACTATGATTTAAATAGGTTTGAACCACATGAAAAAAAAAAAAAAGGGCTTTTTAGATACTTGCTATATAATGTGTGCATGTAAAATATGTATGATAAAATGTCAAAATGCGCCCAAACAGCCCATGTTGTAGACTCCACCGTCTGTAAGAAAATAGGGGCAGCAAAGTACAAAAAAACTCGTGTATACAAACTTAAGATACACAAAACTTTTATAGATCACAACTACTTACAACTTAAATATGACACCTACAAGACTCACACTCACAATGAACAATTACACCAATGACACAATTACAACACACCCACAAAGAACAGTACTAATACCTCATGGCTAACTCACAACTTCACGCTACTCTTACATATACACTCCACTCATCATACATACATTGATACATACTACCCACATTCCCTATTTATAGTAGTTGTTGACTAAGGTGGGTTGATAACTAGTGGAAATAGAGCATGCTACGTGAACTCTTGAAGGACTACTTGTTTTGGTATTTCTAGAACACCAAAGTTAGTGTTGTTTTCTAAAAACACCTAGTTGGTGTTTCAACACCGTCCTTATGAAGATTTAAACCCAATTTCTTAGGGCAAAAACTCCTCTTATCACTAATTCAATTTGTATTTTTTTAAAGTTTCTATATATAATATATATATTTACTTACTAAAATTAAATATTTTATTTTTGAAATTTATATTTATTATAAAAATAAAAAATCATGTTATGCTATTTTTTTTTTATAAATTATCTTTCATGTATTTCCAATTCTCCTATGGTGAACAGATGATTCCCAGTTTCCAATTTTATTTTTGAGTATGATTCCTGTGGTGGGTCCTACCTTTTAATGATAGGATTTATCTCATTTTAGGTAATTGTAGTTATGCATTAGAGGTCATATTTCTTTTTTTAAGGATTTGAAAAACAATCTTGGTAACAAATGATCATGATCACTAAGAGCACTGTTCGGTTGCACCAATATCATGATATTTCATGACTAATAAGTGTTTCAAAATTTCACCATATTTCATGAAATTTGGTGCAAAGCTCACCCCAATTCATACGATTAATTACAATGAATTACAATGAGATGAATTTATTTCAAAGTTCCCAAACAAACAAGCCCATAGGGTTGCCTACTAATATGATTTTTTGTTTTTCCAAGCACGGCAGGGCTCACCAAATAAGAGCAGGGATCATATGAGAAGGGATCCATTTCTCAGATTTCTCAGACTGGCGAGACCAAAGGGAATGGACAGTGAAAGCGAGACAGTGCTGGCAAAAAATGGCCATATAGGCCATTGTTTTCCCTTTGAAGTGGACAGCTGGCCTTTCTTTTTCTTTCAGTTTTTCACTTAAAAGGCGATCCATGCCGAGAAGGGAAGGATTTCTGGAGTACCACTCAAGTCCAACTGGTTGAATCCCAAGTTATGGTCCACCCAGATGATAACTTCCAATTAGTTAATATCATGTGACATCCAACCCCTCTAATGAGTTGACCCATTCATGAGGATCTCATATCTAAAAACTCAGCCTCATCTTCAAGTTAGGAGGACCATAACATGGGAAACAATTTCTATCCCTTGATAAATATAAAATTACAATTATGGCTCATATGAAAATTTTATTAACTGAATTTTTCTGAAGGTAATTTTCATAATTAGGAAAAGCCTTTAGACGGGTTGGATTTTAAACACATGTCACAGGTTAGAGCTTATCTACTGGGTGGACCGTAATTTATAGTCCAACCGGTTGGACTTGAGAGCTATTGGGTTTGCAGGAACGATATGACATTTACAACTATCCTATTCAGTATGGTCTTACGTACAACCGGTTGAATATCAGTTTACAGTCCACCCAGAGGATGGCTTTCATCCTTTCCTATGTTTGAACAATCTAACCCATCGAATAGGTTGGTTCCATGAATCACCTTATGCAGAAATCATCCATATCCACTAATTGCGTATACCACATTTTTATTTTTCTACATATCAATGGTTAGAAATTCTTTTCTATAGAATGACTCACCTAATAAGTACATAGGAAAGAAGTTTTTCACCATGCGATCCGAATGGTGATTTACCTTATTGTAACGGTTGGATATAACATGCACTTAATAGGTTTGAAGTTATCAGTTGGGTGGACTTTAACCTGTGGTCCAATCGGTTGGACTTCAGGGAGCGAATTAGCTGTTAACCGGGTAACAGCTTAGTGGGTGTTACCTCTACCGTGTGGGTCCCAACTGGATGCATATGTTGTATATCCACTCGGTTCATATATTCTTTCATCTCATTTTAGTATGGTATACAAAGTAATAAGAAGATCCAAATCTCAGGTAGACCATACCAATAGAAAGATTGATTAATAACAATTAAAAACTTTTTGTGGGTTACAAAGTTTTGGATCACTCTGATCTTTCTGATTTTTCTTCTAAAATATATCATTTACATTACCAACAGTTTGCATTTTAAATAAACATTAATAAAATGTTACGATGGGCACTTTGAAATTTTTAATGTTGATGCACTTAACCACCACTCTTTCCTATGGTGTGGTCCACCTGACATTTGGATCTGCATAATTTTTTGTACCCCACCCTAAAATTGTCTGTAGAAACGGATGGATGGAGTGGATATACATCAAATCATCAAGGTGGCCCTACGTCAGGGGTAACACCCACTAAGCTCTTACTGGGGTAACACCTAATTTGCTCCCGGACTAGAGAGCTCCTCTTCCTACCTCATGCAGGGCCCACCAGATGGATGGTTCAGATCATCCACCGGTGCACCCGCGTGCCAAGCAATGGGCCTCATTCGTCCAGGTCGATCATGATCCCAAGATTCTGATCACGTGTCGGCCAAATTGACCAACTTGCAATTCGGCCAATCTCGAATTGTTTGACTTGGGTCCGCTGTAAAGCATTCCCGCCATCTTCTCAACTGTACAAACGCGCAGACAGGCATGCACTCATAAATGCATGGTGTGGTCGAGATTGAGAGAAGAGTTGGACGAGATGATTATAAAAGGAGAAGTTGTTATTGTTGAGAGCAGAGATAGATAGAGAGAAATCAAAGGCCTTTGGATTTGAAAGAAACAGAATCATGGGTCTTTCTACAAAATGGCTTCCGGGATTGCTTCTCCTTCTCAGCATTCTCTTCCATTTGAGTGCAATTACTTATGGAGATCTCGAAGAAGAGAGTAGGTTTGGTGGGCCCGTCGGAAGGCGATTTGGCGGTGACTGCCGCTTTAGAAACTGCGGCCGCGGGGGCCGTGGAGGCGGTCTCGGGGGAGGAGGTGGGTTTGGCGATGGGGGTGGTGTGGGTGGTGGTGGTGGCTTTGGTGGCGGTGGAGGGGGTGGTGTTGGTGGTGGTGCAGGTCATGGAGGTGGGTTCGGAGCGGGAGGTGGTGTAGGAGGCGGTGCAGGTGGCGGTGTTGGAGGGGGTGGTGGTTTTGGTGGCGGTGGCGGTGGCGGTGGTGGATTGGGTGGTGGGTCCGGTCATGGTGGAGGGTTTGGAGCGGGTGGTGGTGTCGGTGGCGGTGCTGGTGGTGGAATTGGTGGTGGAGGTGGTGCTGGAGGTGGTGGAGGTGGCGGTGTTGGAGGTGGATCCGGGCATGGTGGTGGGTTCGGAGCGGGTGGTGGCGTAGGAGGTGGTGCGGGTGGTGGTGTTGGAGGGGGCGGTGGTTTCGGTGGCGGTGGCGGCGGAGGAGCTGGTGGCGGGTCTGGGCATGGCGGAGGATTCGGTGCCGGTGGTGGCGTAGGAGGTGGTGCAGGTGGCGGTGTTGGAGGGGGCGGTGGTTTCGGTGGCGGTGGCGGCGGAGGAGCTGGTGGGGGGTCTGGGCATGGCGGAGGATTTGGTGCCGGTGGTGGTGTAGGAGGTGGTGCGGGTGGTGGCGTTGGAGGGGGCGGTGGTTTTGGTGGCGGTGGTGGCGGAGGAGCTGGTGGCGGGTCTGGGCATGGCGGAGGATTCGGTGCTGGTGGTGGCGTAGGAGGTGGTGCAGGTGGCGGTGGAGGCTTCGGAGGGGGTGCCGGTGGAGGTGGTGGCCGTTAATTCTCTCCGAGTGCAGGAAAACTAAAAACCACATGGGTGTCTGTCTTTACAATTTGAAATTCTGTTGGTCACCTATGTAATGAAAATTATTAATTATGATTAATGATGTTTAATGAGACTTGTTCGAAGTATGATTTTGATTAGTGGGCCCACTTTTGCATGCAGCGGGCCGATTTGAGTCAGATCAGATAGGGCCATTAATCTCATTTGGAACGGCAGACAATGAAAATGATTTTATTAATTAGAATGTATTTATAGGCGGATGTTGTAGATTTAAGATCAAACCTCCGATCCTTTTCAGATTCCAACCCTCTCATATTCAAGAAAGTGGAGAATCCAAGTAGGCCTATGTTTCACTTTCTTCTTCTCTAAGAGCCTGTTTGGATGCCACTTAAATGAACTCATTTTAGTGAATTGTGTAAAATTTATCTTGGCAACTGACAATCGAGATCTCCAATACATGATTACAATTAAATAAAATGATATTAACTCATTTTTAAGTGGCACCCAAACAGGTCCCAACTGACTAATCTAATCTACTTCACATTGGCAACTGACCAATCTAATAGTGACAGTACCATCTGCTAGCATATGTGAAGTTTACAATTAGATTAGGATGTACTTAAGGTGCTCTGATCATGTGGATCGTTGCATATGATACGATGGGTTAACCATAGATTACACACGGCCCCATTGTCATCTTAATACAATGATCAAACCCAATTAAATAAGGGACTGTAAAATGTGTGGCAGTTACATTCTATCTCTCTCTGTCCATCTTTGTGTGCCTCTAATTAAAATCTATGGTCTTTGTTGGTCTTTGTTTATTGTAGGTGAGCTCACTTGGACCCGCACGAATTCTTACCATGACAAGGTATGGAGGATTTACTTATAGCTCCATAAGTAAGATAATGGTTTCTTAGAAGAAAAAAAAACAATCCTTAGTTCTGAAAATGGATCAAGAATAATCTGTTGAACCCATCTATTTATGTTGATGCAAACGGGGCGCCATGACTGGTGATTTGGGTCATATGTGTGTTTAGAGGATAAATATCATAACATCCACAACTCGATTACAGTATAGGACCATGGGATCAATCCAATGATCCTCAAATTTATTTACCTTAATTATTGTTGGAGTTATATTGAGTTGTAACTTCTCTAATAAGTCTCCCTTCTTGTTTAGTCAGCCACTTTTTAGGCATTAAACAATGCTAGAATGACAAGATCATATTAAACAAAAAGCTTAATTACGAAGTGCTGAGTTAAACCAATTGTTGGAAACTAATACACTTAAACATGGCAGTTTAACTTAGGTTTAACTAAAGGCAAATTTGTAATTATGGTAGATTTTTTAGTTTAGCGGAATATAACCCTTCTACATTGTTAATGAGGTTATTCTAAGGAACTTTAGTAAATGGTACCCTATCAGATCTTCTACGAATGGTTCGTTATTTTCAAAACAAGGTGAATACTCGATATTTTAATTAAAATAAAATCAATTGAAATTTAAAAAAAAAATTAAAAAAATTCTGAAAATCTAAAGTGTTACAAACTAGGCCTCTACCGCATTGTACATATACATGTACATGTACAAGAGGTAGAGAGAGAATGAGACACACAAAGAGACCATCTCTCACTAAGGGCCGTTTGGGCAGTGGTATTCAATAGGATGGAATGGTATTCGATGGTATTATAACATTTATTGCTCATTTATTACCTATCAGGCAATACTATGGGATTAGCATTTATTTGCTCATGTGAATTCCATGTTCGGTAGATCATGGGATTACAATCAATGGACCACATTTTATAATTGATTTTGATCGCTCATGCTCATATGTAGGTTGAATGACTATTATAAAAGGCATGTGTGAGTAGATGGCATTAATAAAATACACACATTAATGTGGGGCCCACAACTATGGTGGATTTGAAATCCACAAAAAATCCAGCCAAATCCACCATTGGCATTGAAATATGTGATTCTAGAATTAATCCAAACCTTCCTTTCTTATCAAACAAATGATGAAATTGGCACGGGACCAAATGTAATTTCATATCACCTAATCCCATCTATTACCGTTGGCCAAACAAACCCTAAGCGAACTCTCTATATCTCCACGGCCACAGCAGTACGAAACACACCTTTACATAAATATGATAAACTATATGAGATGAATTTGTTTTAAAGTTTCCAAATTAACAAGCACCTAAGGTTACCCTATATATATATAGAGAGAGGAATGCTCACCTAGGCACTTCTCTCACGAGAGACTCGTGAGCACTTTTTCATGACTCATCGTACATGACGTGAGCTCAAAATCTGAGCCATCCACATGATGCAGCACCCCAAAAAACCTCTAAGGCCCAACTTCCAACCTGATCTAAAACTTTGGTGGGCCGCAAAGAAAGCAAGAGGCAAATCAAGGGAGGAAACTGTTTCCTTCTTTCATGGCCCTCCAAAGTTCTGGAACAAGTTGAAAGATGGGCCCTGAGGGTTTTTTGGAGTGCTACATCACGTGGACAGCTCAAATTTTGGACTCAAGTCATGTGCGATGAGCCATGAAAAAGTGCTCATGTGTTCTCATGAGAGAAGTGCGCAGGTGAGCATTCCTCTCTCTCTCTCTCTCTCTCTCTCTCTCTCTCTCTCTCTATATATATATATATATATATATATATATATATATATATATATATATATATATATATATATATATCAAGCATGCATGCACGGTAGGAGCCACCAAATAACAGCAAGGATTAGCTGATAAGGCATCCATTTCTCACAGTGGCAAGGCAAAGGTAATGATAAGTGAAAGCACAAATGAGGAGACCAGTGGTGGTAAAGAACCACAACAATGCCACCACCTTGGGAGAGGATTAGGTGGTCCGATAGTTGGTATTTCCCTGACCATGGGCGCCACCTTCATGTATGCGTTGTGTATCCACGCCATCCATCAGTTTTCTTCCGCTCATTTTAGGGTATATATGATCCAAAAATCAGGAAGATCAAAATCTCAAGTGGACCACAGCACAGGAAATTGTCATTGAATGCCCACCATTAAAAACTTCCCAAGGCCCACCATGATGTTTATTTTCGATCCAACCTGTTGACAAGGTCACACGGACATGGATGAAGGGAAAACATAAATGTCAGCTTCATTTGAAACTTTTGTGGCTGGGCTCCAGGGGATCACACTATGTACTAGTTATGGGCAACACTTTTAATCCTCTCCCACTACCATGGGACTTGACCATTTTTGTTTTTGGGTGTCTACTTAAGACACCAATGAGAACGAGATGAGCGCAAGTTAGGTACTACGTGAGCATGTGTAGAGTTCAACATAATAGTACTTGGCACGTGTGTATTGGTAAAAAGTAAAGGCTTGTGTCAGGCTTGCTCAAGGCAGATCTCTTCTTACAACGTGCTAGCTACCAATATAGATGTGACATGCCACGTGGAGCTAATCTCAAGCTCTACACAGGCTCGAGTAGTACCTAATCTGATGGGGCTTGAACCAGAACCAGATGGCATTTACGGTAATCCTATTTAAGATGGTCTTTAAGTCCTACTGGCTGGACAGTAAGTTATGGTCCATCCAGCGGATACCTTCCAACTTTTCATGTGCGGGCCACATCTAATCCGTTCAATGGGTTGACATGGGATCGCCATGGGCAAAAATTAGTCATGGGCGCTATTCGAGTGGACGACATTGGTATTTTGCTATTTATCAATGGCCAGAGACATTCTTTTATAGTATAGCCAACCTGATGAGAATATAGGACAGATTTTTGCACCAAGCGATCCACATGGAAGGCCAACTTGTTGGAAGGGTTGGATTTCACATGCACGTTGTTGGTTGGAAGTTTCCAGCTGGGTGGATTATAACTTGCTGTCCAAAATGGTTGTACTAGAGACCTCCTCTCCTTATCCCGGCCCACGAGATGGATGGTTCAGACCATCCACCGGTGCACCAGCGAGCCAAGCAATGGGCCTCATTCGCCACGTCGATCGTGATCACAAGATTCTGATCTCGTGTCGGCCAGATCGACCAACTTGCAATTTGGCCCACGAGTTGTTTGACTTGGGTCCGTTGTAAAGCATTCCCGCCATCTTCTCAACTGTACAAACGCGTAGACAGGCATGGAGTACTCATAAATGCATGGGTATGGTAGGGCGTAAGAGAAGGGCTGAATGAGCTGATTATAAAAGGAGAAGATGCTGCTTTGTTGAGAGAAGAAATAGAAAGAAATCAAAGGCCTTCGGCTTTAAAGAAACAGAGTTATGGGTCTCTCTACAAAATGGCTTCCTGCATTGCTTCTCCTTCTCAGCATTCTCTTCCATTTGAGCGTAATTACCTATGCAGATTTTGAAGAAGAGAGTAGGTTTGGCGGGCCTGTCAGCAGGCGGTTTGGCGGTGGCTGCCGCTCTAGAAACTGTGACCATGGGGGCCGTGGAGGTGGTCTTGGGGGAGGAGGTGGGTTTGGCGCCGGGGGTGGGGCGGGGTGGTGGTGTGGGTGGTGGAGCTGGTGGTGGTGGTGGCTTTGGTGGCGGTGGAGGGGGTGGTGTTGGTGGTGGTGCAGGTCATGGAGGTGGGTTTGGAGCGGGAGGTGGTGTAGGAGGCGGTGCTGGTGGAGGTGTTGGAGGGGGTGGTGGTTTTGGTGGCGGTGGCGGTGGCGGTGGTGGATTGGGCGGTGGGTCCGGTCATGGTGGAGGGTTTGGAGCGGGTGGTGGTGTCGGTGGCGGTGCTGGCCGTGGAATCGGTGGTGGAGGTGGTGCTGGAGGTGGTGGAGGTGGCGGCATTGGAGGTGGATCCGGGCATGGTGGTGGATTCGGAGCAGGTGGTGGCGTAGGAGGTGGTGCGGGTGGTGGAGTTGGAGGTGGTGGTGGTTTCGGTGGTGGCGGCGGCGGAGGAGCCGGTGGCGGGTCTGGACATGGCGGAGGATTCGGTGCTGGCGGTGGTGTAGGAGGTGGTGCAGGTGGTGGTGTTGGCGGTGGCGGAGGCTTTGGAGGGGGTGGAGGTGGTGGTGCGGGTGGAGGTGGCGGCCATTAGTTCTCTCTCTGATTATGAAATTCTATAAGCCAAATGGGTGTTTGTCTTTGCAATTTGAAATTCTGTTTGGTAATGAGAATTATATTCTTAATAATGATTAATGGTGTCTAATTAATGCGACTTGTTTGATATATGAATTTGATTAGTAGGCCCACTTGTGTGTGTGGCCGGCCGATTACGGCCACATAAGATATGGCCACTAATCTGATTTGGAACAGCAGTCAATGAAAATGATTTGATTGGGGTGTTTTTACAAGGCAGGGTGTTCTAGGTTTAAGATCAAACGCCCGACCTTTTTCAGATTCCAATCATCATTCAAAAGAGTGAAGGATCCAAGCGGGCCTAAGTCTCCCTTTCTTATTCTCTAAGGCCTGTTTGGATGCTACTTAAATGAAATTATTTTAGTTAATTGTATAAATTGTATCTTGGTAATTGACAATGATGATCTCTAATATATAATGAACTCATTTTTAAGTGGCACCCAAACATCCCCTAACTTATCTAATATGATCTACTTCACATTGGCAACTGACTAATCTAATCCACTTCACCTCAATAGTACTGACAAACCATCTGCTCTCATGGGAAGTTTTAAAATTAGATTAGGATATATTCTACGTAAGATGCTCTGATCATGTGGATCATTGCAGATTCGCCATGGATTGCACACAGCCCCATTGCCATCTTAATAAGCTGATAAAATCCAATTAAATAAGGGCCATAAAATGGATGGCTATATCATTTTATCTCTTGCTGTCCATTTTTGCATGCTCCTTAATTGTATGGTGGTGATTAATGAATCATGGTTACTTCTGGGCCAGGTGCAATTTACGGTATTTGCTCATCGTATGTGGGCGTGCTCACTTGGTAAACATATAAGAATTCTTACCATAAGAAGGGCATGGAGGATTATATATAGCTCCACAAGTAAGATACTGGTTTCTGAGAAGAAAAACAATCCAAATATGAAAAGGAAAAAATCTTATAGCCTGATCATGGACCAAGAATAATCTCTTGGAATCCATTTATCCACTTTGATGGCATTAATAGACATGCAAGCTTAGTTTTTTCCACATCCTTGGGGAAGATAATTCGGTGGTAGATAGACTAGCTAAATTAGCTAGTGACGGGATTCCAAACAAACTGTATAGGAGTTGAGAGGAGCTGCCCGCTTTTATTAAGGGCTCTCTCTTATATTTTGTATAACGCAGGGGTAGGGCTGATTGGAAACAAAGAAGCAACTTAGATAGGGTGAGATCTGAATGCATGGGGTTATATGTTCGTTCTCTCCTTGGTTGAGACACCCTGTTGGCACCGGCGGTCTGTTATTTATTTTGGGCTATATGATAGGTGGGACCCTGACCTTTTTTTGGGCCCCACCCGAATTCGAATGTTTATAGGTATCCCTCCCATCAATAAACTTTTTTTTCCCAAAAAAAAAAAAAAAAGACATGCAAGCCAATGATTGGTGATTTGGGTCATATCTATGGTCAGAGGATAAATATGATAACATCCACAACTAGATCACACTGTGGATCCATAGGATTAATTGAATAGTCCTCAAATTCATTTACCTTAATTATTTTTGGAGTTATATTGAGTCGTGAATTCATTAATGAGTTTCTTTTCATTTTTAATAGGCCATTTTCTAGGAATTAAACAATGTTAAAATGACTAGAAAATATTAATTGTATTTAATAGAATTAGCTTTCCAACAAGTCTAATATCATGAAATTTCAATATCGTGTGAGCTAGTTATTCTCACTTCACATAAAGTTTAGAGGGTTGTGACGAGATTCAACCATTTTCAACATTTTTTATTATATTAGGTTTCGTATAGTTCTCGAAAGTATTTAAATGCTACCTTTCTTTTATCAGCACATTATGTTATTTTGCATTAAGGAAATCTTGCAGGGGTTTTTTACCCGGCTTCTCACCCGAATGTGTATTCCTTTTCCTTGTGAATAAAATTTTCTTTAAAAAAAAAAAGTTACGAGATGGGGTAATTTCTTGTCTGATCTCCAAAAAAAAAGAAGCAAATCTTTGGATATTTTCTCTTAGCGAGAGAATGTATTGCACCCCTTCAAGCATGTGTTTCTCGCCATAGAAAAAGGAGTTAGCATATCACAAGCCTCAACTAGTAGGTTGCTTAAATCTCTCCCAGAAACTTAGTTTCTTCATTGTTGTTTGTTTTATAATATTTTCATATCCTGATATGAAGGAAAATTTGACACATCAGCCCATCATATGCCCATCTCTCTGTCTCTCTCTCTCTCTCTCTCTCTCAAGCTCTCTCTCAATCAATCTTTATAGACAGGGCACACAAGAAAGAAGACATGGATGGTTCTCTCTCTCTCTCTCTCTCTCTCTCTCTCTCTCTCTCTAGTGATTAAGCAATCTTTGTACTGATGGCACAGAAGAAAGGAAGACACGAATGGTTTGTTAGTTTGTTAGATGATCTTGGATGAGCCATGCACCAAAATCACAATCATAGGTTGATCCTAGACACTGACTGGAAGGTTTTTGTCCCCAATTATTTACTTCTTAACATAAATGAAAAAAATTTAATTTGTGGATTCAAGGCTTGACTTCATGAGTAGTCAATGTCTTAAGACAAATTTGCTGCTATGTTTTCTAAATATTCCAATAAGTATAAAAGAAGGGAGAGTAAATTATTTTCAAAATACAATAAATTCACAAATCCAAAATTCAATATGGAAATTTGTCACTCTAAATGTATTTCCAAGTGTAGATACTAATATATGCTTTTGCAAAAACAAAGTTTGAAAAAGATAATTGCAAGAAGGCATAAATGAGTGCATAGGGATTTAAATAGCTTTATTTTTGAAAAAAAATTTGTACCTTCTAGACTATAATATCTAAGATATATAAAATTTGAAGGGACATTGCATCCTTTCTTGAAAGGCATTCTTGTACCTTTTTAGAATAGGAGCACATTCATACACTGCAAACAGCCATTTGTCTATGAATAATGCATACGACTTTTATTTGTAGCAGTTATTTTTATCTCTTTTATATAAAGACATAACATGACCACTATCACCCAAATCCTAATACGACATCAGGTTTATAGTTTAGGTTTTCAGGTTTATTAGGGAAAATTCAAATGCCTCTGTAATTTTTATCAAAAAATGCTAAAAAAAAAATGCCTAGTCAAATGCATTCGAGGGTTTAAAATATTGTGGAGAGAGTTAGAAAGGAAAAGCAATCACAGTTCACTGTAAGAGTCATTCCCTTGGACCCGTATGATTGCCTCTTAAAAATGTATTGTCTCATTTTAGCTAATCATAATTTTGCATTCGAGATCATATTTCTTGTTTGTAAGGATTAAAGGTAATTAATCTTAGTAACAAATGATCATGACCGTTTGGTTGCACCAAATATCGATATATTTCAAGACTATTAAGTCTAATTTGGTTAAAAAATTCATGACATTTCATGAAAATTGATGCACCAAACACACCCTACTACATAATTAGGATTAACTATGATGAGATAAATTTGTTTTAAAGTTCCCAAACAAGTTCTTAGGGTTGCCCTACTACTAATATGATTTTTCCCAAGCATCCTCGGTAGGGCCCACCAAATAAGAGCAGCAATCATCTGATAAGGCATCCATTTCTGATCACACTGGCAGGGACCTGGACAGTGAAAGCACAACAGTTGTGGTTAAAAATCAATAATGCCACAACCATGGGACTAGGTTTCCCATTTGAAGTGGATCGTTGACCATTCTTGTTTTTAGTCGTCCATTTAAAAGCCAACGTCAATCAATGTGACATTTACACTTATCCAAACCGAGATGGTCTTAAGTCCAACTGGCTGGACAATAAGTTATGGTCCACTGGCAGATAACTTCCAACCTTTCATGTGTGGGCCAAATCTAACCCGTCCAATGGATTTGGTATGGGGTCACCTTGTGTAAAAGTCAGCCTTAGGCACAAGTTGAGTGGACCACATTTGTATTTTGCTATTTATCAATGACTGGATACTTTTTTATATGTGGCCCACCTGATGAGTAGATAGGACAGATTTTTGCACCAAGCGAACCTCATGGTGGGCCAACCTATTGAAATGGCTGGATTTCAAATGTACTGAGTAAGTTGGAAGTTATCAGCTGGTGGATTATAACCTGTGGTCCAATCGATTGGACTAGAGACCTCCTATTCTTATCCCATGCAGGGCCCACGAGATGGATGGTTCAGACCAGTCCACCGGTGCACCCGCATGCAAAGCAATGGACCTCATTCGTCCAAGGTCGACCATGATCACGAGATTCTGATCGCGTGTCGGCCAGATCGACCAACTTGCCATGTGGCCCATCTCGAGTTGTTTGACTTGGATCTGTTATAAAGCATTCCCGCCATCTTCTCAACTGCACAAACGCGCAGACAGGAATGCACTCATAAATGCATGGGTATGGTCGAGAGTAAGAGAAGGGTTGGATGAGATGATTATAAAAGGAGAAGATGCTGCTGTTGTTGAGAGCACAGATAGAGAGAAATCAAAGGCCTTTGGCTTGCAAGAAACAGAGTCATGGGTCTTTCTACAAAATGGCTTCCTGCATTGCTTCTCCTTCTCAGCATTCTCTTCCATTCGAGTGCAATTACTTATGGAGATTTTGAAAAAGAGAGAAAGTTTGGCGGCCCCTCGGCAGGCGGTTTAGCGTTATGGGTGGTGGAGCTGGTGGTGGCAGCGGCTTTGGTGGCGGTGGAGGGGGTGGGGTTGGTGGTGGTGCAGGTCATGGAGGTGGGTTCGGAGCGGGAGGTGGTGTAGGAGGCGGTGCAGGTGGAGGTGTTTGAGGGGGTGGTGGCGATGGCGGATTGGGCGGTGGGTCCGGTCATGGTGGAGGGTTTGGAGCGGGTGGTGGTGTCGGTGGCAGTGCTGGCGGTGGAATTGGGGGTGGAGGTGGTGGAGGTGGCGGCATTGGAGGTGGATCGGGCATCGTTAGAGTTGTACATGAACCGAGCTAGCTCGAAAAGCTCGCTCGGCTCGGTTCGGCTCGGCTCATAGGGTTGAACAAGCCAAGCCGAGCCTATCTTATAGGCTCGTTGAAAATTCAAACCAAGCTCAAGCCTGGCCTGAGCTCAATTTGGCTCGGCTTGAACCAGGCTCAGCTTGGCTCGAATGAGGATTGATTTGGCTCAA
The DNA here is from genome assembly GCA_003013855.2 of Liriodendron chinense. Classification (NCBI taxonomy): domain Eukaryota; kingdom Viridiplantae; phylum Streptophyta; class Magnoliopsida; order Magnoliales; family Magnoliaceae; genus Liriodendron; species Liriodendron chinense. The sequence goes on along the minus strand of ML058570.1, from coordinate 2,581,891 downwards.
CTCATTTACAGGCTCGATATTTAAAATATATTGTATATTAATATTATTATATAATATATAAAAAGTTTAAAATAAAAAATAAAATCCTAAAAGTCGCCCTCGCCCGTGGCTGTCTGACCGCCGTCCGACCTCCACGAGGACCACGACCCTCTCTCTCTCTCTCTCTCTCTCTCTCTCTCTCTCTCTCAGATCCTCTCTCATCTTCTCTCTTCTCATCTCCTCTCTCTCTCTCTCTCTCTCTCTCTCTGCTCGTCGCTCGACCATTCCAGCACTCCCCAACCTTGTCCGACAGTCGACCGCCCGTCCGACAGCCAACCTCCCTCTAGTCGACGAATTTCCATGTTTGACCTCCCCAACCTCGAAAGCCCAACCTTAATTCAACTCAAATGCCCAAACTCGATAGTGGCTCAAAAGCTTGGCTCGAATTTAGGCTCAAATAGGCTCGAAAGCTCGACCAAACCAAGCTGAGCCGAGCTCGAGCCCAAGTCGCCCGCTGACCAAACCAAGCCAAACTGTCCAAAGCTCGGTTCGGCTCGGCTCGTGTACACCTCTAAGCATGGTGGTGGGTTCGGAGCTAGTGGTGGCGTAGGAGGTGGTGCGGGTGGCGGTGTTGGAGGGGGCAGTGGTTTCGATGGCGGCGGTGGCGGAGGAGCTGGTGGCAGGTCTAGGCATGGTGGAGGATTCAGCGCTGGCGGTGGTGTAGGAGGTGGTGCAGGTGGTGGTGTTCGCGGCGGTGGAGGCTTTGGAGGGGGTGGAGGAGGTGGTGGTTGCAGGTGGAGGTGGCGGCCATTAGTTCTCTCTCTGATTATGAAATTCTACAAGCCAAATGGGTGTTTGTCTTTGCAATTTGAAATTCTGTTTGTCAGCTTTGTAATGAGAATTATATTCTTAATAATGATTTATGGTGTCTAATGTGACTTGTTTGAAGTATGATTTTGATTAGTAGGCCCACTTGTGTGTGTGGCCGCCGATTAGGGTCAGTAAGATATAGCTATCAATCTCATTTGTAACAGCAGACAATGAAAATGTATTTATTAGGGTGTTTTTACTAGGCCAGGTGTTTTAGATTTAAGATCAAACCCCCAACCTTTTTCAGATTCCAATCCTCATTCAAAAGAGTGAAGAATCCAAGCGGGCCTAAGTTTCCCTTTCTTATGCTCTAAGAGCCTGTTTGGATGCTACTTAAATGAAATCATTTTAGTTAATTGTATAAAATTTACCCTGGTAATTGACAATGATGATCTCTAATAACTCATTTTTAAGTGGCACCCAAACATGCCCCGACTAATCTAATCTAGGGCCTGTTTGGATACAACCAAATAATTAAGTTGCTTTTCTTGCTGATGGCAGCAGTTCAGTAACTTATTTGAGATGAGTTAGTTTGGTTAATGAATAATTATCATTACTTATTTTATGAAAATCGGTTCAGATTTTTTTTTTTTTTTTTTCACTTTTTATTCACCGACTACACGAGAGGTGGTGCTCGACCATAGCTGTAAACGGTGCTGGTTTTTGTGGCAACTGCCCAGCCCATCTTCACCATCCAGCTTGTTAGGGCCCACTGTGACGTATTTGATCCCCATCGTCCATCTGGCCTAGATGTGAGGCAGATCTAAGCCTCAAGTGGACCCCATATCAGGAAGCAATGGTGATTATGATCACACCGTTGAAACCTCCCTAGGCCCAACATTATGTGTTTTACACATGCCATTCATCTATTTTTCCAACTAGTTTTGGGTGGCCCACTGGGTAGTGGGGCCACATGCCGTGCACATGTAATCCACATTGTCCACCCTTGTTGGTCCAGCCCAAAAATGACATAGAATCCAATCTAAGGTAGACCGCAACTCGGGAAACAATGGTCATTGACGCTCACATTGGTCAGCCCTAATGATGAGTAGCCCATATCCAAGGCGGGGCCCACATTAGAGGCAGGCCCCACATTTGGGACGGTCCACATTAAAGGTTGCTACACATGATGGGCAACGGATATTGATGGTGGGCCCTACTTAATGGATGACCAACATCAAAGGTGGACCCTACATAATGAACGGTGCACATTAAAGGTCGGGCCATAATGATGAATGGCCCACATCCAAGGTGGGCCCCACATGATGGACTTCCCACATCAAAGGCAGGGCCCACACAATGAACAATTCACACCAAAGGTTGGCCCCAAATTATGGATGGTGGATGTGCAAGGACCAAATAGACATGAGGGATAATTACTTAGGATGTTGGAAACAAACATGCTTTTCTACTTTTTTAAGGATGTTGTTTACCAAAAATACTTATTTGCTAATTAAGTTGAAACTAAGATAAGTTACTTATATGACAACTAGCTTATCTTAAGTAACTTACAGTCCAAACGGGCCCCTAATCTAATCTACTTCACATTGGCAACTGACTAATCTATTCTACTTCACCTCAATAGCACTGACAAACCATCTGCTGATCTCATGGGAAATTTTTAAATTAGATTAGGATGTACTTAAGATGATCTGATCATGTGGATCGTTGCATAGGACAGGTTAACCATGGATTGCACACAGCCACACATTGCCATCTTAATAAGCTGATCAAACCCAATTAAATAAGGGCCTACAAAATGGATGGCTATGCCATTTTATCTCTTACTGTCCATTTTTGCATGCTCCTTAATTGTATGGTGGTGATTAATGAATCATGGTTACTTCTAGGCCATGTGCAATTTACATGCATGGGCGTGCTTGTTGAGAAAACCGACAGTGGAAGCGGGAGCCAAAACGCGCGGAGCAATCAAGATCAAACGAGAAACAATATGAAATCAAACCACACACAAGCATTCACCACAAGAAACTCCGAATTTACGTGGAAAAACCCCTCAACGGGTAAAAAACTATGGCACAAAGTGATTCACTATGAATAAACAAAAGATTACAGAGATCGACAACCCACAAGCAAGGAAAATAGAGAAACCCCAAGTTCTCTCTCTCACAACTCTCTCCTCTTCCTAATACAATTAGGAAACCTTAGATACATTGGGATACCATCTAACTCGGGATTACAACTATTTAAATAGGCAAAACACTCGAAATAGAAACATCTTGCACAGTACTGCGAGCTGCGCAAGAAATCTGCGCGCACAGCCGACCGGTTGCACATCGCACAAAAGCAGTCCAGGGAGAAAAACATCGCAGACCCGTCTTTGCCTCACTGTCAACCGGTCTGGGGCAACACAGAGACCTATCTAGGGGGCCTCCACATGCATTTGGGTTACACAGCCAAACCAGTCGCCCGACTGGTCTAAGCACCCAATACATGCATAGTTTGAAGGCTCTCCCAACAATCTCCATCGAGGCTTCAAACGACGAATCAACACCATCCTCGCGACGTCATCTCATCTTCAATCATAGCTCCACCGCTTCTCGTGCCACATCAACCTTATCCTTGCAAATTCACGCCCTTTACCGTTCTTCTCATGTGGCCCTTGGGCACTTGCCACATTCGAGCAACCGTGGATCTCGTTGCCTTTCTCGCAGCTCCACCGTGAATTATGCTCCCAATCAACATGTAAAGATGGCCACACCTCCGTGCCTTCATACACACGAGTGTCCCCTTCATCACTTCACAACAATGATCGCGACCGATAAACACGCACCCTTTTGCCTCAAATGCACCAAGAGAAATCGCATTCATCTTCATCTTGGGAACGTACTTCACATCTTCCAGGACTCGTTTGACCCCATTGAACATCCTGATGCGCACAGTACCAATACCCACAACCTTATGAGTGTAGCCATTACCCACAAACACCGATTCACCACCATACTCCCTGTATGTCGTAAATAAACTCCGCTCAGAACATATGTGACATGAAGCCCCTGAATCTAGGATCCACTCAATACTGTGAGATCCTTTGTAAGATACAGTCAGAACTTCACATAGATCGTCACCTTCTTTTACGATATTGGCTCCCTCTCTAGAAGAATTTTCATACCTCTCTTGCTTCATCCTGGGATTCTGACAATCCCCTCTTATGTGGCCCTCATGTCAACAATTCCAGCACTTCACCTTAGCCTTCCTTTTGCCCTTGGCCTTAGATCCCAATTTCAAATATCCTCCATACTCAGAACTTCTTCCCCTCATAACCAGTGCCTCTGAGAAATAATGGGAAGCCACGTCACCACTTTTCTTTCTCATCGCCTTCGTCTGGAGGGCTGAGATAACGGTCTCGACATTTATAGTTTTCCTCCCTGCGCACACAGAGTCCTTGAACGACTCATATGAATTTGGAAGAAAATTCAACAGGATACATGTGACGCCCCGAAATTTCGACTCTTGTGGACAAGACGATGGGTCGAGCTTCCGGGTGTTAACTCATATGTGTCAGGGTTACGTTTCCACACACTTACCTGTAATTTCATACATTCATGGCATACATAGCACAATGACGGAAATTTAAGTTCTTATTCCATAATTATTCTATTCTAAGTTCTAAATCAACGTAATAAAATATGTTTAACCAAACATTTCACTTATTATCTCTATAAGAGACTTATTACATGTTCAAAAGAAAAAAAATAAATCTACTCTACAAAGATAATAAACGTATTCCATCTTCAAGCCGCTTCGGTTTCATCGTCCGTCACTTGCTGCCACGAGCCTTCGAGCACCTCATCTTAATGTTCGATTCTCTTACTGGATCTTCACCTGGATTATCTGAGGTGTGGTTGGATAGTGTTAAACGCTATCATAGTGGGGAATATTCCTCCAAGACAGTCATGATAATAATAATGGCACAGAGTAAATACAGAGTAAACGCAAGCAAGATATTATCATTCAATCAAATCAAAACAATCCAATACAAGATCTTTATTAATGCAATGCATGACATGCATTCTCTGGCTAAGGCACCCTGACCAGATGAGACGGGACTTATTCCAACTCTTCTCACCAGCCACTAGTCACCAGAGTCCACGATGAAGCGGGTAATTCCACAACTTCATGTCAACAAACCCAGCCAATGGAGGTGATGGCCACCCATCCCCCTACCACAAGCTAGCGCCGTAGCGCCCGCAGGGCTGACCCACCAAGTCGGGTGCAGTGAATGCATGATTAGTTTCATATTTAGTTAAGTAGTTTAACATCCAGCCAATTTAATGATGTTAACGACTAATCATCACTCCTTACACCAATTAGTTTAAGGAAGCTCAAGGTCACTATGGGGGGCTCGTTACCCAGCATAGGCCGACAACTCAGGCTTAGTGGCCTATAGCACCAACCCTGGCTCATGAAACTTCTCGTATTCATCAAGCTCATTCATCAAAGGGTCCACCGCAGGTAACATATCAAATGAGGATCCCTTAGCACGTATCCAACAATGCACACGGTGGTGCCCAATTCAACATCATGGCATATAATATCAACATCACATACACGGTAATGCCAACTTAATTCTTAACAATATGGCCCATATGGGCTTTATCTCTTTACATCAACGGTTACACTAGTATGGGGTTAAGGAGTGTTCATTAATGTAACATTCATGTACAATGTCTCATAGCAAACAATACATCAATCGTCATAAGCAGGTGACTACGTAAACTGAGCATGGTCTCCACATAAGTATGTACATTATCATAATTTCTTCTCCAACCACTTAAGCATGGTTCATACAGCAAAATTCGACATACACAATAAGGAACACCATATAAATCATATTCACATGAAGAGATTTCAACAAACACAATTTCAAGAAGTCATATAACAAAAACTCAAATTTTTAATTATAAAATCAACATATAATTTAATATTATCGTAGATGGGCTTAAAGGAAATCCCCACCTTTGAGATTTGATGATTTGAAACGCAATTAGAACCGTGAAATCCTTCTTTATCCAAACCTAGGAAAGTTAATGACAAATATAAGATTAAGACGTAGAGTTGTATAGTTTCTATGGCTATGATCAACTAGGGCTAGATCTATACTTAAAACTAGGGTCTAGATTAGATTTAAGAATTTAATAATATGCTAAAAGGGCTTACCTCTCTCATCAGCGACTCGTCTCGAGATCTCAGCCGAGTCGACTCACTTGGCCCAACCCAATCCTCTCTCTCTCTTTCCTTCTCTTTCTTCTTCTTCTTTCTTCTTTCTCTTTTATGGTAGATGGGACTCACACGATGGCTATAAATAGGATCTGGAACGTCCATGCAAAGTGCATCCTTAGATGATCTGAATCTTGATTTCTAGGGTTAAAATCAATGAGTTAGAGCGGGCCACACAACTGACAAAAGATTGCAATATTTGGACGGACCGATTTTTGGTGAGGTACTAACCTGATGGATGGCTTAGATCCAAGAAAGGGGCCCAGCTGGTGGACGGTGTAGAGACATGGGAGTGGCAGCGAACGCTGCTGTCACAGCGGGCGGATGAGGAAGACGAAACATCTCTCTCTCTCTCTCTCTCCCTCTCGTCCTCTCTTCACGATCTCTCTCTCTCTCTCTCTTTCTCTCACGGTCTCTCTATCTCTCTCTTTGGTGTTTCTGGAAGGAGGGAAGGAAGACGGATGGGGGGTTTATAGCTTACGTAAGTCGGTAGGAAGAGATCCGGTTTTGGCGTTGGCACCGCCTGGCACACACCCCGTCTGATTTTTTTTGCACTTTATTGACCGGGGACCGTAGGAGGGCTTGGTGGGGTCTACAAGGAGCTATGGGTGAAGTTTGGAGTGCCCATGCAAAGCGGTGGGCCCGATCTTGATAAATCTTCATTTGAACGGTGGTTTGGATCGAATTGCACAAGCGACGGATGACAACAAAACTTTGAATGACTAGGTTTGGGTGGGGCGCTGACCTAATGGACGAGTTGGATTTCGAAGTGGGGTCCAAATGATGGACGGTGTGGAGTTCATGGACGGCCAGCGTCCAACGCTGTTACAGCGAAGAAAACGGAGAAGAAGACTCGTAATGGAGAAGGAAATTTTCTTCCTTAGATAACGTGCATCACACGTACACACGCCTAACTTATGCTGCCCTCACAGGTGGGGTCTACTTCAGGTGGATCGGAATCATTTCCTCCGTTCAATAAGTCGGCATCATCATTTTAACCATTGAAAACAAAATTGAGGCAGATCCGAGTTAAGGTGGGCCACTTATGATCAAATTTCTGATTAGGGCATTTGCACAATGATCGGGGATCTGATTTTCGACATGTACGGTTAATTTGTTTTAAATAGGCCATACACTAAGTTTAGGGTCAAAAATGATTGTGGGAAATGGGTTATTTAAATGGTGGGGTTTTAGTAGTGGCATAAAAAAATACCAAAAAATACGGAAAAAATACAGGAAAATATGGAAAAATACGGGGTGTTACAATACATGCTTGATATTCATCCTTCATTGGTTTATCGATCTCCACCAACTTGCAAACCAGCCTATTGAACGTGCTCAGGTGGTCCTCCACATCAGTTCCCTCAGTCATCCTCAAGGTGAACAATTGCATCAACACATACATGCGATTCTCTAGAGATTTCTTGGCATAAACCTTCTCTAGCTTCGTCATCGTTTCAGCCACAATCTTTTCCTTCATGACATGATAGAGAACATCATCCATAAGGTTTTACAGGATTGAGATTCTAGTCTTCTTGTTGAACCTCGTCCACTCATCATCTTTCATAGCCACGGGTCGCTTTCCAAAAGCTTTATCAAGCCATTGATGAACCAGGAAGGATTCAACCTTCACCTTCCATAGCTCAAAGTTATTTTTGCCAGAGAACTTCTCTAACTCAAACCTTGTGCTTGATCCCATCTTCTCACCTCAGATCCGAATTCTACTCCACCTCAATGATAGCTCTGATACTACTTGTTGGGAAAATCGGCAGCGGAAGCGGGAACGGAAACACGCAGAGCAATCGAGATCAAACGAGAAACAATATGAAATCAAACCACACACAAGCATTCACCACAAGAGACCTAGTGTCTAAGGTGTCCTAATTGTAAAAAAGGGGGTAGCATATATATCACAAGCCTCAACCCGTAGGTTGCTTAAATCTCTCCGAGAATCTTAGTTTCTTCATTATTGTTTGTTTTACAATATTTTCCAGATATGAAGGAAAATTTGACACACATCAGCCCGTCATATGCCCATCACACACACTCTCTCCCTCTCTCAAGCAATCTTTATAGACATGGCACACAAGAAAGAAGACATCTCTCTCTCAATCAATCTTTATAGACAAGTAACACAAGAAAGGAGACACGGATGGTTCATTCTCTCTCCCATTAGTGATTAAGCAATCTTTGTACTCATGGCACACAAGAAAGGAAGACACAGATGGTTTGTTTGTTAGATGATCTTGGATGAGCTATGCACCAAAATCCCAATCTTAGGTTGATCCCAGAAATTGATTGGAAGGCTTTTGTCCCTGGTTATTTACTTTTTAACATAAATGGAAAAATTAGATTTGTGGATTCAAAGCTCACTACAACAAATATGAATTTTACCAAGGAAATTTTCCCTGGGTAAATGTCATAATTTCTTAGGTAAAAGTTATTATCAACGAAAATATTCGTTGCAGTTTTCTTCGAAAGATCACCCTCAGGAAAAAATTACCGATGAAATTTAATTTTTTGTCGGTAAGTAGTTGACCTTTTCCATCAAAAAAATTCGTTGGAAAAAGTCAACAATTTCGTGGGTATTATTTAATTCGTCAATAATTATAAGACTATTACCGAGGAAAACCTTCCATGGAAAAAAGCTATGACCGAGGTAATGTTTCCTCATAAAAGGTAGTAGAATTACCAATGGAAAAGGTAGTGGCATTGCCAACGAAATATTCTTTGGAACATTCAATATCCCTACTGTTGGGGTTCCAAAAGTAAGGGTCTTCGAAACAATGATTCCGAGTGTCCAAATCATCACTTGATTGGATTTAGGGCCAGTGCATCGGAAATCGCGGCAAAAAATCGCAACACACGTCAGACTCAACCAAAAAATGGGAAATTGGGCCAGTGGTGGACCCTACCGGTCATCATGATCAGAACCCTCCAAATTTGGGAGGGTTACCTCAATCAGGAAAAAATAGAGCCAGTGCATCGACTTCTGTCACAAAGCGGACCCCACAAGTCCTCCGTTTCGCAAAACCCAATTTTATAAAAACACGAGTACGTCGGCGCATCAAGAAAATCCATGGTCAGCGCATCATGAAATTCAGCAGTGTTTGCAAAGTGAATTTCAGGACGCACTGCTCCCAGCGCGTCCAAAAATTGACCCGGCGCATCATGAAATTCAACAATGTTTGCAAAGTGAATTTCAGGACGCATTATTCCCATCGCGTCCAGAAATTGACCTGGCGCATCAAGAAATTCAGCAGTTTTTGCAAAGTGAATTTCAGGACGCACCGCCCCCAGCGCGTCCATAAATTCGCCCGGCGCATCCAATAATTCAGGAATTTCAGGACGCGCTGACCCTCAGCGCGTCCAATAAATCAGGCACTTTCAGGAATTTCAGGACACACCGACAGCCAGTGCGCCCTAAAAATCAGCATCCCAACAAAGTTATTTTCAGACGCGCCGAGTGATTTTCTCCACGCGCCAATCCGTTTTCTCGACGCGCTACACGTGTCGGCCTCTTATTGGCCGACTTCGGCTATAAATACCCCTCCCACCGCCTCATTTGCACGGATCGAAAGAAGGAGAGAGTTTTTGGATTTTGAGATCGCCGGAATTCCTTTTCCGACCGCCGGAAACCCTTCTCCGACCGCCGAAAATCCCACTTCCGACCACAACAGGTCTGGTGGAAATAACCAAAAATATATAAGTATAGTAGCGCATCACGAAATACGTTAAACCAAAATTGTTTTATCGACGCACTGGCCCCAGCGCATCAGAAAATACCCTCGGCGGATCAAATAAATCAACATCTTAAAACTCATCATTATTGGACGCATAGGCCCCAGCGCATCACAAAAATAGCCCAGCGCATTACAAAAATCACCCAGCGCATCAGTAAAATCAGTCGCCTACAAAACGAAGTTATTTTCGGACGCACTGGCCCCAACGCATCACGAAATAGCCCAGCTAGATCAGAAAAATAGACATTCCAAAACGAAATCATTTTTGGACACGCTGGCCCCAGCGCGTCAGAAAAATAGCCCAGCGCATCATGAAAATAGACCATTTTTAACAATCATTTTTGGACGCACTGGCCCCAGCGCATCAGTAAAATCAGGCCAAGCGGATCATAAAATCAGCACTTTGAACGTTCATTTCAGCACCTTTAAACCTTCATTTTATTATGTTTTCGGGCCCCGTTTGGGCCTATTTTGGGTATTTCGAGCGTTCCGGATGTAACGGAGCAGTCAAATAACTCATCCGAGCCACCGAATGAGTAGAACACAAGCCTTCGAAATCCAATCCGATCCGATGAGCTGAATGGAGCAATTCTCCCGAAAAGAGGCCGCCAATGCCCAGGACCATACTGATATACTATCATTACATGTACTATCTTAATATGATCCAGATTCAGGTCTGGACTAAGCAAATGGGACTATGGTTAACACGATAAACCATATAGAGAGAGAGTTCTGAACTATTACACATAATTGTTAAAGACTGACACTTCGAGAACAGTCGATGCCCTACCCATCCAAACGGCATCCGCTGGTTGAGCTGCGCAGGTACACACAACTGTAGAATGGACTTTCTGAGGTCACCTGTCCCTACATTGACAGGCGCGGGCCCAGAGTCGTCCATCTCGGCCATAAACCCTGACAGTCTCAGCCCGGATCTCCGGTCAAAACATGGGACATAGACATCCGACTGGTACAAAGATGGGTCAATCCACAACAAACACAGGTCTCCGCGACCATACAAATACAGGTCTCTACGACCACACAGACACAGGTCTCCGCGACCATGAACTCTGAGACCATAGTCCCCGCTGACTAGTCTTTTGCCTTTTAATCAAGGGTCATCGATCATTCGATGTAATTAAGGGCTCGTGCCAGATCATGGCCTGGAAGGTACAAGATTTCAGGATCTCTGGAATAAAATTCGCCTTGCGATATCTCCTCTTGTGTACTTTTGTAAATGCTTGTGATTGTCTATGAATGTTTCTATTACTCAGAACCCCAAAGCAACAAAAACACCACATCTCAGAAGATGTCCTCGCGGAGCATTTTCTAGTTCTAACACCTACCACCTGAAAGCATTCAATATTCAATATTTCTTTGGAACATTCAATATCCCTACCACCTGAAAGCATTCAATATTCAATATCCCAATCACCTGATAAAACATTCAATATTCAGTATCCCAATCACCTGATAAAACATTCAATATTCAATATCCCAATCACCTAATCGAACATTCAATCATATATCAATCAAAATGACCATTCAACCGTAATAATGTTTTGAATAAAATCAAAATGTCAATCCCACTGGTACATACAACCAATACAAAAAAAAAAAAAAATCAATCAGCATGAACATCCTTGCTATCACCAACAAACAATCTGCAAAATAAAACAAAATACAATATTAGTAATTAATAACTTATAAACAAAATATGCGGTTAGGTGTTCATTTTTCTTTTTCAAATCACATTATGAAACTAAATACAACTTGAATTGAAGATTTAGACCATGTAGGCATGCTCCGTTCATTCATGCCTACATGCCTGCGTGATCTTGGCTAGTTAGGTTTCAATGGTGGGTACCATTATCCTCGCAATTTCATGTGGTGTGGTCCACTTGATCTTTCAATATACCTCATTTTTCGGCCTATGCCCTAAAATAATCTAGTAGAAGGGATGGACAACAAGCATAAAATGCATAGATCTTCGTGGGTACCACAGAGTTGGGTCACTAGGATATCCTGATGGAGGAATTCGCGTCCCAAACACATGTGAGTCACACCACGAGGGACAATTGGGATGGAGACGCCCACCATTAAAAACTTTCAAATTGTGCGTAGGGCCTGCCCTGTTTTGTGCATGCCATCCAATCCATTCATAAGATGTGCCTCATCAGGATGAATGGACATCGAAAAAAATCACATGTCATTCACTATACTCGAATGTATAGTAGAGCGGTGTCTAGACTGTTACAGATTGAAGCAATCGGCCAATCACATTTATATATGTATATAGATATATAGTATAAACAATATCGGGGCCCCTCCGTAAACTGCAAGACACAAGTGTCTCAAATAGTCCTCTAACCAATAAATCCTCTAGGATACATACATATACATAACTAAAAAAAATTTCCTATTATCTCAAGTTTTACTTGATAATCACTTATTCCTAATTGTCTCTATCTACATGTATTATTTATCTCTATCCCATTCGATAACATACCATGTACGATTCTCATACAACTCACATGCGAGTCGAAATTTCGACAACATTTTCCCATGTTCTCTACTGATTTATTGCCACATGTGATTCATTATTCATGGATTAGGGCAATAAATCAGTAGAGAACCATATACCCAGAGAAAATAAGGGAGAGCCGAAATTCCAACTACATGTAAATTATATTTCCTGCGTATATGGTATAGTACCAAATTGTCCAAAATGAGACAATTTAGAAATCCATAAAGAACAAATTTTATACTTGTTCAAAATGAATTTTTAAACGGGGGTGTTAAACATAGAACTAAACCACTAAGTGGCCTAACTTGTAATTAGACACATTGCAATTCACAAGTAAACTAAATATGAGACTAAGCATAAAACTAAGCATTATGAGATTGCATTAATATGTAACACTATCTAAGCATTACTAAAGATTGAGAGCTTGGTGCAAACTGAGCAAAGAGTTCCACTCCAAACATAAAAAAATAAACGAGTTCACACCATCACCCAACCCATGGTTTGGTAGACCTCATAGATATATTCATGTATTGTATCTCGTTCATTGAAATTAGCCTCCATTTAAAAACATTCATCGCAATGAACAATGAATGCCCTATAAAGGGCAAAACCTTGGAAGAAGCATTTAACAGAACAAATTTTTAAATCATATGGCAACTAACATAGGCTATAAAACATTTTCTTGGAGTGTTGAAAATGGGCCTTAACACAAGGCGTTTGGATCATTAAAATGGCATGAGTAAGGACCCAGTAAATTGCACCTTACTACTGAGTTGCATGACAAATATGGTGGATCCCCACATTCCAGCTAGAAGTTTCTATTTTGGACATCTCCTTCCCAATGTTGGCATTATTCCCTTTAGCATGGCCTATCCGAGTTATCAATCGCTTTAGGAGCCTTGGCCAAACATAGGGACCTCATCTAATGGACAGATTGGATGACACTCACACATTAAGGTGGACTGCACAAAGCTTGATCATCAAACCAATGGGATCATTCACCATCAAATAACTTCCTCTCTCGGATTGTCAATCCTAATGCAATCTTGCAAGATAACCCTGCATAGCAACCACTGACCCAACATTGTAGGAGTTAATTGAGCCATGTGTTGCTATCAAAAATAGCTTAGATGAGTCATATGCTAACCTAATAATTTATAAACATGTCTTTTTTTTCTTTTTTTACACACAGACTCAATGGGTGCTCATACCCATGACCCCATGCTGAAACTGTTATGAGTCTGCCACTGAGGCATGAGTGAGGACCTTTTAAACATGTTGGCCTAATCGAACCCTACATTAGGTCACCGTGCAAGAACAGAAATCCAAAAGTCAAGTAAGCCACGTGAGGGAGGGAAATACCAAACCGATAAAGTCATTCCTACTTAAGTAACACAAAAATATTATCCTGATCCAAAACAATACACATCAAACAATTGAAAAATAATATCTCATATCTAAAAGAAAAGAGGAAAAAAAAACCTAAAATTGAAAAATCTAAAGAAAAAGAAAACGGACGTTTCTGATTCAATCGGACCTAGAAAATACTTGATTGTACAAATAAATCCATCCAAATCGATTAAAAATCACCAAATCCAATGCCCATTTGTTGCATCAACGCCTGAAATCCCTAAAAATTTTGAACAAAGAGAAGAAATCTCGAAATCGAAACTAGAGAGTGATCAGAAACGATATTTCATACCGTATAGTGGCTCCGCCTACTGTTATTTCCAGTCACGCAAAAAGAAAGAGAGGGAAAGGGAGAGATTCAAGAGCAAGAGAGCAAGGAGAGAGATTCGGGAGCGAGAGAGGGAGAGGGAGAGGGAGAGTGAGAGCGAGGGAACAAGAGAGGGAGAGGGTTTTGATGAAAAGGGCTTCGATAGAGGGGGGTTGTCTAGGCGTAAACGAAATCGGATTGCGTCCTGAGTTACTTAGTACAATCGTGCTGAGTAAACCCAGTTGAGCCCACTGTAAATGTATGCAGTTTATCTACACTGTCCATCCTCTTTTCCATATCATTTAAGGTGTTAAAACAAAAATTTAAGCATATCCAAAACTAAGGTGGACCATACCAGAAGAAACAGTGGGTGTAATGATTTCCACCATTGAAACCCTTTTAGGGCCTGCAATGATGTTTATTTGTCATCCAACCTGTTCACAAGATCACATAGACATTAATGAAGGGAAAAAACAAATATCAGCTTGATCCAAAACTTCTGCAGCCCCCAAGAATCTTTCAACGGTACAAGATCAATTCACATTATTTCCTATGGTGTGGTCCACATAAGATTTTTATATGCTTCATTTTTTGTCTCGTCATGAAATTATCTTTTAAAATGGATGAACGAAGTGGATGAAATACATAAATCATGGTGGACCCCACAGAGTTTACTCGGTACCCAATCTGCTTCTGGCGCGGAGGCGGATTTTCTACTTTGTAGACCATAGGAAGTTCCTGCATTGGGAACCTAAGTGGGGCCCACCAGTGATGTTTTTAAGAAATCCACCTCGTCCATCTGTTTTTTGAGATCAATTTAGGAGGTGTGACAGAAAATGAGACTTATCCAAGACTCACGTCGCCCGCACTAAAGAAAAAGGTGGGTAGAGAAATACCTACTGTTGAAACATCCTTGGGTCCACAATGATGTTTATATGCCATCCATACCGTTCATAATGTCATTCCTACTGGGAGAAACTGAAAGCAAAATATTAGCCTGATTCAAAACTTCTATGGCCTCACGAATATTTCAAGTGTGGACATTCAATCCTCACATTTTCGGCCCACTTGAGTCTTTGATCCGGCTCATTTTTTGTTGCACGTCTTAAAATGAGCTCAAAAAATAGATGGACAGAGTGGATTTGTCACAAACAACACAGTGGCCCCCACCTAAGTTCCCAGTGCGAGAATTAATGGGAAAGTCATCCACGTCCTCTTGGTGTGGATTGCGTACTACCCCATCGGACCTAGCTTGAGACGGTCAGTCTTATCAGTGGCTCTTTGGAGCCCACCATAATGCGTGTGTTTTATGCACACCGTCTATCCATTTTTATAGGTCATTTAAGGGCACAGGCCCAGAAAGAAGCCAGATATAATGCTGGAGTGGACTACACTATAGGTCATTTAGGGTAGAGCCCAACAAAAGGCTGAATTTTTTTCATTTGTGAACTTTTACTGAAGAAAACTTTCCTTGGTAAAAGTACTAATTACCAACTAAATATAAACTTTCTAGGTCATTTTGGGATTTTACTGAGGAATGTTTCTTTGGTAAAAGTAGGATAAAATCTTTATATTTTTAGCCACGAAATAACCCCTTCTTTACTCACAAAACTTGAATTTCATATGCATTTGTTACTTTTACCAAGGAAAATTTTCCTTGCTAAAAGCGAAGCAGTACTTACCCGAGAAATTTGAATTTCGTTGGGAAAAGTGTATTATTACCCAGAAATTCATTTCCTTGGTAAAAATTTCATGGGTAAAGGTCATTTTTTTTCTTGTAGTGGCTTGACTTCAATAGTCAATGTCTTAAGACAAATTTACTGTCATGTTTTCTTGATGTTTCAATAAGGGTAAAAGAAGGGAAATAGTAAATTATTTTTAGATCACAATGAATTCACTTATCCAAAATTCAATTTGAAAATTTGTCTCTCTAAGTATTGAATAGATTTTCAAGTGTAGACACTAATATGCTTTTACAAAAAGTTTAAAAAGGATAATTGCAAGAGGGCATAAATGAGTACACAGGGCTTTAAATAGCTTTATCTGTTATTTTTCCGTAACTTCTAAATTATAATATCCAGAATATATAAAAGTTAAAGGGACGTTGAATCCTTTATGGAATGGCACTCTTGTACCTTCTTAGAATAAAAGCACATTCATTCAGTACAAACAGTCATTTGTCCATGAATAATGCATATGACTTTTATTTGTAGCGGTTAATTTTATCTCTTTTATATAAAGACACAACATAACTACTATCACCCAAATTGTAATACGACATCAGGTTTATAGTTTGGGTTTAAAGGTTTATTAGGGCAAATTCAAATGCCTAGTAATTTTTTATCATAAAATGCCAAAAAAAAACAAAAACAAAAAAAAAAAAAAAAAAAAAAAACAACGCCTAGTCAAATGTATTTGAGGGTTTAAAATATTGTGAAGAGAAAGTTTGAAAAACCCATCACAGTTCACTGTACGAATCATTCCCTTGGACCCGTATTAATGCCTCTTAAAAATGTTTTTGTCCCATTTTAGCTATTCATAGTTTTGCATTGGAGGTCATATTTCTTGTTTGCAAGGATTAAAGGTAATTAATCTTGGTAATAAATGATCATGACCGTTTGGTTACACCAAATATCAATATATTTCATGACTACTAAGTCTAGTTTGGTTCAAAAATTCATGACATTTCATGAAATGCACCAAACACGCCCTAATACGCAATTAGGATTAACTACAATATTGAGATAAATTTGTTTTAAAGTTCCCTACAAGTCCTTAGGGTTGCCCTATTAGTATGACTTTTTTTCTCAAGCATCCTTGGCAGGGCCACCAAATAAGAGTAGCAATCATCTGATAAGGCATCCATTTCTGATCACACTGGCAGGGCCCAAGGAATGGACAGTGAAAGCACAATAGTGGTGGTTAAAAATCACAATAACGCCACAACCATGGGCCTTGGCTTCCCATTTGAAGTGGACCGTTGACCATTCTTGTTTTTAGTCGTCTATTTAAAAGCCAACGTCAATCAATGTGGCGTTTACAATTATCCAAATCGAGATGGTCTTAAGTCCAACTGGCTGGACAATAAGTTATAGTCCACCAGCAGATAACTTCCAATATTTCATGTGTGGGCCAAATCTAACCCGTCCAATGGATTTGGCATGGGGTCACCTTGTGTAAAAATCAGCCATAGGCACAAGTTGAGTGGACCAAATTTGTATTTTTCTATTTATCAATGAATGGATATTTTTTTTATACGTGGCCCACCTGATGAGTAGATAGGACAGATTTTTGCACCAAACGAACCTCATGGTGGACCAACCTATTGAAAGGGTTGGATGTTACATGCACTTAGTAGGTTTGAAGTTATCAGCTGGTGGATTATAACCTGTGGTCCAATCGATTGGACTAGAGACCTCCTCTTCTTATCCCATGCAGGGCCCACGAGATGGATGGTTCAGACCATGCACCGGTGCACCCGCATGCAAAGCAATGGACCTCATTCATCCAAGGTCGACCATGATCACAAGATTCTGATAGCGTGTCGGCCAGATCGACCAACTTGCGATGTGGCCCATCTCGAATTGTTTGACTTGGATCTGTTATAAAGCATTCCCGCCATCTTCTCAACTGCACAAACGCGCAGACAGGCATGCACTCATAAATGCATGGGTATGGTCGAGAGTAAGAGAAAGGTTGGATGAGATGATTATAAAAGGAGAAGATGCTGGTCTTGTTGAGAGCAGAGGTAGAGAGAAATCAAAGTCATTTGGCTTTGAAAGAAACAGAGTCATGGGTCTTTCTACAAAATGGCTTCCTGCATTGCTTCTCCTTCTTAGCATTCTCTTCCATTTGAGTGCAATTACTTACGGAGATTTTGGGAAAGAGAGAAGGTTTGGCGGGCCCATCGGCAGGCGGTTGAGCGGTTTGGGTGGTGGAGCGGGTGGTGGTGGCGGCTTTGGTGGCGGTGGAGGGGGTGGTGTTGGTGGTGGTGCAGGTCATGGAGGTGGGTTCGGAGCGGGAGGTGGTGTAGGAGGCGGTGCAGGTGGAGGTGTTGGAGGGGGTGGTGGATTCGGTGGCGGTGGCGGTGGTGGATTGGGCGGTGGGTCCGGTCATGGTGGAGGGTTTGGAGCGGGTGGTGGTATCGGTGGCGGTGCTGGCGGTGGACTTGGTGGTGGAGGTGGTGCTGGAGGTGGTGGTGGTGGCGGCATTGGAGGTGGGTCCGGGCATGGTGGTGGATTCGGAGCGGGTGGTGGCGTAGGAGGTGGTGCAGGTGGTGGTGTTGGAGGAGGCGGTGGTGCAGGTGGTGGCGGCGGAGGAGGAGTTGGTGGCGGGTCTGGACATGGCGGCGGATTTGGTGCCGGTGGTGGTGTAGGAGGTGGTGCAGGTGGTGGTGTTGGCGGTGGTGGAGGCTTTGGAGGGGGTGGAGGTGGCGGTGCTGGTGGAGGTGCTGGTCATGGTGGTGGGTTTGGCGCCGGGGGTGGTGTAGGTGGCGGGGCTGGTGGAGGACTCGGAGGTGGTCGTGGAGTTGGTGGCGGTCATGGAATTGGTGGTGGCATCGGGATAGGGGTCGGGGTTGGCGTCGGAGTTGGAGTTGGAGGCGGTGCAGGCGGTGGAGCTGGAGGTGGAGCAGGTGGTGGTGGTGGCGGCCGTTAAGCCTCTCTCTATCGTTAGTTATGTTTGTTATGAAATCAAATCCAAAATGGAAGTGTGTTTGGCAACTCTAATTCTACAAATCTTCATCAACTCTTGTAATAAAGATTTTTATGATTATCATTATCGTGTAATCCCTTGATGATATGAGCTTTTTGAGGGCTTGTTTTCATGTATGGCTTTGATGAATGCTTCCCTACGTTGGATACAACATATACAAAATTCGCCTTCTTGGGATGATATACCGACCTTATGATTTGTGGACCTGCAAATAGACGGTTAGGATGGGAGATCCAGCAATGGTCCACACTCAAGTACTCGAAATGTACAAGGATTAGTGACTAGGTTCTTCACTCCGGGAGATTCTCGGCAGATGGTGTATCCCTGGTGGGACACAACAAACCAATGGTCTAACTTTAGTACTGTGGGACCGACTAATTCTTCTGTTTCTATCTTAAGATTATCTATCTAATTTGCTTCACATTGGTTTGCTGGTGACTCCACCTGGTTACATCTGATACCATACGCCCGTCTACTCGCTCGATTAAGATTGGAGTGGGGGGGTCGTGTTTCTCACCATGCAAATATGGCACACGTGTGTGAGATTTTGGCCGTTCTTAACTATTGGTTCATTCGTCAATAAGGCCGAACGTGTTCATTAAGGGATCGTTTGGATACCATCAAATAAGTTACTTTTTCTACCTACCACGGTAGATAAGTAACTTATTTCAGGTAAGTTTGGTTTATGATTAAAATAAGTAACTTTTTTACTTAAAATTATATAACCACTTCAACTAATTTTTTTACCTTTTTAACTTTTATGAGAGTTGAAAATGAGAAAAAGCTGATAAGTATATGTTGTTTACCAAACATACTTATTTTCTTAATAAGTAGAAATTAAGATAAGCTACTGGTGGCGTAAGTACCTTAATCAAACGGGCTCTAGGGATATTATTCACTTTTTTCCTAACCTTCAATTTCCTTCGTACTAGTGGGGCCAACCTATGAAGGGACTAATCTGATTTTTAGACCCGGGCATGCTTATTGTTTCTCCTACCTAATGAATGGCCCAGATATTGCACGTGTGCCATGAATCCCGATCCATTTCATTGTGCAAATGGTTGGGGTCTGGTCCTATTTGGGGACATCCACACCTAAACTATGTTAATGATTGGACCGGATTTCAATTCGAGACCCGATAGCCAGGTCAGGTTTGGATCCAATCTAGATACGACTTACGAGATGCTTGTCAATCTAAAAAAAAATAAAAAAGGTTATTTGTATTCCTTAAAAATTGTATGAATGTGGCAGAGTAATCATGAATAGCTCGGATATGCAAGCCATTGAGAATATGATGGACATGATAATGGAGCAAAGTTGACATTTGGAAAACCTTCAAAAATAAGATTATAGTTATTTTTGAAACTTCAAATGTTACTTTTGTTCAAGGAATGGCCTAGATTTATTCACCAAAGGCCGAGGAGAGCAGATTTCAACAGCTCAAACACTCTTTCCTTTGGCCTTTTTGTATGTCACTTGCTGTATTAAGGCAAGCCCATGCCGAAAAGGTTATAATGATGGTGTAACATCCACTTCATACATCTTTTGATGCACCGGCCCTTGTTAGAACATCTTATCAAGAATTAAGTGATTCTAAGACTCAATGGGCTGCAAAATTGAATAGCCAAAGATGTGTCGCACAATATTGGGGCGTGGATTGGGTACTATCCTTATAAGGACCTAGCTAGAGACGGACAATCCTATCAAGGGCTCTATAGGCCACAGTGGTATAGATGTCCATTTATTTTGAAAGATCATTTTAAGGCATGATCCTAAAAGGAAAGAGATTGAAATCAGATCACACCACAGGAAGTAGTGGTGCCGATGAACTTGTCATTGAAACCTTCCTAAGGCCCATCGTGATGTTAATCCACCATCCAAACTATTCATGAGATCACATAGACTTATGAAGTTCAAATATAAATATCAGCTTGATCCAAAACTTTTGTGGCCCTGAAGAGGTTTTTAGCAGTAGTCATGCAATCCCCATTATTTCCCATGGTGTCCCCATTATTTCCCATGGTGTGGTCCGCTTCAACATTCAATCTCCCTCATTTTTTGTCTCATCACCCAAAATGATTTGGTAAAATAGATAGACGGCATGGATAAAACAAATACATCATGGTGGGTCCCATAGAATCCTTGATAAATCATCCATCTCTAGCTAGGTCTAGTATGGGTAGTACCCAATCCCCACCCCCAATGTTGATGCTCTCTCTCTCTCTCTCTCTCTCTCTCTCTCTCCATGCGTTGCATGTACCATGCCCATCTACATGTCTTTCACCCCATCTACATGTCTTTCACCCTGGTAGTTTGATTCACAGTTAACTTTTGCCTCAAGATGTGTCCTTTGTTGAGCTTTTTCCCCCTTTTATTTCACGGGCTGTTTGATATACTAGTGAACTTTTGTATCTTGACATACCCTTCTTTTACTCACCGTAGCTGACAAAAGTAGATCACTAAGCTTTTCTAACCTTCCCTTATTTACTTTGCCACCATGGTCCACAAAAAAAGACCTTAAAGTAGTGACCGTTACCCTCTTTTCTACTAACTTTAAATGTACTGAATTCAAACTGAGACATGGTTGTCGCAGCATGTTATAACATATGTGCATGGTGGCGATACACACTCACTGGAATAAGCATTGGCTTGTTGATTTGGAATAACGACTTTCATATGTTTTTAACCCTCAATATTATGGTCACCACTAGAAGCTATGATCATCGTTGATGTTGACTTTTAGGTAATGAACGATCAGAAATGGACATAAAGCTATGATCATCGGAGTGTTGTAGAATCAGGCCTGGTTATGATAGTGATAATGTGTATTAGCCACAGATACGTTCCATTAAATATCATTAACATACATGTACAAATTGCTTAATGGGTCAGACTGACAAACTTCTATTGACTGAGGATTGGACATCCGTTGGAATGCGGATGGCTGGATCATCCAATCTGTGCGATATTTTCTTGGTAGCTCATGAACTATATGTGAGGAGTAATAGACGGTCCAGATAGATCGTTTTCTCTAATCAAAGTGTCCTGATGCAACTACCAGCACTACAATTCTGCATGGCTTTGAGAGCACTGGACCATGAAATTTGTGTTGCACGGAATGGATGGTCCGGATAAGCGGATCTAGCATAAGGGGTGGTTTCAAATCTATGTGGGGCCCACCATGATGTATGTGTTTTATCCATGCCGTCCATCCATTTTTCCATCTGATTTTAAGGCACATCCCAAAAATGAGCCAGATCTAAATCTCAGAAGGACCACACCACTGGAAAACAGTGGGGATCGAACGTGCACCATTAAACTCTTCCTAGGGCCCACTGTAATGTCTATTTGCCATCCAACCTGTTGATAAGGTCACATAGACCTAGATGAAGGGAAAAAACAAATATCAGCTTGATACCAAACTTCTATGGCCCCAAAAAGTTTTGGGCAGTAAGAGTCAATCCCCACTGTTTTCCTCTGGTGTGTTCCACCTGAGATTTGGATCTATCTCGTTTTTGGGATCACTCCTTAAAATCAGATGAAAAAATGGATGGACGGCGTGGATAAAACACAGACATCATAGTGGGGCCCACAGAAATTTGAAACCACCCCTTATGCTAGTCCCACTGGGACTAGCAGATCCGCGCTCGGTCAGCTAGACCATCCAAGTTGCGACACTTGAAACGAATGAGTACCTTACCGCTAGCAAATCTATCCTCTATGGAAATGGATGGACGGTCCAAGTTCTTATTACTGCTTTCAAAGGGCCTTGCTACCTCGTAGAGCTTTTCGGCTGCTAGACTAAGACATAAGCCCATTTTTAACGGTCCCAGTCAATCTATGTCCAAGAGCTTGATGGCCCAGCCCAGCCCAGCCAGTTTCAAGGGTATGTTTGTCATAAAACATGTATGATGGTAACACTTAAAGAGCAACCCCCAGATCTTGCACAAAAGTTGACCGGGCTTTGGATTACCCAAACCCAGGTTCGGGTCAGGTTGTCAGGCTCCTTGGGTCGGACAGGATTGGAAATCTCCAGCCCCATTTGGAATCAGGTTCGGTTCAGGTTTAGCAAAGTTTAGTTGGGTTAGGTTGGGTCTGGAATAGTCATGGGATCAGATTGGTTTTGTTGTCGCTCAGATGGCAGATGCGGTCAGGTAATCCTGGCCTTATGATCTTTTTTACCTTCGTATTTCCTGATTGAAGGGAACTTGTGATACTCCTAGGATCGTCGGGTCCTACGATACACAAACAAGTTGGTAAAGAGGAGGTGCCGGTGTTCGACGGTGAACTCTCCGATGCCTAAATCAGGCAGGTAGAAACGATTGTAGGATGCGTGGTGTATAGGGAAGATAGTACGTTAGGTTACATACCTGATTCTGTAGAGGCAAATGTTGGGAACACAGGCAGTGGAAGCGGAACGCTGAACACGTGAAGCAATGCGAAATCAAACAAGTAAACGAGATGCAATCAATCACACACAAGCATTCACTACAAGAGACTCCGAATTTACATGGAAAAACCCCTCAACGGGTAAAAATCTACGGCACAAAATGATCCACTATGAATATCAGAAGATTATAGAGATTGACAGCCCACAAGCAAGGAAAAACAGAGAAAACCCCAAGTTCTCTCTCTCACACACCTCTCCCTTCTTCCTAACATGAATATGAAACCTTAGACACCTTAGGATACATATTTAAGCCGGATTACAACTCCTTAAATAAGCAAAATTTCGCATCTAGCGCACTACTGCAAGTTGCACAAGAAATCCACGTGTACATCCGACCGATCAACCAGTGCACAGAACAGTCCAGGGAGATTCACGCCTTTGCTGACTCACCATCAATCGGTCGCCCGACCAGCCAGAGCCCCCTGCAAACTGGCCGACCGGCCGGTCTGGGGCACATGAAATCTATCAAGGGGGGTCTCGATACACATCTGAGTCACGTCGTTCGACTAGGGCTGTCAACGGCACGGATCATGATCCGTATCCAATCCAGATCCACTATGATTTAATCGGATTCGGATCAATAATCGGATCATCGGGTCGAATTCGGATACCCAAAGACGATCCATTTAATATTCGGGTCGGATTCAAATCAACATTGATCTGGCCCGTTAACGACCTGATTAGAAAAAAGAAAAAAGAAAAACCCAGCCGTCTCCTCGTCTCTACTCTCCATGCATGCAACCATGCCTCCTTGTGAATAGAGCATCTCTCTCTCTCTCTCTCTCTCTCTCTCTCTCTCTCTCTCTCTCTCTCTCTCTCTCTTCTCTGGAATATGGATTGCCCGTCGTCGGTCACCGATCGGTGCCCTCTCTTCTGTTCTCTCCCATTTTCAGTTGCCATTTTCCAAAACCCCATAGGCTGTATCATATTCGAATATCGGGTCGGATCATATTCGAATCGGAAAACGGATTTCAAAATATTTAAACAGGTCGGGTTCAGATCATATACTTATGATCCGAATCAGATTCGGGTGAGATATATCCTTAATCGGATCGGATACGGATCATCACTGATCCGGTCCGTATCCGACCCGTTGATTGCCCTATGTCCAACCGGTTGGAGCATCCAATCCGTGCATAGTTTGAAGACTACCCCAATAGCAAACCCTATATTATAGGGTTTTGATGGGCATTAGGTGTCAGAGTTAATCTATAATACGTTACTGGAGAATCATAATTGGGAAGGAGTCACGTCCGTAATGATAGGAGAGGTTTTCGACTAAGACATGGTCAGGTGCCTATCAATTTTGTATTAGGCGGATATCCCCCCAACTTGTCACACACCTCTTTGGTAGAGGTCGACCTGGGATGCTAAGCTCAGTGTTTAAACTCCCCTCCTACGGGTTCCTAACCCCATGTTGTGGGTCCTTCTTAAGGGTCGAGGTTGATCTAGGTGTCCGAGCTTCCCAAATACGGATTCCTGACCAGTGTTGTGGGTCCTTAAGGGTTGAGGCTGATCTCGACTTTTATTTGTCCAACATATCAACTCGGCTCTCGGCTTTGACATAGGACTGAGGTCGTGGCCCTTGCTCTAGCTTTAACTTTTTCAAACATTGATAGGACAGCAGTAGGGAGTTCGGCAGATTGTCCTCGTACTCGAAGGACTCATGATTAGTCAGTTCAGCCCTTTCAGCTCTCAACTCAAGGAAAGGACTGGGGATTTATATATGGGCCTCCTTGGCCTATGGGCCTTTTTTATGGCGTGTGGGACCAGCTCGGAATTACCCACAATAGGTTTAGGCTTTTATACGGAGGAATTTGGTTTGGGTTCTAGTCGACCGCATTACAGTTCAGGTTGGGTCAGTCGCGGATTGGGTCTCCTTGAGGTTGGGTTGGGCTTGGGTTTACCCTCCTCAACCTAACCCAACAGGCCCAAGTTGCACCCCACCAGATTGCGCTGTATATGAATAAACAGGCCAGCAGGGCTGTCAATGGGTGCGATTGAGCCACGCAAAATCAAAATTTTGAATAGGCCATTCCTGGCCTGAAGTTCAAAATCCAGGTGAAACCAACCCCAGGCCCACCCGTTGACAGCCTTACAGGCCGCCGGGCTCTAATCTGTTTCTTCGTCCTGTTAGGATCTGGGCCGGCCTACTTATTTTTCGCACCAGACTGTTGGGGTTAGGAGCCCCGCAGCGGAAGCAATCAAAGCAGGCGAGGAACACACCACAATGGCAATCAACAAGCAAATCATCACACACAAGAAGGCAAACCGATTTTTACGTGGAAAAACCCCTCACGGGTAAAAAACCACGGCACAAAGTGACACCAATCCACTATGAATCAGAAGTTACAAGAGATTACAGAAGAAAACCATAGATCACAGCCCACATGAGAAATCTCAAGCCACCCGAAGCTAATTCTCACATGAGGAGGACAAACCCATCCCTTTCCCTCAACCCAGAGAACTCCAAGCTTCCTCCATATCTCTTTCTCTCCCCTAGAACCCTCTCAATCCCTCGGCTCATTGGCGGCCCTTAGTGGCAACCCTAATCTCAGATTACATCTCCTTAAATAGGAGAAAAACCGAAATTAGAAACTCCTTGCGCAAAACCGCGCAAGAAACCCAAACTAAAAAGGAAACTGCGTACAAGCAGTTCGCGCAGGGTCGGGCGCCCGGTCACCAGACCGTCAGGCGCCCGGCCAACCAAAAAAAACAGTCCAGCGAGAAATTAACTGAATTTCGGGAGCCCGGACCAACATGGTCGGGCGCCCGGCAGGGTCATGGGGCGCCCGGTCACCAACACCGTGGGGCGCCCGGCTGTCGCAAAAAATGTCTAGCAGCCTGCTGCCTTTTTTTAGGATCCAGCGTGACCGATCGGCCGGCCGGCCGGTCGGTGGTCTTCATGCTTGAATATTTGAGGCGTCCAATCCCAACAAACTCCACCACGACTCAAATCTTCATGCAACACCTCGACACGCACCATCTTCATCTCTACTTCGTCATCATCATAGCTCCACCACTTCTCATACCTCATCGACTTCAAATTTGCACCTTCATCACCCGCTCGCTCATGTGGCCCTTGAGCATGCCACACACAAGCAATCGTGGATCCCGCTGCCAATCCCACAGCTCCACCATGAATAGTGCTCCCGATCAAGCCCGATCGCAGTCGACAAACCTGATTGAGAGATTGGCGTACCAATCCATCTTCTTCAACTCTACTTCTTCCGTAGATACCGATCGCTTTCCATGTTTTTCTTTCACGGAATCCTCCTCCACAACGAATCTCATGCCAGAAGATGTCATTGATGTCTCGCCTCAGATTCTCTCTGTCTCCTTCCCAACTTTTAGCTTTGATACCACTTGTTGGGGTTAGGAGCCCCGCAGCGGAAGCAATCAAAGCAGGCGAGGAACACACCACAATGGCAATCAACAAGCAAATCATCACACACAAGAAGGCAAACCGATTTTTACGTGGAAAAACCCCTCACGGGTAAAAAACCACGGCACAAAGCGACACCAATCCACTATGAATCAGAAGTTACAAGAGATTACAGAAGAAAACCATAGATCACAGCCCACAAGAGAAATCTCAAGTCACCCGAAGCTAATTCTCACATGAGGAGGACAAACCCATCCCTTTCCCTCAACCCAGAGAACTCCAAGCTTCCTCCATAGCTCTTTCTCTCCCCTAGAACCCTCTCAATCCCTCGGCTCATTGGCGGCCCTTAGTGGCAACCCTAATCTCAGATTACATCTCCTTAAATAGGAGAAAAACCGAAATTAGAAACTCCTTGCGCAAAACCGCGCAAGAAACCCAAACTAAAAAGGAAACTGCGTACAAGCAGTTCGCGCAGGGTCGGGCGCCCAGTCACCAGACCATCGGAAGCCCGGCCAACCAAAAAAAACAGTCCAGCGAGAAATTAACTGAATTTCGGGTGCCCGGACCAACATGGTCGGGCGCCTGGCAGTCGCAAAAAATGTCCAGCAGCCTGCTGCCTTTTTCTGGGATCCAGCGTGACCGACCGGCCGGTCGGCCGGTCGGTGGTCTTCATGCTTGAATATTTGAGGCGTCCAATCCCAACAAACTCCACCACGACTCAAATCTTCATGCAACACCTCGACACGCACCATCTTCATCTCTACTTCGTCATCATCATAGCTCCACCACTTCTCATGCCTCATCGACTTCAAATTTGCACCTTCATCACCCGCTCGCTCATGTGGCCCTTGAGCATGCCACACACAAGCAATCGTGGATCCCGCTGCCAATCCCACAGCTCCACCATGAATAGTGTTCCCGATCAAGCCCGATTGCAGTCGACAAACCTGATTGAGATATTGGCGTACCGATCCATCTTCTTCAACTTTACTTCTTCCATAGATACCGATCGCTTTCCATGTTTTTCTTTCACGGAATCCTCCTCCACAACGAATCTCATGCCAGAAGATGTCATTGATGTCTCGCTTCAGATTCTCTCTGCCTCCTTCCCAACTTTTATCTCTGATACCACTTGTTGGGGTTAGGAGCCCCGCAGCGGAAGCAATCAAAGCAGGCGAGGAACACACCACAATGGCAATCAACAAGCAAATCATCACACACAAGAAGGCAAACCGATTTTTACGTGGAAAAACCCCTCACGGGTAAAAAACCACGGCACAAAGCGACACCAATCCACTATGAATCAGAAGTTACAAGAGATTACAGAAGAAAACCATAGATCACAGCCCACAAGAGAAATCTCAAGCCACCCGAAGCTAATTCTCACATGAGGAGGACAAACCCATCCCTTTCCCTCAACCCAGAGAACTCCAAGCTTCCTCCATAGCTCTTTCTCTCCCCTAGAACCCTCTCAATCCCTCGGCTCATTGGCGGCCCTTAGTGGCAACCCTAATATTAGATTACATCTCCTTAAATAGGAGAAAAACCGATATTAGAAACTCCTTGCGCAAAACCGCGCAAGAAACCCAAACTAAAAAGGAAACTGCGTACAAGCAGTTCGCGCAGGGTCGGGCGCCCGGTCACCAGACTGTCGGGCGCCCGGCCAACAAAAAAAAAACAGTCCAGCGAGAAATTAACTGAATTTCCGGCGCCCGTACCAACATGGTCGGGCGCCCGGCAGTCGTAAAAAATGTCCAGCAGCCTGCTGCCTTTTTCTGAGATCCAGCGTGACCGACCAGCCGGCTGGCCGGTCGGTGGTCTTCATGCTTGAATATTTGAAGCGTCCAATCCCAACAAACTCTACCACGACTCAAATCTTCATGCAACACCTCGACACGCACCATCTTCATCTCTACTTCATCATCATCATAGCTCCACCACTTCTCATGCCTCATCGACTTCAAATTTGCACCTTCATCACCCGCTCGCTCATGTGGCCCTTGAGCATGCCACACACAAGCAATCGTGGATCCCGCTGCCAATCCCACAACTCCACCATGAATAGTGTTCCCGATCAAGCCCAATCGCAGTCGACAAACCTGATTGAGATATTGGCGTACCGATCCATCTTCTTCAACTCTACTTCTTCCATAGATACCGACCGCTTTCCATGTTTTTCTTTCACGGAATCCTCCTCCACAACGAATCTCATGCCAGAAGATGTCATTGATGTCTCACCTCAGATTCTCTCTGCCCTATTTGAGGCTCTCTGCCCTGTTTCGGTTGGTGGTCTTCATGCTTGAATATTTGAGGCGTCCAATCCCAACACAGACTTGGACAGATCTCAGTCCGCCCGAGAATAAGCTCGTTGGCTGTTCTTGATTTTGTAAACGATGTGTCTATCTCGCACGTGTGCCAGGCGGTCTTGAAGCGGACCCGATTCCAAGTTGGGAGGGGACTAGGCGTTACCCGGATAACACACCTTAGTGGATAATACCTTTACCGTGTGGGGCCCACTTTGATGAATGTGTTGTATATCCACGCCGCCCATCCGTTTTTTCAGTTCATTTTAGGACATTAAACCAAAACTTCAGCTGATACAAATCTCCGGACGATCACACTACTGGAAAAAGCGGTCAAGGACCATTAAAAATCTTTTATAGGCCACAAGTTTTGGATCAAGCTAATACTTGTATTATTTTCTTCATCCAGGTCTGTTTGACCTTATCAACGGGCTGGATGACAAAGAAACATTACGGATCTTCTTACGGTGGACATGGGAAGTTTTTAATGGTAGGCATTCAATCACCACTGTTTCATGAGGCGTGGTCTATCTGAGATTTGGATCCGATTAATTTTTTAGAAAACATACTTATAATTGTCTGTAAAAACGAATGGACGGCGTGGATATACAATACATCATTAAGGTGAGCCCCACGGTAAGGCTAATACATACTAAGGTGTTATCCGGGTAACAGCTAATCGGCTCCCTAACAAGTCCCCTTGAAAACCCCAACACCGGATTCCGTACACTTCTCCCGCCCTAAAACCCCAGTCCCGTCTCTATTCTCAACAGTCGCCGGACGTGGTGCATTACCGCCTGGAGCGCATGTTAGACGAGCTCGACGACCTGGAACGGAGAGGCCTCTTCACCGGCCGAGAAATCGCAGAGATCGTCAAGAAGCGCCCGGATTCGAGTACAAGCTCAAGCGCCCTTCTCCTCTCAAGCAAGACTACATCGATTCCCTCCGCCGGCTCCGCAAGAAATCAATCGTCTGTGAATTGAAGAAACAGCAGCAGGCCAGTGACAACGAAGAAGACAGCAAGACAAAGAAGAAGAAGAAGGTCTGTAAGAGATCGGTATCCGATTCTGCTGGGGTTTTGAGGATTCTGGAGATTTATCGGCAGGCAGTTTTGGCAAGCTTGTTGATCGTGTAGGACATCTGAGCTGTGCAAAAGGTGGTTCGCAGCTTGAAGATCAGATGCGGTGAAATTCAGGCTGTTCCTCTCTATAGGTGGGTCACACTATTGAAATCAATGAATGGATTGGCCTGATTTTCATGGAAGGAGATCTTTCTGATGGTTTCCATCTTTTGCACTGTTCAGGTGTCCTACACGGCATGTTGACTGGAAGGATGAGGCTGTCTTTGATTGACAAAGGATGTTTTGGATAGAACTAGAGCCTGGGTGGATGAAGTGGAGATGCACCTTTGGGAGTGTTATGAAAACTTGGGGGTCATTTGGCAGCTTGGGTTTTGGACAGTTTGGATTTGGAATCCAAATCCACCCCCTTTTTTTTCTTTGTTTGCACCCCTCCAAGTCAAATCCAGAGGGATTGAAAATCCTCCAAAAGGCCACTTTTTTATTCTTCTCTAAAAGGCGGTATGCAACGTTTGGGGATTTTCAATCTTCTCTGACGATTGTAATGGCATTCCCCTCTCTATAACGAAGGGAATTCACACACCCTTCCCCTGTTGTATTTTAAATGAATTTTAAAATAAAAATGTATTTCAAATTTTGATTTCCCTCCATGTTTCTATTTTTGAAAAAGTTTTGTCTTTTAGTGCTACTCTTTAGTCCCACATCGGAAATGAACAAAAGAAATATTAAAATTATAAGATGGAATTTTGGCATTGGGCTTGAGCCCCTTGAGACCCTTCTCAGGGGGCATGTGAATTTGGTCCGATGGGGGGGGCTATGCCATTAGCTCATATCTATGCCATTGACCACACACGCGCGCACGCCCGCCGGCCGAGCCGTAGCCGTCGCCGGTGCCGGGTCTGGGTCTGGGTCTATGTGGGATTGAGAGTACACTCGCGCTAAACGGTTTTCCGTGAGTATACTCGCACCTGTCTTTTTCCGCGAATTTTCAAACCAGAGAGATGCATCTGTTCGGGTGGTCACTCCTGTTGGGTTTAAACCGAACGGACTTAACCCATTTGAAGCAGTGCTTAGGCACCTTATCTCGGTCTATATATAGACCTGTCCTCTCATCCAATTTAACTCTCTAAAAAAAAAAAAAAATTCGTTTTCCTTCTGGTTCTTCAAAGTACTCTCTGGTTCATTACTGTTTGTCAACCGAGTTTACAAGTGAGTCAATCACTTCGGGTTTAAGTTCTGCACGCTGGTTCGAGCCCGTGTACGGCGAGTGCACCGTTGGGACCGGGCAATAGTCGTTGTATCCTGGAGGCCAACTGTCCAAGAAATCCTGTTGCATTTGGGACGCGGCCCAAGGAGGGCAGATTTGGTTTCAAGCCGAGTGACTCAGCCACGCCTCGACTCAAACACATAAGTTCTATTTTCTTTAATTTATTATTTAAATTCTGTTATCGATTTTAATCTACTGTTTTCAACAATTAATTCCAACAATCTTGAAACTAAATTTATTATTGTTGGAAACAGTAGATATCTATTTCAATACTTATTCGAAAATAGAATTATTTTCTTCTTCTTTTAACCTTCTGAAATCAGTATTTAACTGATTTATTGATTCTATAACTGGTTAAAAATCAAGTCACAACCAGTTTATTTTTGTAATCAATGGCCACCATCACAGTAAACCCTACGACTGAACTGTCCAAAATCGAACCATTCGCTGGACAGAATTTCAAACGGTGGAAACAAAAGATTAGTTTTGCATTGCAAACTCTAAAGGTCTTCTATATTCTTTCAGATTCATTTACAGTTGATCCAGCCAATGAAACTGAATTTAGAGATGCCAATAAATGTAAACACTATATTCTAAATACCTTGTCTAATGAATTATATGATATATATGTTTCTTATGAATCTGCTAAGGACATCTGGACGGCATTAGAAAAGAAATACGTGCTTGAAGATGCAGGTTCTAAGAAACATGCTATCGCTAATTTCCTTCATTATGAAATGACGGACGATAAGCCTGTTACGAACCAGATTCACGATTATCAAAATCTGGTACATGAACTTACAATTGAAGGAATGAAAATAGATGAGGTATTCTTATCAGGAGCTCTAATTGAAAAATTACCTCCTTCCTAGAAAGAATATAAAAACAGGATGAAACACAAGAAAAATGGTATCTCTTTAGAAAATATAATCGTACATATAAGAATAGAAGAAGCCAACAGAAACAGGGATCAGATTGAGAAAGTAAACGGGTCAATATCTAAGGCCAACCTGGTTGAAACAAGTCAGGCACAAAATAACAAAAAGAAAGGGAATTGTTACAACTGTGGAAAGCCTGGTCATCATTCTAAAGAGTGCAGGCTCAAAAAGAAAACAAATGGACAATTCAAGAAGAAAGGGTCCTGTAACTATTGTAAAAAGCCTGGACATTATGAAAATCAATGTAGGCTCAAGAAAAAGAATACGAAGTCACAAGTCAATCTCACTGAAGCTGAAGAAAATCCGGACATGATTGTCGCTGTAGTGTCCGAAGTATTCCTTGTAAACAATATGGAATGGATATTAGACACCGGGGCAACTCGGCATGTATGTAAGGATCGAAGCATGTTTACCTCTTATCAGGCGACAGGGGATGAAGAACAAGTGTTCATGGGAAATGCTCGATCTTCTCCAGTTGTTGGAAAAGGAAATATTCTTCTGAAGCTCACATCAGGAAAGACTTTATTGCTAAAGAATGTGCTACATGTGCCTGATATTCGTCGCAATCTGATCTCTGGTTCGCTGCTCAACAAGGCTGGGGTTAAACTAGTAATAGATTCTGATAAGCTTGTAATGACAAAAAATGGAACTTTCCTTGGAAAGGGCTACTGCAATGATGGTCTGTTTGTTGTAAACGTTTCATATGATAATAATAAGATGTCATCCAGTTCTGCTTATATTGTTGAATCTCTTTCATTATGGCATAGTAGACTAGGCCACGTAAATGTAGAATCCTTGAAAAGAATGAAACGAATAGGATTACTACCTGATATTACAATTGATAACATTGGAAAATGTGAAACTTGTATAGAATCCAAGTTCGCTAAGAAATCTTTTAAACTTGTTAACAGAAGTTCTGAATTATTAGAATTAATACATAGTGACTTAGGTGATTTTAGGAATCACATGTCTAGAGGAGGCAAAAGATAATATGTGACTTTCATAGATGACTATTCTAGATACACTAGAGTATATCTTCTAAGGAACAAAGATGAAGCCTTAGAATCTTTCATTAAGTATAAGACAGAAGTTGAAAATCAACTTAGTAGGACTATTAGAAGACTTAGGTCAGATAGAGGAGGTGAGTATGAATCTTCACAGTTCCGAGAACTTTGTGAAAAGAGTGGAATGATACATGAAACTACAGCTCTGTACACACCAGAACAAAATGGAATAGCTGAACGTAAAAATAGAACATTGAAAGATATGATGAATGCTATGTTAAATAGTTCTGGTTTGCCCCTAAATATGTGGGGAGAAGCCATATTATCTGCTTGTTATATTCAGAATAGAATACCACATAAAAAGACTGGTAAGACACCATATGAATTGTGGAAAAATCATACCCCTAGTTACAAACACCTTAAAGTGTGGGGGTGTCTAGCTAAAGTAGGGTTACCTGAAACCAAGAAAAGAAAACTAGGTCCTAAAACATCTGATTGTGTGTTTATAGGATATGCAGAAAATAGTGCAGCATATAGGTTTCTAGTCTTGAAATCTAAAGATAACATTCTAGATCCAAACACTATTATAGAAGCTAGAGATGCGGAATTTCTAGAAAATGTCTTTCCTATGAAGTCTAGATCCATAGAAATAAAAGACATTATTGGATCAAATCTTACTTCAGCAAGTAAAAGTATGGATATTAGTTGTGAAGTAGAACTAGAACCTAGAAGGAGTACGAGAGCTCGTAAGGAAACTAACCTAGGAGATGGGTTCTTTACCTTCTTTCTAGAAGATGACCCTACGACCTATTCAGAAGCCGTTAACTCTCTTGATGCATCATTCTGGAGAGAAGCTATAAAAGATGAATTGGAATCGATTATATCTAATAACACTTGGGAACTTGTAGATCTTCCTCTTGGAAACAAATCTATAGGGTGTAAATGGGTGTTTAAGAAGAAGCTTAAACCAGATGGATCTATAGATAAGTTTAAGGCTAGATTAGTCGCAAAAGGCTTTAAACAAAAAGAAGGATACGATTATTTTGATACCTACTCACCTGTAACTAGAATTACAACGATTAGGGTATTAGTAGCAATCGCATCTATATACAAGCTAGTAATACATCAAATGGATGTTAAAACAGCTTTTCTAAATGGAGAATTAGAAGAGGAAATCTACATGGAGCAACCTGAGGGTTATATAACTCCTGAAAAAGAACACAAAGTTTGTAGACTAATTAAATCTTTATATGGCTTGAAACAAGCTCCTAAACAATGGAATGAAAAATTTGACAACGTCTTAAAGTCAAATGGATATCTTGTTAATGATGTGGATAGATGTGTATATAGCAAATTCACTGATAATGATGGTGTGATAATATGTTTATATGTTGATGATATGCTTATATTTGGAACTAATGTTGATCTAGTTAATTCAACTAAACATCTCCTGTCTTCTAACTTTGATATGAAAGACCTAGGAGAAGCAAGTATGATATTAGGTATTTAGGTAATCAGAAAAGATGATAATATTATTTTGTCTCAATCTCACTATGTTGAGAAAATACTAAAAAAGTTTAATCACTCTGACTGTTTACCTGTTAGTACACCATATGATCATACTGTGCATCTCAAAAAGAATACAAGAAGTAGTGTATCTCAACTTGAGTATTCTCAATTAATTGGAAGCCTAATGTATCTGATGAACTGTACTAGACCTAATATTGCATATGCAGTAGGTAGGCTAAGTAGATATACACATAATCTTGGATATGATCATTGGAATGCATTGAATAGAGTACTGAAATATCTAAAAGGTACTATTGCATATGGCATTTGTTATACAGGTTATCCTCATGTATTAGAAGGATACAGTGATGCCAATTGGATCACTGATTCAGATGAAACAAAATCCACAAGTGGATATGTTTTTACTTTTGGTGGAGGTGCAATATCCTGGAAGTCTACTAAACAGACTTGTATTGCTCGGTCTACTATGGAGTCCGAGTTTGTCGCTTTAGAAAAAGCAGGTTCAGAAGCTGAATGGCTTAGAAATTTGTTAACAGATATACCGTTGTGGCCAAAACCTGTGTCTGCTATTTTTATACATTGTGATTGTCAAGCAGCTATTGCCAGGGCCAAGAGTAAGATATATAATGGCAAAAGTAGACATATTAGACTGCGACATAACATTGTGAGACACTTGTTGAATGATGGAGTCATAACTATTGACTTCGTAAGATCAGAAAAGAATCTGGCAGATCCTCTGACCAAAGGACTATCTAAAAGATTAGTCATGGAAACATCGAAGGGAATGGGGCTGAGCCTAACCGAATGAGCTACCAGTGTCGGCAACCCAACCTATACAAGTGGAGATCCCATGCGATAGGTTCAATGGGTAAACAACAAGACACTAGGAGACTGGGAAGCACTGCAGAGAACTTCCCCCTTCCTATGGTGTAGGCAGTGCAAACAGCAACGTATGGGAGGATGAGTTTTTGAACTCTTAATGAATCCATGACCACTAGTGGTGTGTATCCAGTTGCTGTGTACATTGGAATGGAATTCACCTATATGAGTGTGGAAGTGGGGCCGCTTCCTATGAGAATATATAGGCCGTTTCTCTAGAGCACTCATGAAAATCCAGGTAAAGGTGCATGGCCAAAATGGCACCAAACCGCAGAACCAGCTGTAGCCGAAAAGTTGTGTTAGTGGCATGTATGGCCGTTTACGCTTAAAGGGTCAGGTTAAAGATCGATAGTCACCTGATTCCTGTAAACCTGTCTTGCTTACTCTAAATGTTGATTAAAGTCGGATAGACATCGACACTATTACACAACTTTTCTAACTGATACCGAAGTGTTTTGAATTTGAAACATG
Source organism: Liriodendron chinense (assembly GCA_003013855.2). Taxonomy (NCBI): domain Eukaryota; kingdom Viridiplantae; phylum Streptophyta; class Magnoliopsida; order Magnoliales; family Magnoliaceae; genus Liriodendron; species Liriodendron chinense. Next base: position 2,545,799 of record ML058570.1, on the reverse strand, counting down.
TGGGGGATTGTTGTATTTTAAATGAATTTTAAAATAAAAATGTATTTCAAATTTTGATTTCCCTCCATGTTTCTATTTTTGAAAAAGTTTTGTCTTTTAGTGCTACTCTTTAGTCCCACATCGGAAATGGACAAAAGAAATATTAAAATTATAAGATGGAGTTTTGGCATTGGGCTTGAGCCCCTTGAGACCCTTCTCAGGGGGCATGTGAATTTGGTCCGATGGGGGGGCTATGCCATTAGCTCAAATCTATGCCATTGACCACACGCGCGCGCGCGCCGGCCGGCCGGCCGAGCCGTAGCCGTAGCCGTCGCCGTCGCCGCTGCCGGGCACGGGCCCGGGTCTATGTGGGATTGAGAGTACACTCGCGCTAAACGGTTTTCCGTGAGTATACTTGCACCTATCTTTTTGCACGAATTTTCAAACCAGAGAGATGCATCTGTTCGGGTGGTCACTCCTGTTGGGTTTAAACCGAACGGACTTAACCCATTTGAAGCAGTGCTTAGGCACCTTATCTCGGTCTATATATAGACCTGTCCTCTCATCCAATTTAACTCTCTAAAAAAAAAAAAAAAATCGTTTTCCTTCTGGTTCTTCAAAGTACTCTCTGGTTCATTACTGTTTGTCAACCGAGTTTACAAGTGAGTCAATCACTTCGAGTTTAAGTTCTGCACGCTGGTTCGAGCCCGTGTACAGCGAGTGCACCGTTGGGACCGAGCAATAGTCGTTGTATCCTGGAGGCCAACTGTCCAAGAAATCCTGTTACATTTGGGACGCGGCCCAAGGAGGGCAGATTTGGTTTCAAGCCGAGTGACTCAGTCACGCCTCGACTCAAACACATAAGTTCTATTTTCTTTAATTTATTATTTAAATTATGTTCTCGATTTTAATCTACTGTTTTCAGCAATTAATTCCAACACCCCCTTCTCAATAGCAAGCTCTCATCTCCGTATTCTTCTTCTTTTTACTGCTGCTAGCGTGGTGGTTTTGCTTAACAGAAAAAAGAAGGGCATTAACATGAGGAGTTATGTGATACTCAGGCTGCATATGATGCTTGATACACAGGCGTTTAGAAATTGTACATGTGGCATACATTGACTAAAGTTAAAGTGTTAAACCAACTATGAACCCACTATTGCTAATTCAGAGTACTATGATCATATTGGTTGAACAGTCCTATTCCTCTTGAGTTGTGGAAAGAGGACGTTGGATATTTCTCATTTTCTCTAGGCCAGTTCTTCTACAAGTCCTTGTAGAATAAGCTTATTTTAAAGTAATTCATTTGAATGCAAAAAGTTAGTCAAACAGGGGTACTAGAAGTGAACTTGAATCCTATGACAACCATATAATACGAAATCAGCAAAGTGCCCTGGAATCCCAACACAACCATATAAGCTTATTAGAAATTGGTCATGACTCACTCAAATGGTACCAGAATTGCATGATATTGGGCTCGTTTGAGAGCTAACTTGTAGACTTTCAAACAGGGCCAATTTCTTGTCGTTTTGATGTTGTTTGATGCCCAAAAAGTGGCTCACTAAAAGAGTAATGAGATACTGAAGGGAAACTTATTGAACTGTTGCCACTCACTCTAACAACTAACTAAAATAAATAAGACCTATGAATTTGAGGACGATTTGATGGATTCAATGGGCCTCAGAAAGTAACCTAACTGTTGATCTCATCAGACCATGGATATGGTCCATATTATCAATTAAGACATCAAGAAGTTCAATTTTTTTAGATCTTTGATCGGCAAGTTTGTGTTGCCGTCTGATGGCACCATTTCCACCCGGCTTAAGAATAAAACTCGTCCTCGAGTTAAATCTGGTGGCATCAATCTTCTAGTATGATCCTAATTTATATCGTACCTTCTTTGGCTATGATGGCAGTTGATGATGGAATCCAGTGTATTTGATTGGCATCTTGCTCATAAGAGGGTTCTATGTGTCACACCATTCCTTTTGTTTTTTCATGGTTCTCGACATTTGAAATGGGTTTTGATTTTCATTTCATCTACAACAATAGATTCATAGACATAGATGATTGAAATACTGTTCACAGATTCATTCACGGCTTCACGCTATTGCAATCATCTTCTAATCGTCACGATGTCGTCTTTGTTACTCCCAACCTCCAATCTGTGCACTTTGGCCATTGTTGAAACGGTACTAGGGTATCGCTCTTTGTAGAGTTTGCTAGTGTGAATGTATGATCATGGTATTCTGTAATAGTTACAGTGGCTGTAACAGCCACCATTACTGTTATGATACGGACCGTAACAGTTTTTTTTTAACAGCTTTTGTTTTATTTGTTTATTTTTTGAATGGCTTTTGTTTTATTTATTTATAAAATAAATAAGCAGTTACTGTTAAAATTGAATTAAGTCATGAATTTTGTATGTACAGGATTTTAGACCTTCAGTTTTGTTGTTTTATAGGCATTTCTTTTTCATTGTTATTCTTAAAGGTTTTTGATAGGTCAGATGTCGAGGCTGTCTTGACTTTCTACTAACTATGAGTTTGATATGAATTTTGAAATTTCAAACTCTTTTGAATTCTTTTGCAGGTGTTGGCTCAGGTAATTCAGTTTCACCCAAAGGTGCCTGGCCTTTGGATTTATGCTGCAGCTTGGGAGTTCAATCACAACTTAAATGTTGCTGCTGCACGCTCTTTCATGCAGAGCGATTTGAGGGCTTGCCCAGATTCAGAGGATCTTTGGGTAGAATATCTAAGGATGGAGCTCACGTACCTTAATAACTTGAAGACTCAAAAGGCTGCTCTTGGAGAAGATGCAGGAACACTTTCTCGCAATAGTGACGATGCTGACAACAAACAGTGGAAAGATAAAAACAAGGATTTATTTATGCCCTTGAATGAAGAAGGAGAGAGTGCAGATGGAGACGATGTCAGAGAAGGTGATGAGGAGACACCTTTCAGGAACAGGGTTCAGTTGTTCTTCGGACTATCCCTCAAGCTTGAACTTGTGTAAGCAGTTTCTGGAGATCCTTGATGGGACAGACTTGGCATATTCGGATGAATTGAAGGCAGAGATAATGAATGATATAGAGAGGTTTCTCAGGAGGATTACTGGGAGTGACTCGCGAGTCTTCAAATCTCCGATCTTAAAAAGGGGAAGGACATGACAAAAGAAACCATGCTTTGCCAGTTAAATAAAGCAGTTGAGGTAAGATTTCACTAGAATTGAAATCATTTGTTCTTTCTAGATCTGAAAAAGCTTTTGTTTCGGCAGAGTTGCTGTATTCTAATTTCTAAGTGTGTTTGATATGGTTTGTGACGTTGATGTTTCTACAAGACTAGGACCCATTATTTAACAAGGTTAATAAGTATAAAAGGAAATGTTTTAACAGAGTTAACAAGAGGGCATCTTTATGGTCCCATATGTGTATTTTCTGGGTACTATCTACTTGCATGATGTGGCTTTATGTATAGGTTTATGAGAAAGCCTTGGAAAGCTTGCCTTCTGCCAAGAAGTTTTCCCTGTATGCAAGGTTTTGGCCAGACATTATTGCTCCTGAAAGAGAAGATGCCCATAATTCTGGGTTCAACATTTTGGATTATGGTGTAGACTTGAAATCAAATCTGTTGTGAGTATATGAAAAAGCTGAATCCAGAGGATGCATGACTGAGGATCTTGCTCACCAAAATATATTGTTTTACTTGCAATTAGAGAAAATAGAGGAAGCCAGAGAACTAGCCAAAAATCTCCGTGATGGAAAACTTTCAGGGGCGGCAAAATTGTGGGCTTTAAGGGCTTCAATAGAGATGAAATGGGTGACAAGGAAATCCGCTTTCATGAGTAAGGATGACCGTGAGTCTGTCTTTGAACTATTAAGATGTGCATTGACTGATGTATCTGTTTCAGAAGTTGAAAGCTTGTGGCTTATGGTAAGCAACTTGTACTCTCATCTGTTTATTGTTCTCTTCAGCAGGTCTGTTTGCAATGATTATGTGCATTCTCAGACTGTGTAGTTACTACCGTTTGATTTATAGTTCTAATAAATTCTTAACTTCTATTTTTAAGCCATGTGTTTTTCAAGCCATTCTTCATTTCGTCTCTCCATTATTAACAACTCTTTTCAGAATTGGTATTTTGTACAGCCTCAATTTCCTATATCTAATGCAGTAAAATTTTCATATAAATCTATATCAGGACTCCAAGAGGTTTGCTAAGCACACAGTTATGTGCAATAAAGCTCATCTACACACCACACATGTGCCCAAGATCCAATCCATCCATTAGAAGGCGACCACTATATTGATGCCCTAGTCCAAGAATAAGGTTGATCCCCTGGCCAGGTGGGCCACACTTTGCAAAACAAATGGACGGCTCTAAAAAACATGGCTGAAGTTTTCTAACCCATCCACCTGTTTACAATATTTGGGTACCACATGCTGAGTGGACGAGATTTATTTTTGGGAAAAACATGTACATCACTAGACCAACCTGATGGGTGGATTGGATCTTGCACCTTTGAGTCATGCCGGTATATGTTATATTATGTTATTGCTATTGCTATTGCTATTGTTATTGTCATGTTATTGTTATTGTTATTGTTATTGTTGGGGTATGTTATTTTATGCTATGTTATAGTTGTGTTGTGTTGTGAGCTGGTGTGCTGTGGTGTGTTGTGAGCTGTTATGGGTCTTTCTTTCTATTTTTTCCGTAATGACCATTATGACCTTGTAACGTGTAACTGTTGCCACCATTACCTTTACGTAACGGCTGTTATGGCACACCATGGACTGCTAATGCCGTGCCAATGTGGTGTTGTGCCTTCAGTGCCAGGCCATGCTGTGCTATGCCATGCCATACTATGGTAGTGCTATGCTAATGCATGCTAATGCTAATGCTATGCTATGCTAATGAAATATTCAATCTTTTAACCTGGTACCTGGAAGGTGGATGTATTATTTGTGTTTTCAATCCAGGCGGATGTATTATTTGTATTTTCAATCTTTCTCTGGTTTTCTTTGTGTATTTCTTGCTTAGTTAATGCTTCGCTAGCCTAGCATCTGGTCTATTCTTTTCTCCTTTTCTCTTCTTAATAAAATATCGTCTTACTTTTCAAAAAATCATTTGTAGCTGAGAGATTTTCAATAACATCAGAAAGGTCAAGTTGAATAATCTGTTGGCCATATACTGCTGATAAAAAAAATGCCCATTTAGGTTTCAACGAGGCAACATGTAATGGGGTTTTTTTTGGGTAAATTTTTGTATGCTGATCTCGCTTGTGGGTAAAGATGAGAGGACCGAAGTTTATGTTCCTTTGTCAGCAAATAATTCTGTAGTAGAGACAGGAGTAGTGAAAAGAACATAAATAGTAATCTATAATTGTGTGAAACATTAAAATGAATAAAGGCAAAATACTTTTTTTATTAATTTAAATATGTTATGACATTAAATGAGGAAGCATGAACTACAAAACCAAAGAATGAAAGATTCCAGCAAGCATAGTTGAACCTGGAGAGTCATTACTACTATCTTCAAAATCCAGCTTAGTGCTACTTGTTCGCTCCCCAAATGTAGGGTTGCGATGTAGTAATAATTCGGTAGAGACCGAGATCATTCTCAGGGACTCATATAGGAATTCTCAGAATTTCTTCTAACAATCTCCAATTAAAATCAAACTACAATAATCTGTAATTGTGAATGTAGGAGAATAATCTGTACTTTGAGATGAAATTAACAATCTAAAGAAGCACTAGGGTGTCGAGGATCCACTTGTAGCGATCCTTGATGCATAACTCGCATTGGTTTCTCAATTACACAACTAGAATCGAAATCAAATCCTATCTAGCCGGAATATGGAGCGGTTAATTCAGCAAAACAGTCTGTCCCATGTGTTGTTCATCAACATGATTCACTCAATTCAAGTTAAGACTTGAGCACACTCAATGTATAGGTCAATCCTAGTTCCAATAGGTTAAGTTCACAATCATAATAATCATCAAACCCTGTCACTAGGCTTAACTATATTATGATTTAAACTTCATCCAAATCATATAAATAAGCAATACATGTTTCAGACTTCTCATAAAAAGTAGAACTTTGGTTTAAAGTTCCCACTTGAAGAACCAAGTCTAGAGCGTCTTGAATCCGATTCCTCAGAGCATACAAGTCTAGAGCTATGCAAAACAACTAAGAACTAAAGCAATTCTTCCAAACATCCATGAGTCATCATAAGATTAAGAAAAACTATTTAGGATTTTATTCAAACTCAACAAACCATTGTTCAATCAATAAAAATCCAACTTGAAACTAATAAAAACGAATTAAAGCATCTTAGATCTACTACAAGCTTTACCTCTAAACCCTAGCTAAAAGGTTAACTAATGAAAAGCATAAAAACAAACTAGAAGAAGAAAACTAGTTGTAGGACGCTAGGAAGCCTCCTAGGTCTTGATCTCTTTTGCTCCTCACGTTGCTAGATGCCCTAGGAATGAAGTGGAGGTCTCCTTTTATAGCTTTCACACCCCACAAACAAAGAATCTTCGAGAATTTGCGTAAAATTTACGCACTGCGCAGAGAAAATCGGAGCCAGACGTGGAAATTTCTAAACTGGGCGCATTGTCAATTGATCGCTCAGACTGGGTGATCAATCGCTAGTTCAAATAACTGTAAAAACTGCCTTTTTCGGATCTGGCGATTAAACGACTGGCTAAGAGATCAATCGGTCACTTCTGGTGATCAATCGATCAGTGTCCAGCAATCAATCGGAGGGTGCAAAAAGTGTCCAGAGAGTTTTTCCAAATTTCTTAAAAATCTGCATTTTGGCGATTGATCTATGGGATAGGCGATCAATCGCAATTCTTCACTTCACTCCAGCAACAATTTTGTCAATTTCTACTGTGAGCGATCAATCGCTCAAGTCTGTCGATCAATCGCTCAGGCTGAGCGATTAATCAACGAATCAATCTCTGGATCAATCTTTAGAAACTGCAACTTTCTGCATTTTACTTTTATGGCCCGGCAGCTCTGCACTTTGGTTTTTCTGGCCTTGTCAGGTCTTTTAACATGATTTCTTTAGTGTGTTTTTTTTTTTGTTTTTCAACTCCATCTTCCATAGCTTCTTTCTTTCATTCTTGGCCTTTCTTCCTTTAATCCTCAAGGTGTCCTAAAGCGGTCTTTTAGCATTGGATTCAAAAGGTCTCTCATTCCTACAATCACAAACCATGCATTAAATTATTCTTTAAATCATGAAAACCATGCATAATGTGTGATGAATTGGGGTTAGATTATGCACAATTCAGAGCTCAACACTACTTATGCATGACACTGACCATAGGCCACCTGATGCAGGGGCATCCGATGACCTAACCCTAGATGCGTGCATATTCAGTTGGAAGATATTCAAATAATAAAATTAACAATTAACTATTTTCACTTAGAGGAAACTAACAAATCTCAACACAGAGATGAGATCTAGTCGTCCGGATCATGCCCCTTAGCATAAGAATCACGTAAAACCCTAAAATAGGAAGGATCCAGGGATATGAGGATATCCCAGATCTAGCATAGACCACTCTACAGTCAAGTTTGGATCCGGTTCCCATAGCTAGGTATCCCTCTTTTCCGATCGTACCAAAAAGGGGTAGATTCAAGGAAGAACGAATGTGAAAGGGAAGCAACAGGTTCAAGATGAAGAATAGCACAGATGATGAAAATAGAAAAATCGTACCTTTTTTGCACCTTGAAGAAATAGAGACGAGAAAAATATGGAAACCGAGGTGGAATCCTCAATACCCGAGGGTCAATCCTGAAACCCTAATCTCTTGAAATAAGAGGAAGAAAAGCACCGCGAAATTTGTATTCATTCAATAATTTGAAATAGGGTTTCTCATAGTATATATAAGCTACGAAAATAAAAAGTGCACTAAAGTACCTAAAAACCAAAAAAATAACATAAAAACGCATAAACTAAGCAATGACAGTAAAACGCCTAGAAATAAAAAAATAAACGGAAAAGAGCTTAAAAGTAAATCCGCTCCACGGTCCTGCGGTCATGATACTCCTACACGATCTTGCAACTCGCATACTCGTAACGCATCAGAAAATGGGTCCAATGGGCCCGGTGTCCATCCACATCATCTCATCTGCTCCAACACTCGATCTGCGACATCACCTCCTCCGGTACACTCTAAAGGGTGCACCACTGATGTCTGCATCACCACCTCCTTAGCTGATACATGCTCTAAGAAGAGAACTAATCCGAATGGCAAATGCAAACACCCAAGAAAGCGTAGGGGAAAGGTGGGCTTCACCATGTCCCATGTAATACGATAGATACCTCTAGTCATGCTGAGTACGACTTAGCAAAGTTATCTGTAATTGCTATCACTTTGTGCTTACCTGATACTGCCCATGCATGTGCAATACTAAAGTTATGTGCTTGTGTGAGGCAACTAGCCAAAAATGATTACTTGGGGAATTCACATGTGCCTCTAAGCGGAAAAATCAATAAGTCACTCGTGGTTGATGAGCGCCCCCATCTATTTTCCTGGATTCGGCCATGGAACGCAGGAGCCACATCATATTTTCTTATTGAACACAAATACCTTCTTAGATAAAAATGAATTCCGTGGATAGAATGTCAATGCAAAACAATGAAAGGAACAATTACTTAAGAGTAGATAACCTATCTACAAGACCTCCCTAACCTTACATGGAAATTCACTAGATCAGTGAGCTTTCCACTCCCATCTCTTTTGCTTAAAAAAAAAAAAAAAAAAAAAAAAAAAAAAAAAAAAAAAAAAAAAACACTTCTTTTGATGTTTATCTTGGATTGCAGCTCTATAGCCATCCTATGATATTTCCTTTTCAGTTGGAATGGTAAATGATAGTCACATGAACTCTAAAGGCACATCTCCATTTCTTCCACCGTACTTGAATTATATGGGCAATATCCTTCTCAATCTCTCTACTCCCGTGAATTATCAACCCAAGATATTGAAACTGGTCATTCTGGGAAACTTCTTGGTCAACATTCTTTACTAATTCCTTGTTCCCACTCCTATCGTTACTAAAATTGCACTCCATATACTCTATTTTAGTCCAACTAATTTTAAATCCTTTAGATTCTAAAGCAACTCTACATAAATCTAGCTTGCTGTTTATGTTTATGCCGTCCCTTGTCTAGTCAATCAAAACCATGTCGTTTGCAAACAACATAAACTATAGGATCCCTTCCTGCAAATGCCTTGTTAACTCGTCAATAACCAATGTAAAAAAGGTATGAGCTCAATATCGACCCCTGGTGCAAGCCTAAAGTAATTGGGAATCACTTGTCTCTCCACTTGTGATCCTCAAATTTGTTATTGCTCTCTCATACATATCCTTAATCATGTCAATATCCTCTTAAAACTCCTCTCCCAACACCCACTAGATTAATTCTCTAGGGACCCTATCTTAAGCTTTCTCTAATTCAATAAAGATCATGTGTAGATCCTTTCTCCTCCATATGTTTCTCCATCAATTTGTCTAAGTAGAAAAATAGCTTCAATGATAGACCTCCTTGGTATGAAACCAAATTGATTTTCTTATACAATCGTCTCATGCCTTAAATCTTTGCTCAATCACTCTTTACCAAAGTTTCAAAATATGGTTCATAAGTTTAATCCTATGATAGTGCAACTCTGTATGTCTCAAGGTATTCAATAACGATAATTGTGGCCATAATGGCCATCACTATTACCATTACCATTACGGCCTAAGAAAAAATTGTATCAGCCTGTGACAACTGTTTCAAGCCATCTTTTCCGTAACAGCTGTTACGACCCCATAATGCTTGACAATTCCCACCGTTATCATTACGTAACGGCCATAACAACTGTTGTCGTCAAAAGTTGGACAACAGTTGCGATGATAAGATCTCTACTGTTGGACAATAGATTGCATCTGATCTTTCAAAGTAAGTGGACTGGAACTGAACTGGTGGTCCGTTGGATCCTGTAGAACACAAGGAAAAGCTAAGGGGTGTAGCCGGTGTGCAACACGTGGCGCTAGCATGGGCTCAGTGCTGGCGTGCGGTGGGGATATAAATTGCCCCTTTGCCATTTTTTTTGGACTTCTCTGCTTCCATTCCCGTTCTTTCTTTCTTCTCCGTCACTGTCTCTGTCGGAATCTCGCCCGTCTGTTATCGTCCTTTGTTCTGGATTACATCTGGTACATTCTCCTCCCTTGGCCTATTGATTTAGGGCCTCCGTTCGTTGTTTCTGTTCCTTTCTTTTTTTTCATTCTTTTGTCTACCATATCGTCACCGAAAGTTGAGGATTCCAGCGATATCTCTTGGATGGAATCCATCCGGTTTGAGTCAGTTGGGGAGTCAGTCCTGGGGGGAGGTCAAACCGAATTTAGGGAGGCCCCCGAGGATATCGTGGACGATGAGGCCCCTTTTGAAGAAGGGTCGAAGGAGTTTCCTCATCCTATCGTGGAAGGTCGAGCTAAAAACCCAGCTTCTACTTCTGGGGTCGGTCGTTTTGCAGTTGACTCCATTAAATCCAAGTTCACGAAGTCCGACCTGAGCCAGCTCAGAAAGAACTTTGGTATTCCTGGTCTAATAGGGCTTCGCTTGCTTGATGTGGGCGAGGTCCCGAGCCAACCTCGTGAGGGCGAGGTCGCGCTCTACTCGGCCTTTTTTTCTTGTGGTCTTCGGCTCCCTCTCCATCCTCTAGTGAGGGAATTTCTCATTCTTATAAACCTGGTCCCCGGTCAGCTCGTCCCCAATGCGTGGAGGACGATCTACAGCTGCTATGTCTTGTGGCAACAAGTCGGTAATGTTGAGTTCATCATCCATGAGCTCATGCACATGTATCAGCTGAAGAAAAGCCCAGGGTCGAGGGGTTGGTACTATCTGTTGTCCTGGTCGGGGAAAGGCGAATCTCTGATCAACGACCTTCCTCAATTAAGAAATGGAAGGATAGTTGGTTCTTCACAACCAAGGGATGCGAGGCGCCTTCGGTCGAGCTGAGGACTCTGCTCTCCCAAGTCCCCGATGCCTTTTCCACTCCAAATCGGGAAGTCGCACTAATCTCCTTGTCTGTTTTCATTGCAAAATTGATTTGTTTAAAGCTCTGACCATGTATCTCCTGCGTGCAGCTCATCGGGAGAAGCAACCTGACCTCAGCCCTCGGCGATCAGGGCAGATCCAGATCGCTTGGCCTGAGTCAGAAGGAGTTACTTTCCTTCGAATCTCTTTAACGAGCTGGCCTCGTCTCGGAAGGTAAATTGTCTCTTTCAGCTCTTCATTTGGCGAGTAAATTTTCGAATGCTTAACTCATTCTCTTTTTTGCTTTCAGCCATGTCTGCCCCTTCTTCCCTGTCGAAGAGAGGTCATCCTTCGAAAGCAGAGACAGTGCAGTTGTTAGCTGTGAAGAAGATGAGGGCGGTCCCTAAGCGCCTGACACAACCCTCCTTTGTCCAGGCTGGGGACCTGTAAAGAGAGCATAAAATTCCCACATGTGCAATGTAATAGATTATTACATAGGTTGATTACAATCAATGAGTTACAGTAATCTTATCAATATAAGCTAAAGATGAAAATACAACGAAAAGACATCATTATGGAACCGGGTCCAAGGTCCCAATACATAGCAACATCTTAATACTCAATCCTTGGCAAGCAATTCCTCAATCTGATTACTTCCCCCTTGACATGCTGAAATACTATGTTTAAACTTTAAAGACTCCTTCATGTCATGGCTCTTCTCTAATTAGTCAACTAGCCTCAATGGGGTTGGACCCTCTTCATTGATGTAAAGAAACCTTCTAGTAACAAAGGACTGAATATTGGACGGTAAGTGATAAAGATCCCCCCTTAAAACTCTGCATATTGGAACATGGATATCATTGGATAGCACCAACATCGCCTTGCTCCATACATCTTTAAAAGGAATCTTATCCAAGGTATTCAATAACGGTAATGGTGGTCATAAGGCCTGTAACGGCCACCACCATTACTGTTACAATACCGGCCGTTATGGCCTTTAAATAAATAACTGTATCGACCCGGTAACCTTGTACAGGCCATTTTTTTCTGTAACGCCACCCCGTACCACATAATGGTTCCCACCATTACCATTACGCAATGGCCGTTACAGCCTTTATGTGATTATTTTTTAATAACTTGATCTTATCTATAGAACTGCTGCTGAAATATAGCTTGGACTATCCATCGAGCAATTGTATTATTGTGTCATGGGTTGGTTTAGTCTCACTATTTTCTTTACATCATCCAAAATAAACGGTTAGTCCTTGAAGCCATGAGCTCACATGGTATTGCCCACCAGACATCAACCTTCCTCTTTACTTGGGTGGACATGGATAAATGTAATTTATTACGTTTACATTTTCCAGCACCGTTCGCCAGTGGATTCCCAAAAGTGTGATTTGTTTGGATAGCAATGTGGAAATCTTGGATTTACTAGACAATGGTCACCTCGTATCTTGAGCCAATTTTGGTTAGGGCTACTCAATACTATGTAGAATCTACGGTTTTCTTTGCAATGCAAATACTAGAATACATCAATTAAGGGTTTTTTTTTTTTTTTTTGTTCCTGTGGATTCCTTGTATCTGCACAGGCCCTGTGGGACATCCTTATTTTACTGAGCATTGAATATAAAATTGATCACTTGAATCGTCAACTTAATAGCACAACAAAAAGGGTATAGCATGCAACTAACTGTGGCTTTGAAACAAAGAGAGATGAGCATGGATGCAAAATAATCAGCAGAATGCCCATCTTTTTGCCTAATGAAAATTTAATATCTTTCTTTTCCTTTTTCTAGGTCATTTTAATCTGTACAAAGATGGTTTATCGAATTTCAAGGTTAAAATGACTAATCAGTTGCCCACTGCCTTTTTGTTTCGTCATTTAGGGAGAACAAAATTTTAACAGGTACTGTATGCTATGCAAGTTTCAACACTCATCTAGGCATTTGGTAAGGAAAGAGTGATATATATTATTGCCTTATTGTTTATATAGTGTTAAATATAGCTGTGTAACTTATTCTTGTCTTTTTCCTTCAGAGCAAAGCAGGCGGGATGACTAGTAATCTCTTGGATATGTTCTCTTGTATTTTATAAGAGGAGGTCTGCGTTTTCTCTCAACAGCGAGTTTTCGTAATACTTTCTACACTTAAGTAGTTCGTTCAATCTTTCTTCTTTTTTGGCACATTTGTAATTTCTGTATTTTCTAAGTGGTCAAGAGAAATCAAGTAATATATCTTTCCAAAAAAAGAAAAAAAGAAATCTGCTAATATGGACTTTTTACAATTGAATTGCTGCTGCTTGAAGGTTTTGGTCCCTGTATTGTTGAGCATAAGAAGAAAAAGCTTGAAACTAATGGACCTCTAATAACTTTAATTGATAAAAAACAAAAGAAGAAAAAAAAAATTGAATCTGTTTTTGTTTCTGTTTTGATAAATTCACCACCTTTAAAAACAGTGAAAGTGTTCTGTTTCATGATTTTAGGTGATGGTTAGATTCATTTTCTTTTATAGCAAATTTGAGTGTTCTTTTTTGTCCTTGTAGTGATGGTATTGCCTGCAACAAGGTGTAGAGGTTCCGTAGTGTTAACTTCTTGTCTTATCTATTTCTTGTATGCTAGATGCATTTACTTCTCTTTCCATGTAACTGACCTGGGTATTCTTGTATGCAGCCTTCCATGGTAGGGTCTAAAAGCTACCACAAAGAAGCAAAAAAATGATATGTGAGGATAAGTTGTCAACCACTTTTGAAGTGTGTATCTATGACAAATTAAGTTTTGACATTTTTCCTGTAGTCTTAAATTTATCAAAGTGGGCTGACTCATGATATGATCCTTCTTAAAGGTTTTGTGGAAGTCCCATCCTGTGGAGTTTGCATCATACTTTCATTACTGCGACTCGTTGACATTTGATCAAAGGCCTGATTATGGATTCTTGAAGCACTTATTTTATGACTTGTTCACTCACGAAGGTATGGGTGAATAAAATTACCATTCTCAAGTCCTTGTAAGTTAGTTTTCTTTGGCTAGAAAGCAACAGTCTTGTCAATGCATGTAGTCACTGTGTAGCAAGGTATTTAAAATAGTTATATAAAGGCCATTATGGAAAAAATGGCCTGTAATGGGGCCGATGCAGTTTTTTTTAGTTGGCCAGTATTGAATTCTGCTATTGAATACCTTGCTGTGTAGCATGACTAGCTAAAGTCCCATCCTTGCTGTTTGTCTGGTGTCCTATCCATTTCTTTTGAATTGGCACTAGATTTCAGATGAGATTCAATTTAGTAGTGTTATTGGAATGACTTGTCAGTCATTTCTTTTCATGCAGAAAGATGAAAATCATATGGGATGCTTCTTGTTCTAGAATATTTGGATCAAAAGGTTTAACCGATCAGGCAACGATGTTCATAGCTACCCATTGAAAGAAGGATGGGAGTGCTATGAATGAGCAATCAGCCCATGTCATTTTATATGGAAATTTCTCATTCATTGACATCACACATTTCATTGCCTCATTATGTCGAACAACTCTTTTAATGCTTTTCCCCATTACAGAAGATGATCAAGGAGTTACGGGCGACTCAAACACCTGAGTCCTCTTAGAGTAGCACTGCTCGAGATGACATCTTCTCCCAGATATTAGGACTGGAGCATCCCTGTAATAACTCAAACTCGTATATGCAATTACACACTTTTGTACGCACACAAATCTACGACATGTGGAACTTAGCAAATATTTAGATACACCATTGATTAGAGAAGAGTATCCTCACCCGTTCTCATGGTGGGTGCAACCGAATTTCGAAGACGAAATTCTTGTAAGGGGGTATAATGTAATGACCCGGGATTTTGGTGTGCATGTCAATATACTTGCATCCATCTAAAGCATCTATGATCCATCCACGCATCCATCATTTTGTGCAAGTTGTGGCCATTGATATGCACAGTTGATTTGTTTAGCGTGAATCATTAACTTATGTAATTACTGACTATGTGATTTGGTGTAAACACACACACACACACACATGTACACTTGCACTCTCGCCACTTACATTCACAAGACCGCTCGTTCACCCTTAATTTAGTTTAAATCTAACCGCTGAACTTGCCCTAAACCTACCCAATCATGACCCTCGACCCGGCCTGTGTGTCAAACCACTCAACTAGAACCCCTACAATTACACTAAAAAATTTGTCCAAGTAAGATTACTCACTCGTATACCTAATTGGCACAATCTGAACCGTACAATATCGAGTTACATTGACCCTCAGTGAGTCATAAAGTTTGAGACCAATCCACCTTCGATTGACTCATGATATTCACCCTAGACTTGCATCACCAATGACCGTTGAACCCATGACTTAGATCAGTCATCTGAGACGTGATAACTTGCCAAAATTGTCCAAAATCATCTAACGAGGAAGATATACCAATCTCTCAATTCTTACCCTAAACCGATGTGTACAAATCCTCCAACTCCACCACTAACCCTAGGTCATCCGTTTAGCAATCTCTATATGTGCTCGTACACTTGATCACTTAGCAAACCAACCGTAGAGATACCAAAACATCCTTAGATCTAGTGATTTAACTGTCAATGTCACCATTGAACCATCCCATCTTGGCAAACTTTCCCTAGAGGTGCATCCACCGATTATTTAGGATTTTCACGATATACATGTTCCTACCCTACACCATTCTTTGAAAAACCTATTTGTAGAAGTCCGATCGTGATAAAAACTTAACCAAATGCTTATCCAACCTAGTTGAACAGTACACCTTCAATCTCAGCTTCTAAATTCACAAGATCAACTATCCAACGCAATTCTCATCATATTGACCAAATGACCCGCCTGAAATTCAGAAAACGACCATCATTACAATCCATAGTTAATTCCCAATGAATCTACCAGGTTACTTTCCACATTGAACTTCATCCGGGCCTACTTCTAAAGTCCTAGATCCTCTAGGAAGAATCCCACAAAATTTGTTTCCTAATTCTAAAAAAGATACAATAGCCACATGCACATTTTACATCATCGAGTAACCTCGCATAACAAGATCCCAATCCAAGTGTAGATCTGATAGACTGATGGAAGATCAACACCTTATCATCCCAAAGAAACACCATGGGACATCCATTTTACGATTCAAAATTATCCGACCGTTGAATTTCAAGCTTAATCATTGATAACCATCCGATCAATAATAACTGATAAGAGCCAATTGTGATAATCGGAACTATGCATTAGGTGGGCCATTAAACGCCATGATTTGTGATCAGTCATCAACACGAACATTGGCTGATCTCTCGTGCGGTCCGAGCTCCAAATACATTGGTGCACACGTGGACATGTATGCGTTTGGGAATCACACAAAATCTCTAGCACGCTTAAGTGAAAGTCTTTCCATTTTCTTTACGTCCTTGAGGAGCATCATCCGACGGATTTGAACTGCTCAAACGTCCGATCCCAACCATCCATCTGTTCTCCTCCTCCACAAGAGTGCATGCCTGGAACCTCCTATGATGTCTTATTTGCCTGTCTTTTCTCTTCTTTCTCCAACGTTTTTGTGGCAAGAAAGTAAGCAGTGGCCCTCGTAATTCATCGCAGCCGTCAAATCCTCACTTGATCCTAATCATATCACAACCCAAACATGAAACCGAAAACAACGGTTTTACCATGCTTCTCAATAGTGGGCGGCGGGCGGCTAGGACTTTTTTGATTCTGGAAAGCTCAAGAATCCACATCGTTGAGATATGTGGGACCCATTGTTAGTTTCCAATATCAAAACATGACCAAAAGAATGAATCACAACAATCGGTGTCCGTGTTTCTCGTCGTGATTCTCGGCGTCGAGCAGCAGAAGCCGAAAACATTTTGTTCTGGAACCCACCAGCAAAATGTATTTGGAGAACCGAGGATCCAACCGGAGTGATCGTACACTGAGTTCAGCGAGTCACTGAATCCTCGAGTCACCGAGTCCAGATATTTTGCTGGATGTGGAGGGAGAGAAAAATGAAGAAAAAGAGAAGGAAAAGAAGAAGAGAAAAAGTAAAGGAAAGAAGAAAAAGGAGAGAAAGAGAACAAGAGATGGTGGGGTTGAGTCAACTCACTGGATTGATATGTCGAGTTAGACCCCAAGTTTTGCGCTTGAATTTAGTGACGTTGTATAAGGTGAGTTTTCTCCCATAAACTTTTGTTTGAAATCTTCGAATTTTTTCTCCTTGCTTGATTGGTTGACTCGCCGAGTCGACCCGCTGAGTTCGAACGATTCTAGGTCTAGCAAGACGCGAAATCCCGGGAGCGAGAACCCGAGGATCCAACCAGATTGATCATACACTGAGTTTGTATCGAGTCGCGTTGAAACCTTACCGAGTCGCACCAAGTCATATTGGGTTGAACCAAGTCAAATTGACTTCGGGCGAATCGGATCTAATTCAAGTACATTTAGGATCCAACAATGACCTGGACCTTTTGCACCGAAAATAGGTGGGTGATCCTCCCCTAGAGTTGCCTTGATCTCAATTTATACCTTTGAATGTTAATGTTTTTAATTAAATCTTGAATTAGGGTATGGAAGCGATCTTGCTTTTATTTACATGCTTAAATTATGGGAGATCAATGATAGATTACGTGGCTGCGAGTTTGTGTTTATAATATTTGCATGTTGTATTTGAATGAGAAATGAAATTAAGATCATAGGTGCTCTACCTTGGGTTATCCCTAAATGATCAACACATGTGCTCTACCTTGGTTATCCCTAAAAAATCATTGCAGGTGCTTTGCCTTAGGTTATCCTTAAAAGATCAACACATGTGCTTTACCTTGAATTATCCCTAAAAGATCAATGCAGGTGCTCTACCTTGATTTATCCCTAAAAGATCAACACAGGTGCTCTTCCTTGGGTTATTTCTAAAAATCAACACAAGTGCTTTACCGTATGCCAAGGCTTAGATTTCCCCTATTCCAGTTTATTTTGTATGTGTGTGTGTGTGTAGTGGGAACTCGGAAGTGAGTCCAGGTTATTGTAATGAAACTTGTATTGGATTTATAGAAATTTGTTTGTTGTTATGTAAATTTTTTAATAAATTATGGTTGCGAATGTTTTAAATATAAATCGACCTGAGATTCAGAGTTGGGTCTGGCTAACTTGGGGACCGAATTTCGGGACCTGACAATTCAGGTCAGGTCCGCATGATGGGGTTAAATCCCACAGCTTCCACATTATCGGTGTGAGAGGCACCATGGCCAAATTACGGAGGGGGATCGAGGAGTTGTCGTAGCAGATAAATGAGCTGGTGGAGCGAATGACGGCGTGGATGGCTGATCATCTGGAGCAGCAGCCCTAACTTTGGGCAATGTCCTCAATGTAGAGGTAATTCTATCTGAATTAGCAGCTACGTTTGTACAAGCTGCCGCAGTATCCACTCATAAGGATACACTTGAGGCCGAGGGACCCCAATTGAAGAGGGGGAAGAATCAATAGGTAGTTTCTTTCTTTTTATTTTCTTTTCATAATTATATAATGACACTTGTATATGAGATTTCATTATTTTTTAGTGATTTACTTAGATTATTATATTTAGTAAATTGTGCTATTATAATTGTTTTATGTCTTGATGAATGATAGGATGAATTGAAACGACAATTGGATTGATCGAATGAATGATTATATAGGTTGAACAGTTGAAACATGCATAGGTCTATTGAAACAAATATTAAAAAAAAAAAAAAAAAATTAAACATTTGTAGTTGTGAGTTATAACTGAGGCTAAAATATATTGTTAGCCTCGATTGGCAAAAACAGGGGCTAAAGATGGATTTAGCATCTGTTGGCATCAACCGAAGCTAAAAACTGGATTTAGCATTAGTTGATGCCAACAAAGGCTAAATCCATCTTTAACATCAGTTTGCTTTGGTTACCCAAACTAGGACTACAACCCTGTGGTTAAAGGTTTTAGCCTTGGTTCTTGAGAACTGAGGTTAAAAACTGAATTTAGCCTCAATTAGAGTCAACTAAGTTTAAAATTTAGATTTAGTTTTGGTTGGAAACAATCAAGGCTAAAATCTTGATTTAGCCTTGGTTGACCGAAGCTAAAAAAGTTCTTTTAGCCTCAATTGAAGAACTGAAGCTGAAAGGTTCTTTTAGCATCAATTGAATAATGAGGTTAAAGCCTTTAACCACAGGGCAGTGGCAACAGTTAAAATAACCGAGGCAAGACAGAGGACTTTAGCTTTGGTTTTCAACTTTTTATTCATGGTTTTCAACCAAGGCTAAAAGCCTGTTTTCTTGTAGTCGATCTTGCTTTGTCATTGGTGGGTTCAGAATTTTGTAGAAGGCGGTAATGGGACCAGCCTCAGGTTTATAGTTTAGGGCTTTAAGGTTTATTAGGATGAATACAGACTGCTTTTATACGGTTTTTTTTTTTTTTTTAATTATTATTATCATCTATCATGAAGGAAGTCTACTCAAACGCACTTGAAGGTTTAAAATATTGTGGAGAGAGTTAAAAAGAAAAAATTCATCAACGGTTCACTGTAAGGGCCTTTTGCGTGCTACTTAAAAATGAATTTCTCATTTTAGCTGATCGTAGTTATGCATTAGATGTTATACTTCTGTTTTTGAAAGGATAAAAAACAATCTTGATTACTAACTATCAAAATCTCTAAAGGTGCGTTTGGTTGAACCAAATATCATGATATTTCATGCCTGTCTAATTTAATTCAAAATTTCATGATATTTCATAAAATTTGGGGCAACCAAACACAACCTAATACATAATTGTAATTAACTGCAATAAGATGACATGCTCCTAGGGTTACCCTACTAATATGTTTTGTATTTTTTTTCCTCGATCATCCACTGCAGGGCCCACCAAATTACAGCAGGGATCATCTGATTAGGCATTGTTGTGATTTTCCAGAACGTGGATTGCGTCTTACCCCCGCTGTCTCCAGCTGGGAACGGCAGGAGCTCCGAGTGGCCACCATGATGTTTGGGTTTTATCCACACCGTACATCCATTTCGCCATACCATTTTATATGGTAGGACCAAAATTTAGGTAAATCCAGGGCTCAAGTGGACCACACCACAGTAAGCAGTGGTGGTAATGATTCTGACCGTTGAAACTTTCCTAGGGCCCACGGCGATGTTTATTTGCCATCCAACCTATTCATAAAGTTACGTAGACCTTGATGAAGGAAAAAACAAATATAAGCTCGATCCAAAACTTCTGTGGCCCCCCAAGAAATTTTCAATGGTGAGAATTTAATCCACATTGTGTGGTCCACCTGTGTCGTGGATCTAACTCAATTTTTTGCCTGTATGCTGAAATGATACGGAGAAGTGGATGGACGGTGTGGATAAAACTCATACATCACGGTGGCCACTCAGAGCTCCTTCCCGTTCGCAGCTGGAGACAGATAGGGTAGGACGCAATCAGCGTTCTAGAAATCACAACAACGCCGCCACAATCATTCAATGGGTCTACGCAACTAAAGTGGACCTTTGATAATTACCCTTTTTAGTAAGGGTAGGATTGCAAGAACGTCCCACGGGTTGAACGATTGTTTAGGTCCACCTAGTGGATGACTTCCAACCTTTCCTGTGCGTGCCACATCTAAGCCGTCCAATAGGTTGGCATGGGATCACCTTGTGCAAAAATCAGCCATACGCACTAGTTGAGTGGACGCATTTGTATTTTTTATTTATCAATGATTAGAATTTCTTTCTATTTTGTGGTCCACCTGATGAGTAGGTAGGACAGATATTTCCTCCAAGCCATACCCAAGGCGGGCCAACCAATTGGAAAGGATGGATTTCACATGCACTTAATAGGTTGGAAGTTACCAGATGGGTGTACATAACTAGTGGTCCAATCGGTTGGACGAGATACCTCCTCTCCCATCGTTGGAAATGCCGCACCGTCGCACGGATTTCCTGCCCAATGCTTGGGCAGGAAGTTACTGCGCTGTAACCAAGGAAGTTACTGCGCTGGGAACCAAGGTGGGGCTGCAGTGATGTTTTTTTGATAAATCCACTCCGTCCATCCATTTTGGGAGCTCATTTTAGGACATAAAAACAAAAATGAACCGGATCCAAGACTCGTGGCCTCACTAAAGGAAAAGTTGGGTAGGTAAGTTGGGTAGGTAAATTACTACTGTTGAAACCTCCCTGGGTCCACAGTGATGTTTATATGACATCCATACCATGGGGCGCAAGGCTTGCGCAGGAAATCCGCGCCCCCCATGGGGCGCAAGTCCCAACCGTCCAACTGTGCATCCTGGCCCACATCGAGTAGTTTGACTTGGGTGTGTTAGAAAGCATTTCCGTCGTCTTCTGGCAAACTGCGTCGACAGGCATGCACTCATAAATGCTGCTGTTGAGAGCAGAGGGAGAGAGAAATCAAAGGGCTTTGAAAGAAACAGAATCATGGGTCTTTCTCGAAAGTGGCTTCTTGTATTGCTTCTCCTGCTTGGTCTCAGCATTCTCTTCTATTTGAGTGCAATTACCTATGGAGATTTCGAAGAAGAGAATAGGTTTGGCAGCCCCATCGGCAGGCGGTTTGGTGGTGGCTGCGGCCGCGAGGGCTGTGGAGGTGGTCTCGGCGGAGGAGGTGGGTTTGGCGCCGGGGTTGGTGCGGATGACGGTGGATCTCATCATGGTGAAGGGTTTGGCGCCAGGGTTGGTGTAGGTGGTGGTGCCGGTAGACAACTCAGTGGCAGTCGTGGGATTGGCGGCGGCATCGGGATACGGGTCAGGGTCAGGGTCAGCGTTGGAGTTGGAGGTGGTGCAGGCGGTGGAGATGGCGGCGGAGCTGGTGGTGGGCCAGGTGGTGGAGGTGGCGCAGGCGATGGAGCTGGTCGTGGAGGTGGCGGCCGTTAACTCTCTCTCCCCGTCTTAAAGTGGTGATTTCTGTTTTGTCAGTTTAATAAGACTTGTTTGATGAATGATTTTGATTAATGTCCTCGTGCGTGCGGTAGGCCGATTTGAGTCAGATAAGATAGGGCCATAAATCTCATTTGGTACGGCAGAAAATAAAAATAATTCGATTTGAGTGTTTTTATGGTGGCTGGATGTTTTAGATTTTGAATCAAACGCCCAACCATTTTTAGATTCAAGAAAGTGGATTATCCAAGCATCCTGTTTGGATGCCACTTAAATAAACTCATTTTAGTTAATTGTATAAAATTTATCCTGGTAACGGGCAATCATAATCTCCGATTCATAACTACAATTAAATAATATGAGATGAACTCATTTTTAAGTGGCATCCAAACAGGCCCCAGCTGACTAATCTGACTAATCTAATTTACTTCGCTCCAAATAGTGACAAACCATCTGCACTCATGGAAAATTTAAAATTAGATTAGGATGTACTTATGGCACTCTGATCATGTGGAACGTTGCATAGGATAGGTTCACCATGGATTGCACCACGGCCCCATTGTCATCTTAATAAGATGAGCAAGTCCAATTAAATAATTAAAGGCCTGTAAAATGGATGGCTGTGCCATTTTATCTATTGCTGTCTATTTTTGTGTGGCCTTTAATTGTATGGCAGTGATTAATGAATCATGCATGGTTACTTTTGGGCCATGTGCAATCTATGCTCTTTGTTCATCGTAGGTAAGCTCACTTGGGAAACATACATGAATTATTACAATAACAATGAATTATTACAATAACAAGGCACGGAGGATTTGCTGTTGCTCTATAAGTAAGATACTGATTTCTGAGAAGAAAAACAATCCAAATATGAAAAAGGAAAAAATCTTATGGCGTGATCATGTACCAAGAATAATCTCTTGGAACCCATCTATCTATGTTGAGGCATGAATAGACAATCTGACCAGTCTTAACTGTTTAGATTGCACACCCAGGTCCATAACTCAAGTGGCTGACTGAGTGAAGATAGCCTCGTTTCAACACTAAGGTCATGGTATCCATTTCCATAATGGGGGTGACTAACAGGGTGGGTGGGTGTACTAACAATGGGGGTGTGGGAACTAACCAAAAAAAAAAAACTGATTAGAATGCCATTCATGATTGTTGATTTGGGTCACGTCTATGGTCAGAGGACAAAAGGATAACATCCACAACTAGATTACACTGTCGATAGATGGGATCAATTGATTGGTCCAGTCCTCAATGGTTATATGGAGTCATTACTTCTTTAATTAAGAGTCTCCCTTCTTTTTTAATAGGCCACTTTTAGGCTTTAAACAAGGTTAGAATGAAAAGAAATTAGTTTCTTTTAATTGACTATTGAGTTAGCTCTTAAACAAGTTAAGATCATGCAATTACACTATCCTGAGAGCTTATAGAAAGTTTCTAAGGTTGCGACCAGATTCAAAAGGCATTTTTAACGTTTTCTATTATATTACGTCCTATCGTTCTCAGGAGTAGATATTAGGAACCACCTAATGAGAGTAAAATGACTTATTTGCCCTTGGTTTTAAGAATGGAGAGGCGTAGAAAAGGACCCCTGCCTGTGGGGCCCACCTGATGTATGTTCCTTAAATCCACGCCATCCAACCGTTTTGACAGCTCATTTTAGATGTACAATCCCAAAAATTAAGTAAATCCAAATGTCAGTTGGACCATACCACAGGAAACAGTGATGACCGACCATTAAAATCTTCTCGTGGAGCCCACCCGATGTATGTTCGTTACATCTATGCCATCCAACCATTTTGACAGCTCATTTTAATTGTATGATCTCAAAACTTAAGTAGATCCAAATCCCAGTTGGACCATACCAGAGGAAACAGTGTTAACCGACCTTTAAATCTTCTTGTGGGCCACAAAAGTTTTGAGTCCAACTGACATTTAGATCTACTTAATTTTTGGGATCAGCCCTAAAATGAGCTGTCAAAACGGATGGACGGTGTGGATTTAAGTAACATACATCAGATGGGGCACACGGTCAGTGATCCCGTCCATCCTAGTCGTGCCCTGCAAGAGTATAAAAGATTTTCCCAAATTGGGAAGTCTTTCTGGGCGTGTTTGGTGCAAAAGATCAAAGAGGATTAAATGGGATTGAACTTTCAATCCTTTTTTTTATTCCAACCAGCGTTGGATGAATACAGGGATTGAATCCTTGGAACCTCGATGCAAAGGAGATGGATTTTGCCATCCCTCGTGGATTTCGGGCAGCCGGGATCTCCTGAATCCAGCAAGCGGATTTCCAACCCAAGAAGCGGATTGCATGAGGTGACGTCACCAAGTTCTATGGGCCTCACACTGACATATATATTATATATGTACCGTGGATCCATTCTACGAGCTCATTTTAGGTCATTAGCCCAAAATGAGACAGATCCAAAGCTCAAGTGGACCACACCACATAAAACAGTAGGGACAATGATTGCTACCGTTGAAACCTTCTTGGGCCCCGCCATGACGGTTGTTTCTCATCAAATTTGTTCATAAGGTCACGGAGACCTGGATGAAGGGAAAAAACAAATATCAGATTGATCCAAAACTTCCGTGGCCCCCAAAATGTTTTTAATATTAGACGTTCAATCCTCATTGCTTTTGTGGTGTGGTCCATCTGAGCTTCAGATCTGCCTCAATTTTTGGATCATGTCCTAAAATGATATTGTAAAATGGATGGACAGTGTGGATATAACACAGATATCATGGTGGGGCCCACAACACTTGGTGACGTAAATACACCAAGGTCACACCACCCAGTACGTTTCCAAACATGATTCATTCACAAATTACACACCTCACAAACAAGGGATGGAATTCTTAGTGAGGTGTACTGATTAGGGCTGAAAGTCGGGTGGGTTGGGCCAGGTTGGTACTCAACCCTAACCCAACCTAAGGTTCTTATACCTCAACCTTAATCCAACTTAACCTCGGGTTGGAAATTCTCAACCCAAGCTCAACCTAAGCAGGCTCAATCGGGTTAATCAGGTTGATACATGCTAATAATTTTTTTAGTACATTAGTTTATTATGTTTCAATACACATATTATATTTTGTACCTACGACTTTATTAATTATACATGTAGTTATTTATTGCGAAGAACTTCACTTTTTCTAAACAAATCAGCTAAAATATAGGATAACTAATCATTTAATATTCAAGCATTTCAAATTCAAGCATATCAAATTTTAAACATTATAAGTTTACTTACTAAAGTAATATAAACTAATAAGTTTACTTAACTAAAGTATAATAAAATTATAAGTAATTTGAATATAGATCTAGATCGAGTTCGAGTTAGTTCGGGCAACTCAAGACCTCAACTCAAGCCCGACCCAAACTTCATTGGGTTGGTGTTTTCATAGCCCAAGCTTGAGATCGGATTCGATACTTTCTGCCTAAGCCCAACCCAATGTCGGGTTGGTCACGGGTCGGTTAGGTTAAACCCGCCTAACTTTCAGCCCGAGTACTGATGGTTGAATCTATCCCAAACATGGTGCGAAAGTTTCTTAATCCCATGGGGCTAGAGAGCAATTCACTGACATACACATTAATTGCATTTTTCAAATTCCATCCCATTTAATCCCCTTTAGCCCCATGCACCAAACACGCCCGGCTTTGGGGAGCAGATTAGGTGAGACCTCAGCCTCACCTAAGATGTTACGGCCCTAATCGTGGAGCCCACCTTGATGTATTTATTCTATATTCATGATGTCCATCTGTTATCTCGTATCATTTTAGGTATTATACCAAAAAGGAAGCAGATCCAATACTCAAGTGGACCATACCATAGGCAACAGTGGTTAATTAACATCCCACCATTAAAAATTTCTTAGGGCGCACGTTAATGCTTCCCTAGTGTTTATTTTCCATCCAATCTATTGATAAGGTCACATGTAAGGGAAAAAACAAATATAAACTTGATTCAAAACTTTTGTCCCATTAATAATCAATCACCACTATTTCCTATGATATCAACCACCTGATAATTGGATCTCACTCATTTTTTAGTTTATCCAAATTTTACAAAATAGTACCTCATTAACATGGTATTTACATTCAAATACCTTTTTTAAGGAGTCGGATTGCGTCCTTCCTCAGTATAGACGCAAAGCGTCCATATCGAGCCGTGGAGGAGCCCACCGTGATGTATCTATTTATCCACTCTTTCCATTCTGTTTCTACTGTCTAGTCGACCACATGAGACCAAGAACGAGGCAGGTCTAACGGTCAGATCGACCACACCAAATACTGAGCTTGGATTGCATTAAATGCACCAAGCAATAAATGCAAGTTGCATTAAATGTAAGAGTCATTTTTGGTGTGGTCGAACTGACCATTGGACTTGCCTCATTCTTGGTCTCATATGGTAGGCCTGATCTTAGAAACTGAATGGACGGAGTGGATAAATAGATACATCACGGTGGGCCCCTTCACAGCTCGGTGTGGACGCTTACTAAGGAAGGACGCAATCCGACTCCCTTTTTTAATTATATTTTCATTAAGCTCCCTCATTAATCAGTAGGGGTGTCAATGGGCTGGGTTAGCCCGTCGGGCTCCCGATGCGGGCCAGGTTTGGACTGAAATATCTAGCCCAAGGGCCGGGCTCGGGCTTAAATTTCAAGCCCGATTCTTAATCCGGCTGGGTGTGGACTAAGGCATCTAAAACCCATAGGCCCGGCCCTGCTGAGATTTGAAATAATAGAGTTGGGAACCGGCGGGGAAGAGTTGCAGGCTAGGGTAAGCTATATGATAATGTTTATTTGAAATCCATCCGGGCACCAGGTGTGTCACCCCACGTTGGTCCCAAGGCCCAAAATTCAACCACGTCCATATTTTAAGTGGGCCACACTATTGGAAAGCGTGTATAAGGTAATCCTCACCCTCAAAACCGTTTCCCTCCTTGTGGCCCACGGGAATGATAAATTGGCCGGACATTTAATGGGTGGAGTGGATTTTATATAGTAATTATGGCGAAACATGAACCACCAAACATACCGATTTTTTCTCCATAGACATAAAATTGGATTACACATCTAACTAATGGACAGATTGGATCTTAGCATCAACATATGTGCCTTTAAAAATAAACCACCTGTCCGGAGCTGAATTATTTCGTATTTGCATGACAGGACTGAAAATAGAGCATCAGAGGGGTGTGCGTCTCGAGGACATGTCTATATGATTTTTTGGTAAATTGGTCCCAGTTAGGGTGGGCTCCACCTTGATGTTGATGTCAAATCCACATCGATCATAAGGTGTGCCCCACCAATTTTAGCATATTGACCAAAATCAGGTCTATCATTATTAGAAATGGGCCACACAATTTGAAACAATATACAGAACGAAACAATAATTTGAAACAATATATAGAACAATGGTCACCCTCTAACAGTTTTCCCTTAATGTGGCCCGCATGAATCAAGGATGGCTATGAACATTGGGCCCGTACTTTAATCTTTGTGAGGAATCTAATAGTTCGAATGGATTTTATAGAATCAACACGGTGGTCCCTGTAAGAATCAAGGGTGGACGTATCTCTTGCAGCTGTTTCCTTTGTTGTGGCCCACCCGAATCACAGATTATCCTAATATTTTGTTCCTTATTTTAAAGTGGAATTATATATCAAATACTTATACTAGATCTTGGTGGGCCCATAAAAATTAAAGGGTTTGTCCTGCTGGGTTTTTTTAATAGGAAACCTTTAAACAGGGAGCAGAGAGCGGATGATGTGCGTCCCATCCTCACCCAAGATGGTATGGCCTGTATTGATGCATGTAATCAAAATCCACGCCGTCCATCTATTTTTGCATATCATCATATGACATTCTACCAAAACTGAAGGCAGATCCCATCTCAGGTGGACCATACTATAGGAAATAATGTTAATTGAAGCCCTATCATTAAAAGTTGCCTAAGGTCCACCACCCGTAATGTTTATTTGCCTTCCAACTATTGATAAGGTAACACAAACCTGGATGGAGATTAAGAAAAAAAAAAAAACAAATATCAGCTTCATAAAAAATTTGTGGCCCATAAGGAGCTTTTAGTGGTCAATCACCACTATTTAGCATAATATGTTCCACTTAAGATTTGGATCTGCTCGATTT
The DNA here is from genome assembly GCA_003013855.2 of Liriodendron chinense. NCBI lineage: Eukaryota > Viridiplantae > Streptophyta > Magnoliopsida > Magnoliales > Magnoliaceae > Liriodendron > Liriodendron chinense. The sequence continues at coordinate 2,517,744 of ML058570.1, read as the reverse complement.
TTGGGTTCATGTTCTTGAAAAATGGATGAATGGCGTGATGTAGAATATGTAGAATACATCCATTGACATGGGCCCCACGTTAAGGGCTGCACCATCTTCCATGAGGCCAAGGCCGCACTTTATTCACTCCATTTTTAACGGATGGGAGAGGTAAGCCCACCCTTGAATTTTTATGTGGCCCACCCTAATATGGCATGTGGAATCTACTCCAACCATTCGATGAGTAATTTTACGCTATGATTATGGAAAAAAACATCATGTGGTTCTGTGATTAAGGTGGGCCACACTAAGGGAAAATCATTGGGAGAAGGACGTCCACACTTCATATTTACAAGGCGCATCATGATGATTATATAAAATCCAATCAAACCATTAGATACCATACCGAAACTTAGGCCTTATACCAAAAAATCAGTCCCATTCATTTTTCAAGTGAGTCACATGAAGGGAAATAGACTGGAGGGTGATTATTGCCATGTACACGGTTTCTAAATGTGTGGTCCACCTGAAATATGGACAAGGCTGATTTTTTGCCCTAAGCCTAACAAGGGGTGACAAACCTAGTTGTAGGGGTGGATTTTACGTAAACACAATAGTGGGCCCACCCAAGCCATCAATCTCAACCAAATGGACTTTATAAAAGAAATATTAAAAAATTTATGCCCCCTTGTGCTGCACATATGCCAGGTTAACCCGCCCGACTTAACCGAGTAGAAACCCGATCTGTCCCAACCCAATAGAGAAAATGGTCTGGTCCTAGGTAGATGCGGCTGGACCGTTTTTAATTTAGGTACGATTTAGGATACACATCAAACCCGACCGACCCGACCCATACCCCAACCTATGTATACCCGACCCGTTCCGCCCGACTCGAACAACCCCAAAAATTGAAACTTTGGATGGTAACTTCTAAGAAACGAATGGACGTAGTGGATTTCTCACAGACATCACGGTAGGCCCCACGATCCTCATCCCATGGGAGAGTAACTTTGGTGAGACCCCGAAACTTGCGATATGGGCAAGACCCCATATGGACCCACCTCAATGTATGAATTTTAGATCCATGCCATCCATCTTCTTTTACATATTATTTTGAGCCATGGTACAAAAAATGAAGTATATACAAATATCATGTGGACCACACCACAGGAAACAATGGTTAATTTCTATTGAAAACCTTTTGTGGGTCAAAAATACTTTAGATCTAACTCGACCCGACCTGATTTAGCATATAAGGTAGGGTAGGGTTAGGGTTGACCCTTTTGCAAGTAGGGTAGAGTTAGGGTTGGGTCAGCTCAACCCGATCACGACCCGGACTGAAATCCGAACTTTTAAAATATGTTTAGGTTCAGTCCAAAATTGAGCCCAACCCGAACCTAACCCAACCCATGTGCAGGCTTAGTGCCTCCACTAGCCTACCTCTGTCTCTCTGTACTATTCTCATGTTTGTCTATCTCTAACATCCAACCCAGTGTTCTCATGCCCATGCATCTCCCATGTCCATGTGCAACCAACTCCTCCAACCGTTTTAACCTGCGCTCCAACCTGCCACCTTTGCCAACAGACACATCCATCCTCTTTGGTCATCCAACAGGTTGGCTTTTCTTTATTATTCTCTCTTTTCTCCACATGTCCCACCGAAATAAACGAATGTGATATCATAAGCCAGAGGTAGGTGTGGACCACCAAAATGTCAATGCATTTTATGAAGTTTCTTACAGGTTCGGGTTTGGACGGGCTCGGGCCGGGCTTAATATAAGCCTTCCGGGCTGATCTCGGGCTAGACTATTTTGGCCCGTCACAGGCCCGGGATGAGTTTGGACTTAAATTAAATAATGCGGGCCGGGCTTGGACATAACTTGGTCCGGCCCTAACCCGGCCCATTGACACCCCTAAATAATCAGGTTATTGTCAACCAGACACCTTCCGTTAGTTTTCTCTACGTCCCTTATGACTTTTCTTGAAGCCAGGAAAATGCCCATAGAGCCTTTAACATGGATGCTGATTGTGTATGAGCCTTTAATATTGACCATCCAACTGTAATGTAGATATTTCTGAAAGCAATAAACAAATATGAGTTATATCTAAAACATTTTTGGCCCACAAAAGGTTTTCAATGAAAATTAACCATTGTTTTCTATGATGTGGTCCATGTGATATTTGTGTCTACTTCATTTTTTGTTCTATGGCTCAAAATAACCTGTAAAAGAAGATGGATGGCGTGGATATATAATTCATACATTGAAGTGGGTCTGTACATTTAGGGTCTCGCCCACATGGTTGGTTCTGGGATCTCACCAAAGTTATAGTCCCGTGAGATCTCATATGTGATACGAATGAGGATTGTTTTAAAAGTTCTTGTGTTGGGAGGCTAGGTGGGCCGTCGTGATGTTTGTGAGAAATCCACCACGTCTATTCATTTCTTGGAAGCTACCATCCAAAGTTCCAATTTCCGAGGCAATTCAAGTAGGGCAGAACACGTCGGGTATACACAGGTAAGGTGTACTCTAAATTGTACCTAAATTAAAACCGCATCCATCCGACGGGACCATTTTCTCTTCTGAGTAGGTACGGATCATATTTCTACCCGATCGGGCCGGGCGGGTTAACCAGGTAGATGTGCAGCCCTGCCTCTAACCCATGCCAAAGACGGACGCAAATTGTCTTTGCCCCGGGACTCCTGTAGTTGGATATGTGTGGGCCCACAGAGATTTCATTAAAACATTCACTCCGTTCATCAGTTTTGCAAGACAACCAAAGGACTGGAATATAAAAATTAGAAAAATCCAAAACTCACGTGGGATACACCGCACGAAACAACGGGAATTGGACACCCACATATCGAAACTTTGTGGCGGGCCACATAAGTTTTGTATGAAGATGATATTTGTGCCTTTAGTTTATCTGGGTGGTAATGACCTTATGAACGGTTGGGATAGCTTATAAACATTATGGTATGCTCCAGGAAGGTTTCAACGGTGGACGTTTTCATTCCCACTGTTTAATGGCGTGGATCATGTGAGTTTTTGATATGTTTGATTTTCAAAATGTTGTCCTATTATAATCTTCATGAACGGAGTGGATCTGTGACGGGAATCTCTGTGGGTCCCACATCATTTTCGACTTCTTGTGCTAGGGGAATTGGCAATCCGTATCGGGCAAAGATACCAAAGGTGCCTTCAACCTGAATTGCATACGGTGCTCAGTGGCCGCACCATGATGCATTTGTTTAATCCACACTGTCTATCCATCTTTTCATATCATTTTAGGGCATGAGCCCAAAATAAAGGTAGATCCAAGTCTCAGGTGGACCATGCCACATGAAACGGTGGTGATAAATGCCCACCATTAAAAACTTATAGTGGCCTTTTTTTTTCTTCATCACAGGTATTATGGAAAATAAACATTATGGTGGGCATTAACGTTGGCCCTTGGAAGTTTTAATGGTGGCCGTTCATTCACCATTGTTTCATATGGCGTGATCCACCTTAGATTTAGATCTGGTTCATTTTTGGGCTCATGCCCTAAAATAATCTGGAAAAATGGATGGACTGCATGGATGCAATGAACCACCTCAATTCTACCATGCAATGAATCCGGATTTACATGGTCATTTTCGTCATTTTATAGGAAAACCCATTCTTTAAACCAACGTGCGTTAGAGAAGACTAATTAAGAAGAAGGTAACCATTTAACAACATCTTCATTAATGAGGTAGCTTAATAAAATGCTAATTTAAAATGATATTGGGATGTAAATGCCATATTAATGAGGTACTATTTTGTAAAATTTCCTAAAATAATCTAGCAAAATGGTTTGAGTAGGTCCCATGGATCACCGACCAGTAACCACCTCAATTCTACCATGCAATGAATCTGGATTTACATGGTCATTTTCGTCATTTTATAGGAAAACCCATTCTTTAAACCAACGTGCGTTAGAGAAGACTAATTAAGCAGAAGGTAACCATTTAACAACATCTTCATTAATGAGGTAGCTTAATAAAATGCTAATTTAAAATGATATTGGGATGTAAATGCCATATTAATGAGGTACTATTTTGTAAAATTTCCTAAAATAATCTAGCAAAATGGTTTGATGAGGTGGATAAAAAATATATATTATGGTGGGCCCACAGATCCTCTGACTGTATCGAGTCTACCCTGAAAGGGGCAAGTCCTCCTAGCCATGCATCATCAAGAATTCACTTTTTACGTAATTCAGATCAGGCCCTTCCACTTATCCAAGGACGGCATTATAACATAAATTGTGGACTGGTTGGCAAGTATTATGAATACCATGGTTATGCAATTGGTGTACTGCAGAGACTTACAAGGACCATGTATGCACTTGCGTATCTACATTATGCGAGTACACATCCATTATTATAAAAAGTAACTTTTATGTTTCATTTTTAACCGTTGAATACATGATAGGTCTGACATCCAATCAATCCATCAGAAATGGCATCACTATATTGATACTCTAGCACAAGAATCAGGTTGATCCACCTGTTGTTAGATGTGTTATTGTTTGCAAAATATTATTAGGGCCCATATGCTAGTTGAATCTGATTTTTTTTTTTTTTTTTTTTTTCTGGGAAAACAAGTAACAGGTTGAGTAAATTGATTGATGGATTAGATATAATGCAGCATGTGTGGTATATACAAGAGCATTATTGCACACACTTCTTAAAACTTGTGACTTCTCTGTCTGTCATGGTTGTTTCGGATTTTCTCGCGCTTCTGAAAGCGGGTCTTTTATTCTCGGTGCTTATGTTCGGAAGCATGCTTTGTTAAATAGGAAAGCTAAGGACCCGTTTGAAATAGAGCTGTGGACGAGTCGGGTCAAATCAAGCATCACAATGTTCGGTGCTCAATTCAAACCCATATACCCCTGCTTGTTATTTGGCTCGACTCAGCGACTCGGCCGAGTCGAGCAGGCCCCTGATTGATCAATAGATTGAGCGAGTTCGAGTCGATTTCGAATTTTCAAGCCAAGTTCGAGTTCGATTCTTTTGAGCTAAGTTTGATTTTGATAGGGGTCACCCACATTTTCATGAAAATTTTGGAGCGGGGAAGGGGATTACCCGGGTGGCCGTCGACGAGCGGGCAGGCAGCTTCTCAACCAGGGGTGGCCGACGACGAACGAGTGTCGTGCTGGCAGAGTGAGGGTGGCCGGCGACGAGTGGGCGTCGTGTGGGCAGAATGAGGGTAGCCAACGACGAGCGGACAGGGTGAGGGTAGCTGGCGACGAGCGGAGGGTAGTTGGCCATGAGTGGAGGGTGGCCGGCGACGAGTGGGCTGGGTGAGGGGGGTGAGGGACTGAGGGTTGCTAGCCGGGTGGGTGGGTTAGGGTTAGAGTTTCAAAATGCCAAAATGAAGGCGCTCGAGCAGTAAAAGGTAGAAAGTAAAAAAAATGATTAGGGTTAAAAAAAATCTTATATATATACTACGGCTCCGAGCCGAGCCGAGTCAAATCAAATTGAGCTGAGTTCGAGCTAACAAACGAGTCGAGCCGAATCGAGCATGGCACTGCTCGAAGCTCGCTCGAACCCAATTGAGTATCAGAATTTTGACTCGACTCAGCTCAAACTCACTTCCGATTTGAGCCAAGTCAAGCAGCTTCCAAGCGGGTCGAGCGAGTTTTTCAAGCTTATTGGACTCGTGTATAGCTCTAATTTGAAATGATGTATTTCATGGTATTTATAGTATGTTTTACTTGTGCATTTATTATTTACCAAAGGTAATTTGAGACCATACAACAGCAACTTTTTGATACCCAAAACTAGTTGAGACTCTGTAGGTCCCATCATGATGTACGGTTTTATCCATGCCGTACATTCATTTGGCTATATCATTTTAGGGTATGCCTCCAAAAATGACATGGATCCAAAACTCAAGTGGACCACATCACAGGAAGAGCATTTAAATGGTTAGCATTCAATTTCTACTATTTTCTAGTGTGGTCCACTTGAGCTTTAAATTTGCCTGATTTTTTGGCCCGCACCCTAAAATGATCTCAACAAATGAATGGATGGCATTGATAAAACACATATTTGGCCTCGAATTTCGTGGTGCGGCCCTTACCCTAAGTTACAGTGGGGCCTACCTTGATGTATGTATCCACACCATCCATCCATTTTTTTCCAAATTAGTTTAGGGCATTATACCCATAACGAAGCAGATCCAATCATGATCAAGTGGACCATAACATAGGAAACAGTGGTGATTGACCATTAATGGGCCACGAAGGTTTTGGATGAAGCTGATATTCGTTTTTTTCCCTTCATCTAGGCTCATGTGACCTTATCAACAAATTGGATGGTAAATAAACACTAAGGAAACATGAAGGTGCGTCCTAAGAAGTTTTTAATAGTAGGATGGTTAATTGCCACTGTTTCTTATGGTATGGTCCATATGATGATTATCTCTTCTTCATTTTTGAGATAATGCCCTAAGATGATATGGAAAAATGGATGGACAACATGGATACATAATACATACATCAAGGTGGCCGCCACAGTAACCCCACGGTAAGGGCTGCACAATCCTAGATGAGCCCGGGTCTCACCTAATCCGCTTTCTTTTCAAACACTGGTAAAAATCATGTAATTGCAGCATTTCAAAAAGGGCCTATAGGTATGTGAAGAATTGTCGGGTAAAAATCACTAGATACTAAGGGCTTTCTTTTATCGGCACATTATGTTATTTTATATTAAATGGATCTTTAGAGTTTTCTCCGGGTGAAAGCATGTATTGCTCCCCTTTAAGCATGTTTGCTTACTGTAGAAAAAAAAGGGGGCAGCATATCACTAGCTTCAACCAATGGGTTGCTTAAATCTCTTCCAGAATCTTAGTTTCTTCATTATTTTTTTTTTGGTTCTGCAATAAGAGTACTGATGCAGGTATGAAGTAAAATTTGACGCACGTCAGCCCATCATATGCCTCTCTCTCTCTCTCTCTCTCTCTCTCTCAAGCAATCTTTATAGAGATGGCACGCAAGAAAAAAGACATGGATGGTTCGTTCTCTCCCGTTAATAATTAAGCAATCTTTGTAGCCATGGCACTGATTGGAAGGCTATTGTCCTCAGCTATTTACTTTCTAATCTTTCAATTGTTGTCCCAGAATATCCTCTAATCAGTTGATCGGATCATCACATGGAGGTTCTTATGATATAGTACACAATGAAAAAAATGAAGAAATTTAAAATGAAGAAAATTTAATTTGTGGATTCGAAGTCTTGACTTGAATAATCAATATTTTAAAACAGATTTTTTTTTTCTTCTAAACATCCTAGTAAGTGCAAAAGAAGAGAGATCGTAAATTATTTTCACGATACAATGAACTTACAAATCCAAAATTTAACATGAAATTTATGACACTTAGTGTTGAACACATCTCGAAAGTGTAAACATTGATATGCACCCACAAAAAGGTCTGAAAATGACAATTGCAATAGCGCATAAATGAGCGTATAGGGATTTAAATGGCTTTGTAATACCCTGTGTACACCTTGGATATTATTCTTGAGTTTATTGATTTTTCTATAATTTGTTAATTGAGTCTCAATGTTTATTCTAAATATTTGTGAACTGACCAATAAAATGACCTGTTTTGAAATTTTAGGTTTTTATGAGATATTTTTTTCCTCAAATAACCTAAGTAATACAAATTGTGAATTTTAATTTGTACACTGACTCATTTATCAATTCGACTGTAAAAATAACACAGTAAACTTAGATCTCAAAATTCATTCAGTCACATTAACATTATGCATCAGGTAGCTCCATCATGGTAATCTAACCATCAAAGCATTACATTCGTTCACACACCCGGCCACTTGAGAAAGTGAACCAATCACATTATCCATATGCCTTGCGTAAGTCATTTCTATCATTGAAATCCCAATCTAATCACCACATCTTGATGCTTATATTATTTGAACTTCATAAGTTTATGAATACTTGACCATTTAAGATTTTGATTGATCATTTTATCCATTACCCTTTATTTAGAGTCGTGTCCCCATTCTCTTAACCATAAGACCACTCGACCATAGGAAACCAAACGTGAGACCATCTAATCTATCCATACATACATCGATTCTAAATTTTATTCCGTTCACATTAACTCTTAACATGTTAAGAACCATTCCTACTGTTGGAATTTCAATCTAAGTATTATATATATGTAAAAATTATTCAAAAATTCTAAGGGTGAACACACTCAAACCTTTGGACTACTCTCAAAAACATATTCGTATAAAATTCGGATCCTTTGTTGAAAGTGAGCAGAGAACCTCTGCTTCCGTTGCTTTGATTGGTCCAGCTCATCCTGACTGTGTCGGAGCAGCTCAGCTCTGACACAATCAGGCTGATATAGACGAATTAGAGAAGTGACAATCAGGATTTCTCTACTAGGTTTCAACAGAGGATCCAGACTCATTAGTATATATTCAAACATGATAAACATTTAACCAATGGATAGAGCTAGGCACCGGTGGAGTCAAGTTGAATTGAGTTTAGGTTGACCCGTTTTGACCCGGTGTTGAAATATACCTTATCCGAACTTGACCCAACTTTATAGTGAGTTTGGCATGCCTAACCTGATCCAAGTTCGGCCTGGCCTGGTCTGACCTGATCCTAGTCTGACTCAGTCAGAGGGACCGAATCTGGTCGAGTCAGCACCGAGTCTAGTCGAGTTAGATTAATTTTTTCTCACAATCATTTTGACTCAAATACATTATAAAATATCAATATTCGACCACTCATCTGATGCACTAAGTTAGAAAATTTTAAAGTTTAATTCTTGTTTTTCAAAATTACATACTTCATAAATAGGGGCCACACTACTAAACGGTTTGGATCGATTCAAATGTGCTCCACGTGTGCAACGACGGTGTGCGTGCGTGTGGATACATATGCTCACCTAACCTATAAAAAAATTGATGATGGACGTTTACTTTCCGTACATATAGCCATGCTGCCTCCTGACATTGGCAAATGGCAATCATAGCCTAGTTGTACTGTATAGCCATTCCGCCAAATTCAACTATCTATCTTTACCCCTAAATATTTAACAACCACCACCCTTAGAAAATTGGTAACTTCAACCCATTTCGAGAGAATTTTTTTGAAAATTGGTAACTTCAACCCATTTCGAGACAATTTTTTTTTTCAAAGATGGTCATAACCATACTAAAGAAATTCAAACCCAAAAAGAAAAAAGAAAAAAGAAAAAGAGGAAACTTGCAATTGGCGGCTTCCCTTTCAAGAAAACAGACTAGGTCCCTCGGAATCGTCAGATCAAGATCTTAGAGGGTTGCTGGTAGCACCGCTCGATCTGGTATCAGGACTTGCAGACGAGGGAGATGGTATTCCGGTCCTCGTCGGAGATGATGAAGGAGAAGATGTGCTCGATGACTTCTTCTAAGAAGATCAAGGCCATTGGATGGTCGGGACTCGGGACGGCGGTTATGATGGTAGATGTACGACTAAGATTAGATCTATAGAGACATGCAAGGAGCTGCACAAAACGTGGCGACGTCGCTTCAGTAGCAAGATTCGCTACTGTCAAGTTTAGTAGCTACCATCTTGATGTATGTATTCTATATCTATGCCGTTTTTCCGTATCATTTCAGGGCATGAGCCTAAAATAAAGTAGATCCAATTCTTAGGTGGACCATAGTGTAGGAAAGTGGTGATTGATCATTAATGGGTCAAGCTTAGGGTCAACCTTATATATATATATATATATATATATATATATATATATATATATATATATATATATATATATATATATATATATATATAATAAAATAAATATTATATGAGTTTTAGGTGGGATGGCAAATAAATATTACAGTTGCCTTAGGAAGTTTTTAATGGTAGGACATTCAATCACTACTATTTCCTTTAATATGGTCCACCTAAGAGTAGGATCTTCTTCATTTATGGCATCATGCCATAAAATGATCTAGAAAAAATTGATGGACGGCATGGATATATAATAAATACATCAATTTGGACACCACGGTTAAGGGTGTCACCGTCTTTACATTGGTTGTGCAATTTTTACGGTTTCCTATCACCGCTAGAGTATTAAATAAATCCCTTTCTATTAAAAGGACTTTATTGGTAGTTTATTGACTTTATTTGTAGTGTTTACCATGACTAAACGCATGCCAATTACCCGCCACCAGATGTGCCAACCTTGTACATGGATGTTAGATCCAAGCCGTCCATCAGGTGGTTCATGTACATACCCCACCCTAACAGTCAGGCCACGTATAAGGTTGGTTTGACTTGGTTCGAGAATCAGTTTGGTTTATTGAAACAGTGGGCTATGGTTTACCAATTAAACCACACGTGATGGTGTGTAGATGGCATGGTTGTATGTGGGTGAAGAAACCTCTTTCATTTTAGAGAAAAAAATTTGATACCCTGGCCAAGTATAAATAGATTGATACGCAGGCACTTAGAAATTGCATGCTTGGAATATGAATATTTCTAAAAAAACTGTCCAAATTATGTAGGGCTCTCAATGGAGCGGGCCAGATCCGAGATCCGATTCGCTCCGAATCCGTATGATGCAGATTTGGATCCTAAAATAGGTCTGATTAGTTAAATGGACCAGATTTGGATCTTAAAATAGGTCCGATTACTTAAATGGACCGGATATGGATTCACGAGAACATATCCAAGTTTGATCCGAATCGGATTAGGATCCAACTCATTGTCACCTTAATGTATATGTTTTATTCATTCAGGCTATTTTTTTTACAAATTATTTTAGGCCATGTCCACCATACCATAGTAAATAGTGGGATTTGCATAATTTTTCTACTAAATTAAATATATTATATTGTATATTTTATATTATATAATTTTTTAGATTTGTAACGGGGTAGATTTGGACCTAGATCCGACACGAATCCGATAGTTATATGGATTTAGGATCGGATATGGATCTAACAATTTATAAATGGATCGGATATGGATATCACCTTTTGGATCCGAATCTGATCCGAATCTATCTATAGATATTCAGACTTGGAGCCGGATCCAACTGGATCCGATCCAAATCCGACGCATTGAGAGCCCTAAAATTATAGATCCTGTTTAGATTTTCATTAACTGGGAATTACACTTATTTGATAATATGATTATTGAGGACATGAATTGAATGGTTGAAACTGAAAACATCCAACGGCCCAATTTCAACAAATAAGTGACCGAAGAAACCTCCCTGGGTCCACTGTTATGTTTATATACCGTTCGTTCACAGGGTCATTCATATTGGGATGAATTGAAAACAAAAAAATATTAGCCTGCTCTAAAACTTATGTGGCCCCGTATGTTTCAATGGTGGACATTCAGTGGCCCTCGTATGTTTCAATGGTGGACATTCAATCCTCAATGTTCCGTTGGTGCAGCCTTGAGTTTTGGATCTGCCTCATTGTTAGTTGCATGTCCTAGCACAATCTACAAAAATAGATGAACAGGATGGATTTCTCACCAACATAAAAGTGGGCTCCACCTAGCTTCATTGAGTATGGGTTGTCTGTGTTGATGGCACAGGAAATCCAGTGTCGTTGCTTCTCGATCCATGGTCCATGTCATCTTGGCCGACTCAGCTAATAGTATACCCTTGATTACGCTCCATATACCATGACTTTTAATATGTGGAATTTCTTTGGGCCCACAATGATTTATATTTTAGATCCACACTGTTCATCAATTTTTATAAATCATTTTAGAGCATGATCCCAAAAATAAGTCACATCCAGAGCTCAAGTGGACCACACCACAAAAAGAAGAGAGAATTGAACAACTACGAGTGAAACCTTTCCAAAGTCCACCATGAGGTTTATTTACCATCTAACCTCTTTATAAGATCACACAAATTTAAATGAAAGTAAAACACAAATATCAACTTAATTAGAGCCTTTTATGACCTTAAAAAGTTTTCAATAGTAGCGTTTCAACTCCTATCGTTTTTGTAGTATGGCTCACTTAATAAGCATTAGATCTTCCTCATTTTTTTTCACCATTCCATGAAATGGTATGAAAAATAAATGGATGAACGGTGTTGATCTGATACATATCTCATAATGGGCCATAAAAGTCCAACGTGCCGAAACTTTTGGTTTTTGAATTAGTCGAGAACCCAGCCTCCCCCAGATGATGTGGCCCTCACCGTGCCGCCTACCGTGACGTGTGTTTTTGACGCCACCCAGCCGATTCTTTCAGAGAGAGCCTCACGCAAGACAATGCGGCCCCTCACATGCCGCCTACCCTGACGTGTGTATTTTGAGCGCGGTTTCAGTGGATCCTTGGATCCACCAACGTGGGTGGATCCCTGAATGTAGGGTCCACTATGATGTACGTTTCTTATATCTAAGCCATGCATCTGTTGTCAAAACTCATTTTAGAGCATTATACAAAAAAATGAAAATGAAGTATATTCAAATCTCAGGTGGGCCATAATACTGGAAACAGGGGTAATCCATCATTAAAAACTTCTAGCCGGAGCCAAAAGATTTGTATCAACCTGATATTTGTGTGATCTATTCATCCAGGTCTTTGCGACCTTATCAACAGGTTGGATGGAAAATAAAAATTCCGGTGGCCCCGTGAAGTTTTTAATGGTGAGGATTCAATCGAGACTGTTTTCCGTGGTATGGTCTCTTAAGTTTTGGATCTGCTTCAGTTTCTGGGTCATGCCCTAAAATAAGCTGTCAAAATGGATGGATGGTGTGGATGTAAAGAACATACATCACAATGAACCCCACAGTTAAGGATCCACCGACCGCAGTGTATCCGGGGATCCACCCAAACTGCTCCAGTGCATTTTGTCTCTACCCAGCCGATTCTTCTAGAGATAGAGAGGATTAGCTGTCACACGGGGAACATTTAGGGGGTGTTACCCTAAATGTGTGGGGCCCATCTTGATGGATATTTTATATATTCACACCGTCCATTGGTTTTCACATCTCATTTTAGGACGTGATACAAACCTTAAGAAAATCCAAATCTCAGGTCGACCATACCACTAGAAAAAGTGATGAATGGCCATTAAAAACTTTTTGTTGGCCATAAATGTTTTAGATCAGACTGATATTTATATCTTACCTTCATCCAGATCTTCTTGAAATTATCAGCGGGTTAGATTGCAAATAAACATTACTAAAACATTATGCCCGAATCTTTGGAATTTTTAATGGTGAGGCACTCAATCACCACTTTTTCCAGTGGCATAGTCCACATGATATTTGGATATCCATAATTTTTGGAACCTCATCCTCAAATGGTCTAAAAAAACAGATGGACGGCGTGGATATACAAAATATGTGGGCCACACATTATGGGTGTTCTCCAAGTAACACCTAATTCGCTGAGTGTGCCACTGCCACATCTAACTCGTACAATAGCGACTTTGATAAAGCAATCCTGCCATCATTTTTTGGTTGTTGACTTGCGTGCGGATAGGTAGCGAATTAGCTGTGACACTGTTAACCGCTTAGTGGGTGTTACCCCTTTCCGTGTGGGGCCTATCTTAATGTATGTATTGTGTATCCACATTGCCTATCTATTTTTTTATCTAATTCTACAATAATATCCCAAATCATAAGAAGATCCAAATCTCATGCGAACCATAACAATAGAAATAGTGATGAATAACCATTAAGAACATTTTGTGGAGCATAAAAGTTTTGGATCAATTTAATCCTTCTAATTTCTATTCAAATAGATACTTTTGGCATTATAAACAGGTTGGATTGAAAACATACATTAATAAAAAGTTACCATAGGGCACTTTGGAATTTTTAATGGTGAGGCACTCAATCACTACTGTTTTGTATAGTGTGGTCCACCTAAGATTTTGATCAGTAAAAAATTTGGTATAACATCCTAAAATGGTCCTTAAAAACAAATGGATGATGTGGGTAACACCTAATTCCCGCCCATACTCCCACTCGATCAGACTGCATGGGTATGGTAGTAAGATAAGCATTGAGTGAGATGACTTGCATGGGTATGGTAGTAAGATACGCATTGAGTGAGATGACTATAAGAGCGTGTTTGGTGCATGGTTTTCAGCGGGATTAGGTGGGATGGAAGCGTTTTCAATGTAATCATTACAGTTAATTGAAATTTGTTTTAATCCCGTGGGATGCTGCAATCCCATGGGATGCTGCAGCCAGTGGTTGAAGTGTTTGGCGTGATAGTGTAATATGCAGGATTTGGATCCAATCCCTCCTCATTATGCTTGGAAAGGTGGATATACCTGAATCCTCAAGTTTATGCAGCACGTGAGTTGTTTGGAAACATGGAGTGCATGGAGGTGGATTGGATTACATAACCCGTTACAATGCTACGTTTGGTGTCAAAGCTGTGGGCCCCACCATGATGTATTTGTTTAATCCACGTTGGGCATCCATTTTTCGACCTCATTTTAGGGCAAGGGCCCAAATATGAGGCAGATGCAAATCACAGGTGGACCACACCAAAGGAAACAGAAGCTTAATTGAACGTCCACCCTTGAAAACTTCCTGGAGGCCACGGAAGTATTGGATCAAGCTGATATATGTGTTTTCACTTCATCTAGGTCTGGCTGACCTTACAAATATTTCAACTGTGGACGTTCAATCCTCACGTTTAAGGCCCACTTGCGTCTTAGACTACCTGTTCATTTTTTGTCTCATGTCTTAAAATGATCTTATAAAATGGATGAACGGTTTAGATTTATAAAAAACATCACTGCCAAATCTTATGTGGCTCACAGTTATGTACGTACCTTAAATCCACACCTTCCAACCATTTTGAAAGCTCATTTTAGGGTATGACCTTAAAAACTGAAGCAGATCCAAATCTTATGTGGACCATACCACAGGAAACACTAGTGATTGAATCCACACCATTAAAAATTTCGTGGGAGCTACCGAATGCTTATTATCTAGATGGAGAGTCCACACAAATATCATCTTAATCCAAAACCTATTGAGAAAGCTCAACTGAAGAGCAAACTTAACCGACTTTCTTGTGGTAGGTGATATTCATGGTGGGGCACACCATTTCCATGGTTCTCATCCTGCACCAGTAGCATAAGGTAGGGAAAAATGGGTTAGTTGCAACCCGCCTCCAGCCATGTGGATGCGGCCCTGGCCGTGGGGCCCACCTCGATGTATTTGTTGTATATCCTAACCGTCCGCCTTTCTTCGAGCTCAATTTAGGAGATGTACCAAAAATGAAGTGCGAGATACAAATCTAAGGTAGATTACACCACGCCAAATAGTGGCCAATTTTTTACAATAGTGTGACGACAGTTAAACAAGAAGGGAAATATTAGTCTTAACACAATATAAATATCCATTACACAAAGAAATAATTACAAAAAGAAAACAAACGATAACAACCTGTCTAATTGACTTGCTGGAGATGTCATCACAATTTTTAACTTTTCCTTACAGCTACTTTAACGTCCACATCGTCTATTTGTATATGAAAGTTACTTAGACGATTTTCTATATGATGAACATTTCGAACCGCATCAAGTTCTTTCTTTGTTAATTGTAGTTCCTTCTTAACAATCTGTAACTCTTTCTTCATCAATTCATGTACTTTTTCCTCCAATTTTCTCGCCTTTTGTACCGAGACATCTTGATCAACTGTCATTGTCGGTTCCATTTGTTCTGCCACAAATTTATCAACCCAACAAAAATATTGACAATCTCTTATGCCCTGCGCATATATTAAATACCAATATCACAGCAAAATATCCCGAACCTATTAATTTGAATCATCATTAAACAAATGTATGTAGAATGTAAATACTGACCTTCATTGGACATCTGTAGAATCATCTCCCCGAATTTTTAGACGTGTTTGATCTTAAGATACTGCACCTCCCTTGATTGCATATACAATTGATTTTCTTAATAGAATTTCTCTCCATACTATACGTATTCTATTCCGAATAAATCAACCCCTTGAATTGGATTTTGTGAATAACTAGTAATCAACTACTACTTCATATTGATATTGCAATCATCATAATTGAATAAAAATTACCCATAACCATGCGTCATAAAAGTATCATAATAAATAAATCTTATCATAAAAAGCAATTCACCAATGATAGAGTCAACATATAAGTAGCGGTGCATACTATCAAAGAAGTTCTAGCAAAGTAGGTGTAGTGATATCGTCCTAGTACAACACATCAAACAGTCGATACTTAAGTACATGTCATTCTCATAAAGAAAATAAAGATAGCAGCTAAGCAAGAAAGAGTGTTAACCTTCTCAATAGAAGGTTCATAAAACCGTCAATCACATCCCTATCAGTATGGATCAACTAGAACCACATGTGCCAGACTCTGGCCAATCAATGAGAGTTTGTTTCAACCACGTGATACGACGTTCCGATCTAAGACTGACAAAGAAGGATGCGAGCTTCTCGTCTCGACTGAGGAGCTGACCAACATTGATGAACTCATTGTTGGTCAACCCCTGAACCTCTTCTAAAATATCCAGTACTTTACTGGTCCTGTTAACCTTCTTCCCTAGTCCAAATTCACGCATTGCATCAGCTATTTTGTTCAGAGATTGTGCAAGTACATCACATGGACGAGAGGGTCGTATCCTCTTATTTGAATTATTTCCGGAACGATTGGTGTCGGAGTCCGTTGCATGGAAAGAAAGGTTGCCCTGAGGCTGGCTATCAGTGGAAAATCGTTGTCCACCCGTTGAGTCGTCTAGGTTTTCATCCGACAGGTTAACAGCATCTTCATTTTCATATTCCGGTTTAGTCCATTCTTCATTCAAATCCCGCTGAATGCGAGATAAGGAAGAAGTCATGCCACGACTGTAAGACTCGTACCCTTATTTGCCATCCGTACGCTTAATTTCCGGTGCCAGTACATCCCGGACGGATTAGATTAGCGAGCCTTGATCGCGACCCTGTTTTAGTACCGCATCGACCCAAGACCTATACCCCGGCGACCGCGTAGGCGCTGCGATTCCAACGCCGCGCGGCACGCCCCATTGCGATACCCGGTGTGAAAGTTATGATCGATCGCGTAATCCAAGATGGGCCGCACAACGTGCGTGTGTCATGGGCCCCATTTGCCCAAATTCCAAGACCATGTCACATCAATCAAACCATGCCCCTACTCTACACACCCATACCCCTATCATTACCCTAGCCTACACACCCCATACCCCCCATCCCTCTCTCCTCCAAAGTCAACCCTCACACCATACCCCCCATCCCTCTCTCCCATGCACCATCATCACTCCCCATGATTCATTTTCTCTCTCTCCCCCCATACAATACCATACGTAGGGGGAGAGGAGGCTTCCTCACTTCCCATTTTGCAAGTTTCAAGAGATTAAGAGAGAGAGGAGAGAGAAAGAGAGAAAGAGATTTGAGAAAGGAGAGAGAAAGAGGAAGATTTGAGAGAAGAGGGAGATTTGAGAGAAGAGAGAGATTTGAGAGAAGTAGAGAGAGATTAGAGAGGGTGTAGATCCAAGCTTGGAGAACCTCAACCATCATCCGGACCGTCCGGATCGTCCGATCGTCAACCCGATTCAATCCAACCGTCCATCCTTCGAAGTGAGTGCAAGGGACATAAACCTCTCCATTTTCTTACTTTCCTTCCCTTTTTCCTTTTTCCTTTGGGCCCGCCTTGTGATGGGCAAGGAGATGGGTGGACTGGATCATCCATGAATGGGCCCCACCTTCCTATTATAATAATAATAATAATAATAATTATAAAAAAAAAGAGAAAGAGAGAGAGAAGGACTGCCGCTGGACACCAGCGTCCAGGGGACGCTGCTGCCCAGCAGGGGCAGCCGGTCGGCGAGGAACAGGCCCCCACATGTGGGACCCACCTTGATGTATGAGATGATCCATACCGTCTATCTGTTTCTCCATCCCATTTCAGGGCAGGGAGTCCAAAAATGAAGTAGATCCAGATCTCAGGTGGACCACACCATTGAAAAACAGTGAGGCTAGTGAAGCCTACTGCCAAGGCTTCTTGGGCCCACTGTGATGTTTGTGGACCATATTACCTGCCCAATATTGGGCTTGTTAGAACCCCAATGAGCTGGGGAACATGATGGAGGGGGTGGATCGTCCCTAAGTGGGCCCCACTCGATATGAATACAGAAATATATATATATATATATATATATATATATATATATATATATATATATATATATATATATATCAAAAGGGCACTGGACGTCCAGCGTCTGGACGTTTGACGCTGGAACGTCCAGCGTCACCTTGGACGGTGGCTGGGGTCCCCGCTCGTGGGACCCACCTTGATGTTTGTGTTCCATCCACGCCGTCCACTTCTTTTCCCATACCATTTTAGGGCCAGGCCCCAAATTTGAAGCCGATCCAAATCTTAAGTGGACCGCACCACATAAAACAGTGTAAGTAATGATTTCTACTGTCAGAAATCTTTCGGCTCACTTTGATGTTTCTAGACCGATTTGTATACCCAATATTGGGCTTGCTGGGTCCCCCATGAGATGGGGAATCTGATGAACGGAGTGGATCAGTCCCATGTGGGCCCTACTGGATATGAGCGCAAGAAAACAAAAAAAAAAGAGAAAGAAAATAAAAAGAAGCAGCGTCAGCGCTGGGCGTACCAGCGTCCTTGACGCTGGCTCTGCTTCCCGCTGGTGGCCCACTCGTGGGTCCCACCATGATGCATGTGTCGTATCCACACCGTCCATCCAGTTGGGGAGATCATTTTAGGGCATGACCCGAAGAATGAGTCAGATCCAAGTCTCGAGGGGGCCCCACCACAGAAAACAGTAGGGACAGTGGCCCTACCGTTGAAACCTTCTCATGGCCCACCATGGTGTTTATTTGAGATCCAACCTGTTCATAAGTTCACACATACATGGACGAAGGGAGAACAAAAATGCCAGCTTGATCAGAAACTTCTGTGGGCCCCACTTGATGCGTTTATAAAAAAAATAAATAAATAAATAAATAAAAGAAGAAGATAAGCTGGACAGACAGCGTCCAGGGGACGCTGCTGCCCAGCAGCTTTGTGGTGCCACCCAATGGGCCCCATTCGTTGGGCCCACCTAGAATGTATGGGCCTTACCTATTCTGTCCATATGTTTTCCCAGCTCATTTTAGTGGCTGAGCCCAAATTTAAGCATATCCAAAATGGCAAGTGGGCCATGCCACGGGACAACAATGGGGATAATGATCTCCACCATTGAAACCATCCTAGACCTGCAATGATGTTTATTTGTCACCCAACCTATCCATAAGTGGCTGGGCCCAAAATTTAAGCATATCCTAATGTCAAGTGGACCATGCTATAGTGGGAATAATGATTTCCAACATTGAAACTTTTCTGGGTTCTACAGTGATGTTTATTTGCTATCCAACTGGTTCATAAGATCACATGGATATGGATGAAGGAGAAAACACAAATATTTGCTTGATTCAAAACTTATTGGGACTAGATGGGTACCACGCTGCCCAGCAGGTGGCCCACCCTATGGGTCCCAACGTGATGTATCTATTAGCTCCACCATAACGTATATGATTTATCCATGCCGTTTACATATTTTGTCGACCTACCTTGTATGTGCAGGCCCAAGTATGGGGCCGACGTGGTCTCAAGTGGGCTATGCCACGAAGACTTTTACATTTCCAATGGGACCCACAGTCCGGGTCCCACTCTCTATATATATATTGGGCCTTTTAAGGCCAATGTTATATGATATGTTTAGTAGCATGCTAGTATGATTAGCTTAATATGTCACACTGATAACATGCTTAGTATAATGAATACCATGCTCATTCATATGCCCATACGCATCATTTGTATGCCTGGTATGGATCATGATTAATCATAGCATATACTAGTTGGCTTGTTATACTTAGGGGACCCGTGCGAGACATGGTCGCCCCACATGATTCCTCAGTATGCGTAAGTTGGTGCATGATTCGGATTGTATGACTCATGCATTTCGCACTATGTATGTCACGATCGCTTTCACACCCTAGCAGCATCAGGGTGGTGGCCACCATAGTCACATCATGGTTGGCAGTATTGGACACCGAAAACTTGTTCTAGTACGTGGGCGCTATGAATGTCCTTGGGTGAAAGTCCCTAAACCCTGTGGTACCAGTAGGATGCTCCAGCGTCGAGACCGAGTGGATAACATGAGCGCCCGTGTGCCAAATACCAGTAGGCCGCGTCTCCCACTGTGTCGAGGTCGGTTGAAAAGGGGTGTGACCTTATCCGCCCAGGTGAAGTGGGCTGTAAGCTAGGTCGAGTCTGACCAGCTCATGGAATGGGTCCGCTATCGGCGAGCCGGGTGGGCATTGGCATACCACTGACGAGGCGGATAGTGAGGTCTTTTCTACTCGTTTGGTTACGCATGCGATGTGCGGCGGCCAATATTAGAGTATACTAGACCCCGGTGATGTCCCAGATGATAACTATTTTGATATGTGGATCAGTTGAGGATTGACGTGTTTGCATTGCATCTCTAGCATGTAACACTCGGCCATGTAGGCCCTTGCATTGCATAGCCTTGGGATGGCTGACAGCATTCATGAACTTAATAACTTAGCTCTCTACTACTTTCGCTTACTCTGATATCTGTATACTTGTCATATGCATCACACGCGCACATACGCACTCTACTGGGCTTCGTAGGAAGCTCATGCGCGTTTGTTTACACTGCAGGTACTAGAGCCTATCAGCAGCGTTGAGCGCGGTTCATGTACCTGATATTTTGGACTTCTACTTTATGTTGTATTTCCCTTTCCAGCATTGTACTCGACAAACTTATTGGTGGATATTTAATGATGTTTTATGGTTTTGTTTATGCTCCTGTACAAAAAAAAAAAAATTACCCTGAAAATCTTCCTGGTAGGATCCCAGGATCGGAACCTGGCACATGAGAGCTAGGAGCCGAGAATGGGGTACTACGGAGGCTGTTGGCACCAAGGTCGACGATCGGGAATTTAGTGAGCCCAGTCACCGGGTTTGGGGCATGACAACGACTCTCTTGAACATATCGTCCTGTGGCTTGATCATCACCACATATTACCACCAAATCATCCATCCTTTCGATCCTCTTTCCTCGAAGTCATTGGGATCGCGGGTGTGACTACATTAAACAATTAATAATAGTAAGTACACTAATTGTTGCTACTAACAAAAATCATCTTAATACTAGAAAATGTGAGATATTATTACCCTCAAATATTCTTCTCATACTTCGTCAGGAGCTGTCACAACCATCCGCTCGCTGTCCCAGCCAAATCCACTAGCGGCCAACATGTCATTCACATCTGTATGCTCTCGCTTCCAATATCTCCAACGGTTTTGGACGTGTTGCCAAGTCACGTCCACATGCACTTCTTTCTTTACCTCATTTGCAACAGCTTTGTATGCTTCCCGCTTAAAGTCGTTGTCCGCTTTCATGCCTAACGCCACTTGTTCAAGTAAAGTATCAAACAATACTTGATCCATGGGAGCAGTCCACTTCGTCTTTGGTGCACGGGACGAAGGTTCAGCAAGTGATCCAACGGGTGAAATATCACGTGGCGATGAACGAGTGGGGAGAACAGGTGTCCTGTCACTCGACGATTGTCTTAGCGTCGAAGCTGGACTTGGCCACATTTCTGTGATAGTACCTATGAATAGGACAACACTTATGATGTAAGATAATGCAAGACAGTGAATAGAAGAAGTAAAAATCGGTTGAGAAGGTTAAATCAGTCATTTTTTAGGTATGGATTAACAAAAACTTCAAAAATTTTCGGTGTATATCATCAACGAAAAGTAACATCGACATTGTAAACAATATAAGGTATATTGTTAAACATGTTATTCCATTAACTAATTCAGCTAGAATCTGCCTATCTGTTCCTACTATTGGTCTGGACGTCTGCCCACATGCGCTCTGCAATCTGATCACGCACTCTCGTCCACGCTTCTTTCTCATGTTGGGTGACCCGCACCAGCCACTGCCTCACGTCAACAGAGGAAACTTCATATGGTGTTGGGTTGCTCTCTATATCCACCATCGGTATATCAGCGTCATGTAAATCTTCATCCAAATCGTGTCCCCCTCTGATAAAATTATGCAGCACACTGCATACAACTACAACCTTGACTTGTGTTTCGATTGGATACTGCACAGTTACCTTTAATACCGAAAAACGGCCTTTCATTACCCCAAATGTGCGCTCAATTGCGTTTCTCAACTGCGAATGTCGATAGTTGAAAAGCTCTTTCATGTTGGCTGTAGCTCTTCCCCTTCGATACTCCTGCAAGTGATACCTCACGTACACCACGATAGGGAGCCATGAAACCCAGTGAATGGGCATATCCAGCGTCTACGACATAGTATTTTCCTATAAATTTCACGTTACTATTAATATATTGGTTGTTGGGCATATCCAGATACAAGGAAAGTTATTCAATTGTAACAATGACATCAACGATTACCGTGTAGAATTGTGAGAGGATCATCACTCATTGTAAGAGCGTTATGAATAACCCTAGCATCAGACGCTGAACCTTCCCAACCAGTTAAGACATATAAAATGTTCATATCGAAAGAACATGCTGCGAGAACATTTTGAGATAAGAACCCTTTCCTATTGCGAAATGCAGCATGGTTGGCAGATTGTATGTCGGCAAGTATGTGTGTGCCATCAATTGCCCCCACGTAATCCTAAATTTTAATTATAGAAATTCAATTTATGTCTTAGCGATAGCAGTAAAGCAATAGACATATATATCAACATGTTCAGAAAGCAAAATATACCTGGAAGTATGTGGCCCAATAAAAATTTCTTTTAATTTCTACTGGAGTTTCTGGACGAACCTGTTTAACGTACTGAAGGTAGAGGGACATTATTGCATCTAGGACTTGGTGAAAGTGCGGCTAATAGTTTCACCTGAACGTAAAAATCGGTGTCCAAGCACCTGATTTCTAACATTGTGTCCCACGGTGTGTAGAAAAAGTACTACCTGCTCTTCTAAATTTACGTTACTACTATCGCGCAAGTTTGTCTTATGCCTAAGTACATCACACAGCTGGAAAAAAGACTGTCGAGTCATCCTTAGTTGATGGACACAATCCCTATCACTGATACAGATGATAGAATTGATGAACTTCACCCGCTCATTATCTCCTTGTCATGGTGGTTCCCTAAGCATATACACCCTACAATATTCGCCAACTGCAGCTACAGAAGCTAAGGCTGCAAGAGATACGATGTACTTCGTCATCTATTCCTCATCCATGTTTTCCATCTCTTCAACTTGTCCTACACTTATGCATAAAAAGGAATCACATATTCAATTTTTCGATAATCACGTCTTTGTGTACACTTGACATCGAACCCTAATTGGCTAACATGAAAATACGAAGCAATCTTACAGTCGACCCTACGTAGCCTGAGACTGCACGAGTTCAATCACTAGTGTATCATGTCATGTGGTCCATATTCCATTCGAAGCGGCCAATTTTTTTTAGTTCGAATCCAATCTTCGGCACACATCAGCACGTTCTTAGAAAATCCAATGAAAATGGGCCCTAACCTCAATCAAACAATGAACATTCAGTACAAAACGCACACATGTGGTGTGGTCCACCTGAGATTTATGACATTTAGTCTATGACGACAGGTAGAATGATTTTGTGATCCATACCGTTCAAATCAATCTACATCACTATTTCTCATGGCATGGTCTCATATACCGATTTGTGTATGCTTAATTTTTTTGTCAGCATGGCTGCAGGTGGTGGTTGTTTTTATTGATCAAGTCCATTCATCTGGCAGGGCCCACCATGGATTGGTGATCAGTTGGAAAATCTCCTCAATCGAACTATCCTGGATGTTATTTCAAGTCCGACGATAGACAGTACACAAAATATATACATGAACCCAACATTCCATATGCAACATGCGTACAGTGCAAGGAACGGCCACTGTGATGTATGCGACTGCATCCACACAGTACTTCGGTATTGAAAGTTCATGGTAGGGCATGAACTAATAGATAAAGCTCAAAAATATCTACATGTTTGTGACTTATCAAGATGATATTTATGTGGTCTCTTCATCAACAGTGGTCACCAGAAATGAAAACAGAAATGCCCTGTCCAAAACTTTTGTGGTCACCAAGAAGTTTTCAACGGTAAGCATTTAATTCCCTCTGTTTGCTTGACTTGAGCCTTAGATTTGAATCATTTTTGGGCTAGTATCTTAAAATGATCTGAAAGCATAGACGAACGGCGTGGATGAAACCCATACATCACAGTGGGCCTCATGAAGTTCCTGCTTGGACTGATTTTGTCCTGGCCACGGCGGGACGTAATCAAATTCCCCCACTCAAGTGCCACAAGGAAATAAAGAGAGTGGATTGCCTGTGACCCCAGTCACAGAGATATCTCTATAGCTAGGGCTGTGTAGGGTCCAAAGGGATGTCTGTGACAAATCCACTCCGTCCATCTGTTTTGGACCACCAGGTTAGGACAGGATTCTAAGAATAATGTAGATCAAAAAATTAGGGGGGCCATACCACAAGAAACAATGGGTATTGGACACTTAGCGGTGACAAGGTTTGGCATGAGGATGATATTTTTTCTTACAGTATATCTGAGTGTTAATAATTCTGTAAACGGTTTTGATGGGATATAAACATCATGGTCAGCTCCAGGAAGGTTTCAATGGTGGACGTTGGTGTTCCCACTGTTTTGTTGGTGTGGCCTAACTAAGTTTTGAATATCCCTGATTTTTAAATTCCTGATCTAATTTTGTCTTTAAAAAAAGATGGACGTAGTGGATTTATCATGAACGTCCCTGTGGACCCTACGCAGACCCAGCTACAGAGATATCTCTGTGACCGGGGTCACAGGCAATCCGCTCTCTGAAATAAAGGGAAGCGGATTGCCTACTGAGTCACTACGCACGCTAGTGTGCAGTGTAAACTCTGTGGGGCCCACAGTGATTTACGTATTTTATCCACTCCGTCCATCCATCTTAACAGAAAATTTTAGGTATGGTGCCAAAAAATGAAGCATATCAAAATCTAAAGTGGACCACATCACAAGAAATGTGTGAACTGAATGTCTACCATTGAAAAATTCTCGGAGGACACAGAAGTTTTGGATCAAGCTGATATTTGTGTTTTCCCTTCATCCATATCCATGTGATCTTATTAACAGGTTGGATGACAAATAAACATCACTGTAGGGCCTGGGATGGTCTCAACAGTGGAAATCATTATTCCCATTGTTTCTCGTGGCATGGTCCACTTGAGATTTGGATATGCTTAAATTTTAGGCTCAACCACTAAAATGAGCTGAAAAAACATATGGACGGAATAGATAAAGCACATACATTCTAGGTGGGCCCAAATGAGTTTACTCCGCACGATAAGAGCATGCGAAGTTACTCCGCATGCAATCCGATTCCGATCTGGTGTCTCACTTTATCCGCTCTCAGTGAAATTTGTTGTTTGATTTGGAAACAATAAAATCTGGGGGAGCGGATTGCTGGTCACACAGCTGCCGAGATTACATCCTTGTATGCGTGGCTTTATAAGCCCCACCGAGAGAACGTATGAGAAATCTAGACCGTCCATATGTTTTGGAAGACCACTTTTGGACAGCTATTATACGAATCGGCCGCCGCCACAAACTCAGACAGTGGCCCAACAAGAGTCCGTGTCCTGAAACACAGTTCATGGACTCTTCTGTTTGGCCTTTGACGTCCACGGATCGGATAGTGCAGAAATATCGTCATGGGCCCGCAGTGATGAATGCGTTGTATCCAAACCGTCCAACGATTTTGAGAGGTCTGAAGGAAAAAGAAAGGGAGGGATTTTGAGAAAAAAGTACACCGCAAGAAGGGGAGGATCAAGATGCGTACCTATAGGCAGCCTTCTCTTGTAATGGCTATGCTTCTCTCTCACGATCCGCTGATTGACGCACACCTGGAAAACCTACATAAAATATCAAGCCAACATCGTCCATGAGAGTTCTACCAATCTCTCAGGGATCAACTGAAGCTACATGCTCCATTGGAAAAAAAAAAATCAAACTTACACAGCTGTTTGGATCTTCAATGTTGGGATACTGAAACGGATCTTGACATAGATCGATATATATGCAAATACAGTTCGTGAGTTGCTGGTGGAAGGAAGATACACAATCCTCTTGAACGGCTCCAACGAATGACCGGACATGCCTATCTGACCATTGATGGCCATTACAGTCAAAGAGACCGTGGTTATCGACGGTGTGAGATGGGAGATACGGCTGTCATAGCTGGAGATGTGGTGTTGGACGGGAGATGTGGTGTTGAGAGAGGATCGTACGGTGATCTCATCTCACTGCCGCTATGGATGGGATGGGTGGTTTACTCCTGCAAGGGATTCAAATCCCATTCAGTAACGCCCGCGATATTGCTGCGCAAGGCACGAGGTGGTTTTGACACAATCCCCAATCGAATTCCAAACGCATATCTTCAACGTAAAATGTGGAAGTGGGAGATTACATCCCACTGACTCCCAGCTACTCCCGTGCACCAAACACATTGTAAAAGGACAAAGGAGTGGATCTTGCTTTTGTGAAGAGTAGAGGTAGAGAGAAACCAAAGCCCTTGGATTATGAATAGATTGATACTCTGGCCAAGTATAAATAGATTGATACGCAGGCATTAAGGGCCTGTTTGGATAGTAAGTTACTTAAGATAAGCTACCTATCATATAAGTTACTTATCTTTGTTTTTACTTATTAAGCAAATAAGTATGTTTGGTAAACAACATACTTATCAGCCAATAAGTAAATAAGTATGTTTGGTAATAACACATTGATAAACAACCTTTTGAAAGAAACTTTCAAATCTACATGTAATAAGCAACGTATTGACATGAAAAGAAAAACCTATGCAATGAGGCACTTTTCCTAATAGAATGAGCCTTTCTATTCCCAGGAGCGTGCAATAAAGCTCATGTATATTCCATGCATGTGCTAGCATAGCACGATTAGTCCAAGATACATTCTATCCATCAAAACCGGACTGCTATATGGATGCCCTGGCACAAGAATCAGGTCGATCCACTAGTTAGGTGGGCCACGGTCTGCAAAACAAATGTACGGCTCTAGAAGACTTGGCTGAAGTTTTCTAACGCATTCACTTTGTTTCCAATAGTCGATCCATATGGTGAGTGGACTAGAACCATTTTTGGAAAAGATGTAAAAGATCAGATCAACCTGATTAGTGAATTGAATCTCGCACCAATTAATGTAGGCCCTATTTTTTATGTGGGCCATCCACTGTGTGAGCCCCACCTTTGATGGTACAATCCATCATGTGGGGCCTCCTTTGATATGGACGGTATGAGAGAGCAGTAATTGAGTAAACCATGAGAGAGAACTTTGATATGTAGCATGACCTGAGAGAGATAAGTAGAAAAGCCAAATTGAAGGGTGGTTAATTAACATTGGAGGGTGACTAACAGTGTGGTTGTGTACTAACCCCAAGAAAGACAAATAAAGAAAAAAAAAAAAAAAAAAAAAAAAGGAGCAAAAGCGCGACATGAGAGACATAAGTAGAAAAGTCAAAAGTCAAAAAACTAAAAACTTATTAATATAAGTATTTTTTAAAAGATAAGTTACTTTTCAATTATACTTGCCAACCGAAGTTAAGTGCCAAAAGTAAACGTATGAAGTTCGGTCAGAAAGAAACTTAATTGGTAGTATCCAAACAGGCCCTAAGAAATTGCATGCTTTGAATATGAATATGTCTAAAAAAACTGTCCAAATTATGGATCCTGTTTAGATTTTTCATTAACTGGGAATTACACTTATTTGATTATTGGATTGAGGACATTAATTGAATGGTTGAAACTGAAAAGATCCAACGCCCCAATTTCAACAAATAAGTGAACACGAATCATAGTTTACAATTACTCAAGGAAAAAAAAAAAAAAAAACGTCCCCTCAAATTTAAGTATTTAACGGACGCGCCGATTTGCTGCCTATGCCCTTCTCAAGAAGTTCCTACGCTTGGAACCTAGGTGGGCCCACCGTGATGTTTTTGAGAAATCCACCCGGTCCTTCCGTTTTGTGAGATCATTTTAGGATGTAATAAGAAAAATGAGTAGGACCCAAGACTTAAGCAGACCGCATTAAAGGAAAAGGTGGGTATGGAAATTCGTACCGTTGAAACCTCCCTGGATTGACAGTGATGTTTATATGCCATCCACGCCGTTCATAACGTCAATACTACTGGGATGAACTGGAAAAAAAAAAAAAAAAATAGCCTGATTCAAAACTTCCGTGGCCCACGAATACTACTGGGTAGGTATCAATCACCATTACAGAGGGTCCCAACTGCACTATCTTGGAACCAGTCATGCAAATGGCCGTACAGGAAATTCATCTGGACCATCCATCTCATGGGATTTACCAGGACGTGGAAACTCCGTTCGGATTGGACCATTCTATCCATCAAAGCAAGCTTTTTCTTCCTTCAGAATGTGGACCACTGAAGATATTCTACTGCTTGGTCTTTCATTTTGGGCCCTCCACTCTAGACTCGTCAGATGGATAATGCCAGACGCCGATTGGGTGGTGTGTAGCTGACCATCCACCTCGGCGGTGAAAGGATGTGGCCAGATTTGATTGGTGGGCCCTATGCTATCAGAGATGGGCTACCCACTAGCGGATTAGGTGAGCCCTTACTGTAGGGCCCACCTTGATGTATGTATTCTATATCTACACCCTCCATCCGTTTTGCAAGATCATTTTAGCGCATGAAACAAAAAACGAAGCAGATCCAATGGACATTCTTCATTTTTGGCCAGCGTGGCCTAAAGTGATCTGGCAAAACAGATGGATGGCATGGATATAAAATGCATACATCAAAATGGGCCTCATCCTCTTGAGGGAAGCCGGAGCAGCACCTAATCTGCTCCCCTCACCCTGCCAACTGCCAATCAAATCTGGGTGCGTCATTTTAACACAGAGGAGGTAGTGAGGAGCCACCACCCAATCCGCAGGGCGTTGAGGAACTTCCTTTGATGTAAGTTAGGTGGGCCCACCATGATGTTTGTGAGAAATCGACTCCATCCATCTGTTTTGCCAGATCATGCTAGAACATGGGCTCAAAAATGAGTCAGATTCCAAAACCCAATTAAGCAGCACGACACGAAAAAATGGGCAGGGAAATTCCTACCGCAGAAACCTACCTGGGTCCACTGTTATGTTTATATACCGTTAGTTCATAAGGTCATTCCTATTGGGATGAACGGAAAACAAAAAAAATATTAGCCTGCTGTAAAACTTACGTGGCCCTCATATGTTTCAATGGTGGACATTCAATCCTCAATGTTCCTTTGGTGCAGCCTTGAGTCTTGGAACTGCCTCATTGTTAGGTGCATGTCCTAGCACCATCTACAAAGACAGATGGACGGGATGGATTTCTCACCAACATCACAGTGGCCCCACCTAGCTTTATTGAGTACCGATCGTCTCTGTTGATGGCACATAAAATTCGTTGCTTCTCTCATTGGTCAACGTCATCTGGGCCGACTCAGCTAATAAGATAGCCTTGATTTCTCTCTCCCAGGATACATACCATGACTTTTAACATGTGGAGCTTTTTTGGGCCCACAATGATTTATATTTTAGATCCACACCGTTCATCAACTTTTATAGATCATTTTAAAGTATGATCCCTACTTTAAATGAGTCACATCAAAAGTTCAAGTAGACCACACCACAAAAAAACAGTGGTAATTAAACAACTACTATTGAAACCTTTCTAAGGGTCCATGAGGTTTATTTACCATATAACCTCTTCATAAGATCACACAGCGTTGGATGAAATGAAAACAAATATCAACTTGATCAAAGCCTTCTATGGCCTTAAGAAGTTTTCAATAGTAGTCGTCCAACTCTCATTGTTTTTGTAGTGTGGCCCACTTGAACCTTGGATCTGCCTCTTATTATTTTTTTTTTTCATCATTCCATGAAATGGTATGAAAGAAAATGGATGAACGGTGTGGATTTAATACATATCTCATGATGGGCCCATAAAAGTCCTACTTGTGGAAGCTTTTGGTTTTCTTTTCGGACCTAGAATGTGCTGGACCAGGGGAGCTAATTAGTCCAGAATCCAGCTCACCCAACACGATGCGGCCCTCACCGTGGTGGCGCCTACCCTGACGTGTGTATTTTGTCTACACCCAGCCGATTCTTCCTGAGAGAGAGCCTCACACAAGACAATGCGGCCCTCACATGGCGCCTACCTTGACGTAAGCAATCCTGCCATCTGCTTTTGGAGAACGTATTACCTGCCACCGAGGGCACAGATATCTCTGTGACCGTGGCTGTGTGGGGTCCGCATAGATGTTATTGAAAA
Organism: Liriodendron chinense; assembly: GCA_003013855.2. Taxonomy (NCBI): domain Eukaryota; kingdom Viridiplantae; phylum Streptophyta; class Magnoliopsida; order Magnoliales; family Magnoliaceae; genus Liriodendron; species Liriodendron chinense. Next base: position 2,487,289 of record ML058570.1, on the reverse strand, counting down.
ATCTAAATCGTCCATCTATTTTTAAAGATCACAATAGGACAGTATTATAAAAATCAAGCAGATCCAAAACTGAGGTGGGCCATACTAACAAAACAGTGGAAACATCAACGTCTACCATTGAAACCTTCCTGGAGCTTACCATAATATTTATATTCCATCCAAACCGTTCATAGGAATAAACTCTAGGAATAAATATCATCCGGATACAGAACTTCTGTGACTGTCAGGGGTTCAATCCCTACTTTTTCGTGCGGTATGGCCCACATGAGTTTTGGATCTGCCTGATCTGTTCACTCATATCCTATTGTGATCTTTAAAAACATAACATATGGACGGAGTGGATTTTTCAAGAACATCTCTGCGGACCCTACACAGCCACGGGCACAGAGATATCTCTGTGCCCGGGTCACAGGCAATCCGCTCTCCTTTATTTTTGGTTGTTGAGTCGCGTGGGGATACGTAGCGAGGGTGTTACCCCTACCGTGTGGGGCATATCTTAATGTATGTATTGTATATCCATACCGTCTATTTGTTTGTTCATATCATTCTACGATAAGATCCCAATTCATAAGAAGATCTAAATCTCAGGTGGACCATACCAATAGAAATAGTGATGAATAACAATTAAAAACATTTTGTAGATCACAAAAGTTTTGGATCAATTTAATATTTCTAATTTATCTTTAAAAAGATACTTTTGATATTATAAACAGGTTGGATTGAAAATATACGCTAATAAAAAGTTACCACGGGCACTTTGGAATTTTTAATGGTGAGCACTCAATCACTACTGTTTCTTATAGTGTGGTCCACCTAAGATTTGGATCTGTATAAAATTTGCTATAACATCCTAAAATGGTCCTTAAAAAAGGATGGACGACGTGGATATACAGAAAATCATCAAGGTATCGGGGTAACACCTAATTTCGGCTCGGCCCACACCCACTCGGTCAATTTCCGCCCGGCACACACCAACTCAGTCAAATTGCATGGGTATGGTAGAGAGTAAGATAAGCGTTGAATGAGATGCCGATAAAAGGAGTGGATCTTGCTTTGTGAAGAGCAGAGGCAGAGAGAAACCAAAGGCCTTTGGCTTTGAAAGAAACATAGCCATGGTTCTTTCTACAAAATGGCTTCCTGTATTGATTTTCCTTCTCATCATTCTATTCCATTTGAGTCCAATTACCTATGGAGGTTTTGAAGAAGAGAGTAGGTTTGGCGGTTGGTGCCACTTTAGAAATTGTGGCTACGGGCGCCGTGGAGGCGCTCTCGGGGAAGGAGGTGGGCTGGGCGCCGGGGTTGGTGTAGTTGGTGGGACCGGTAGAAGACTCGGAGGCGGTCATGGAGTTGGTGCAGGCGGTGGAGATGCCGGCGGAGCTGGTGGTGGGCCAGGTGGCGGAGGTGGCGCAGGTGATGCAGATGGTCGTGGAGGTGGCGGCCGTTAACTCTTTCTCTTCAAGTGGAGCAAAACTATAACGTAATTTCTGTTTTTCAGCTTTGTAGCGAGAATTATTAGTGATGATTAATGGTGTTTTATAAGACTTGTTTGTTGTATGATTTTGATTAGTGTCCCACTTGTATTTGCAGCGGGCCTGTTTGGGTCTGATAAGATAGGGCCATCAATCTTATTTGGAACGGCACACAATGAAAATAATTCGATTTGAGTGTTTTTATGGTGGCCGGATGTTTTAGATTTTGAATCGAACGCCTAACCATTTTCAGATTCTAATCCTCTCATATTCAAGAAAGCGGAGAATATGAGATGAAGTCATTTTTAAGTGACACCCAAACGAGCCCCAGCTGACTAATCTAGTCTACTTCGCTCCAATAGTGCCAAACCATCTGCCCTCTAGGAAAGTTTAAAATTAGATCAAGATGTACTGACAGCGCTCTGATCATGTGGACCGTTGCATAAGATAGGTTCGCCCTGGATTGCACACGGCCCCATTGTCATCCTAATGAGATGAGCAAATCCAATTAAATATGGGCCTGTAAAATGGATGGCTATGCCCTTTTATCTCTTGCTGTCTATTTGCTTCCATCCAAACAAACACACTCCAAGTATCATTTACCTCCATTTACTCCCATCCAAACGGCTCCTATAGAAGAATTAATGTTGGGTAGGCTGGACCAACTTGGGTTGGAATTCCGGTCAGGTCCAATTGCAGGTTGGTTCTTCTAGAGGTCGGGTTGGGCTGGGGTTAACCCTCCACCCAGCCCAACGTGTCCCACTTGCACCCTTATTTCATATTGGCAAAATCAAATATTTAAATAGGCCCGGCCGAACGGTTAAAAGTCCTGGCAGAAAACAATCCCAGGGCCAGTAGCCCTGCGGCCTAGGTTGAAACCTGTTTCTTTGGCCTGTTTGTCGGTTCAAGCCGGGCAGGTCGAGCCTAACCTTAGCCCGGCCAGCTGGCTCGTGACAGTTCCAGATTTTATGAACGGTCTGTATCTCTCGCACGTGTGCCAGGTGATCTTAAAGCGGACCCGATTACAAGTCCACCTCAAAACCCCAACCCCCCCCCCCTTCCGCCTAGGGCTCTCAATGGGTCGGATCTGGATCTGGATCCGGATCCGGCTCCAGTCCATATATCTGCAGACGGATTTGAATCCCACTCGGATCCAAAAGGTGATACCCATATCCGATCCATTTATAAACTGTTAGATCCATTTCCGATCCAAAATCCATATAACCATCGGATTCGGGTCGAATCTAGGCCCAATCCACCCCATTACAAATCTTAAAAAATATATGATATAAAATATATAATATAATATATTTAGTTTAGTAGGAAAATGGCCTAAAATAATTTGTAATACGGATGGTCAGCATGAATATAACATATAGAGTAAGATGACAATGAGTCCGATCTTAATCGGATTCGGATCTAACTCGGATATGTTCCTATGAATCCATATCCTGTCCATTTAAGTAATTGGCCTTATTTTAAGATCCATATCCGGTCCATTTAAGTAATTGGACTTATTTTAAGATCCAAATTCGGTCCATTTAACTAATCGGACGTATTTTAAGATCCAAATCCGCATTATACGAATTCGGAGGGAATCCGATCTCGGATCTGACCCGCTCCATTGAGAGCCCTACTTCCACCCGCCCGCCCGCCCGGACGCGGATTAGGTACTACTACCCCCGCCTGGGGTTCTGGTGTCCACCATGATGTATGGATTTATCAACACCGTCCATCCATTTTTACGTATTATTTTTGGATATGAGCCTGAAAATAAAGCAGATTCAAAGCTCAAGTGGACCACACAGGGGGGATTAAACGGCCTCCATTAAAAACTTCTTGGGAGCCGCAGAAGTTTTGGATCAAGCTTAGATTTGTATTTTGCCTTCATCCAGTTCTATGTGACCTCATGGACAGGCTCTAGGAAGGTTCAACGCTGGGCGTCCCTATCACCTCTGATTCCTGTTGTGTGATCCACTTGAGCCTTGGATATGCTTCATTTTGGGAATACATTCTAAAATGAAATTTCAAAATGGATGGACGGTTTTGATAAACCCATACATCACGGTGGGCCCCTCAGAGCCTCAGCCTGTTCCAAGCTCGGGACAGACGGGGTAGTACCTAATCCGCGTCCCGCCCTAAACCGAAGCACGCACCCCATCGCTACTATTCTCATCAGTCGCCGCTGCTGCTTTAAAAAAAAAAAAAAAAAGCACAACAGAGGAGAAAAAAGGAAGAGAAAAATCCCCATTCCAAAATGGCGGACGTGGTGCAGTACCGCCTGGAGCGCATGTTAGACGAGCTCGACGACCTGGAACGGAGGGCCTCTTCACCCGCCGAGAAATCTCAGAGATCGTCAAGAAGCGCCGCGGATTCGAGTACAAGCTCAAGCGCCCTTCTCCTCTCAAGCAAGACTATTCTAAAGTTAAATATTTTTCAAAATGACAAGCCTGCCCTTCTTTTATAAGCTGGAGGTTTTTACGGACAAAAGACCAGCACAATTGACGTGACGAAGTTCTTTGCCCTGTTATGATATATGTGTTATATCCCCACCGTTCATCCATTTTAAAAGATCATATTAGGAGATGAGCCAAAAAATGAGGCTGACCCAAAACTTAAGTAGACCACGCCAGATATAGGGTGAGGATAATAACACCCACTGTTGAAGCCTTCCTATGCTGTTTATTTGCTATCAAATCTGTGCATGAGGTCACACATGCCTGGATGAAGTGAAAAAATAAATATCAGCTTGTTACAAACCTTCCGTGCCCCAAAAAGTTTTCAATGGTAGATGTTCAATCTCCACTGTTTTCTATGGTGTGGTCCACTGAGCTTCGGGTCTGCCTCATTTTTTGTCTCATGGCCTAAAATGACCTGCAGAAAGGTAATGAACAGGACGGATGTAACACATACAACATGGTGGGTCCATAGAACTTTGCCTCGTGAAGGTCCTATATACGTAGGTAACAGGATCCTGCAGCGGATTGCCTGCCAAAGCCTTTCGCAGGCATCTCCCGCACTTGGAATATAGGTAGGGCCCACTGTGATGTTTGTGAGAAATCTACGCCATTCAACCATTTTGTGAGATCATTTTAGGTATTAAGACCAAAAATGAACTGGATCCAAGACTCAAGTGGGCCGCAATAAAGCAAAAGGTGGGTAGGGAAATTCCTACCGTTGAACCTCTATAGGTTCAACAGTGATGTTTATATGCCATCCATACCGTTCATAATGTCATTCCTACTGAGATGAACTGAAAACATAAATATTATCCTGATTCAAAACTTCTGTGGCCTCACGAATATTTCAACTGTGGAAGTTCAATCGTCACGTTTTCGGCCCACTTGACTCTTTGATCCAGTTTATTTTTGTTATCAATGCCTAAAATGATCTCACAAAACGGTTGGACGGTGTAGATTTCTCACAAACATCACGGTGGGCCCTACCTATATTCCGAGCGCAGGAGATGCGTGCGAAAGGCTTTCCCAGGCAATCCGCATCCAAGCGGATTAGGTGAGACCCCGGATCCACTGAGGCGGGTGAGACCCCTAACTGTGGGGCCACTGCGATGTATGCGACGACATCCATGCTGTCCATCTGTATTGAAAGTTCATTTTAGGGTATGATAAAAAAAATGAATCGGCTCCAAATCCCAGATGGGCCATAATACAAGAAACAGTGCTAATTGACCATTAAAAACTTTCCATGGGCCACAAAAGCTTTGGATCAAGATGATATTTAAGTGGTCTCTTCATCTAGATGTTTGTAACCTTATCAACAGGTTGGATGGAAAAATAATGGCAAATAAACATTCCAGTGAAATCCATGAAGTTTTCAATGGTAGAGATTCAATCACGACTGTTTCTATGGTGTGGTCCACCTAAGACTTGAGTCAGATTCATTTTTGGTATCACACCTAAAATGATCTTTCAAAATGGTTGGATGGTGTGGATTTAAGACACGTATACCGTCAGGGGCCCCACCCACCAGGATGGATATGGGGTCTCACCTAATCCTGCTCCCCTAAAAGGTCCTACCTACCGTGGCTTTCCTGTAGCGTGGTCCACCTGAAATTTGGATCAGCTTGATTTTTTGGGATCATACCCTAAAATGAGCTTGCAAAACAGTTGGATGTGTGAGATTTGTATCAACGTGATCCAAAACTTTTGTGGCCCACAAAAGTTTTAGTGGTCAATGACCACTATTTCCTATGGTGTGGTTCATCTGAGATTTGTATCTGCTTCATCTTTGGGACCATGCTCTAAGATAAGTTGTAAAAATGGATGGATGGCATGGATATAAGACGCATACATTGAGGTGGGCCCCACATCACTAGCTCTGGGTCACATCGGGTTTCAAGCCTTCTGCATGAACTTCATGGACCGAAACTATATGGGCCCACCATAACATTTGTGTGAAGTGCACCTCATCCATCTGTTTTTTAGACCACGTTGGATCATAGAATAAAAAATGAGGTAGTTCCAAAAGTCAAGTAGGTTGCATGACATGAAACAGTGGGTAGGAAAATTCCTAGAATTAAAACCTCCCTAAGTTGCACCATGATGTTCATATGTCATCTATGCCGCTCATATGGTCATTCCTGTTGGGATGAACTGAAAACACAATAATATTAGCCTGATCCAAAACTTCCATGACACCATGAATGTTTCAATAGTGGACGTTCAATCATCACTATTTCCTACGTTCCATCCCCACTATTACGCAATTTAATCTTTATTTTAATTTGATTTTATGAATGCTACATTCACAATTTTTAAGTACCCGTACATCAAGTGAGCCAAGAGATTGTACAATGCCATTTGTACAAGTGGGTCAAGAGATTGTACATGTGTGGCCCACTAATTCAATGGGATGAGATTTTTTTTTTTTTTAGGTAAAGCATTTCTTATTCAAGGTTATGAGTTAAAGTATATTAGGTGGGACTTTAGAGATGAATGGTCTAATATCGTCCTTGTGTGAGACATTATGGTCTATCAATCAAAGGGTTATAATTATTCTATCAAGAAAAGCATAGCACATGGTCCATCAATTGAGGGGCCATGTTTGAAAAATATGTAGATTGGGCATAGGTGTGCCAAACTTGTGGCAAAGCAATAGTATGTTTTATTTCATATTTTATAAATGATAGAAATTAAGATGATAGGGGCAAATATGATAAACTGTCAATTTTCAGACATTTATGATTTGTTTTTATCAAACAAGTTTTCATGAAAAAGTACTTATTTTCAGATATCAAGACTTTTTTCAGACAAATTACCAAACAGATTTTTCATTGCTTGTAAGTACTTAAATTCAGTACTTTAAGTTTCCTGCACTTAAATTAAGTTTCAGACCTTATTTTTCAGTTTAACAAACGGCACCTTACTTACCGCTTTCAGCGTTAAGCATTAAGCCAGCGCAAGGTAGCTTAAAAATTATTCAAAATTTTCAGTGGAGATATATATTAAGCACTTAACATTTTGGATTTACCAAACAATCTGAATTAGGAGAATCACTGAAAACGGCCTCTTTCAGTGATAAGTCCGGAAAATAAGTTTTACCAAACAGCCCCTAAGTTTTACCAAACAGCCCCTACATCTCCTACATCGACTACGAGTCGCAGCTCGATTACCTCCGCCGGCTCCGCAAGAAATCCATCGTCCGTGAATTGAAGAAACAGCAGCAGGCCAGCGACAACGAAGATGAGAGCAAGATAAAGAAGAAGAAGAAGGTCTGGAGGAGATCGGTATCCGATTCCGCTGGGGTTTCGAGGATTCTGGAGATTTATCGGCAGGCGGTTTTGAGGTATAAGGGCGATATCGATCTATGGTTTCGGTATCTGGAATTCTGTCGAGAACACGGGCACGGTCGGATGAAGCAGGTTCGCTTGTTATTGATTTGGGCAAAAGAAATTCATATTTACACCCGCCCGATTGATTTGTGTAACCCCATTTCCGCCTTTGGGAATTGGAGGGATACACTTTTGTACCCCCATTGCCGCCTTTGGGAATTGGAGGGATACACTTTTGTACTATTTCAGTTCCCAAATGGGACCAATCAGGGTGGGTGTAAATATTGGACACCCTATTTTTATGGGCACTAATCTGTTTTTTGAGAAGTGATCACATACAGCTGCATCTTTCCTATCAATGTGTTGGTCGTGTAGGACATCTGAGCTGCGCAAAAGGTGGGTCGCAGCGTGAAGATCACACGAGGTGAAATTCAGGCCGTTCCTCTCCTCAGGCGGGCCACACTGTTGAAATCAACGAGTGGATCTGCCTGATTTTCATGGAAGGAGATCTTTATGGTAGTTTCCATCTTTTGCAGTGTTCTGATGTTCTACACGCAGAGCATGTTGACTGAAAGGATGGAGCTGTCTGTGATTGACAAGGATTTGTCGTATAGAACTAGAGCTGGGTGGATGAAGTGGAGATGGGCCTTTGGAGTGTTATGAAAACTTGGGGTCATTTGGCAGCTTGGATTTTGGACAGTTTGGATTTGGAATCCAAATCCACCCCCTTTTTTTTGGCACCCCTCCAAGTCAATATCTAGTGGGATTGTAAATCCTCCAAAAGGCCACATTTTTTATTCTTCTCTAAAAGGTGGGATGCAAAGTCTGAGGATTTTCACACACCCTCCTCTCTACCTGTGTCATGCCCCCCCCCCCGGCTCTCCCTCCCTCTCTCTCTCTCTCTCTTTCACAACAGCAAGCCCTCATCTCTGTCTTCTTCTTCTTTTTACCGTTGCTAGAGTGGTGGTTTTGCTTCAACAGAAATAGGAAGGGTTTTAACACGAGTTATGTGATCCTCAGGCTGCATGTGACACTTGATACACAGGCACTTAGAAATTGTACATGTGGAATGCGTTGACTGAAGTTAAAGTGTTAAACCAACTATGAACCCACTAATGCTAATTCATAGTCCTAAGATCATATTGGTTGAACTGTCCTATCCTCTGAGTTGTGGACGCTTGATTGTGGAAAGAGGATGTTGGATGTTTCTCATTTTCTATAGGTCGGTCCTTCTAAAGTCCTTATAGAGTAAGCTTATTTTAAAGTGATTCACTTGTGTGCAAAAAGTTATTCAAACAGAGGTACTGGAAGTGTCCTTGAATCTTGTGACAACCATATAATAGGAAATCAGCAAAGTGCCTGTCAAAATCATATAAGCTTATTATAAATTAGTCATAACTCGCTCATATGCTACTAAAATTGCATGATATTGGGCTCGTTTGAGAGCTAACTTGTAGACTTTCAAACAGGGCCAATTTCTTGTTGTTTGGACGTTGTTTGATGCCCAAAAAGTGGCTCATGGAAAAAGTAGTGAGGTACCAAAGGGAAATTTATTGAACCATTGCCACTCACTTTAACAACTAACGAAAATAAATAAGACCTATGAATTTGAGGACGATTTGATGGATTCGATGGGCCTCAGAAAGTAACCTAATTGTTGATCTCATCAGACCATGGATATGGTACATATTATCAATTAAGACATCAAAAAGTTTTAATTTTTTTAGATCTTTGATCAGTGAGTTTGTGTTGTCTTCTGATGGCACCTTTATGCTGCAGCTTGGGAGTTCTATCCCAACTTAAATGTTGCTGCTGCACGCGCTCTTATGCAGAGCGGTTTGAGAGCTTGCCGAGATTCAGAGGATCTTTGGGTAGAATATCTAAGGATGGAGCTCACATACCTTAACAAATTGAAGGCTCGAAAGGCTGCTCTTGGAGAAGATGTGGGAACACTTGCTTGCAATAGTGAAGATGCTGACAACGAACAGTGGAAAGATGAAAACAAGGATTTATTTATGCCCTTGAATGAAGGGGGAGAGACTGCAGATGGAAACGATGTCAGAGAAGGCGACGAGGACAACAAAGCTGACACGTTTCGGGAACAGGGTTCAGTTGTTCTTCAGACTATCTACAGTGGAGCAGTAGAAGCTCTTTCCTCGAGCTTGAGCTTGCGTAAGAGGTTTTTGGAGATCCTTGACGGGACAGATTTGGCATATTCGGATGAATTGAAGGCAGAGATAATGAATGATATAGAGAAAGCTTTCTCGGGGGAGGAGGATTACTGGGACTGGCTCGCGAGACTTCAAATATCTGATCTTAGAAAGGGGAAGGACGTGACGAAAGAAACCTTGCTTTGCCAGTTAAATAAAGCAGTTGAGGTAAGATTTCACGAGAATTGAAATCATTTGTTCTTTCTAGATATGAAAAAGCTTTTGTTTCCCCAAAGTTGCTGTATTCTATTTCTAAGTATGTTTAATATGGTTTGTGGGATTGATGTATAGGTCTATGAGAAAGCCTTGGAAAGTTTGCCTTCTGCCAAGATGATTTCCCTGTTATGCAAGGTTTTGGTCAGACCTTATTGCTCCTGAAAGAGAAGATGCCCATAATTCCGGGTTCAATATTTTGGATCATGATGTTGACTTCACATCAAATCTGTTGCGAGTATATAAAAAAGCTGAATCCAGAGGATGCATGACTGAGGATCTTGCTCACCAAAATATTTTGTTGTACTTGCAATTAGAGAAAATAGAGGAAGCCAGAGAACTAGCCAAAAATCTCTGTGATGGAAAACAGTCAGGCCGGCAAAATTGTGGGCTTTAAGGGCTTCAATAGAGATGAAGTCCCCAGCTGACAATCATAATCTTGGTAACCATAATCATAATCTCTAATTCATGATTACAATTAAATAATATGAGATGAACTCATTTTTAAGTGGCACCCAAACAGGCCCCAGCTGACTAATCTGACTAATCTATTTTACTTCACTCCAAATAGCGACAAACCATATGCTCTCATGGAAAATTTAAAATTAGATTAGGATGTACTTATGGCGCTCTAATCATGTGGACCATTGCATAGGATACGTTCACCATGGATTGCACCACGGCCCCATTGTCATCTTAATAAGATGAACAAGTCCAATTAAATAATTAAGGGCCTGTAAAATGGATGGCTGTGCCATTTTATCTCTTGCTGTCTATTTTTGTGGGCCCTTTAATTGTATGGCAGTGATTAATGAATCATGCATGGTTATTTTTGAGCCATGTGCAATCTATGGTCTTTGTTCATAGTAGGTGAGCTCACTTGGGAAACTTACAAGAATTCTTACAATAACAAGGCACGGAGGATTCGATATTGCTCCATACGTAAGGTACTGATTTCTGATAAGAAAAATAATCCAAATATGAGAAAGGAAAAAAAACTTATGGGTGGTAAGATACTGATTTCTAATAAGAAAAACAATCCAAATATGAAAATGGAAAAAAATCTTATGGCGTGATAATGGACCAAGAATAATCTCAAGGAACCCATCTATCCATGTTGATGGCATGAATAGATAATCTGACAAGTCCCAACTGTTTTAGATTGCCAGTCATGATTGGTGATTTTGGTCACGTCTATGGTCAGAGGACAAATAGGATAACATTTACAACTAGATTACACGATGGATTTATGACGTAGAACGGGTTGCTGATTATTTCATGTTTCAGATGGACTAAGAGAAGATCGATAAGAGTCAAAAGTGATATGAAACGTGACAACTATAAAACGATCATATCTTGCAATTTAAAATGAGTTTCTGGATGTATAATATATGATTTGGAGGTAGCACGAGCTACTTTAGCCACCCAACCCAGCTACTTCTGAAATCGCGAGATTCGACCGGATCGACAATCATTAGGCTAATTTATTTTTAATTTTACTATTAATTTACATCATTGGGCTCATTTGAAAACTTTCTAAAACCATGAGTTCTAGTAGGATTGAGAGACTTTTATAAATTGTAAGTTTCCTATTTATAGTAAGTTATGTTTTCTAAAAGTTTGAGTTGAAGTCTGATACTTTATTGTATTGTAATTTAGTTTCCTATTATATGTATTGTAATTTAATTTCTTTTCGATCTATTGTAAACAACTATTCTAATCACCCTACCACGTCCTCAATTTATGAGATCAATCGAATGGTCCTCAATAGAGTTTAGCTTTTAAACAAGTTAAGATCATGCAAAATTCCACTATCGTGTGAGCTTATAAAAAGCTTATAGAAAGGCATTTTTTACCTTTTCTATTATATTACGTCAGGAGTAGATATTAGGAACCCCTTAGTTTTAAGAAGGGGAGGCGTAGAAAAGGACCCGTCTGTGGGGCTCACCTGATGTATGTTCCTTAAATCCAAGCCATCCAACCGTTTTGACAGCTCATTTTAGGTGTATGATCCCAAAAATTAAGTAAATCCAAATGTCAGTTGGACCATACCACAGGAAACAGTGATGACCGACCATTAAACTCTTCTCGTGGAGCCCACCTGATGTATGTTCCTTACATCCATGCCATCCAACCATTTTTAGAGCTTAAAATTTACGGCTCATTTTAAGTGTATGATCCCAAAAGTTAAGTAAATCCAAATGTTAGTTGGACCATACCACTGGAAACAGTGATGACCGACCATTAAACTCTTCTCGTGGAGCCCACCTGATGTATGTTCCTTACGTCCATGCCATCCAACCATTTTTACAGCTTAAAATTCACAGCTCATTTTAAGTGTATGATCCCAAAAATTAAGTAAATCCAAATGTCAGTTGGACCATACCACTGGAAACAGTGATGACCGACCATTAAACTCTTCTCGTGGAGCCCACCTTACATCCATGCCATCCAACCATTTTTACAGCTTAAAATTTACAGCTCATTTTAAGTGTATGATCTCAAACCTTAATTTGATCCAAATCCCAGTTGGACCATACCACAGAAAACAGTGATAACGGACCATTAAAATCTTCTTGTGGGCCACAAAAGTTTTGGGTCCAACTGACATTTAGATCTACTTAATTTTTGGGATCAGCCCTAAAATGAGCTGTCAAAACTGTTGGACGGTGTGGATTTAAGTAACATACATAAGATGGGGCCCACAGTCAGTTATCCCATCCATCGTAGTCGGTCCCTGCAAGAGAATAAAGATTTTCTCAAATTGGAAAGACTTTCAGGGCGTATTTGGTGCAAAGGATAAAGATGATTAAATGGTGAAGACAGGGATTGAATCCTTGGAACCCGTACATCTACCGTGGATGCAAAGGGGATGGATTTTGCCATCCCTCGTGGATTTCGGCAGCATGCAGCCGGGATCTCCTGAATCCAGCAAGCAGATTGCATGAGGTGACATCACCGAGTTCTGTGGGCCTCACAATGACATATTATATTAAATCTATACCGTAGATCCATTTTGCTATATCATTTCAGGTCATTAGCCCAAAAATGAGACATATACAAAGCTCAAGTGGACCACACCATAGAAAACAGTAGGGAAAATGATTGCTACCGTTGAAACCTTCCTAGGCACCATGACGTTGGTTTCTCATCAAATCTGTTCATGAGGTTACATAGACCTGGATGAAGGGAAAAAACAAATATCAGATTGATCCAAAACTTTCATGGCCCCCAAAATGTTTTTAATATTGGACGTTCAATCCCCACTGTTTTTGTGGTGTGGTCCACTTGAGCTTCAGATCTGCCTCAATTTTGGGATCATGCTATTGTAAAATGGATGGACAGTGTGGATATAACGCAGATATCATGGTGGGCCCACAACACTTGGTGACGTCAATACACCAAGGACCACACCACGCATCAAACAAGGGATGGAATTCTAAGCGAGGTGCACCGATGGTTGAATCTATCCCAAACATAGTGCAGAAGTTTTTAATCCCATTGGGCTAGGGGACATTTCACTGGAATGTACTTTTTCAAATTCCATCCCATTTAATCTCCTTTAGTCCCATGAACCAAACACGCCCAGGCTCTGGGGAACAAATTAGGTGAGACCTCGGCCTCACCCAAGATGGTGCACCCTGATCATGGAGCCCACCTTAATGTATTTATTTTATATCCATGATGTCCATTTGTTTTCACATATCATTTTAGGTATTATACCAAAAAGGAATAGATCCAATAATCAGGTGGATCATACCATATGCCACAGTGGTTAATAAACATCCTACCATTAAAAATTTCTTAGGGCGCACGTTAATGCTTCCCAAGTGTTTATTTTCCATCCAATCTATTGATAAGGTCACATATAAGGGAGAAAACAAATATAAGCTTGATTCAAAACTTTTGTCCTGTTAATGATCAATCACCATTGTTTGCTATGGTATCATCCACCTGATAATTGGATCTCACTCATTTTTTAGTTCATCCAAATTTTACAAAATAGTACCTTATCAACATCGTATTTACATCCAAATACCTTTTTTAATTATGCTCCCTCATTAATCAGGTTATTGTCATCCAGACACTTTCCGTTCCTACTTAAAATCTGGATTCCAGCGGAATCTAATTTTAACTTGTGTGTTTAGTGGTAAATTCCAGCCAAATAGGATTCCATCGACTGGAATCGGGATTAGTGGAAACGTTGTGGGTAGGGCTCTCAATGGGTCGGATCTGGATTGGATCTAGTTGGATCCGGCTCCAAGTCCGTATATCAGTAGATGGATTTGGATCGGATTCGGATCCAACTCGGATCCAAAAGGTGATATCCATATCCACTCCATTTGTAAATTGTTAAATCCATTTCCAATCCAAAATCCATATAACCATGGGATTTGCGTCAGATCTAGGTCCAAATCCACCCCATTACAAATCTAAAAAAATATATGATATAAAATATATAATATAATAAATTTAATTTAGTAGGCAAATGATGCAAATCCCACTATTTACTATGGTATGGTCGACATGGACCTAAAATAATTTGTAAAACTGATGGCCTCCATGAATATAACATGTACAGTAAGGTGACAATGAGTCAGATCTTAATTGGATTCGGATCGGACTCGGATATGTTCCTGTGAATCCATATCCAATCCATGTAAGTAATCGGACCTATTTTAACATCCAAATCCGATCCATTTAACTAATCGGACCTATCTTAATATCCAAATCTGCCTTATATGGATTCGGAGCAAATTGGATCTCGGATCTGAACCGCTCCATTGAGAGCCCTAGTTGTGGGTGACTGTTTCTATGGAAGGGAAAAGAGGCGTGAGTGAGTGTCACCACCTCCATGTATGCATTGTACATCTATGATGCGTGTGTTTTATATCCACATGATCCATCAGTTTTGAGAGCTCAATTAAGGGCATTGGACAAAAAAAATGAGGCAGATAAAAATCTCAAGTGAGCCACACCACGGGAAAATAGTGTTGATTGAACGTCCACCATTAAAAACTTCCTAGGGCTCACTATAATGTTTATTTGCCATCCAAGCTGGCCATATGTCTTGCGGCGCTACAATAGGCCAGGGGTAAAGTTCTCAGGCATATCTAAAACCCAAGTGGGCCATACCACAAGCAACTGTTGGAACAAAATCTGGATTGCACCGTTTTCAACTAAACAGCAAGTTCGGGATGAAACTTGGTTCTACTCTAGTTTCTACAATTTTGGATTCCATCATTGGACTCTCTAGAATCTGGATTCTGCAACCAAACAGACCCTTAGTTTTCTTCACATCCATTATGACATTTCCTAAATTCAGGAAAATGCCCGTAGAGCCTTTAACATGGATGCTGATTGTGTATGGTGCACTCTGGGCCCACTATGGTGTATGAATTTAATCCACACTGTCCATCGAATTCACCAAATCATTTTAAGTCGTGAGTTAAGAAATAAGGTAGATCCAAATCTCATGTGGACCACACCGCAGTAACCAGTGGTGATGAAAACCCACAATTAAAAACTTCTTGTAGGCTACAAAAGTTTTGGATCAAGCTGTTCTTTGCTTTTTCCAAGAAATACAGGTCTGTGTGTCCTTTTCAACCGGTCTGATGGCAAATAAACATTATGTTGGGATTATAGGGGGTCATAGGAAGTTTTTACTGATAGGAGTTCAATCAGCACCGTTTCTTATAATATGGTCAAGCTGAGATTTTGATGTGCTTAATTTTTGGGTTTATGGCTTAAAAGGAGCCCTGAAAATGGATGGACGACATGAATATGCAATACATATATCAAGGTGTGGCCCACGATCAGGGCCACACCGTGTTGGGTGAAGCGGCCGACACCTATTCTCAAACCTCTAACCCATGCCAAAGACGGACGCAAATATGCCTTTGCCCCGGGACTCCTCTAATTGGATCTCTGTGGGGCCCACAGAGATTTCCTTAAAACATCCACTCAGTTCATCAGTTTAGCAAGACAATAAAAGGACTGGAATATAAAAATTAGGAAGATCCAAAAAACTCGTGGGATACACCACATGAAACAACGGGAATTGGACACCCACATATCGAAACTTTGTGGGGGCCTCAGAAGTTTTGTATGAGGATGATATTTGTGCCTTTAGTTTATCTGGGTGGTAATGATCCTATGAACGGTTGGGATAGCTTATAAACATTATGGTATGCTTTAGGAAGGTTTCGACGGTGGACGTTTTCATTCCCACTGTTTAATGTGGCGTGGCTAATGTGAGTTTTTGATATGTTTGATTTTCAGAATCTTGTCCTATTATCATCTTGCACAACTGATGAACGGAGTGGATCTGTGACGGAAATCTCTGTGGGTCCCACATCATTTTCGACTTATTGTGCTAGGGGAATTGGTAATCCGTATCGGGCAAAGACGCCAAAAGGTGCCCTCAACCTGAATTATTGCATATGGAGCTCAGTGGCCGCACCATGATGCATTTGTTTAATCCACACTGTCTGTTCATTTTTTTCATATTATTTTAGGGCATAAGCCCAAAATAGAGGTAGATCCAAGTCTCAGGTGGACCATACCACATGAAACGGTGGTGATCAATGCCTACCATTAAAAACTTCTAGTGGCCGACAAAAGTATTGGATCAAGCTGAAATTTGTTTTTTTTTTCCTTCATCACAGGTTTGATGGAAAATAAACATTATGGTGGGCATTAATGTGGGCCCTTGGAAGTTTTAATGGTGGCCATTCAGTCACCATTGTTTCCTATGGCGTGGTCCACCTTAGATTTAGATCTGCTTCATTTTTGGGCTCATGCCCTAAAATAATCTGGAAAAATGGATGGACTGCATCGATGCATCATGGTAGGTCCCATGGATCAACGACCAGTAACCACCTCAATGCTACCATGCAATGAATCCGCATTCACGTGGTCATTTTCGTCATTTTCTTTAGAGAAGATTAAGTAGGTAACCATTTGACGACATCTTGATTAAGGAGGTAGCTTAATAAAAAGCTAATTTAAAATAATATTGGGATGTAAATATCATATTAATGGGGTATTATTTTGTAAAATTCTAAAATAATCTAGCAAAATGGTTTGATGGGGGATAAAAGAAATATATTAAAGGCGCAATTGGAACCACCGAAAGTACTAATATGCCATGCCAAGCCTAGGACGATCCTAGCCATGGATCACCAAGAATTCACTTTTTACATAACTCAGATCAGGCCCTTCCACTTATCAAAGGGCAGCAATTTATAACATAAATTGCAAGTGGTTGGCAAGTTTTATGACTAACCATGGTTGTGCAAGTGGTGCACTGGAGAGAGTTACGAGGACCATGTATGCACTAGCGTATCGACATTATGCTAATACACACCCATTATTATAAAAAGTTACTTTTATATTTCAATTTTAACCGTTGAATACATGATAGGTCCGACGTCTAATCAATCCATCAGAAATGGCATCACTATATTGATACTCTAGCCCAAGAATCAGGTTGATCCACCTGTTGTTAGATGTTCTATTGTTTGCAAAACAATATTAGGATCCACATGCTAAGAGTGATCCAGGTATGAAGGAAATGACACACATCAGCCCGTCATATGCCCCTCTCTCTCTCTCTAAAGCAATCTTTATAGAGATGGCACGCAAGAAAGAAGACATGGATGGTTCGCTCTCTCTCCCGTTAATAATTAAGCAATATTTGTAGCCATGGCACACAAGAAAGAAGACATGGATGGTTTGTTTGTTTTATGATCTTGGATGGGCCATGCACCAAAATCACAATCATGGGGATCATATGTCACGCCCCGAAATCCGGACTCAGAGTGTGCACCCTCCGGCCCAGTTTACGGGGTATAACTGGTGCACTAAGTGCATTTATAACGTTAAACAACTTTAAGAGGCATAAAATGATGAAATACTGAGTTCTCATTTATTCATGAAGTATTCAACTATAAACTAAGTCCACCCATTTGGGACTTTATTAAATGTCTACTAATTATTGAAAATAATAAAATAAAAGAAACTAGTCTAAACGTCTTGGTTCAGGGCCGCCACTTCTTCCTCGGTTAAATTAGGCCAATAGTCCTGCGGTTCTTCTAGTGGTCCCATCTCATTATCAGGGGCATTCTCTGAAGGTTCAACGTCTACATCATCTGTATATTTTTAATCCACAACGTCAGCTGGAAAGCCCAGTGAGTAACCCAATACGGTTCACATGCATTTCAATTAAACAGGATAAACACATGCCATCAAATATAGGTAACATATAATTAATGCAATAGTGAATGAAATGATGCATCAAGTGGGCATATATTCAGTCTTCCACTTGCTTCGATTGGATCCCATCAATCGGCTCCCCCTTCCTTGTAGGGCGGACTTCCACATATTAGTGGGCTTCCAGGATGGTCCCTGGGTAACCGGGTACTTAAGTACCTACCGGTCTTCCAGAGTCGAACTCCAGGCACAATAATTCATAATGCATGCAATAATTTACGTCCGTACATTTCATCTCTCATTTTGAGAGGCAATCTTTCATGACATTTATAAATAGAAATTATTTAAATAATATTTAAACAAGCACAAATTAATCAATATCACATATTGCATCCATCACACAACTTACTTAATTAAAATGACTAGGAAACGTGTTGGGATGTACTCACCTGTTGATAGTGGCGATTACTTTGTTAATTGTGTCACGTCCTGAGCAGAATCGGTCCTGAATCTACAATAAATGTAATTTATATTTATAAACCACCAATCTAACCTTAATATACTTATTTTCAATTTGGATTATACTTTATTGAGTTTTGGTTCCTTAATGGACGGTCCAGATTTGATTATTGTGACCCACGTTTCCAAAAGGAATGGCCCCTTTTACAATTTTCTGATGGTACGGCCCACTTGACTGATGGTCATCCTATACTTGGTCACAAGTTCCCCAATGGTACACTACCAAATATGATTGATTATATTTTGCAAGGATTTTGTCGTAGGATATCCTAAAATGGTCCATTTATGATAATCCATACCGTGCCTCCCCACTATTTCACTTGGCATGGCCCACCTGGAACTCTGATTGGGCTGATTTTTTTTGTCACAAGACTAATAATTCATTACTCCAGAGATTGGGTGGATCGGATTTTTCAAAAACTACACAGTGGGGCCCACAAGCTCCTAACCAGTGGACAGGTGTTGTCCCCACTGTTTATCTTGGTATGGCCCACTGGAATATCCTGTACGGGCCATTTTTGGTCCTTAACTAGAAAACTTATTTATTAAGATATTGGACGGATTAGATTTCTTAAAATGTCATCAAATGGGTCCCAAAAGTGGACAGCAATCCAAAATCGGACTGCCTCAACCATGTGTGTTGTTATCATTAATATTTTAAGTGGTGTGGGCCACCTGAGATTCGGATTTATCTGATTTTTGGACCCAAGCTGTAAAACATTATACTAAAACATATGGTCGGCTTGGATCTACTGATTTCATCTCAGTGGGGTCCATGAGTGGACCGCTGTCCACGCCCAGAATTTCTACCTTTTTAAATTTTATTTTTATTTTATAAGTTTTCACCATTAGTTTGTTTCAGATGGTGTGGCCCATTCGGACCTCAGTTTTGGTCCAAATTCGAACCCCCATCCTAAAATGAAATAGGGAAATAAATGGGCGGAGTGGATGTACAAAATACATCAAGGTGGGTCCCATGAGTGGGGCCCCCAAGTCACCCTGTCAAAAGTCCAACGCTGGACGTTCCAGCGTCAGAGACGCTGGACGTCCAGCCACTTTTCCTTTTTCTTTTTCTTTTTCTTTTTTTTTTTTTTTAATATTATTATTATTATTATTATTATTATTATTATAACGATTAAAAAGTGTATGTGGGGTCTACGAGAGATCTGGTCCGACCATTGGGTCGGCCACCTCATTGTGGCCCAATAATGTTTTGGAATAATATAATTTATCAGAATTAATTTACTAATTAAATAAAACAATAACAAAACAAATTTTAAAGGCTATCATTCATTCAATTGATGTGGCCCATCTGAAGGTCCATTCGATCTGAATTTTGAGGCCCATGTACATTTTGGCCATATGGTCATTATGACCCATCCAGATCGATTCCTGGCCCACCCAAATGGTCCCCATCAATCGTGATCATATATTCAAGGGTTAAGATAAAGATAAGGTCCCTAGATCAGTACAATGAACGGACGGACGATCCGACCCGTTCATTGGCTGGATCTGGCCTACTTAAATAAAATAAAAAGAACACCTACTTGATCTAGTCGCAAGATCCCTCTATTCTTCCTTCCTTCTCTCCTTTCCTTTCCTTTCTTTTACGATGGATGAAAACCATCTCGCTCTTTCTCTTTTTAAAGAGACGTTCGTTGGAGATTTGTTGCGGATAAGATGGGTTGGTTGAGATAAGATAAGGTTAATTTTGAATTTCAAAATTCGTATTTAAAGCAAAAAAAAAGAAAATTAAATTCTTGTTAGTGATAGGACTCGATACCTGGTCTTCCCTCTCGCTTAAGAGGGCTTTAACCAATCAGTCCATGCTTTTCTTGTCTTTATCATCTTAAATTTATTTAGCTAAACCCATTTTTCCTACCGAAATTTTAGGGTCGTTACATTCTACCCCCCTAATAAAAATTTCGTCCTCGAAATTTACCTGGGTTCTTATTCGAATAGCAGAGGATATTTTTCGCGAATTTCCGACTCTTGCTCCCATGATGCTTCTTCTGTTCCATGATGGTTCCACAGCACTTTAACTAACAGCACAGTCTTGTTTCGTAGTACATGTTCCTTCCGGTCCAAGATACGAGTCGGCTTTTCTACATAAGAGACGTCTTCTTGAAGTTCCAGGTCTTGCCAATCCATAGTATGCGAAGCATCTCTTTCATACTTTCGTAGCATAGACACATGGAATACATTGTGAACACTTGCAAGTTGAGGTGGTAACGCAAGTTTGTACGCTGCAGCTCCTATTCGCTCTATAATCTGGAATGGACCGATAAAACGGGGAGCTAGTTTGCCTTTCTTTCCGAATCGCATTAATCCCTTCATTGGTGAAACTTTGAGAAAAACATGATCTCCTTCCTGAAAATGTAAGTCTCGTCTTCTGTTGTCTGCATAACTCTTTTGACGGCTTTGAGCTGCTAATAGACGCTTCCGAATGAGTTCAACCTTTACTGAAGCTTCCTGAATAATGTCGGGACCGATCAAACTCTTCTCACCCACTTCTGCCCAGCAATTAGGTGCTCGGCAAGGTCGCCCATACAATGCTTCGTACGGTGCCATACAAATACTAGCTTGATAGCTGTTGTTGTAGGCGAACTCAGCAAAATGCAGATTATCGTCCCAACTGCCTTTGAAATCGAGAGCACATGCACGTAACAAGTCTTCGAGTATCTGGTTCACCCTTTCTGTCTGCCCATTTGATTGTGGATGATAAGCTGTACTAAAGTCCAAAGTCGTACCCATGGCTTCTTGTAAACTTGTCCAGAACCGTGATGTGAATCGAGGGTCACGATCTGAGACAATGGAACTTGGTACACCATGCAACCGTACGACTTCTTTGATGTATAGTCTGGCTAAGACATCCATCGAATAATTTATTCGAATGGGAATGAAATGAGCCGATTTCGTTAATCGATCAACAATCACCCAAATCGAATCGTGCTTCTTCTGAGTCACGGGTAGCCCAACTATAAAGTCCATGGATATACAATCCCACTTCCATTCAGGTATCTTCAACGGCTGAAGAAGTCCGGACGGATTTTGATGATCAGCCTTCACCTGCTGACAGATAAAACACCGTGACACGTATTCTGCGATATCCTTCTTCAAATTTGGCCACCAATACAGCTGCTTCACGTTTTGGTACATCTTTGTACTCCCAGGGTGAATCGTGAACTTTGTTCGGTGAGCTGTCTTCAGAATTTCTTCTTTTAATTCAGGTACATTCGGTACGCATAGTCGATTACGATACCGAATACCTTTGTCTTCCCATATCTTCCATTCAGAAGCTTCTTTCCCTTGATGTTTAACTAATACTTGTTGTAACCATTCACTACTTCCTTGGGCTTCTATGATCCTGTCAGCTAAGGTTGGTCTTATCCTGAGATTTCCCAATCGAACACACTCATGATCACGGAATAATAATTCTACATCGAATTCCTTTGCATCATCAAGCATTTTCCATTCGTGAACCATGAGATTTGCCATGATTTGCTGCTTATATTGCTTCCTGCTGAGAGCGTCTGCTACTAAATTTGCCTTTCCAGGGTGATATAATAATTCGAAATCGTAATCTTTCAGAAATTCCACCCACCTTCGCTGTCTCATATTTAGCTCCTTCTGAGAGAACAAATATCGTAGGCTTTTATGATCGGTGAATAAATCAAACCGCTCGCCATACAAATAATGCCTCCAAATCTTTAAGGCGAATACAATAGCGGCTAATTCCAAATCATGTGTAGGATAATTACGTTCATGATTCTTTAATTGCCTTGACGCATATGCTATCACCTTGCCTTCTTGCATTAAAACGCAACCTAGGCCTAGAATAGATGCATCGGTATAGAGTATAAACTTCGCACCCTCTTGTGGAAGGGTAAGAACAGGGGCAGTAGTTAGAAGTCTTTTCAACTCCTGAAATGCTTCTTCACAGCTTTCGGTCCATATAAAAGGTACACCCTTCCGAGTCAAGCTGGTTAACGAGCCAGAAATTTTGGAGAAGTCTTTAATGAATCTCCGGTAATATCCAGCCAGACCAAGGAAACTTCGTATTTCCGACACATTAGTGGGTTGTTCCCATTTGACTACTGCTTCAATCTTTGCCGGGTCCACTGCTACTCCTTCTCTGGAGATAACATGGCCGAGGAATTGAACTTTCTCTGCCCAGAATTCACACTTCGAAAATTTTGCATACAGTTGGTTATCCTTCAGAACTTGCAATGCTGTCCTCAAATGCGTCTCATGCTCTCTACTAGTCTTCGAGTAAATTAATATATCATCGATAAATACGATAACGAACTGATCTAGATATGGCTGGAATATTCTGTTCATCAAATCCATAAACACGGCTGGGGCATTGGTCAACCCAAAAGGCATAACCAAAAATTCATAATGCCCATATCGTGTTCGGAACGCCGTCTTGTATATATCTGCTTCCTTAATTCGTAGCTGATGATATCCCGACCTTAAATCGATTTTAGAGAAATAACAAGCACCCTTCAACTGATCGAATAAATCGTCGATACGAGGTAATGGATATTTGTTCTTGATGGTCACCTCATTCAGCCGACGGTAGTCAATACATAATCGCATACTACCATCCTTCTTCTTTACAAAAATTACTGGCGCACCCCACGGGGATGTGCTAGGTCTTATGAAACCTTGTTTTGTTAATTCACCCAGCTGATCTTTCAACTCCTTTAATTCCATTGTCGACATTCGGTATGGCTGAATAGAGATTGGTGCAGTACCTGGTAAGAGATCGATACCGAAATCGACGTCCCGTCGAGGTGGTAATCCAGGAATGTCCTGAAAAACCTCGGGATACTCACTCGCCACCGGAATTTGATCCAAGGTCTGCTCTTGTGACTCACCTTCCTTTAGCACCATGATATGTATAAATTCTTTACCCTTCTCTATGACCTGCATTTGGAATGGTTCTTTGCCAGGAATAGAAAAAGTAACTGACTTATCATGACAATCTATTTTAGCTCGATTCGAGGTAAGCCAGTCCATACCTAGGATTACATCATACCCTGGCATGTCCATCACAATCAAATCTGCTGGCATAAGTACACCACCAATATTGAGTTGACATGCTCTACACACTTGTTTCAAGACTACTGCCTTTCCTATAGGTGTCTCAACTGAGATTGTTTTTCTAAGGTGTTCTGGTTTAAGGCCTAAGTGTTCCACTACAGTAGTTGATATGAAAGATAAGCTAGCACCAGAGTCGAAAAGAATAGTAACAGATTTATCACGAACATTTGCCATACCTTCCACCACATTGTTGTCCACCTCTGGCTCAGCAGTTGGTGCAATCGCATATACTTTTCCTTGCATAGGTTGTTGTTTAAATTGCTGTCCTCCTCGATTCTGAGAAGTCGTAGGTCGAGCTGGCTGCTGGGGCCGATTTTGTTGGAACTGTTGCGGCCTGGGAGGTAACAACTTTGAAGATTGAGGATAGGGATTTGCTGACCGCGATGCCTGAGATGTCATGCCTGACTGTTGAGTTGTAGCAGGGAACTGCGCACGGGAAGGTAAGGAAGGTAGTAAACCCATGTCGCGAAGTCGAGTCCGACAGTGTATTGCTTTGTGTCCATACTTATTGCAGTGAGCACAGTTTCCAGCAAAGAACTGGTCTTGATTGTTCGCCACGAAAGTTGGTACATTAACCCTTTGCCTCTTCTCTAATGATTGCTGCTGACTTGGTGCAGACCTAGACTGACTTCCAGTTATTTGAGTGCGAGATTTCTGGAACCGTTCATTATCCATTTCAGCCTTGAACGCTTTGTCCACTATCTCAGCATAGCTTTTAATAGTGTCGGTGCAGAATTTTGTTCGAATATTCTGACGAAATCCTTCATCAAACTTAGAGATTTTATATTCTTCATCTTCCAAGATTTTCGGAACATATCTGGACAATTCTGCAAACTTAGCCTCATACTGAGCCACAGTCATTGAGCCTTGTTCTAACTTAGTGAACTCGGCCATTTTCTGATTTCTGTAGGCCCGAGGAAAATACTTCTCACGAAATTTCTTCTCAAACTCTGCCCATGTCCACTCATGATTAGCTTCCACCACCCGCTTTGCCGCACGCCACCAAACATCTGCTTCGCCTTGGAGGATGAATGAGGCCAATCGAACCTTTTGATTATCAGGGCAGTTCATTGCTTCTAATACCTTCTCTACTTGGACCAACCAATCCTCCGCTATAGTTGGATTTGTGGCGCCCTGAAACACCGGAGGCCTGAGTTTGGTGAACTTCTCCAGCAAGTCCACCTCTCGTGGTTGTTCCGATCTTATTGGCATTGTCTGTCGATTTCCACGTGGTGCTTGAGTCATGTCAGCCCATTGTGCAGCAAACTGTTCCTGTTGTTGTTTCATCATTGCCGCCATTTGGTGAAGTAATCCGAATGCTGCATCCAAGGGTTGAATGTTGGGTCCCGTAGGATTCGCCTGCGTTGTCCTAGGAGACAATGGTAACCGAGTACTGGGCCCCGCTTCATTTTGATTTGCTGCCGGTAGAGGTGGTGCAAGATTCTGTTGTTCCTCAAAGTTTTCTTCTTCCTCCATATAATTTTCATCTTGTTCTCTATTTGACGCCTCTTCTTCTACCACCACTGTAGGATTCACTACTGGTCCTTGGGCCACAGTTACACTTGTTGATGGTCCTATATCACGAAGGCTTTTTGATTTCCTAGGAGCCATAATCACCTAAGAGGAATAACGAAATTTAGTCCCCATGAGCCACTAAGGGGTTTATATTTTTTTACAAATTTTATATTAAACTAAACTTACCCAGCTACGATCAGGCCTTTAAATCACACTGATCAGAGCTGTATATTAATAGATATGAATTTTACAAAAATCAATAATTCTGATGGACATTGCTGTCCAGCAGGTTTTGTGTGTTATAAAATCATCTAACAATACCTAATTGCTATAAAATGATCTATAATTCCATTATCAATAACAATAAGCACTTTGAGTCTATATTGGACTTCGATGAGCAGTACTTTTCATTTTTATTTATTTATTTATTTATTTTTATTTTTTTTATCCCTAATTTTGATTTCTAAGTTCTCTATATTTACCCCGATCATTTAGGGAATGTCCTAAGTTTGTTTTCTAATTTTTCAGGGGTCTACCATTTATGTAGAAAAGTGGGGTCATAACCTACAGGTCAACTAGGTTTTTAAGAAAAGCCTCGCTCTGATACCATTCTGTCACGCCCCGAAATCCGGACTCAGAGTGTGCACCCTCCGGCCCAGTTTACGGGGTATAACTGGTGCACTAAGTGCATTTATAACGTTAAACAACTTTAAGAGGCATAAAATGATGAAATACTAAGTTCTCATTTATTCATGAAGTATTCAACTATAAACTAAGTCCACCCATTTGGGACTTTATTAAATGTCTACTAATTATTGAAAATAATAAAATAAAAGAAACTAGTCTAAACGTCTTGGTTCAGGGCCGCCACTTCTTCCTCGGTTAAATTAGGCCAATAGTCCTGCGGTTCTTCTAGTGGTCCCATCTCATTATCAGGGGCATTCTCTGAAGGTTCAACGTCTACATCATCTGTATATTTTTAATCCACAACGTCAGCTGGAAAGCCCAGTGAGTAACCCAATACGGTTCACATGCATTTCAATTAAACAGGATAAACACATGCCATCAAATATAGGTAACATATAATTAATGCAATAGTGAATGAAATGATGCATCAAGTGGGCATATATTCAGTCTTCCACTTGCTTCGATTGGATCCCATCAATCGGCTCCCCCTTCCTTGTAGGGCGGACTTCCACATATTAGTGGGCTTCCAGGATGGTCCCTGGGTAACCGGGTACTTAAGTACCTACCGGTCTTCCAGAGTCGAACTCCAGGCACAATAATTCATAATGCATGCAATAATTTACGTCCGTACATTTCATCTCTCATTTTGAGAGGCAATCTTTCATGACATTTATAAATAGAAATTATTTAAATAATATTTAAACAAGCACAAATTAATCAATATCACATATTGCATCCATCACACAACTTACTTAATTAAAATGACTAGGAAACGTGTTGGGATGTACTCACCTGTTGATAGTGGCGATTACTTTGTTAATTGTGTCACGTCCTGAGCAGAATCGGTCCTGAATCTACAATAAATGTAATTTATATTTATAAACCACCAATCTAACCTTAATATACTTATTTTCAATTTGGATTATACTTTATTGAGTTTTGGTTCCTTAATGGACGGTCCAGATTTGATTATTGTGACCCACGTTTCCAAAAGGAATGGCCCCTTTTACAATTTTCTGATGGTACGGCCCACTTGACTGATGGTCATCCTATACTTGGTCACAAGTTCCCCAATGGTACACTACCAAATATGATTGATTATATTTTGCAAGGATTTTGTCGTAGGATATCCTAAAATGGTCCATTTATGATAATCCATACCGTGCCTCCCCACTATTTCACTTGGCATGGCCCACCTGGAACTCTGATTGGGCTGATTTTTTTGTCACAAGACTAATAATTCATTACTCCAGAGATTGGGTGGATCGGATTTTTCAAAAACTACACAGTGGGGCCCACAAGCTCCTAACCAGTGGACAGGTGTTGTCCCCACTGTTTATCTTGGTATGGCCCACTGGAATATCCTGTACGGGCCATTTTTGGTCCTTAACTAGAAAACTTATTTATTAAGATATTGGACGGATTAGATTTCTTAAAATGTCATCAAATGGGTCCCAAAAGTGGACAGCAATCCAAAATCGGACTGCCTCAACCATGTGTGTTGTTATCATTAATATTTTAAGTGGTGTGGGCCACCTGAGATTCGGATTTATCTGATTTTTGGACCCAAGCTGTAAAACATTATACTAAAACATATGGTCGGCTTGGATCTACTGATTTCATCTCAGTGGGGTCCATGAGTGGACCGCTGTCCACGCCCAGAATTTCTACCTTTTTAAATTTTATTTTTATTTTATAAGTTTTCACCATTAGTTTGTTTCAGATGGTGTGGCCCATTCGGACCTCAGTTTTGGTCCAAATTCGAACCCCCATCCTAAAATGAAATAGGGAAATAAATGGGCGGAGTGGATGTACAAAATACATCAAGGTGGGTCCCATGAGTGGGGCCCCCAAGTCACCCTGTCAAAAGTCCAACGCTGGACGTCCAGCCACTTTTCCTTTTTCTTTTTCTTTTTCTTTTTTTTTTTTAATATTATTATTATTATTATTATTATTATTATTATAACGATTAAAAAGTGTATGTGGGGTCTACGAGAGATCTGGTCCGACCATTGGGTCGGCCACCTCATTGTGGCCCAATAATGTTTTGGAATAATATAATTTATCAGAATTAATTTACTAATTAAATAAAACAATAACAAAACAAATTTTAAAGGCTATCATTCATTCAATTGATGTGGCCCATCTGAAGGTCCATTCGATCTGAATTTTGAGGCCCATGTACATTTTGGCCATATGGTCATTATGACCCATCCAGATCGATTCCTGGCCCACCCAAATGGTCCCCATCAATCGTGATCATATATTCAAGGGTTAAGATAAAGATAAGGTCCCTAAATCAGTACAATGAACGGACGGACGATCCGACCCGTTCATTGGCTGGATCTGGCCTACTTAAATAAAATAAAAAGAACACCTACTTGATCTAGCCGCAAGATCCCTCTATTCCTCCTTCCTTCTCTCCTTTCCTTTCCTTTCTTTTACGATGGATGAAAACCATCTCGCTCTTTCTCTTTTTAAAGAGACGTTCGTTGGAGATTTGTTGCGGATAAGATGGGTTGGTTGAGATAAGATAAGGTTAATTTTGAATTTCAAAATTCGTATTTAAAGCAAAAAAAAGAAAATTAAATTCTTGTTAGTGATAGGACTCGATACCTGGTCTTCCCTCTCGCTTAAGAGGACTTTAACCAATCAGTCCATGCTTTTCTTGTCTTTATCATCTTAAATTTATTTAGCTAAACCCATTTTTCCTACCGAAATTTTAGGGTCGTTACATTAGACGGACGATCCGACCCGTTCATTGGCTGGATCTGGCCTACTTAAATAAAATAAAAAGAACACCTACTTGATCTAGCCGCAAGATCCCTCTATTCCTCCTTCCTTCTCTCCTTTCCTTTCCTTTCTTTTACGATGGATGAAAACCATCTCGCTCTTTCTCTTTTTAAAGAGACGTTCGTTGGAGATTTGTTGCGGATAAGATGGGTTGGTTGAGATAAGATAAGGTTAATTTTGAATTTCAAAATTCGTATTTAAAGCAAAAAAAAAGAAAATTAAATTCTTGTTAGTGATAGGACTCGATACCTGGTCTTCCCTCTCGCTTAAGAGGGCTTTAACCAATCAGTCCATGCTTTTCTTGTCTTTATCATCTTAAATTTATTTAGCTAAACCCATTTTTCCTACCGAAATTTTAGGGTCGTTACATCATAGGCACTGATTTTGAAGGCTATTGTCCTCAGTTATTTACTTTCTAATCTTTCGATTGTTGTCCCAGAGTATCCTCTAATCAGTTGATCGGATCATCACGTGGGTTCTTTTGATATAGTACACGATGAAAAAAATGAAGAAATTTAAAATGAAAAAAATGAAGAAATTTAATTTGTGGATTCAAGTCTTGACTTGAATAATCAATATTTTAAAAACAGTTTTTTTTTTTTTTTTTTCTTCTAGACATCCTAGTAAGTGCCAAAGAAGGGAGATTGTAAATTGTTTTCACGGTGTAATGAACTCGCAAATACATGAAAATTTATCTCTTAAGGGTTGAACACATCTCAGAGTGTAAACATTGATATGCACTCACAAAAAGGTCTGAGAATGACAATTGCAATAGCGAATAAATGAGTGCATATGGATTTAAATGGCTTTGTAATACCCCGTGTACACCCGGGTATTATTACTTGAGTTTATTGATTTTTCTATAATTTGTAAATTGAGTCTCGATGTTTATACTAAATATTTACGGACTAACCAGTAAAAATGACCTGTTTTGAACTTTTAGGAGATTTTTTTTCTTCTTTGAATGACTTAATTAATACAAATTGTGAATTTTAATTTGTACACTATCTCATTTACAAATTCGACAGTAAAAATAACTTAATAACCTTAGATTTCAAAATTCATCCGGTCACATTATGCATTGAGCAACTCCATCATGGTAATCTAACCATCAAAGCATTACATTCGTTCACAAACCCGGCCACTTGAGAAAGTAAACCGATCACATTATCCATATGCCTTACCTAAGTCCTTTCTATCATTGAAATCCCAATCTAACCACCACATAGTGATGCTTATGCTATTTGAACTTCATAAGTTAATGAATACTTGATGGTTTAAGATTTCGATTGATCATATTGTCCATTACCCTTTATTTAGCGTCGTGTCCATTCTCTTAACCATAATACCATTTGACCATAGGAAACCAAACATGAGACCATTGAATCCATTCATACACACATCTATTCTAAATTTTATTCCATTCACATTAACTCTTAATATGTTAAGAACTATTCTTACTGTTGAAATCTCGATCTAAGGACTCTACACAGAAGTAGAAATTATTTAAGAAATCTAAGGGTGCACACACACTCAAACCTTTAGACCACTCTCAAAAACATATTTGTATGCGTCCGTATGTCCAAACATGATAAACATTTAACCAATGGATAAAGTTGGGCATCGAGTCGAGTCAGACTGAGTTTGGGTTTACCCGATCTGACCCGGTGTTGAAATATACCTTACCTGAACTCAACCCAACTCGATACCGAGTCTGGCATGCCTGACCCAATCCAAGTTCGGGCTGGATTGGTCTGACCCGATCTGAGTCCGACTTGGTCACAGGGATCGAATTGGGTCAAGTCAGCACCAAGTCTGGTCGAATTGATTTTTTTTTCTCAAAATCATTTTAACTCAAATACATTATAAAATATCAATATTCAACTGCTCATCTAATGCACTACGTTAGAAAATTTTGAAGTTTTATTCTTGTTTTTCCAAATTATATAATTCATAAATGGGGGCCACACTACTAAACGGTCTGGATCGACTCAAATATGCTCCACGTGTACAATGACGGTGTGCGTGCTTGTGAATACATATGCTCACCTATTTTATAAAAAAAAAAAAAAAAAAACTTGATGATGGAACTTTGCTTTCCGTACATATAGCTATGCTGCCTCCTGCCATTGGCAAATGGCAATTATAGCCTTAGTTGTACGGTATAGCCATGTGCCCAAATTCCTATCTATCTTTACCCCTCAATATTTAACAACCACCCCCATAAAATTGATAACTTCAACTAATTTTGAGAGAGAGAAAAAATAAGGACGGCCAGAAACAAACTAAAGAAATTCAAACCTACCCCCAAATTCCCATCTATCTTTACCCCCTCAATATTTAACAACCACCCCTAGAAAATTGATAACTTCAACCCATTTTGAGAGAAAAAAAAAAATCAAGGATGGTCAGAAACAAACTAAAGAAATTCAAACCAAAAACGAAAAAAGAAAAAAGAAGAAACTTGCAATTGGCGGCTTCCCTTTCGAGGAAACAGACTAGATCTCTGGGAATTGTCAGATCAAGATCTTAGAGGGTTGTCGATAGCACCGCTCGATATGGAATCAGGACTTGCAGACTAGGGAGATGGCGTTCTGGTCCTCATCAGAAACGATGAAGGAGAAGATGTGATCGATGACTTCTTCTGGGAAAAACAAAACAAAACAAAAACAAAACAAAGCAGCAAAAGTAGTTGCTACTGGGAGTTTCTTTCCCGTAGTACTCATATAACAGAACAGAAAGATAACAAAAAAAACTACAACAACAACAACAACGTACATTGCATCTCCACCGCTCGGATGTATCATATAACCACTTGATTTAAAAGCTCGAGTAGTTAGAGGATGGCATATCAATATGTATCAAGCTAGGGATTCTAACACTCCCATGCACGTAGAGGGTGGAAAGCCACACAAGAACACATTGGCCAAGGGTGGAGGAACACTCAACTCACACCATAAATGACTCCCCATGAGAGAATACATTTTAGTGGCATATTTGCTCTCCACTCTAATACCATATCATATAACCACTTCATCTAAAAGCTCTGGCGTTAGAGAATGGCATATTAATGTATCTTAAGGGACTCTAATAGGATGTGTTGGAAAAGGAGAAGGGGAGATAAGATGGTAAAAACCCGTGGGGCCTCTTTATAAAGAGTTGTGGTGAGTGGGCTGTTGAGTAAGGATAAGGGAGAGAACGGGATAAGGGAGAGAACGTGAGGGGAGGGAAGAAGAGAGAGGCCGTTTGTTCAGGTTTGCATTCGGATTTCATAAGGTCTGGTCCAGCTTTGAAACAGGTGGGTGATCTTACTTCAATTTGCAATTCTTATTTAATATTTTTATTTTGCTTTATTTTGTTAAAAATCCTTAAACTAATTTATTAGATTAAAATTGATAAACCTAAATCGTAATTTAATTTAATTTAATTAGATATAGGATATACGTTGGATTATCTTCTTAGTTCCCACACTTTACTGATTTGCAATTATTGTGACAAATTTTTAAATTCAAAATAAAATAAAATTAAAATTTTAAATTTTGAAAAATTAATAATTAAGTTGTATTAAATTATTCCTGAATTTAATAAGTTGAAAATAAAATTATGAATTTTTATCTCCATAATAAAGTTCATAAGTAATTCTCATTATTTCCTTTCAGCTCTAAATTTAAGAAATTAAAGTATCATTAATTAATCTTCAGCCCACTAACAAGGGATTTGATCCCCTCAAGGCTTCTGCTTCCGATTCAGAGCTATCGGAAAGATTGGCCATAACAGACAAATAAAAGGAAAAAAACCCTAAATAAATTGGGAACAAAGAAAAGCCCTAAAGGCTAGCTAAATGCCAATTGACGGAGAAAATGAAGAAAGAAAAGTGCCTAAGAGAGGAGTGCTGTGATGGCCTGAAATCTCTAATTGAGACAAAAAGAAATGGAGGAGCGGAGTTTCAACAAAAAGAGAGGAAGGAATTTCAAGGTTTTGGTACCTCAACGAATGAGAGGGATGGGATATTTATAAGTAATCATGCATTCGTCTCTCTTTCCAAGAAACACCTGGCAGTTCCCCGTTTGTTGTAACGTATGAGGTGGTACGTCACATTTAATGCGCTACGATGCTTCGTACGAAAAAGAATGATTGCAACATTTTCATCCCACATTTATTTAATGCGATGACGCTTTGATCATTGTACCAATTGCGACCGTTACTCTTTAACTCAGGCGCAAGAAAGATCTTATAAGATGAGCCAAGAATATATTTCAAGTTTCATGCTAAGATTCCTGACCATAGAACTTAGGGGGCAGCTGTTATGAGTAAATTCGACTGTGTCCCTGATCATAGCTCAAAAGATGTGCAACCGTCGATATGTAGCCCACAAAGGCTAGCTCATCGCACATGTCAAAGAAGGATCCAAACTTGTCAAGGCATAGAGTCATCATACTCAACTAGAGCCACGGATATAGTTCTGAGGCTTCGACTTCGGCTTCGGCCTCAGATAATGAACAAAGTCTTAAAGACTCAACTTCAACCTCAGATAGTGGAAAGGGCTTGAGGCCTTAGGTTCGGCCTCAGGTGACGAACATAGAACTAAGGCCTCAGTCTCAGGTACTGATGCCCGCCATATAGCAGTCATTCTATCCCGACAACTCAACCGAGAGGATGCCGAGCTATTCGCACAAGACATCTTCGAATATGAACACTTACTGCACCGTCGTATAGAAATAACGATTAGCACCGGGATACGCGGGATCCAGACGTAATAAACATAATCTCTCTTAATCTGAAAACGTATCCTAGACGGAATCTATGAATCCACCGCCATCAACTGGAATCGCCACTTATAAAAGGACACCTCCACATCATCTCAAGGGGGGAAAAGAGGTACGCAATAGGCAATCTCATACATAACTAGAGTGCTTACGCTCAATCATCTCCCTTACTAACTTAAGCATCAGAGGGTCCTCCATTGGCACGACCGGCACCCCCTCGCGATCTTTCCTTGTGGTCGCAGGTCCACCCAACCAGCATCCTCTATCATCGTGTCCCCATCAAATGACAAATATCTACTGTTAATCATTGATCATTATCTATCGTCTATTTTGAAAGTTAACAACAACAATGCCACAACCATGGCACGGTTTCACATTTGAATTGGACCTTTGACCGTATTTGGTTTTAGTCGCCTGCTTAAAAGAAACGGTCAGTGAAAGCACTAAGTATATTGGTGGTTGTAGAAAGTCATAACAGTGCCACAGCCATGGCACCATTTTCCGTTTGAACTGGACCTTTGACCATATTTGTTTTTAGTCGCCTGCTTAAAACGTCAATGATGCAAAAGGGTAGGATTGCAGGAGCAAGGAAGTCTTAAGCCCAAGCTATGGTCCACCTAGCAGATGGTTTCCAACCTTTCATGTGTGTGAGCTACATCTAACCCATCTAAGAAGTTGGCCCCATTATTAGGATCACCTTGGGCATAGACCAAACCTTCTCACTTGTCAGGTGGACCACATTTGTATTTTTCTTATGTCTAGAGATTATTTTCTTTGATATGACCCACCTGATGAGTATATAATACAGATATTTTGCACCATGAGATTCTCATGGTGGACCACATTTGTATTTTTCTATTTATCAATGGCTAGAAATTATTTTCTATGATACAGCCACCTGATGAGTATATTGGATAGAATTTTGCACCATGCTATTGGAAGGGTTCGATGTCGCATGCACGTAATTGGTTGAAAGTTATCAGCTCCGCGGACTATAACCTATCGCCCAATCGATTAGACTAGAGCGTTCCGCTTCCTGTTCCATGCAGGGCCCACTTGATGGATGGTTCAGGCCATCCACCGGTGCACCCACGTGCCAAGCAATGGGCTCATTCATCCAAGGTTGATCGATTATGATCACAACATTTTGATCGCGTGTTGACCAGATCGACCAACATGCAATGTGGCCCATCTCGAGTTGTATGACTTGGGTCTGTTATAAAGAATTCTGACCATCTTCTGAAGCTGTACAAACTCGCAGACAGGCATGCACTCATAAATGCATGGCCTGGTCCAGAGTAAGAGATGGGTTGGATGATATGATTACAAAAGGAGTGTGTAGGCGTCTATTTCCAACCGATTCTAGAAAAACCAATAAGAGAACGTCGGGTGTCATTACACAGGCCAAAGGGCAGTGACCGATCATAGTTTGCAATCAGGAAAAGCAGCCAAGTGAGTTTGCGGCCAATGCTTAGCCTAAGAGTAGTTACTTGGACATGTGTTGGTAGGAGAAAGGAAGTCTCTGAGAGGCTAACGGTTACCAGGGCATGTGTAAGGTATCATAAGGAAAAAGGAAAGAAGTCTCTAGAAAGTAGTGGCGCTGAAATGGTTGTTGTAACCATTACGAAGTGATGCATTTCGATGGTTCTAATATGAAAGCAATAAAGAAATGGGTCCCACACCAACAACAATATAATAATTAATCATTATAAATTTACATGCATATGCATTTACTGAAAGGGAATTGACAAACAAACACCCCCTATCAATTTAAAAGCAAACACCCACTAAGAGTACACCCAGATCCATAGCTCGAGTGGTAGACTGAGTGAAGATAGCCTCATTTCAACACTGAAGTCCTCGTATCAATTCTCATGTGGGGGTGGCTAACATTGCAATTGACTAACAAAGGAGTGGGTGTACTAATAGGGGGGTGAATGTACTAACCAATAAAAGAGGAAGATCCATGAAGTTAAAATCATCTCTCATAGATCAACAAAAACCCAACAAATCCTTTTATCTTATACGTACTCCGCGACATTTACCTTAGTGTATGAAAACCTCTGTCATTTTAGAGAGAAAATTTGATACTGTGGCCAAGTGTAAATAGATTGATGCACAGGCACTTAGACATTGCATGCTTGGAATATGAATATTTCTGAACAACTGTCCAAATTAGGGATCCTGTTTAGATTTTTCATTAACTGGGAATTACACTTATTTGATTATCGGATTGAGGACATTAATTGAATGGCTGAAACTGAAAAGATCCAACGGCCCAATTTCAACAAATAAGTGACCACGAATCATAGTTTACAATTACTCAAAAAAAAAAAAAAAAAAAAAAAAAAAAAAAAAAAAAAAAAAAACTCCCCTTCATTATAAGTATTTAACGAACGCGCGGATTTGCTGCGAAAGCCCTTCTCAGGAAGTTCTTGCGCTGGTAACGT
Source organism: Liriodendron chinense (assembly GCA_003013855.2). Lineage (NCBI taxonomy): Eukaryota > Viridiplantae > Streptophyta > Magnoliopsida > Magnoliales > Magnoliaceae > Liriodendron > Liriodendron chinense. The sequence goes on along the minus strand of ML058570.1, from coordinate 2,451,553 downwards.
AGGTGGGCCCACCTTGATGTTTTTGAGAAATCCACTCCATCCATCCGTTTTGTGAGATCATTTTAGGATGAAAGAGGAAAAATGAGCCGGATCCAAGACTTAAGTGGACCGCACTAAAAGGAAAAGGTGGGTATGGAAATTCCTACCGTTGAAACCTCCCTGGTGTCCACAGTGATGTTTATATGCCATCCATGCCGTTCATAACGTCAATACTACTGGGATGAACTGAAAAAATAAAATATTAGCCTGATTCAAAACTTCTGTGGCCCCACGAATACAACTGGGTAGGTATCAATTACCATTACCGAGGGTCCCAACCGCACCATCTTGGAGCCAGTTATGCAAATGGCCGTACAGGAAATTCATCTGGACCATCCATCTCGTGGGATTTACCAGGACGTGGAAACTCCTTTTGGATTGGACCATTCTAGCCATCAAAGCAATAAACTTTTTCTTCCTTCAGAATGTGGACCACTGAAGATATTCTACTGCTTGGTCTTTCATTTTGGGACATCCACTGTAGACTCGTCAGATGGATAATGCCAGACCCCGATTGGGTGGTGGGTAGCTGACCATCTACCTCGGTGGTGAAAGGATGTGGCCAGATTTGATTGGTGGGCCCTACGCTGTCAGAGATGGGATACCCACGAGCGGATTAGGTGAGGCCCTTACCGTAGGCCCACCTTGATGTATGTATTCTATATCTACACCGTCCATCCATTTTTCCAAGATTATTTTAGCGCATGAAACAAAAAATGAAACAGATCCAATTCTCAGGTGGACCATACGATAGGAAACAGTGGTGATTGACCATTAATGAGCCACAAAAAGTTTTGGATCAAGCTGGTATCTGTTTAATCCTTTCATCCAGTTTATGAACTTATCAAAGGTTGGATTTCAAATAAACATTAAGTAAACCTTACGGTGGCCCAGGAAGTTTTAAATGGTAGGGCGTTCAATCACCACAGTTTCCTCATGGTAGGGTCGACCTAAGATTGGGATATTCTTCATTTTTGGGCTGCGTGCCCTAAAGAGATCTGGCAAAACAGATGGATGGCATAGATATAAAATGCAGACATCAAAATAGACCTCCTCCTCTTAAGGGAGGCCGTAGCAGCACCTAATCTGCTCCCCTCGCCCTGCCAATCAAATCTCGCTGCGTCACTTTAACACAGAGGTGGTAGTGAGGAGCCACCACCCAATCCGCAGGGCGTTGAGGAACTTCCTGTACTATGAGTTAGGTGGGGGCCACCATGATGTTTGTGAGAAATCCACACCATCCATCTGTTTTACCAGATCATGCTATAACAGGGGCTCAAAAATGAGTCAGACTCCAAAACCCAATTAAGCGGCACGACACAAAAAAGTGGGTAGGGAAATTCCTACTAAAGAAACCTCCCTGGGTCCACTGATATGTTTATATACTCGTTCATAATGCTATTCCTGTTGGGATGAACTGAAAACAAAAAAATATTAGCCTGCTCTAAAACTTACGTGACTCCCCATATATTTCAATGGTGGACATTTAATCCTCAATGTTCCTTTGGTGCAGCCTTGAGTTTTGGAACTGCCTCATTGTTAGGTGCATGTCCTAGCACAATCTACAAAAACAGATGGACGGGATGGATTTCTCACCAACATCACGGTGGGCCCCACCTAGCTTCATTGAGTATGGATAGTCTGTGTTGATGACACAGAAAAATCCAGTGTCGTTGCTTCTCATTGGTCCACATCATCTTGGCCGACTCAGCTAATGAGATACCCTTGATTTCTCTCTCCCAAGGGGGCTCGAATTAGGTACTACCCCCACCTAAGGAGATGGACAGGGTGCGCGGCACCTCATCATTAGTGGGGAGATGTAACGGTGGTGCCGGCACCAATGTGACGCACTAACAGCCCCATCACATCGGTGTGGGCCCCACTGCTCTCTACCAATGACAAGGTGCCACGCACTCGGTCTGTCTCCTCAGCGCCTGAGTGGGGTAATACCTAATCCGAATCCCTCTAGGTGCATACGATGACTTTTAATGTGTGGAATTTCTTTGGCCCCACGATGATTTTTATTTTAGATCCACACCGTTCATCAATTTTTATAGATCATTTTAGAGCATGATCCCAAAAATGAGTCACATCCAAAGCTCAAGTGGGCCACACCACAAAAAGAAGCGAGAATTGAATAAACCTTCCTAGGGTCTACCGTGAGGTTTACTTACATCTCTTTCGTGATATCACACAAATTTGGATGGAGGGTAAACATAAATATCAGCTTTATCAGAGCCTTTTATAACCCTAAGAAGTTTTCAATAGTAATATTTCAACGTCTACTATTTTTATAGTGTGGCCCACTTCAGCCTTGAATCTGCTTCTTTTTTTTCTTTTTTTCTTTTTGCATCATTCCATAAAATGGTACAAAAAAAACTGGATGAACGGTGTGAATCTAATACATATCTCATGATGGGCCATAAAAGTCCTACTTGTAGAAACTTTTAGTTTTCTTCTCTGACCTAGAAACGATGCGGCCCTCAACGTGGCGCCAAGCATGACGTGTGTATTTTGTCTCCGCCCAGCCGACTCTTCAGACAATGCTGCCCTCACGTGGCGCTACTGTGTATTTTGTCTCCACCCGGCCGATTCTTCTAGAGAGGGAGAGAGGATTAGCTGTTGCACGGGTACATGCGTTACTCTAAATGCGTGGGCCATCTTGATGTATATTTTTATATTCACACTGTCCATCGGTTTTCACGTCTCACACTGTCCATCGGTTTTCACGTCTCATTTTACGCCGTGATACAAACCTTAAGAAGATCCAAATCTCAGGTAGACCATACTGCTAGAAAAGTGATGAATGGCCACTAAAAACAGGCCATAAGTTTTTTAGATCAGGCTGGTATTTATATTTTACCTTCATCCACATCTTCTTGGCATTATTCAACAAGTTCGATTGCAAATAAACATCACTAAAACATTATGATGGGCTCTTTGAATTTTTAACGGTGAGGAACTCTTTCTAGTGGTATAGTCCACCTAAGATTTGGATCTCCATAATTTTTTAAATCCCATCCTCAAATGACCTAGAAAAACAGATTGACAGCGTGGTTATACAAAATATAACCCATGTGGGCCACACAGTAGGGGTAATACGGACGCGGATTGCGTCCGAACCTGGTCGGACCTTTAAGCGTCCCACCAGATATGGGCGAGGGCCCACAGTGATGTATTGGTCTATCCGCGCCGTCCACTCATTTTATGAGATCATGTTAAGAGATGGGTCCAAAATTGAGGCAGATCCAACGGTGTTATGTACCACACCATAGATGACTTTTTCATTTAATGCAACTTGAAATTATGCTCTGTGCATTTAATGCCCATTTAATGCAACCCAAGCTTACTATTTGGTGTGGTCGAATACAGCGTTGGCTCTTTCTTATTGTTGGGTTCTTACCTTAACATGATCTTATAAGAGGGATGGACGGCTTGGATAAACCGATACATCACACTGGGTTCCCAAACAGTTCTGGTCGGACACTTAAAGGTCCAACCAAGGTCGGACGTAATCCGCGTCCGGGTTATACTCACTAACGTGTTCTCCAAGTAACACCTAATTCGCCGAGTGTGCCACTACCCGAAAGCAACTTAGTTGCCGACTCGTGTGCGGATAGGTAGCGAATTAGCTGTTGACAGCTTAGTGGGTGTTACCCCACCATGTGGGGCCTACATTAATGCATTTATCGTATATCCACACCGTCTATCTGTTTTTCAATATCATTCTACGATAATATCCCAAATCAGAAGAAGATCCAAATTTCACGTGGACCATCTCAATCACTACTGTTTCCTATAGTGTGGTCCACCTAAGATTTAGATCTCTATCAAATTTACTATAACATCCTAAAATGGTCCTTAAAAACGAATGGACGACGTGGATGTACAGAAAATCATCAAGAACCGGGGTAACACCTAATTCCCGCCCGTCACAAACCACTCGGTCAAACTGCACGTGTATGGTAGAGAGATAAGGGTTGAATGAGACTCCTATAAAAGGAGTGGTGAATGAGATGCCTGTAAGTGAAGAGCAGAGGTAGAGAGAAACCGAAGGCCTTTTGGCTTTGAAAGAAACATAGCCATGGGTCTTTATACAAAATGGCTTCCTGCATTGATTTTCCTTCTCAGCATTCTCTTCCATTTGAGTGCAATTACCTATGGAGATTTTGAAGAAGAAAGTAGGTTTGGCGGTTGGTGCCGCTTTAGAAACTGTGGCTACGTACGCCGTGGAGGCGCTCTCGGGGAAGGAGGTGGGCTGGGCGCCGGGGTTGGTGTAGTTGGTGGGGCCGGTAGAAGACTCGGAGGCGGTCCTGGAGTTGGTGCAGGCGGCGGAGATGGCGGCGGAGCTGGTGGTGGGCCAGGTGGTGGAGGTGGCGCAGGGGATGGAGATGGTCGTGGAGGTGGCGGCCGTTAACTCTTCTCTCTTCAAGTCGAGCAAAACTATAACGTGATTTCTGTTTGTCAGCTTTGTAGCTAGAATTATTAATGATGATTAATGGTGTTTAATAAGATTTGTTTGTTGTATGATTTTGATTAGTGCCCCCAATTGTATTTGCAGCGGGCCGGTTTGGGTCTGATAAGATAGGGCCATCAATCTCATGGAACTGCACACAATGAAAATAATTCGATTTGAGTGTTTTTATGGTGGCCGGATGTTTTAGATTTTGAATCAAACGCCTATTTTCAGATTCTAATCCTCTCATGTTCAAGAAAGCGGAGAATATGAGATGAACTCATTTTTAAGTGACACCCAAACGAGCCCCAGCTGACTAATCTGGTCTACTTCGCTCCAATAGTGGCAAACCATCTGCCCTCTTGGAAAGTTTAAAATTAGATCAGGATGTACTTACGGCGCTCTGATCATGTGGACCGTTGCATAAGATAGGTTCACCCTGGATTGCACACGGCCCCATTGTCATCTTAATGAGATGAGCAAATCCAATTAAATAAGGGCCTGTAAAATGGATGGCTATGCCATTTTATCTCTTGCTGTCTATTTACTTCCATCCAAACACACTCCAAATATCATTTACCTCCATCTACTACCATCCAACGGTTCCTATAAAAAAAATAATGTTGGTTTAGCTGGACCACCTTGAGATGGAACTCCGGTCAGGTCCAATTGCAGGTTGGTTCTTCTGGAAGTCAGGTTGGGCTGGGGTTTAACCCTCATCCCAGCCCAACATTTCCCAGTTACACCCTTATTTCAGATTGGCAAAATCGAATATTTAAATAGGCCCGGTCCATTAGGCCTGGCCCAAACAGTTAACAGCCCTGGCACAAAACAATCCCAGGGCCGGTAGCCCTGCAGCCTAGCTTGTCCCTGTTTCTTTGGCCTGTTTGTCGGTTCAAGCCGGGCAGGTCGAGCCTAACCTTAGCCGGGCCAGCTGGCTCGTGACAGTTCCAGATTTTATGAACGGTCTGTGTCTCTCGCACGTGTGCCAGTTGGTCTTAAAGCGGACCCGATTACAAGTCCACCTCAAAACCCCAACCCCGACCCCGGCTTCTATACCCCTCCCGCCCGCCCTAACGGACGCGGATTAGGTACTAGTACCCCCGCCTGGGGTTCTGAGGGCCCCACCGTGATGTTTGGATTTATCAACACCGTTTTTCCATGTTATTTTTGGATATAGGCCCGAAAATAAGGCAGAACAAGTCTCAAGTGAACCACACAGGGGGGTTAAACGGCCTCCATTAAAAACTTATTAGGAGCCGCAGAAGTTCTGAATCAAGCTGATATTTGTGTTTTGCCTTCATCCATATCTAAGTGACTCATGAACAGGTTGGATGGAAAATAAACATCACAGTGGGCCCTAGAAAGCTTTCAACAGTGTGCGTCAATATCACCTCCGATTCCTGTTATGTGGTCCACTTGAGCCTTGGATCTGCCTCATTTTGGGAACACATACTAAAATGAAATTTCAAAATGGATGGACGGTTTTGATAAACCCATACATCACGGTGGGCCCTTCAGAGCCCCAGCCTGTTCCAAGCTCGGGACAGACGTGGTAGTACCTAATCCGTGACCTGCCGGGATATTTAATGCAATAGCCCCAGGTGTGGCTATTTTTACTAAAAGTTTAATTTCTTGTGAGCTTATCTTTTTTAGCCTTTTGGTGAAAAATTATAAAACTTTCGGTCAGATATGCCCAGTGTACGTCCACGAAGTGCGGAAACCCTCTTGGGAGTGAGAGTGGGATCCGACTCCTAGGACCCACCTTAATGTTTGTGTTTAATCCACGCCATCCACCTGCTCTTATAGCTTATTTTGTGCTAGGGTCCCGAGAATGAAGAAGATCTGGATCTCAAGTGGGTTATGCCAAAGGGAATAATTTCTATTGTTGAAACCTTCGTAGGCCCACTGTGATGTCTATATGCTATCTAAACTAGCCCAAACCATATCTCTTTAGGCCCTTCATGATGAGGCTAACCTAGTGGACAGAATAGATCTTACGTACGAAGTCCCCTTGTTTTTTAAAAAATAAAGGTAAAAATAAAAATAAAAAATGCTGGAGCAGTTAGCGTAGCCCAGCAGCGTGAGGGCGGAAGCCCCTTTGGGCGTTAACCCTGCGGCTCACTTATGGGACGCACTATGATGTATATGTATTATCCACGCCATTCCATTCTGTTTACTAGATCATTTTGGGTTGTGGGCCCAGATATGAGCCAGATACAGATACCATGTGGACCACATCATGGCAAAGGGGTATCCACCGTGCTCAAGGGGATTCTATGGTGTGCAAGGGGACTCCACATTGTCAAGGGGATTCCACCGTGATAGGGGGAATCCATAATGCTTAGGGGGAATCCACATTGCTAAAGGGATTCACAGTGCTTAGGGGGAATCCACATTGTCAGGGGGATTCCACAGTGGTCAAGGGGAATTCACATTGCCAGGGGGAATCCACAATGCTCAGAGGGATTCCATTCGTGCTAAGGGGATTCCATATTGCCAAGGGGCTAGGGGGAATCCACAGTGCTCAGGGGGATTCCACAGTACTCAGAGGGATTCCACATTACTAGGAAGAATCTACCATGCTCAGGAGAAATCCATAATGCTCAGCAGGAATCCACATTGCTAAGGGGATTTCACAGTGCTTAGGGAGATTCCACGGTACTTAGGGGGATTCCACATTACTAGGGGGAATCTTTCGTGCTCAGGGGGAATCCATACTACTCAACGGGAATCCCAATTGACAGGGGGAATTCATAGTGCTAAGGAGGATTCTACATTCCTAGGGAAATCTACAGTATTCAAGGGGATTTCACATTGTTAGAGGGAATCCACAGTGCTCAGGGGGAATCCACAATGCCTAAGATAGCATATAAACATCATTGCGGACCCAAGAAGATTTCAATGGTAGGAATTTCCCTACCCACCTTTTCCTTTAGTGTGGCCCACTTGAGTCTTGGATTCAGCTTATTTTTTGTAGCACATCCTAAAATGAGCTTAAAAAATTAGATAAATGACATAGATTTCTCACAAACATCACAATGGGCTTCACCTAGATGCCTATAGCAGGAACTTCTCGCGGAAGGCTTTCCTAGGAAATTTGTGTCCATCAAGGGCTTTTGCCCTAGTGAAGTGACTTCACCAACTTCTATGGGCCCCACTGTGATGTATGGGTTGCATCCATACCGTCCATCCATTTGGAGAGATCATTTTAAGGCATGATCTAAAGAATGAGACAAATCCAATTCTCAAATGGACCCTGCCAAAGAAAACAGTGGAGACAATGATGTGACCGTTGAAACTTTCCTACGGCCTGTGTGGGGCCCATCTTGATGTATGTTTTATATATCAACGTGGTCCATTTGTTTTTTTCATATTTTCTCTTCATCCAGACCTACTTTACATTATCAGCAGCTTGGATTACAAATAAACATTAACAAAACTTTACAATAGACTCTTTCAATTTTTAATGGTGGGGCACTCAATCACCACTGGTTCGAATACTATTGTCACCTGAGATTTGGATTTGCATAATTCCTGAAACACCATCCTAAAATGGTATGGAGAAATAGATGGACGGCGTGGATATACAAAATATCATACATGTGGACCAAATGGTATGGAGATACGGATGGACGGCGTGGATATACAAAATATCATTAATGCGGACCACACGGTAGGGGCAACAATGGCGCGACTTGGGTGAGACCCCCGAACCAGCGACGTGGGTGGGAACCTGAACCTAGTGCCCACTTGGATGCATTCCTTGTAGATCTATGCCGTTAATCTGCTTTTCCGGATTATTTTGTACTATGGTACCAAAAAATGAAGAAGATTAGAATTTTGGGTGGACTACAACATAAGAAACAGTGGTTAATGGCTATTAAAGACCTTTTGTGAGCTACAAAAGTTTTCTATCAACCTGATATTCGTTTTTTCCTTTCATCCCTGTCTACGTGACCTTATCAACAGATTGGATGGTCAATAAACATTACGGTGGACTCCAGAAAGTTTTTAATGGTCACGGTTGAATGAGAACTGTTTCTTGGGGTGTGGTCCACGTAAAATTTGAATCTGCTTCATTTTTGGGACTGCATCATAAAATAATATGAAGAAACATATGGACGGCATGGATCTACAAAGAATACGTCCAGGTGGACCCTAGGTTCAGGTCCCACCCACATCGCTGGCTCCGGGGTCTCACCCAAGTCGCGCCCGGGCAACACCCACTGAGTTCTTCTCGAGGTAACTCGCGGACGTAGCACGCATGAGGTCTTCCGCCCTACTGAATTTATGTCACCAACTTCTGTGGGCCCCACCGTGATGTATGTGTTGTATGCACACCGTCCATTCATCTGGAGAGAGATCTTTTTGGATATGATCTAAAGAATGAGAAAGATCCAAAATTCTCAAGTGGACTGCACCAAAGAAAACAATGGCGGCAGTGACTTGACCGTTGAAACCTTTCTAGGACCACATAATGTTTATTTGAGATCTAACTTGTTCATAAGTTCACACAGATATAAAATAAGGGAAAACACAAATATCAGCTTTATCAAAAACTTCTGTGGCCCAAGAAGTTTTTAATGGTAGGACATCAATTCCCACTGTTTTCTTTGGTGAGGTCCACTTGAGCTTTAGATCTGCTTCTCATCACCTAGAATGATTTCTTTAAATGGATGGACGGCGTGGACGTAACATATATACCAGGGTGGGTCCCACGATTGGACCACCCGTCCACACTCAGGTGGCCTTCCGCCACTTCGTGGACGTACGCACGTGGTCAGACGGGTACTTTCGACTGAAAGTTCTGCAAATTCTCGTGAAAAGGCTAAAAAGACGAGCCTCTCGAAAAAATGAACTTTTAGTAAGAAAAGTCACAACTTAAGGCTATTGCAGTAAAAATCCCCGTCCCGCCCTAAACCGAAGCACGCGCCCCATCCCTTCTATTCTCATCAGTCGCCGCAGCTGCTTCAAAAAAACAAAAGCACGACAGAGGAGAAAAAAGGAAGAGAAAAATCCCCATTCCAAAATGGCGGACGTGGTGCAGTACCGCCTGGAGCGCATGTTAGACGAGCTCGACGACCTGGAACGGAGAGGCCTCTTCACCCGCCGAGAAATCTCAGAGATCGTCAAGAAGCGCCGCGGATTCGAGTACAAGCTCAAGCGCCCTTCTCCTCTCAAGCAAGACTACATCTCCTACATCGACTACGAGTCGCAGCTCGATTCCCTCCGCCGGCTCCGCAAGAAATCCATCGTCCGTGAATTGAAGAAACAGCAGCAGGCCAGCGACAACGAAGATGAGAGCATGATAAAGAAGAAGAAGAAGGTCTGGAGGAGATCGCTATCCGATTCCGCTGGGGTTTTGAGGATTCTGGAGGTTTATCGGCAGGCGGTTTTGAGGTATAAGGGCGATATCGATCTATGGTTTCGGTATCTGGAATTCTGTCGAGAACACGGGCACGGTCGGATGAAGCAGGTTCGCTTGTTATTGATTTGGGCAAAAGAAATTCATATTTACACCCGCCCGATTGATTTGTGTGCCCCCATTTCCGCCTTTGGGAATTGGAGTGATACACTTTTGTACTATGTCAGTTCCCAAATGGGACCGATCAGGGTGGGTGTAAATATTGGACACCCTATTTTTATGGGCACTAATCTGTTTTTTGAGAGGTGATCACATACAGCTGCATCTTTCCTATCAATGTGTTGGTCTTGTAGGACATCTGAACTGCGCAAAAGGTGGGTCGCAGCGTGAAGATCACATGAGGTGAAATTCAGGCCGTTCCTCTGCTCAGGCGGGCCACACTGTTGAAATGAATGAGTGGATTGGCCTGATTTTCATGGAAGGAGATCTTTATGGTGGTTTCCAGCTTTTGCAGTGTTCTGATGTTCTACACGCAGGGCATATTGACTGAAAGGATGGAGCTGTCTGTGATTGACAAGGATGTTTCGGATAGAACTAGAGCTGGGTGGATGAAGTGGAGATGGGCCTTTGGAGTGTTATGAAAACTTGGGGTCATTTGGCAGCTTGGATTTTGGACAGTTTGGATTTGGAATCCAAATCCACCCCCTTTTTTTTGGCACCCCTCCAAGTCATATCTAGTGGGATTGTAAATCCTCCAAAAGGCCACATTTTTTATTCTTCTCTAAAAGGTGGGATGCAAAGTCTGAGGATTTTCAATCTTCTCCGAGGATCGTAATGGCTCTCCCCTTTCTACAAAGAAGGGAATTCACACACCCTCCTCTCTACCTGTGCCATGCAACCAAACCCCCCCCCCCCCCCCCCTCTCTCTCTCTCTACAGCAAGCCCTCATCTCTGTCTTCTTCTTCTTTTTACTGTTGCTAGAGTGGTGGTTTTGCTTCAACATAAAGAGGAAGGGTTTTAACACGAGTTATGTGATACTCAGGCTGCATGTGACGCTTGATACACAGGCACTTAGAAATTGTACATGTGGAATGTGTTGACTGAAGTTAAAGTGTTAAACCAACTATGAACCCACTAATGCTAATTCATAGTCCTAAGATCATATTGGTTGAACAGTCCTATCCTCTGAGCTGTGGACGCTTGATTGTGGAAAGAGGACGTTGGATGTTTCTCATTTTCTATAGGTCGGTCCTTCTAAAGTCCTTATAGAATAAGCTTATTTTAAAGTGATTCACTTGCGTGCAAAAAGTTATTCAAATGGAGGTACTGGAAGTGTCCTTGAATCTTGTGACAACCATATAATAGGAAATCAGCAAAGTGCCCTTGAATCCCGTCAAAATCATATAAGCTTATTATAAATTAGTCATAACTCGCTCAAATGGTACCAAAATTGCATGATATTGGGCTCATTTGAGAGCTAACTTGTAGACTTTCAAACAGGGCCAATTTCTTGTTGTTTGGACGTTGTTTGATGCCCAAAAAGTGGCTCATGGAAAAAGTAATGAGATACCAAAGGGAAATTTATTGAACCATTGCCACTCACTTTAACTCTAACAACTAACTAAAATAAATAAGACGTATGAATTTGAGGACGATTTGATGGATTAGATGGGCCTCAGAAAGTAACCTAATTGTTGATCTCATCAGACCATGGATATGGTCCATATTATCAATTAAGACATCAAAAAGTTTAATTTTTTTTAGATCCTTGATCAGTGAGTTTGTGTTGTCTTCTGATGGCACCATTTCCACCCGGCTTAAGACTAAAACTTGCCCTCGTGTTAAATCCGGCAGCATCAATCTTCTAGTATGATCCTAATTTATATCGTATCTTCTTTGGCTATGATGGCAGTTGATGATGGAATCCATTCTGTTTGATTGGCATCTTGCTCATGAGAGGTTCTACATGTCACACCATTCCTTTTGTTTTTTCATAGTTCTCGACATTTGGGGTGGGTTTTGATTTCCACTTTATCTGCAACAATAGACTTGTAGACATGGATGATTGAAGTACTGTTCGCGGATTAATTCACGGCTTTTGTAATCATCTTCCAATTGTCATGATGTCGTCTTTGTTTCTGCCAAACTCCGATTTGTAGACTTTGGTCATTGTAGAAATGGTACTAGGGTATCACTCTTTGTAGAGTTTGCTAGTGTGAATGTATGATCCATGGTATTCCGTAATAGTAACAGTGGCTGTAATAGCCACCACCGTTACGGCAATGATACAGGCCATAACGTGTTTTTTTTTTCTTTTTTTTCTTTTGAACAGCTGTTGTTTATTTACAAAATAAATGAGCAGTTACTGTTAAAATTGAATTACATCATGAATTTCATATGTACAGGATTGTAGACCTTCGGTTTTTTTGTTTTATAAGCATTTCTTTTTCATTGTTGTTCTTGAAGGTTTCTAATGGGTCAGCTGTCGAAGCTGTCTTGACTTTCTACATACTATGATTTTGATATGAATTTTGAAATTTCAAACTCTTTTGAATTCTTTTGTAGGTGTTAGCTCAGGTAATTCGGTTTCACCCAAAGGTTCCTGGCCTTTGGATTTATGCTGCAGCTTGGGAGTTCGATCACAACTTAAATGTTGCTGCTGCACGCGCTCTTATGCAGAGCGGTTTGAGAGCTTGCCCAGATTCAGAGGATCTTTGGGTAGAATATCTAAGGATGGAGCTCACGTACCTTAACAAGTTGAAGGCTCGAAAGGCTGCTCTTGGAGAAGATGCGGGAACACTTGCTCGCAATAGTGAAGATGCTGACAACAAACAGTGGAAAGATGAAAACAAGGATTTATTTATGCCCTTGAATGAAGGGGGAGAGACTGCAGATGGAGACGATGTCAGAGAAGGCGACGAGGAGAAGAAAGTTGACACCTTTCGGGAACAGGGTTCAGTTGTTCTTCGGACTATCTACAGTGGAGCAGTAGAAGCTCTTTCCTCGAGCTTGAGCTTGCGTAAGAGGTTTTTGGAGATCCTTGACGGGACAGATTTGGCATATTCGGATGACTTGAAGGCAGAGATAATGAATGATATAGAGAAAGCTTTCTCGGAGGAGGAGGATTACTGGGACTGGCTTGCGAGACTTCAAATATCTGATCTTAGAAAGGGGAAGGACGTGACAAAAGAAACCTTGCTTTGCCAGTTAAATAAAGCAGTTGAGGTAAGATTTCACGAGAATTGAAATCATTCGTTCTTTCTAGATAGGAAAAGGCTTTTGTTTCCCCAAAGTTGCTGTATTCTAATTCTAAGTATGTTTAATATGGTTTGTGGGATTGATGTATAGGTCTATGAGAAAGCCTTGGAAAGTTTGCCTTCTGCCAAGATGTTTTCCCTGTATGCAAGGTTTTGGTCAGGCATTATTGCTCCTGAAAGAGAAGATGCCCATAATTCCGGGTTCAATATTTTGGATCATGGTGTTGACTTCACATCAAATCTGTTGCGAGTATATAAAAAAGCTGAATCCAGAGGATGCATGACTGAGGATCTTGCTCACCAAAATATTTTGTTGTACTTGCAATTAGAGAAAATAGAGGAAGCCAGAGAACTAGCCAAAAATCTCTGTGATGGAAAACTTTCAGGGGCGGCAAAATTGTGGGCTTTAAGGGCTTCAATAGAGATGAAATGGTTGACAAGGAAATCTGCTTTCATGAGTAAGGATGACCTCCAATCTGTCTTTGAACTATTAAGATGCGCATTGACTATTGTATCTGTTTCAGAGGCTGAAAACTTGTGGCTTACGGTATGCAACTTGTACTCTCATCTGTTTATTGTTCTCTTCAGCAGAACTGTTTGCAATGGTTATGTGCATTCTCAGACTGTGTAGTTACTACCATTTGATTTATGGTTCTAAGAAATTCTTAACTTCTATTTTGTGGGTAAAGATGAGAGGACCTAAGTTTCTGTTCCTTTGTCAGCAAATAATTCTGTAGTAGAGACAGGAGTAGTGAAAAGAACATAAATAGTAATCTATGATAGTGCGAAACATTAAAATGAATAAACATAGAATACATCCTTTTATTAATTTAAATATCTTATGATGTTAAAAGAGGAAGCATAAACAACGAAACTGAAGAATGAAAGATTCCACCAAGCATGGTTGAACTTGGAGAGTCATGACTACTATCTTCAAGATCCAGCATAGTGCTACTTGTGCATGACACTGACCATAGGCTGCCTCCTTGGCTGGTACATGCTCCAAGCAGAGAATTGATCTGATGGCAAATGCAAACACCCAAGAAAGCATAGGGGGAAAGTTGGGCTTCACCATGTCCCATGTAATATGATAGATACTTCTAGTAATGCCGGAGTTATGTGCTTGTGTGAGGCAACTAGTAAAAAATGATTATTGGGGGGAATCCACATGTGCACCTATGCAGAAAAATCAGTAAGTAACTTGCGATTGATTTGTGCCCCCATCTATTTGCCTGGATCCAGTCATGAAATGCAGGAGCCACATCGTATTTTCTTATTGAAGATAAATACTTCTTAGGTAAAATGAATTCCATGGATAGAATGTCAATGCAAAACAATAAAAGGAACAATTACTTTATAGTAGAGAACCGATCTACAAGACCTCCCTAACCTTACATGGAAATTCACTAGATTGGTTAGCTCTCCACTCCAGCTTTTTTGTTGAAAAAAAAAAGAAGAAAAAATGACAGAAAAATCACTTCATTTGATGTTTGTCTTGGACTGCTGCTCTTTTTTTTTTTTTTTTTCTCTATTGTTTGCTTGTGTTTTTTTTTTCTTTTGGTGGCCAACTTCTATGCATGAATATTTTTAAGGGTGTTAATGGACCTGATCAATTAGATTTAAGCAGCCAACTTCTATGCATGAATATTTTTAAGGGTGTTAATGGACCTGATCAATTAGATTTAAGCAGTGGATATATCGTCATCGTCATATAAGCCTGATTCCAATTAATTGGGGTCGGCTATTCATGATGGAATTATGGCATAAGTTTAACGCCAGTCGCCATCTTGACACAACCCTCCTTTATTCGGGCTGGGGACCTGCAATGAGATTACTAAACACTGACCGGTGTAATGTAATAGACTATTATATGAGATGATTACAATTAAGCACTATCTAATAGTCTATTACATTGGTTGATTACAATCAAGGAGGTTTAAGCAATGGACATGCGCACACACGACAATATTATGATCATTGTCATCATCACCTAAGCCTTATCCCAACTAGTTGGGGTACACAACGATCACATGAACTCTAGAGGCATATCTCCATTTCTTCCACCTTGAATTATACAGGCAACATCCTTCTCAATTTCTCCACTCCTGTGAATTATCAACCCACAATGATTATATGTTTGGAAATACCATGGTATTTTGACCATCCAATCCCACGTTTGGGATCAAATTCTTCCTTTGGGAAAAGCATTGTATTAAGTGAAACATGCATTTGGTGGACCATGGAATTGTAATCAACGGACCAGATTTCACAACTAATGCCAATCACCTGTGTGCATGTGCAACTTGATTGTCACGTGTAAATGGCACATGTGGATGGACGGTGTGGATAAAACACATGCATCAATGTGAGGCCCACATATGTAGTGGAATTTGAAATCTGCTAGAAACCCCATGGTATCTCCTGCTGGGACTGGGTGATATGATATTTGGATTAATCCTATCCTTCCTGTCATTTCCAAGTGCCGGATGGAATTTGCATTGGACCAAATGTATTCCATACCACCTAATCCCACGTTCCAAACAGGCCCTTACTTTTTCCTCGACATTCAACTTTCACTCTTTCATCAATTTATATATGAATAATGTTGTTTTCTCTCTCCTTTTAAATTCCACCGCCTAGTATTTGGACACCTATTAATTTCATTCCCTTTCCTCCATCTCTTAATATGAACATTCGTAAGCTTTAAACTATATTACATGGTCAAACTCTCTCCAAGTATCACCTCGTAGTCCTTACATATTGATCGTTCTATCTTTGTAAGTAGAAAGAAATCTATTTGGCTTGTATATGATCCACTTTTGAAAGTTATTACAGTTTCATCTCTCTTTTTAAAGTACGTGTTTTCTAGAGCTAGATCGTATGCCATAGCGAAATCAAGGATAACTTCCTCTATCTCATTTCTTCTCTAGAACCATATCCTTCATGTACCCTCCTCACATCCTCTATTTTCGTAGATGACTATTTAAGTCTCCTCCTACAAATATCATCTCGCCACATCCATCCATGCCCTCCCAGGATTCTCTCTTGATTCTATCCTCTAACCCTACTTGTATATGCACTAATAATATTGATTTTCTCCTTTCTGAATACAATTTTTCTTAATAAAATCCTATCAATTACTCCCTCAACATCTACAACTTTATCCTTTAAATATTTATCTTCTATTATCCTTACCCCATTTCGATTATTGTCCTTTCCTACATAACAAAGCTTGTATCCATCAATTTCTCTAGTTTTGGCCCCTTTCCACTTGGGTTTTTGAACACAAGCTATGCTAACTCTCTTTCGTTCGTAGTATCTACTACATGTTCTTGCCTGTCAATGTTCTTATGTTCAATGTGGTACGGCGAATCCTATTCTCCTGGACTAGCTTCTTTACCTGCATGCATCTAGAATGGTGTAGGAACCCTTGCCTACTTCTCACAACCAGTGTTTTAAATAGCTACGCTATGTAGCGTGTAGCTTACGCTACATAGCGTAGCTTAGCCTAAACGCTACGTAGCTCATGAAAATAGCTTAAGTTGCGTGTAGCCTACACTACATGATTAATTTGGATACGCTACACGCTACATAGCTCACATTACGAGTCATTTTTCACTATAACATTAAAATCAATAATGTTTTTAATGATTTGTTACATTTTTCTATTTCAATGAAAATTAATTAGTCTTTTCAATGCTTTTAGTAAAATAATATAAGAAATAGTTTTAAATAAGTTTTGTTGCTCTTTCTTCACTTTTATATTTAATCACTTTTATCTAGCATGTTATGAAATTTTGTCAAATTTTATTACTAATCATCTAATTTGGTGCAACCTAGATTAAAAATCTAAGTAGTGTGTAGCTTGCGCTACACGCTATGTAGCTTACGCCTCACGCTTCAGAGGGGTGAATGCTACGCTACACGCTAATCGCTATTTAAAACACTGCTCACAACAACTAGGCATTGTTGTGGCACGGCACTTTCAGGGGACACCGTAGCAAACCCTTGCCCATTTCCCACTGCACCCAGGTTTTGATGATGCCCATCGCTTACAAGGAACACCCTAGCATGAGTTTGGAATGTCATGTTGTTTGGATTCATGTTGGAAGTTTTGGTATAAGGTTAACACTGGCTGCCAACCTGACAGAACCCTCCTTTGTCTGGGCCGGGGATCGGTAACGAGAGCATAAAACTCCCACATGCACAATGTAATAGACTGTTACATAGGTTGATTACAATCAAGTGCTATCTCATAGTCTATTACATAGGTTGATTACAATCTATGAGTTATGGTAATCTTATCAATATAAGCTAAAGATGAAACTACAACGAAAAGACATCATTATGGAATGGGTCCAAGGTCCCAATACATAGCAACATCTTAATACTCAATCCTTGGCAAGCAATTCCTCAATCTGATTACTTCCCCCTCGACATGCTGAAATGCTATGTTTAAACTTTAAAGACTCCATGTCATGGTTCTCTAATTAGTTAGCTAGCCTCAATGGGGTTGGACCCTCTTCATTCATGTAAAAAAATAGCATTGAGCAAGTCACCTTCCATTAGCAAAGGACTGAATATTGGACAGTAAGTGATAAAGATCCTTGGCCCCTTGAGAAGAGAACCTTTGCATATTGGGACATGGATTCCATTGGATAGCACCAACATCGCCTTGCTCTACACATCTTGGAAAAGAATCTTATCCAAGGTATTCAATAATTGGTAATGGTGGCCGTAAGGCCTGTAACCGCCACCGCCATTACTGTTATGATACTGATTGTTATGGCCTTAAAATAAATAAATAAATAAATAAAAACCTGTTTTGACCTTGTAATGGACTATTATGGGCCATTTTTTTCGTAACAGCCACCCTGTATCACGTAATGGTTCTCACCATTACCATTACGCAATGGCTTTTACGGCCTTTACGTAACCATTTTTGAATACCTTGATCTTATCTATACAACTGCTGCTGAAGTGTAGCTTGGACTATCCATCCAGCAATCGTATTATTCTGTCAAGGGTTGTTTTAGTCTCGCATTTTTCTCTACGTCATCCAAAATAAACTGTGAGTCCCTCACGCCATGAGCTCACATGGTATGTACTTATCTTTCCCTGCTATCTTGGTCACATCAAATTTCACATTGACTAGTGCTTTCTATCAAGCCACTTTGGAGTTGGATGCATATGTATTCCATTAGTGGGATTAACTGTCGTCATCATTTCTATATTAATTAAATAAGCCCAGGCATTTATGTGCACTATCGCTTAGATGGAGAGGTGTTTAATATCATGCTTTAGATTATTGTATATCATTGTAGATCAAGACTTTAAGAATCGTATTCTTATTTCCTTGCTCTGTCTTCTATTGCAGGCCATTAAATTCTTTGCAAATAAAAAAGAGTATTTTGACAAGCTGGTGCAGAGTTTTCAGCTTTTAATGGCCAAAGGTGGTGGCACTGAAGTCCAGGTTTCTCTTTCTTCTGCCATTGTGAACTGGGTGTTTCAGAAAGATGGTATAAAGCATGCTAGAGAAATATATAGACGGTATGTTGCAATATCATGATTTGGAAAATTTCTCTTTATAAAATCCCTTCTGTTGCAAGTAGTGTCAACTTTGTGCTGGCCAGTGTGTTAGGCTGATCTTCTCCTTCTTCGTCTCTTTTTTTTCCTTTTCCTTTTTTTTTCCCTTGTTGTTTGATCTGTGGCAACAATTTCTGGCTTGTTTATTTGCTGATGCTGTCTTCATTCATGCACTCATCCTTTAACCTCAATATTCTGATCAACATGACAACATCATAGAATTTTAAATTAGTGTATGTAGTATTTTTGTTTTCCTTCTCTGTATTCTTTCCCTGCCTAAGGTTTTGCCTTAGCAGGTGTTTTAATAAATTCCATCATCCTTTAAAAAAAAAAATATTGTTTATCAATAGGTCCAACTTCTAAGTCCCTTACTGAGAAATGACTGATATGGTAAAACTGTGAAGAAACCATCTTGAGGAGAAACCAAGCGGCAGCTGCCACTTGGAAATGGCTTTTGAGGATATCTTAAATGGACCCCACACGGGAAAGTTCATGTGCTAACCGTAAAAAGACGCATAAACAATGCATTGATTGGTTTTGAACCTAAAAGAGCCCATACACATGATATTTTTGAGATTATTGGTGATGATGTATTCATAGAGGTTCCCATACA
This sequence comes from Liriodendron chinense, assembly GCA_003013855.2. Taxonomy (NCBI): domain Eukaryota; kingdom Viridiplantae; phylum Streptophyta; class Magnoliopsida; order Magnoliales; family Magnoliaceae; genus Liriodendron; species Liriodendron chinense. The sequence goes on along the minus strand of ML058570.1, from coordinate 2,432,234 downwards.
TGGTGGTAGATGGGCGATTAGATGGGCGAAGGTCCAAAAGGACCTGAAGTCTATGTGGGTGCAAGTTGGAGCCAACACAGTGTCAAGCCCAAACTTTGAGGAAGTACTTGTTGAGATGTTTAGGATAGTATTATGTCTAGAATTGGTTTTAGGATGTGATTAGTTCAAGTAAGCTACAAAAAAGGAATGTGTCATCGACTAGCCTACTCCCTTGCTATACCATGTGTTAAGGGGTGAACATTTTTCCTAGGTGTTAAGAAGATTTTGGGGTTTTATATGCAAGTCTTAATTATAAAAGAGTGCGTTAGGTTTATAGTAGTTTTTATATTTTATGCTTATGCGTTAAGCCCATGCCATCCAAGACATGGCTTTTAGGGTTTGAAAGTTTGGATCTCCTCATCCACCCTATCTTTACATGTTCACTACTAGTCATCCAATGAAGCATGGCAAGAAATAACTTGTGTTAGCGTGCACAGATTTGTGTGCACCCATGGTGTACACTAGTTCTCGTGCATTTAAAGTATACCATTTATAAGAATTAGGTTTAAATTTCACAATGCTGTCATCTTTCCATCTCTATCAGTCTTATAAGTCTCCTATTGAAATTAGTCTTCTCTCCTTGTAAAGCTTCTTTTTTTAATAAATAAATGATCAAGGAGAGAGGGAATATATGCAAAATCTCTCTCTCTCTCCCCCATTTTTTGTAACAGAAACTCTAGTTTTGAAAGTCGATCAAGGTTTTTTTTTTCTCCTTCCCACCCCCCCCCCCCCCCCCCCCCCCCCCTTCATCTCCCTATAAGATGGTGAAAGTGAGATAAACCCTCCATCACCATCCTACAAATGTAATCTTAATGCATCAATGGCTCATCCGGAAGAGATTTCTCCACTGCCAATTTCCTTTGGAACTTGGGATCTTAGATCCGCACCAGAGAAGCCTCCATCCCCACTAGATCTCATCAGAAACCAGTCTAGGGCTGCTGAAAATCATTGGAAACCCTTCCGCTTTGCCGGATCTACTCCTAGACCTCTGGTTGTCCACTCAAGGCTCTTTTTGGGACCAAACTTGAGTCCAATGGCCTCTATTGCTGCCAAAAGTGCCCCAGGGACCACCTATTGGGGCCTGATCTGAAGCTTGGACCATATTGCACCAAGCTAGGACCACAATCAGTAAAATGTGTATTCTTAGGGTACTCAAACTCTCAGAAAAGATACAAATCTATTGTCCTGTAAATAAAGAAAGATACATTTCTAAGGATGTCATATTCTTTGAAAATATACAATATTTCAATTCACAATACAGTACATGTAGTCTTCATGCACCTCTTCCGCTTCCTGTCATAGACAAGTTTCATATTGAAGAAGTATCAAACTTTGCTCCAACAACGAACTCAAGGGTCTACTCTTGAAGGACGAAAACTCCCACTCTTCCCGAGCATCACGAGTCTTCAATGTTGAACCAGAACATGTGGATCTCCCAATTGCCCTTTGCAAACGAACTCAATGTTGTACACATCACCCCATTAGTAACTATGCCTTATACCAATATCATTCTCCTTCTTATCAATCATACCTTTTATCTATATCATCTCTCTATCCCTACCAAGATTATAGATGTTAAGCGTCCCTAAATGGAAAGCAACCATAGTAGAAGAGATGTTTACCTTTAAAAAACAGAATACTTGGGAATTAGTCACTCTTCCATTAGGCAAACATATTGTTGGGTGCAAATCGGTGTTTACCGTTAAATACAAGTCTAATGAATGATAGATTAGTGTTTTCCATTGCTATGCTATGTAGCGTGTAGCTTATGGTACATAGTGTAGCTTAGCCTTAATGCTAACATAGCTCATGAAAATAGCTTGTGTTGCCCTACGTAGCTCACATTACAAGTTATTTTCACTATGACATTTAATGTTTTCAATGATTAGTTCCATTTTTCTATTTTCAATTAAAAAAAAAGTAGTTAATCTTTTCCATGCTTTAGTAGAAATCAGTCTCGTTGCTCTTTTTTTTTTTTTTTTTTTGAGAGAGAGAGAGAACCAAATTTTATTGAAAAAAAAACCCGCTGAGGCGGAAAAAAATACAGACCCAAACACACCCCAAAACTAAAAAGGAAGAGCGGCTGAGGCCGCCTTGACATAAACCACCCACTCTTCTACTAGCCTTTTAACCCTCAAAATGATTGCTTCCTCCCCTTCAACGACATTACGAAAGCAACGATAATTTCTGGAGCCCCATATTGTCCAAAGAACTGCCATAATAATAAGCCTCGAAGCAGCCTACCTAGCCTTTCCGCCCCCCTGGCCGTACCAAGCCCACAACAAGTCCTCCACTGTCCTAGGCATCACCCAATTCAAGTGCAAGCACCCAAGGAAGTGGTCCCAAATTCTAATTGTGAATGGAAAATGGATGAAGAGGTGGTCAATCATTGCTCTTTCTTTACCTTTGTATTTAATCATTATCCTTTTCTATTACCCTATGTTGCATTTGGTTGTACCATATATTATGAAATTTTTGTTAAATTTCATTATCAATCAATCTAATTTGGTGCAAAATATATTGAAATTGGAGCAACCAAGTTCAATCTTGATTGAAAATCTAGAAGTAGCGTGTAACTTATACTACATGCTATGTAGCTTACGCCTCTCGCTTTAGAGGGGTGAACGCTATGCTACACGCTATGCGCTATTTAAAACACTGTGATAGACAAATACAAAGCTCGGCTAGTTGCCAAAAGCTTCACGTAAAAGTATGGGGAAGATTACAATGAAACTTTTGCTCCTACAGCAAAATTAAACTTTGTCTGATCCTATCATCTATCTCCATGAATCATAATTGGCCCTTGCATTAGTTGGATGTCAAAAACGCATTTCCGCATGAAGAAATCATGGTAATCTTCATGAAGAAATGTATATGACCCTATCCTTCGGTTTTCATCCTAAACGGGGAGACTAGCAAAGTATGTTGTCTTCACAAAGCATTATACGGCCTCAAACAATCCCCTTGGGCCTAGCTTGAGGAACCAAGGCAATGTGATTTTCAAAATCGGATTTAAAAGTAGTGTCTTTGATCATTCTGTGTTTATAAAACAAATGGATGGCAACAAGAAAATTCTTGTCATATATATTGATGATATTATTCTAATTGGCATGAGCATTACCGAGGTAGAAAATGTTAAGAAATTCTTGGCCTTGTCGTTTGAAATGAAGGATTTAGGGCCATTGAGGTACTTTGGTATTGAAGTAGCTTGCTTGAAACGCAGAATATTTTCATCCCAACGTAAGTATGCGCTAGATCCTTTTTCCGAGGCTGGCTTGGTGCTCGTCCTATTGACAAACCTATGGAAGTAAATTATAAGTTGCATAAGAGACAATTGATGAAATTGATAATCTAGACATGTATTGTCGGCTAGTGGGTTATCTAATTTATTTTAGCTTTACTCGTCCAAACATTTCTTATGCTGTTGGAATTGTAAGCTAGTTTCTGCAACGACCTTGTAGCCATCATCTTGAAGCACTCTATCAAATCCTTTGTCATTTGAAAGTTGCACCTGGTCATGGTCTTCTTTATTCAAATCATGGTCATTTAAATATCAACGGTTTTTGTGATGCTGATTGGGTTGACTCCCCTGATCGATGATCTACTACAGGGTATTGCATGTTTGTAGGAGGAAATCTGGTTACTTGGAAAAGTAAGGAGTGGTCTTTTGTTGCTCGTTCCTTTGCCGAAGCCGAATATCATGCAATGGCTTATGTAGCTTGTGAATTATTATGGGTGAAAGCCATCCTCCAGGATATGGAATTCACAACATCTTCCATGATTCCTCTACATTGTGATAGTCAAGCAACTATTCACACTGCATCCAACTTGGTCTTCCACGAACGCACAAAGCCATTGAAGTTGACTGTCACTTCATTCAAGAAAAATTAATTGTTAAGCTCTTACATATATCCTTTGTTCGTTCAAAAGATCAGTTAAGCAAATATCTTAACAAACTCATATCAGCAATGTGTCTCAAGGCCATTAGTATCAAGTTCGACATGAATGATATCCATACACTAGCTTAAGGGGGAGTGTTAGTTTAAACTAGTATTTTAAATAGCTACACTATGTAGCGTGTAGCTTACACTACGTAGCGTAGCTTAGCCCAAACGCTACGTAGCTCGTGAAAATAGCTCAAGTTTTGTGTAGCCTACGATATATGATTAACTTGCATACGGTACATGCTACATAGACTACGCTACATGGCTCACATTACAAGTCATTTTTCACTATAACATTAAAATCAATAATGTTTTTAATGATGTTATATTTTTCTATTTCGATGAAAATTCGTTATTCTTTTCAATGCTTTTAGTAAAATAATATAAGAAATAGTTTCAAATCAGTTTTGTTGCTCTTTCTTCACTTTTATACTTAATCATTACCCCATGCTATTACTTTAGGTTGCGTTTGGTTGCCCCAAATATCATGAAATTTTGTTAAAATTTATTATTAATCATCTAATTTGGTGCAACCAAGTGCAACCTTGATTAAAAATCTAAGTAGCATGTAGCTTACGCCTCATGCTTAAGAGGGTTGAAGGCTACGCTACACGCTATTCGCTATTTAAAACACTGGTCTACACAGATTCGTTTGCACTTACGGTGTACCATTTACAAGGATTGGGTTTAAATTTTCTAATTGTCGTAATCTTTCTATCTCTATCAGTCTTTTAGTCTCCTATTGCAATTAGTCTTATCTCCTTGTAAAGCTACTTTTTTTTTAATTATTATTAATAAAGGATTGAGGAGAGAGGGAGTAGACGCAAAAGCTCTCTTGTTTCCATCTTAGTTTACACATCTTTCCAAGCTTTCAGCTGAACTCAAGAATGTTGTCAAAGAACAAATTTAGTTTCAGCCATAAATTTATTATGCTAGAAATATCTGTATATCAAGCAAAAATCAACTAATCCTCAGACCTAGTTTTTGTCATAATGTAGAGTCATTTTAATGGACTCCCTCAGGAAGACTATGGCACTTAGCATTTTAGTTACATGTAAAGGGTGAAACTAATCTTAGTCTTAGAAAGTTAGGTTCGCTTTTCATTGTAATGGATATAGAATCCAGGACTTCCTGTGGTATGCTCGTGCTCATGCTTCTCTTCTAATACTTCATTCCACTGCTCTGCATGTAAATCTAGTTGAGATTTCATCTTGTTAGATTACATTTTGGGAATTTGGATAAGACTTAGATGATGATGATGATGATGATTTTGGTCGGTGTAAATAGGTATCCATTCGATGGTTACTTTCACTAGCCCTTCGATGGCCCTACTCACTAGAGTTGGACTTCTCTCCCCACTTACCATATGCCAATATGACACGTATGCAAGATCCGAGCCATTGACCTCGTGGGACCTGCTGCATGTGTGCTGTGCCAATTTGATAAAACTCGTCATCATAGCCTTGTCCAACTCTTTAAAGATTCCTTTTTTTTTTTTTACAATTGTCAAAATTCGAAACAGTTATTCCCATGATTGCTTAGCAGAAGTTCAATGACCATGTGTCTAACTGCCATCAACCCTCTACCCACTCTGGGGACTGCCTCGCAAATTGCGGCCGAGCAGAGTTTGATCCGATTTTATCAAAACTAGTTAGCAAATTGTTTTGTGGATTCCCTGTTCTTACTGAACACATTGGATTGCAAGGAGCAAGCATACCAAATGTCTTCGTATGCTCTAATGAATTAAAAATTTAGAAATTAGCTCTATAGGATATAGTAGAAGCTACCATGTCCATGCACCGACAACATGCAAAAATGTGCAGCTGCAATGCTTTAAAATATGAATGGGACCCCAACCCATTTTGTGGGCGGGTTGGACCAAAACTGTCAACCCTTGTTGTTAACATGAAGTGATAACTGAACAAAATGAATAGGGGCCTGACCAGTTGACCCAGACTGCTGAACTAGATGAATGGCCTGACAATGAGTGGTTGGAATCATTGACCTGGATGGTTCAAATGGTCTCTCAAAATGTGTTTTCAATCAGCCGACCCAGTTTCTTTAGCGGGTTGGTCTAACCATCCAGTCAGGTCCATGTTTTCAAACAGTCTAGCAGGATGTATGTAACCTTCCTAAGTGACATTTTCTGCGCGTACTTCCTATAGCTTACAGAACTTGTCTTGTGCTTGAATGCAGGTTTCTAGCTTTACCTCATCCGAACCTTGAAAGTTATAGGCAATGGATAGAGTTGGAATTGAACCTTGCATTTGTTGGTGATAACGAAGGCCTTGTTAATGCGCGGAAGTTGTACGAATCTGCACTCAGCATTTTCAAGCATGATGTAAGATTATGGCAAGATTATTACTCAATGGAGATCAAGGTAAAGTTGGACTTCCTTTTATCTGTACTATACATAAACGCCAACAGTTTTGCATTCAACCCACTTCCTTCACTTCTTTAAGTGCAGGTAGCCTGCAGCGACTTCTCCTCTTCTCCACGCATAGCCCGTACGAAGAGGAGATCATGCAACGCTGCTTGGGTCCACCATGTTGTACATGTAAAATCCACTCCGTTCATTAGTTGAGAACCATTATTTGAACCGTACATACAAAAGCTTTTCCCTATTAATAAACAAATAAATAAAACCTCATATGTATCACACCAAACAATGTAAAATTGCTCCCAAAAACGCCCAGTTCACATGGTGTGGTTCACTACTTGAGTGTTTTTTTTTTAATTTTATCAAGATGATTTATGTATCAACATGGTTTACGGGTTTGATGAAAGATTCACCAGATGGTGGCCTAAACACAAACCTATGGTCGGCATCCCATTCACACTGTTCCTTGTGGTGGCCCGTTTGGGTTGTGGATCTAGCTGATTTTTTACTTCAAGCCTAAAATCGGGAGTAGAACTTATGAGGGGAGTGGATTTTACAGTTAAAACAGGGTACGCCCCAATGACTTGGGTGTTTTATGTACCGGATAACATAAAATAGGTGTTATAGAGGACTCTGGTCTCCCTCTTCCTCTCTTTTCTTTTTCTCCCCTCTGAATCCCTCCCCTCTTTCCATCCCCTCCTCAACCCTGGTACTTACAATCATAGTTCCAAAACTCGGTGATTTGATTTGAAACTTGCTAAGTCAACTCCATAGCCAGAAATCGGGCTGAGTCACTATGAAACTTGTTAGCGAGCTCAACTCGATTCAGACTTGGCGTGACTCGATGAGTTGGCTAGCCTACTCGGCCAACTTGGCATGATTCATCAAGTTGGCTCGCCTGCGTGGTCAACTTGACACGACTCGGCATGACTCGAGCCTAGTTACTTGCTGAGCTGATACGTCCTTAAATAAACATACATAATTTGCAGACGGCAGAATTTGAGCTCACAACGATCAGCACTTGGCGACAGTGCATGGTGATTGGATTTGCCTATTTCTATACTTGTATTATTCTAACTACCTATTATTAGTTAAATGCTATTAATCATTTAATTATTACATATTGATTCAAGCCAAGTTTTCAAGCTTTTAAACTATACCTAAAATGATATTGGAGTTGATTTTTGCTACTGGTATTGCATATTCTAGTAATTCCACATGACCCATCATCGAAAATATTGCAGGTTGGAACATCAGAGACAGCTAATGCGGTCTACTGGCGTGCGCGGAAGACCCTTGGAGATAGGGCTGGCCTGATGGTTCCTTATAGTTTGTGATGCATCGATCTATTTTATTCCCTCCCAATTTTGACTGAGCTACCTTTGTTGATTAGAGAGAGCAGCGAGAGATCAGAATTCCAATCAGAGCAAGCATTGACATGGATGAAGAGTGCCTACCATAAAAAGGGACAGGCTTGGACAGAAGCAACTACATCTGTCTTGTATTTATCAGGAAAATCGTAGCTTGTTTGGGAATAAGTTCAACCCATCTCCGCTTGGCTAAGTGGACGATGATGCTTTGCAAGTCATGCTGAATGGGTGTGGTTCGAATTCACACCAACTGGGCAATCAGAACCATTCATTTGTTTGGGAGTAACACTTGGAACATGTTGTAATTCACTGGAGGAAAGTGCATTGATTGGATTTATGTGATTTTTTTAGGCTGTGGTGTATTCTTGGGGAGTCCACCGATTGGAAATTTTAGACTGCTCGGTGGGACATGCTAGATTCTTTGATAATGTGCATTGCTAATGTTGTCTTCAGGCAAAATGCATTCAATTCGGATTGATCATGGCGGAATTGAAGAGCTTGTGCCCCACCAAGATGCTACTTGAAAGAGCAGGTTTGAAGACCTAGGTGGTACCAGTGCAAGCAAGGCAAGACGGGTCCCACCAACTAAGTCATTGGTCTACTCTGCTGGTGGGACACTCATCAGTTTGAAAATTTTTGCCGAAAGTCTTATGTTCTGCATACAAGTGTGGCCCACCTTGTGAATGACTTGGCTTGGAACATGAAGAGTTCAAAAATTTAGGATGATCTACAGTTGGAGAACCATGCTTTTCCCTAAGAGCAGAGGGGTGAAGGTGGCGATTTTACTTCCACATTTTCACTTGTGGCAGATTTGATTGTGGCATACTTCTGCTGACATGAAAATTTCTGCATCTTTGGTGTGTAAGAAAAGATTATAAACAGGACGTGGTTCCATGGTCAATCAAATTTGCTACTTGCCTGTCAGAGGATGGGGCCTGGTGGAGGGAGGCGGATTGCCTGGTGTGCGACACACCACCAACCTCCGGTCCACCAACCTCGGGTGTGTTGACGTCACCAAGATCTGTGGGGCCCACCATGATGTATGGCATGGGCTAAAAAATGTGGCAGATCCAAAGTTCAAGTGGACCACACCACAGAAAGTGGTGGGCATGGAATGCTTAGCATCAAAAGCTTCTTGGAAGCCTAACCATGATGTTTATCTGGGATCTGTCTCATTCTTTGGCTCATGCCCTAAAATGATCTCTCCAAATGGATGGATGGTGTGGATACAACACATATATCATGGTGGGCCCCACAAAACTTGGTGACGTCATTTCAGCCGGCAGTAGTTGATCCGTTTCCATTTTCTAGCGTCCCAGAAATGAAGCAGATCCAAATCTATTAAAAACTTCTTGGGGCCACTGGCTGATATTTCTGCTTTCCCTTCCGGACTGTGTGGGCTTATCAACAGGTTGGATGGAAATTAAACGTTTCAGTGGGGCCTAGGAAGTTTTTAATGGTAGGCATTCAATTATTAGTCCTTTGGTGTGGTTCACATGAGATTTCGATATACTTCATTTTTTAGCTCATGCTTTAAAATGAGTTGGAAAAACAGATGGATGGCGTGGATATAAAACGCATAGATCATGGTGGGCCCGACAGTCATGGATCCCCCAAGATCGTTGGTTCCCTAACCAACGCTTTTGAGTTAAGTGTAGCTTGCACGTTAACCAATACTCAGTGGTCACCAGCAGGGTGACAAATATAGCCGAGATTTCACAATAATATCATGAAAAATAAAAAATACACTATCACAATATCATCACGAGATTTTCAGAAAATCGTCATTCTTTTAAACAAGTAAAAAAATATGGTGCGGCCCTTAGCATGGGCCCACCTTGATGTATTTATTCTATATGCACACCATCCATCAGTTTTTACAGATCATTTTAAGGCATGAACCAAAAAATGTAGAAGATCCCAATCCTTGGTGGACCACACTTTAGAAAACAGTGGTGATTCAACGCCTAACCATTAAAAACTTCCTAGGGCCCAACGTAATGTTTCCTAATGTTTATTTGCCATCCAACCCATTGAGAAGGTTACACCAGCCTGGATGAAGGGGGAAAAACAAATATCAGCTCGATCCAAAACTTTTGAGGCCCATTAGTGATAAAATCACCACTGTTTTCTATGGTATGGTCCACCTGAGAGTTTGATCTGCTTCATTTTTAGATTCATGCCCTAAAATAATCTAGCAAAATGGACGGACAATGTGGATAGTACATACATCAAGGTGGGCCCCGTAGTAAGGGCCGCACTGTCTGCGGTGAATTTGCAGGGATTTAGTCATTCTTATAAATTAGTAAGGGTATTTTAGTCATGCAAAGGTAAAGAAATGGCCCAATTTGCTTTTATACAGTAGTAAATATATAAATATATCAACTTTTTATTACAATATAAGCGTGAAAATTGTTAAAACAGAATTCCTGAAAATTTTATCACATAAAATATTTCTAACCCTTTGATTACATAAAAGTTACGTACCTTTCATTTTTAAAGAAAATAGCCAAATTCCTAATCGTTGAAATAATAGGACCTAAAAGATTTTGTTTGTTGTGTATCTTTCACGCAAGTCAAGACCTATCATATAAAAGGTTTGAATCATTAGAGGACGATTTAGACTCAAAGGATGTGGATCTTTAGCCCTTGGATTGGGGCCTATTTCAATAAACCAAATTGTTTATTTGATGTTTCTCATTGGGGATAGGGAACATTTAAAGAAATCTTTGAGTTTGTAATCTTACTAGCCTTTTTCTTAGAGGTTAAGGGTGAGTGGCCATTGTTCAATGCAAATGTCTCTTAATTAATAAGAATTAATATTAATTTATTTATATTTACTTGCAAGGATATGCACTCAAATATGCCCTATAAAAAGAACTTCTAATGATTTAAGAACAACCTACATTCTAGATTGCAGTCTAACAAAGGCCCTTAATCACATTCCCTAAGGAAAAACCCTTGATTAAAAAATAACAACTAAAAAAAACTAATCTTTTACCCAGTTCAAAGTAATTGAATACAAATAATACAAACTAGTAATCTCCAACCCTTCATTTACAAGGTGTCCAAATCATTGATTACGCGGAAGTATTATGGAGCCTTAAGGACTCAAATAGTTGCGTTCATGTTTTGTATGGCTCGGCAAAGTTTAAAAGTTCTGGTACCATGTCTACTGGGTATCGGACATTGGCAAGGGAGAATGAAGAGAATTCATAAAGGATCCAACGAGCTCTTGGGCAATCTTAGGAACTAAATAACATGGAGTGCATAAATGAAAACTCAGGAGGGTATTTATGGCAAAGCATTGAGGCAATTATTTTCTGCTCAAAGGATGGTTACATGGTTATTTCTCACCTAAAAGTTGTTAAGTGGTAATAGACGTGTCGCATGCTACCATTAGACGACTAGGAGTACTTCACATCAACGCATGCTAACTATGAAATATCATTCTAAGCTAACATTGGCCGTGGGCGCGTAATGGAATCCTATTGAACAGGCTAGTGTTGTAAGTTGCCCATTGACAGTTAGTGTGGTGCAATATGCTTGGGTTTTGCATTGTCCTTAGACAAATAGCATGGCCATGACTTTGGAAGATGCATGTTGTTATCTTGCAATATCCTTAGATAGTGATTGCATATTGAAAATTTAAGGACCTGTGCTGGCCTCAACCATCAATGCAGAGCACGCTAAAAAGGGTTTTGTTGAGGCTTATTTAAATTGTGAATTATGTCAATAATGTATTGTAAAAGTGACATTATTATGATTTTACTGCAATTGTTTAAGTATATAACTCAACGACCAAATGTAAATATATCAGAAAACAAGTATTGTAATTTGTAATTATTACAAATTTACATTACATTGTGAAAATTTTTGTACATCAGTGCCTTTTTTTTTATTCCTCTATGTTTTAACATTAATATAAAAGCATCATCATTACAATTTCATCATAATAAGCCAAAGTCAAGAAATATCGATCTAAGTTAACAAGTAAAGAAATTTATAATCATTACAGTCTTATAGCACACACTGATGTAATACGCAATGTAGATTGGCCCTATGTATTAATCTGCAACATGGAATCGATGAACAAGCACTCACCTTGACCATTGGTGAGGTGCCATTGATGCTCTTGTGCTGGCCTTAGTCAATACACATTTTGAACATGTGTTAGCTTATATATGAGTGCAGATCTCCCTACGCTGGCCAATGATGGTTTAGCTCAAATTTAGCTTAGCAAAATTTCAATATCCGTTTGTATATTTAAAGGAAGAGTTAAATGATCAAAGAGTTGGAATATTCTAACCTATGAGATTTTAATTTTTGGATGTACTTCACCAAGGCTAGGTACATCATATAAACACCGCGACATGCAACTGCTGGAGTTGGTGTTGGTAACACCGTATCTGTGTAACATGCAAAGCACATTCGAACGGGACACGGATTGCGTCCTACCCTGCTGGACTGACTTGGTCCAGGTAGGGGCTCTGGAGCTAATGTGATGCATGGATTTTATCCACACCGTTCATATATTTTGAAAGGTCATTTTAGGATATGAGCTCAAAAATAAGTTACATCCAATGCTCAAGTGGATTATGTGGTGGTGATTGAAAGCCCACCATTAAAAGCTTCTTGGGAGCCAACAACGTTTTTATCAAGCTGATATATGTGTTTTTCCTTCATCCAGGTCTATGTGACCTTACGAACAGGTTAGATGGTGAATAAACATCACCGTGGACCTTAGTAAGTTTTCAATTGTGTGCATCATTATCACTACCGCTGTGGTGTGGTCCATATAAGCCTTGGATCAGCCTCATTTTCTGGTTTATGCACTAAAATGATCTGAAAAAATGGATGAACGGTGTGGATAAAACTTTTGCATCACAATGGGCCCCACGTAACCCTTGCCTAGACCAAGGCCATCCTGGCGGTATGCCATCTGGTCCGTCTGAATGTGGGGAGCAGATTCAGTGAGGCCCAGCCTGCCTGGCTCCATGTACCCACCTTCAAACAAATGGCTTAGGTGGATCCTCGGATCCACCAAGGTCAGTGGATCCCTTACTATGGGGCCCATCGTGATGTATATGCCTTACATCCATGTCGTTAAATTGTAGGGCATGACCCAAAACAATGAAGTAGATAAAAATATCATGTGGAAAACACCACATGAAACACTGACAGACCATTAAAAACTTTTTGTGGGCCACGAAAGTTTTAGATCAAGATGATATGTGTGTGCTTGGCTCAATTCAATCAAACTTGAGGCCACACGTGTGTGTGTATCGGATTATGATGTGCGGGCGTGTCAGAGTTTACTCAATTCAAAGTTTGATTGAATTGTTGGTGATCCCCTACATTGAGATTGACAGATTGGAGACTGGACATGGAATTCAAGGTCCTTTCAACCATCAATTTTGCTCTTCGTTTAAGTGATTTGTGAAAGGGTAGTGGTTAGCCCATATATATATATATATATATATATATATATATATATATATATATATATATATATATATATATATAGTCTTGTGATAATAGATTTGTGTCTACTGACTTAAGGACTTGTTCTTTCGGTATGATTCGTTGCCGAAGTTCTATAATATCAATAGAAGAAGATTTTATTAATAATTTTTACAACAAGAACACTCATGATTGGCTTGAGAAACAACGATTCGTTCATTGCCGAATCGGAACTGAGTTCATAGTAGGAGAGTTATGATATGCGGGATGGTTGTCTGTTAATTGCTCGATCGAAACCGGGCCTCATGGCGAGACAACCGATGAAGGATGAATCTTCGACAATCTGTTCATTGCTCGGTCATAATCGGACTTTGTGGTGAGACAATCGGTGAAGTGACAACATGTTCGTTGACTTGGAGGAACCAAGCACGTGGTGAGACGATTGTGAATCAATTATCCATTTGTCATCAAGTGTGGATCAAACTTTATAGTGAGATGGCTGGCGGAATCACCTAGCACGTAATAGGAAAGCTCCATAACTTTCCGCATGAAATCAAGCGATCTTCCTTGCGATCGAGCAGGATGCCATGGATGAATGGTGAAGGGATAAGCTATTTATTAAAAACAAGAAACCCCATGTTGTGAGCAGCGATAGGGGTTAAAATTAAACTAAAGTAAAATAAAAAATAAATGTCCATGGTGGACAAATAAATAAGAGATGGGCTTGGTTGTATTCACGTGAGGCTTGGAGCTCTAGAGTATTGATTTGGACGATTGATTGTGGAAATCTCTTTAATTCTTCCACATCAGCATGACTTACTGCATATGACCACGTGTATAAGAGATATACTCTTATATACGTCGATTAAATTATTCACGTCTTTGGATTCCCAAATGTTGACGGAGTCATTCCATCATTTGACTTTGGCATCTACAAAGAGTGCTTTTAGCAATGCACTAGCATTTTATTCTAGAAAGAAATATCTTTTGATGAAATTCTAGCATTTTAATACTAGAGAGATACTTGCTATAATAAGACTCTTGCTTTTTGTATAGAGTACTTTTTAAAAAAAATATTTTTTATAGATCTTTAATTTTTAATGCTCTCTCATGCAGGCATTTCTAATTCCTAATCATCTATATCACATACAATGTGATATTAACTTATTAAATTGAGTGTGAATAATGATGAAAGTCAAGAGTAGAATTTCACTCATCATTTAAGACGCACTATGATATTGGCGTTATCTCGTTGGCCTACGTAAGTATTCTAAAAATGGGTGTAACGTGGTTCTTATCAACAGGTTGGATGGCAAATAAACATTCCAGTGGCCCCAAAGAAGTTTTTAATGGTGGGTATTCAATCTACACTATTGCCCCGTGGTGTAGTCCACATAAGATCCAAATCTGCATCCTTTTTCAGATCATGCCAGAAAAAAAACATTCTTGGGATCATGCCAGAAATAAAACGGATGGACGGCGTCGATGTAAGCCACATGCATCAAGGTGGGCTCCAGCTTGAGGGATCAACCGAAGCCGCTTCCGGTCGAGTATACCCACGTGAAACACACGTGGGCTGGACCAGTAAAATCTCACTACGTCAAGGCATCACCGGACTGGGTGCTTCCCGGGTCTCACCAAATCCGGTTCCTGTACATTTGCGGAGGCGCAGCCTCAAAGGACTCTGAAACATCACCAACTCTCGGAATAATGGTCACTCATCCACCGTACACCTGTCATATACATCCAGCGGTCCACACGATTGGTCGATCTAAACTCCCTGATTTTGCCAGTCGAATGTACACCGCTGATGGAATTTCCCAACCATCTGTTTGATATTGAATGGCTGGGATCGTTCAATCACTCAAAATTATTTGGGAATGCATCATCCTGAAATGGACCCCACTATTCAGCCAATCAGATCCCTCTACGTGTACGGTGGATGAGGCGCTAAAACGGCCACGTCATGTCAGGTAAAGATGGCCACTCACTAGTGAGATGAGATTAGCTATCCAAAATCGATCCGGCAGAGGAAGCCTCCGCCACCCACTGCACCCCCTCACCAACCTTATTTTCTATTTATATAAATATAAATGATAGCCCTTGAAATGTACCAAACACCCCCATTTTTCTATTGAAGGAGAGTAGAAATGCTCCTCTAATCCACTCACCAACCCACTAAAATCACCTTTTCAGTTTCTCTCTTATAAACAAAAACAATCCGCACTGCATTCCTCATTCGCCTCTACACCAAAGGTAAGTCTCTCTCTCTCTCTCTCTGGATTTCTCTCTCTCTCTGGATTTCTCTCAAACATTTAAATTGCATTCATGCGTTTCTTCTCAACCTATTTTGCAGATTGTTATCATTATCATCGTAATCTGCTTGTCTATAAATTTCTTGGACAAGCTCGTGAATTCAGGCTATTCTGCATTGAATTTAGACCTGAACTAATTCACAATGGGATCTACCGGAACTGGCCTTTTCTTATGTTGTTTTGGTGGATCAGCTTCTCATACGATGGGTCGGTTGATCCTGGAAAATGAGAAATCAAAAGAATAGCCTTTGTGATAGGGCTGATGTTTGCTTGGTGGGCCCACCTTGGGATCGGGAATTCTCAGAATCTGTTCCATTAGGCGATTCTAACCCGTCTGATTAATTGCCTGGAACTGTGCCGCGGAGAATGGATATTGCGGTCTCTGTTTAATGAAGTGTTCACCAATTAGGTGATTAGGATAATCTGATGGGGTTATGGACCATCGATGATGCGGATTGGTCAGATTAACAGTTAGATTACCACTGGGGAATGATCCCATATGCCTGAATGGTAATTATTGTATGTTTGAGCTGTGTGGGTCCACCGTGATGTGTGAGCTCCATCAGACCCATCCATTAAATGTGCTGATCCCAAAATCCGGCCTGGTCCATAACTTAGGTTGGCCGCACCAAAGGGAGAAGGGGACGCTCATCCTAGAAACTTCCAGATGAAATGTGGGCTCCATCGTGTTGTGTATATGTCATCCAACCCAGTCATCAAATGCGCTCTACCAGGATGAAGGGACAAACTGAAACTTAAGCCATTCCAAAACTCACGAGCACCACAATAAGTGAATGTATAGGTTTTAGGCATGGTTGTATGTTGCTGTGTTTTTTCATTGGTGTCTTAACTGAGTTTTGGATTGGGATGAATCTTGGAATGTATGGTGAACATGAGGTGCACTAGATGCACAATTTGGATTCCACATGCACATGATGTGTGGGCCCCACAGCTCGAATGCATTACTTATGTGATCATTTCTCTCTCCAAAAAGCAGGCTTCTCCTTTTGGTTATTGAGCTGTGTATTCTAAATCTTCTCTTAGTATTAGTTTTTAAAGCTTTTTAATAATTTAAAATTATATAAATATATTGGTTCCAAAAAATAGCTGAAATGAATTAGTTGGGATAAGTTGTTGATGATGATAGATTCCAATTCCAAATAAACTTGGAATCACCCAGTTCACTAGATTGGCCTTTTCCAACACGATTCTGCATTTGCGAACTGTGGCCTCACAAGTGCTCTCTTTGCTGTCAGATCTTCCTCTATATATAAACAAGATGAGAGGAGGAGCTCTTTGGCAGCTCGGCCAATCAATCACCCGCCGCCTCGCCCAATCTGACAAGAAATCTGCCATCATCAGCCGCTGCTTTGCCACTGATGCCCAGCTCAAGAAAACCGCCCTCTACGACTACCATGTTGAACACGGCGGCAAGATGGTCCCTTTTGCTGGCTGGAGCATGCCGATACAGTACAAGGACTCAATAATGGATTCGACACTGAACTGCCGGGAGAATGGTGGGCTCTTTGACGTCTCCCATATGTGTGGGCTCAGTCTCAAAGGGAAGGACTGCATACCATTCCTCGAGACGCTGGTGATTGCTGATGTTGCAGGCCTCAAGCCCGGGACTGGGTCGCTGACAGTGTTCACAAACGAGAAGGGAGGGGCGATTGATGATTCAGTGATAACGAAGGTGAAGGATGACCACATTTACTTGGTTGTGAATGCAGGGTGCAGGGACAAGGATTTGGCGCATATCGAGGCTCATATGAAGAGCTTTAAAGCGAAGGGTGGGGATGTGAACTGGCATATCCATGATGAGCGATCCCTTCTGGCTCTCCAGGTTGCTGCTGTTTTTTCACCTCATGTTTCTTCTCTTCATGTTGTTTGTATAAAATATTTGCTGATTTCAGTGCATAGTTCTTATGTTGATTGATGATGGTGGATGGATATTCTTTGATTGTGATTTGTGGGGATATATATTTAGAAGAGGTATTATACAATTCTTGGCCTGAATTACCAATGTTTTTCTGCATTCATGCCAGTGTTTCTTTTAAGTGAGTCCCACCTTTCTGTGTTCTGGATTGTTTGTCTGGTTGTGGGAGTTTGATTTATTTAGAAGAGTTATTATGCAATTATTGGCCTGAATTACCAACGTTTTTCTGCATTCATGCCACTGTTTCTTTTAAGTGGGTCCTGGATTGTTCGTCTGGTTGTCCCCATTATAGATGAGCCAAGCCTCAAAACTGGCTTCCCAATGGATGATCCTTTTTTTTCCCCCAAGAACCGACAAATTTGTTAATTCACAACAAAAATGTTAAATGAGAAACGAAGACCCTAGGACATGTCACCTTCTGGTCACAAAACCCCTTGGCCTGGATAGATACAAAATTCATATGGTGTAACCCATGAGGAGAAATACAACAACTCAGTTTCAACAGAATCCGACTACAAACTCTCCCAACTGCCTATAAGATCTGCCTTCGACCAGCCTCGGAATACCTGCTTTGACAATACCCAACTTGAATCAGATATCGGATCCTTCATTCCTTCTATTGATACTTTCAGTGCTTGATGTCTTATTTTCAAAAATCCCTGCATTCCTCTCCTTTCACATGCCCCATAAAATACCAAACAGGCTCATTATCTACAAGCCTTTTTTTGGCTTCTTGAATGGCCCACCAAACCATTCAGTCACCACATCTCCTATTGAATTGTTGAATGACCATGCCACCCCAAAGAAGGAGAGAAAATAGCTCCACACTTTCTTAGCCACCTCACAATGGAAGAAAAGATGATTAGCAGACTTCTCATGCTTGTACATGACACACCTGTTCGGAAGCGCCCAATTTCCTTTTTTTTTTTTTTTTTTTTTTTCCTTTCATGTTGTCTAGCATGAAAATCTTATTTTCTGTAGCATTCACCCTTGGATGATCTTAAATGTCCAATGGATGATCCTAATTGTCCAATTGATGGACTGAAAATGGATAGGTTTGTCAACTGGTCCACATTCAACGAGGAAAAAGGATCAGCTGACTGTATGGGTGAGATTTTACTATAAGGGAGATTGTCAGCACATCACCTATTTAAGGGTGTATCCACCAGATGAACTTCCTGGCTTTGCAGAAAGGCGGTACAGTCCATGTCAGTTTGTATTGGATGACATAATGTGTATATTGCATGAAGTTCCGATAGTTGTCTCATCTCGTCATCTTCAAGCCAATATGTATCCAGTCATACGTACCAGATCAGCTGATAGTCAAATCAAGGCTGGCTTATGATTTAGTTCTTGTTCAATTCTGCCATACTCAAATCAATGCTATCTTAATATTTAGGTCTGGTTCAATTCTACACTTGATGTTGGTTGGTTACTCATCTTGGTAGTGTGTTTCAAGGATTTTCACCTCTTAACAGGTGTTCACGGAGTGCTAGTTTAGCTGTATATGCTCTTTTTAACTGTGATGCAGTTGTTTGAACGTTTTGAGGCGGGACACGAGAGAAGTTTCTTTAGCATTTTTAAATCTAGCACTGAATGCATCCATTACTGTTTTGGGTTGCTTGTTTTCTATTCAGATTTGCGAATCTTACAAAATCATGAATACTTCTGTGGATACTTGTGCCGCAGGGTCCTCTTGCTGCACCAGTTCTTCAGCATCTAACAAAAGATGATTTGAGCAAAGTATACTTTGGTGATTTCCGGATGCTGGATATCAATGGGGTTCATTGCTTTCTCACAAGAACTGGGTATGTTGCTGTTGTTTCATTTCGAACTCGTTATGATTGCATTATCTAGCCATTTTCAGTTCTAATCAAATTTGTTTTCCCTGTCAAATTTTTCGATACACTGAGAGTTATGATAAAATCTAATGGAATTATTATTTAAGATTATCATGAAAATCTTGTTTATGACATATGATGACATCTTATGGCATTACTCCATAAATTAGAATCTTTATGATGACATCTTATGGCATTTCTCGGTCTTGAAGCATTCCTATTTTCTCTTCATCTTGTGTTGTTTTGCCAGACAAGTGCTAGTGCTTGTGGTTTTTGTCTTTCTTTAATGAATTTGTTGTTTACTGAAGAACTGGAAAAAGAAAAATCAAATGCTGCATGTTAAAGGGATTTGGTTCACAGTACTTCTTGTGAATTACAGAATCTCAACCCTTTATATGCAAGGTATTATGTAACCGTATCAGCCAGTGTATGCATCAACCGATATGGCGTCTAACAGCTTATTTTTTGTTTTTGCTTTTTTGTTTTGTTTTTTTTTTTTTTTTTCCGAAAAAAATTCTGAACAAAAAAAAATTATTGGTAAAATTCTAAAAATTGTCAGGATTTCAAATATGTAATTTTTTTCCTGGTTTGGACATGTAGCTAATGGTGTAATGGGCCAATATTTCGAAAGTATGCTGTATGTTGGACAGTGTCAGCTTCACCTGCTAAAAGTTGATGAAATAAGCCCTAATTGAACACAAATCAAGCATGATTTAATGGATTAGGGCTCATTACGCATAAATATAACAAAAAGAAGATGGAAAATTGAAGGAAAAAACAGTGATGGTTTACCCCTTCTTCCGATATTTCCCAAAATGGTCCACTCTACTTTAGTTCATCAAATCCCACTCAAAATTTGTGTTTTAATCCTCAAAATCGGCCTAGTTCTAGTTTAAATTTAGTTTCTAAGATTCCTTCATGGTTGAAATGAAGAAAGGAGTGAGAAAAACAAGAGAAAATTTGAAAATAAAAACTTTCATAATGGGCCCTTCATGGTGGTATCAGCTTGTGACAGCCATATCAGCCCGTAATGGTGCTGATACGACACATTTTTTCATAACTGACCAATTCACCCTCGTATCGCATAATGGGGGCTACCCTTTTTGTTACTTTGCTGGCCGATATGTAACCATATTTGGAAGCCATGTTTTTGTCTGAGTTGCTAAATTTACGTGACATGGGGCTTTAGCCCATGTGATGCATCTTAGGAGTGGGTCCCACAAAAGCCCAGAGTGGGCCCCATTGTGTCCAGTTAGAGAGCTGGGCTCCACAATCTTTTTGGACAGTTTTGGATTAGATTTAATGGATAGTTAAGATTAAATTAGGTTTCTTTTGCTTTGGAAGAGGTATATAAACATGTAAATATTCTTTTATGAATAGAGTAGAAGTGTGTTATTCATGCCTTTTTTCCTTGATGGTTTTGATCAGCAGTGATGCTTCTGTTGGCTTTGATCTTGAGGTGTGGGTATGGACCTTGGTCTTGAGGTGTGGCAAATCTTTTCTTTGCCTAGAGTGCTTTCTCCCCTGGATGTGATCCTCATGGTCACAGGCCATTTGTTTCATCTGGGATTTTGCTCTCAAATGGGTATCATGAAGTAGAAGAGATGCTTAGCCACTTTTTTATTTTATTTTAGAAGATGATTAAGATTTATCCAGGAAAAAAGAAAGCTACGAAGGCAAAGGCCTCGAAAGGCAAGTGACCCTCTCGTCATTTCACCTTGAGAAGCCCAAAAGAAAAGCAAACACAAACAACAGAAGAAGAAAAAAAAAAAAAAAAAAAAAGGCAAGAAAGCGCAGCATCCCATAGGCCCTGCTTCCACCACAAGCACTGGGGACACCTGCTATCCTGAAACTCCACACATGATATCACCCTGGTCCCTATATAAGGATGACAAAGTTAAACTCAGGCTTTAAGAGGGCCTGCCACCAATTTAAATCTCCAGCCAAGGTTGCCCTGCTCGTGGGTTGCTTTGTTACGTGGTGTGGCAACAGGTACACAGTACGCTATTTCCTCCAATATGTGATATGCTAGGGGTAGGATCATGTGTGTCGCTTCGATACATACCCTGTATATGCAATATAGTTTTGTGTATGAACTCGTATTGCAATTTATATATGCAATGATGAATGGTATTATTATAGACCCGACATGCTTAGTGTTAATTTATAACTAAATAAACAAAAATTTAGATCTCTTCATTGTAAGTATAAATTTGCATTAACTTAATCAATGTAAGAATAGAGAGCCATGACCTCGGGTCGCCAAAAATAGCGATATGGATTGCAAACGATCCACAATCTGGAACGTTCAATCTGGAAAGGAAAATGTGGAGGGTGTGTGTATTAGGTAACATTGGCTCTGACCTGCAGCACTTTTCCTTCAAAGATCCTAGAGTTTCTTGCTCTCCACAACCCAGCATAAATATGGAACCAACTACCATGTCATAGAAGCCCAGGATTGAGAAGGACCGGCCGTCCATCCAGCATTGACATAGGAAATGGATTCATTAAGGACCAACTAAATCTTGAAAGTTTAGAGAAGTAAACGCAAACATTATGATGGACATGGCAGTGCAAAAATAGATAGTTAACATATTCATCATCTGCACGACACATCGCGACCCTGCGGTATTCTCATCTTTAGATTATCCATCGTGAGTATTTTATATTCCGAGGCGATCCAAGCAAAAGCTTGAGCTCTAGGGGGAACTGACACCTTCAAGATTTTAATGCACAGATACGATGGCCCGCCATTCACACACATAGCCTTCAACAGGGACTTGGAGGTAAGACTCCAGCTAGGACACCACTCTCAACCATTTATATCAACCTCTGAAATACCATGGCACCATGTAATTTGCCCAAGTGGCCAACATAGGAACAAGCTTCTTCATTGTTGAGGTTCCTATGGACTACAGAGAGGGACATTCCACACAACAGCTGCCCCTGTAACCTCATAGCAATCTGTAATGACCTTTACATGAAAAAAAACCTAGGAGTATATCAGGATTGGAAAGAAACAGCAAGTGGCACATCCTCGAGCCATGTCATCCCAAAAGCTTAACTTTCTCCCGCATCTTAGAGAGAACCAGATAACCCCCAAATGCTGCCCACTTTCTCCTGAATTAACCTACTCTCTTGGCCGGATTTTCTGCGAAAATGACTGTTTGCTTTCCACACGATATACCTGCCATTCTGAGAAAGGATCCCGAGAAGCCATCCTCCCTCTGAGACATTGTCCTTCCTGAAAATGACCCCTCCCCAACGCTTCCATCTCATCCCCAAACCTCCATCACGATATACCTACCATTCTGAGAAAGTATCCTGGGAAACCATCCTCCCTCTGAGACATTGTACTTCCTGAAAATGATCCCTCTCCCCAACACTTCCATCTCATCCCCAAACCTCCATGACCATCTACTCGGCAAACCCAGGTTTTTTTCTTCTTTTTTTTACCCTTTAGCTGCATAGCCTGTTCTTTCTTGAGGATGTGGCTTTCTTTCTCATTCAAGGTTCAAAATATATATATTATGACGTCAGGGTGTCCCCGCCCCATTTTGAGGCGAGACTATTCCCTGCAGATGCATGCAATCACTCGCAAACCACGTGCATCAGGTAATCCTGGGAGGGGAATTGAACTCGCGTCTATGGGGAGCACACCCACGACGCTTACCGTTTGCCCAAACCCTGTGCGTGTTAGGTTAAAAAATATTAATATCGACACATGTATTGATCGGCCCGAAAGCTGTTAAGTATCAATCATATTAGAATGAATCTTGATCATTATTGTTCCATATCACCAATACATGCGAAACAGTACCGGTATCATTTTCATAAATTATCAAGATTTTATTGATCAACATTTTGAACCATTTCTTGCATTGTTTCTTAGAATGCTTATGTGATGCCGTGTGCTATTGGTGACCTTCTGTCCATATGGTCAAGGGGCCTTTTCTTCTCAAAGGGGCAAAGGGGTTGCATTCTCTAGACTCATGCTTATGGCTATTGTTTAGGGCCTCTAGAAAATACATGATAACTAGCTAGTCTTTATGTTTATATATGTGTGTTTATATGTATGTCTGTACATATGTATGCATATACATGGTGAATGATCTAGTGGGGAAAACTCTCACTTGAGGAATTAAAGAAAAGAAGACAACAAACAAGAAAAACACGTTTCAAAATCCAATCACATTCAAGCGGTCGACTACTAATAATACATGGAGGCACAGATTGTTGTTTTCTCTCAATAAAAATCTTGGTTCAGAATGTTTATAAATACAAAATCCTTTTTCCCCAAAGCCAAAAAATTCAGCAGGGTGAATTCTTGAAAAATGAAATTAGCAAGTTACCATGTAATTTCCAACAAAACCTAAGTTGTACATGTGACTCATTGAGATGTGAAAAACTCCTTCAGTATGATGAAAATTGGTAAACCTAAGCTAAGTTCTCATACTTGGGTTGAGTACAAAAACTTTTATTTGGTATTTCCACTAGGTTTTTCCAAAAACCAATAAACTCAACCAAATTGTATCTGCCCCACATACGCCTCTCCACACAAACCTCCGCATACGGAGTGTCTACCTGGCATCAGTGTTGGACACCTGAGCTGTGTATCAGGTGGGACCCCACACAAGGCTGATCACTCTATATTTTAGGGCACACATGCGTGGAAACAATGGATCACCTGAAAGGGTTTGCAAGTTATTTCAGGCACCCATGCCCCCATACATATCGCCTACTTGATAGTTGATGTATGTGAGTTTTGGCTGGAGGATATACATGGTGGGTCCCACCTGATACATGGTATGGATGTCCTGCAAACATACCAGGTTGCATGTTTGTCCGCATAAGTTTCTAATCATTTTCTTGCTTGTGAATTCTTCTTGTCCTTTCATGTCAACCATTACTGTGCTCGTTCAAACCTAATTTAATTATGGAGTGCTTGAGCAGCAACATGCATTGGTGCTGCCAAACAAGTTTCATATGATTATTACAAAAGATAGAATTGTGGAAAGTATTGATTCTGTAGCCAGCCCCCAATTAGTTGGGATAAGGCTTAAGCGGTGATATGAGAGTTCCACTCATGTACAATAAATAAAATATCCAGCACTTTCCCTAACACATCAGACTAAACATATATGCAATGCACGATCCAAGAATATTGATCGAATGTCTGCAATTCTATCAAGTTGTGCATCCTAACATGTACTAAGTTTTTGCACAATGTGATAAAAGAAATGATGACAGTTCTTAATAGATTGTTGTGGGCCAGGTTTGAATATCAAGAAATCTTCAAAGATTTCGAAACCTCTTCCAGGAAGTAATTGTATTAAAACATTCAAGGACACATCTTCTTCACCAAATAAGGCTTGTGACCCAGACATTACGTATAAATGTCAAATCACTCGGCTGATATTGGTCAGGCTTGTGGAGTTGATAGTAGCTACCTTTTGTAGAGGTGACCATATCAGTGACCACCAACACTGAGTTGGATAGGGTGATTTTCCATTTGGCTGAGTCTCTAAACCTTGCTAAGCTGTGTGCATGTGTGTGTGTGTGTGTGTGTGTGTCGTAGCTGCCTTTTGTAGAGGGGTGACCGTGTGTGTGTGTCATTTTACATTTTATCACTGAAATTTCAAGTCATGCCGAGTCATATCGAGTCAGCTAACTCTTGAGCCGAATTGACGAGTCTGGGTCTGGACTCTTGACTGAGTCAATCTTGGGATTGTGTTTCTAGTATACTCGGCTCGAAATCTCACAGAGTCAAGTTGACTCAGCCCAAGTTTTGAGTTGAGCGAGTGAGTTTTAGAACTATGGTCCCAACAATTGAACCTAAGCTATGCATGCTCTAACCAATGAAGGTTTTTTTTTTTTTTTTTCCTTCCATATTTTAGTACCCATTGAAAACTTCAGATATTCCTTTCATGTGTGCTTTCCAGGTACACTGGAGAAGATGGTTTCGAGATCTCTGTTCCTTCTGAACATGCTCTAGATCTCACAAAGGCAATCATGGAGAAGTCTGAAGGGAAGGTAAGGCTGACAGGTTTAGGTGCTCGCGACAGTCTCCGTCTTGAAGCGGGGCTGTGTTTATATGGTAATGACATGGAACAGCATACAACGCCTGTAGAGGCGGGCCTCACATGGGCAATAGGAAAGAGAAGAAGAGCTGAGGGTGGCTTCTTGGGTGCCGATGTAATCCTCAAACAGCTTGCAGATGGCCCATCGGTCAGACGCGTTGGTTTCTTCTCTTCTGGCCCACCACCACGGAGCCACAGTGAGATATTGGACGGAACTGGGAAGGGCATTGGGGAGGTAACGAGCGGAGGATTCAGTCCATGCCTTAAGAAGAATATTGCGATGGGGTACGTGAAATCTGGGTCCCATAAGCCGGGCACTGAGGTTAAGATCGTGATTCGTGGGAAGTCCTACGACGGAGTGGTCACAAAGATGCCATTTGTTCCTACAAAGTACTACAAACCATCCTAATTGCAGGAAGGATTTCTCCCCTCAGAGCTGTTCTAATTTTCTTCGTTTGACATGTTTCTAATGCATTTCAAATGCTGTAATTAACATTTCTTTTGCAAGAATTCAAAAGGTGGTGATACAATCTCCCTCCTTTTCTGCTGAAATTTCATGTTTCCTTTCTTTCTGTTCTCTCTTTTTTAACTCTGGCAATAATGAGGAGATGGGAATAGTTTTTATTGATGAATTTTCTCACTACTACTATTGCACCAACTTAGCTTGATTTCCTCTCTAGATTCTCCTGACGTCACCAAGTTTTGTGGGCCCCCATGATGTATATCTTATGTCTCAACCGTCCATCCATTTTGAGATATCATTTTAG
This sequence comes from Liriodendron chinense, assembly GCA_003013855.2. NCBI lineage: Eukaryota > Viridiplantae > Streptophyta > Magnoliopsida > Magnoliales > Magnoliaceae > Liriodendron > Liriodendron chinense. The sequence goes on along the minus strand of ML058570.1, from coordinate 2,406,099 downwards.
CAAATGGGTTAAAAATAAGGCAGATCCAAAGATCAAGTGGACCACACCACAGAAAGCAGTGGGGCCAATGACGCCCACTATTGAAACCTTCCTAGGGCCTACCATGATGTTTATTTGCCATCCAACCTGTTCATGAGGTCACACAGATCTGGATGAAGGGAAAACGCAAATATCAGCCTGATCCAAAGCTTTTGTGGCCCCAACAAGTTTTCAATGGTAGGTGTTCAATCCCCACTGGTTTCTGTGGCGTGGTCCAGTTAGTGTTGGATCTACCTCATTTTTGGGCCCATACCCTAAAAAGATCTTGCTAAATGGATGGACGGTGTGGATATAACACATACATCATGGTGGGCCCACATAAGTTAGTGACGTCAACACAGCACTGAGGTCGGTGGTGTATGGCACACCACGCAATCCGCTTGCCTCAGGTGCTACCTGACAGAAGTGGGACCCACTTGATGTATTCGTTTTATCCGACCAGTTCATCAGATGCGTGGCCTCAAGCTATCCCGGGCACCTGAAAGTTAGCCAGATCGAAAGCTCGGGTGGGCCACACCCAGGGGAACAAGTTGAGAGGGAACACCTACTGTTGATTTGAATGATGGGGCCACGGTGTAGTGTATCTGCAATCCAGGCCATTCAGAACCTTCATCTGGCCTGGGTTAAGGCTTAGGCCCAGAATAAGGCTGTTTTACAGCCACGCTGCAAATCAAAGATTTGCATTTACTTTCATTCTTGTTTCAGGACGTGGAGGGACTCCTTCCTGGCAGGGGCTCTATGGAGCCCACTGTGAGTGTATTTCATCCACACCGTCCATCCATTTTATTCAAGGTCGTTTTAGGGTATGGGCCCAAAAATAAGGCAAACCCAAGCTCAAGTGGACCACACAGTGAGTATTTAACTCCCACCATTAAAACTTCTTAGGAGCCGCGGAAGTTTTGATCAAGCTCATATTTGTGTTTTCCCTTCATCCATGTCCATGTTACCGTGTGGTATTTAAAGTTTTTATCATACCGATATTTGTGTTTTCCCTTCATCCAGGTCTATGTGAACACTTTTTTTTTATATTTTTTTTTATGAGTTATTTCACACACCCGATTGTTAGTACAACCACCCACCCCTGTTAGTCATATCACAATGTTAGCCACCCCACTATCCAGGTCTTTGTGAACTTATTGAACTTATGAACAGGTTGGATTGGATGGCAAATGATCATCATGATGGGCCCTAGGAAGTTTTCAATGGTGGGTGTCTTCGTCGCCACTACTTCCTGTGGTGAGGTTCACTCGAGCCTTGGATCTGCCTCATGGGTATGAGCCCTAAAATGATATGTGAAAATGGATGAACGGCGTGATAAAACACATATACATCACTGTGGTGCCCACAAAGCACTGCCAAGACAAGTCCTGCCTACGCAATCCGCGTCCCTTGTTTAATTAGCTGAAAGTTGGGAGGCCCTCAAGCTGTTAACATGGGACTTTCTTGTCTCGGCCCTTCATGGACCGTTGATCTTCTTCCGGCCACTGATTGAAATATTAGTATTTTCCTAGACAGATTCTGATGAACCGGCCATACACATCAGTGGCGTGTGATTCAACCAATTTGAACCGTTGGAACATGGCCCACTTGTACAAGCTAAAAAACTGTGGTTAGTTTGCGGATATGAGAACCATCTTTACTAACGTGGACAGTACTTTTCCTATATCAAGAGCGGATTAGCTGTTACCAGGGTATTTGTTTTAGCTAGGGCTGGAAGTCCAGCGGGTCAGGTCGGTTTGGTGCCCAACCCACCCCACCCCACCTCGGGTTGGGAATTCTCAACGCAAGCCCAACCCAAGCGGGCTCGGTCGGGTTGGTCTGGTTGATACATACTATCGTTATTATATTAGTTTATTATATTTCAATAGACATCTTATTTTTTTAACTATGACTTTATTAATTATATATATAATTATTTATTGTAAAGAATTTACTTTTTTCTAAACAAATAAGCTAAAATATAGGATAATTACTCCTTTTACACTAAGCATATCAAATTTCAAACATTATAAATTTACTTACCAAAGTAATATAAACTAATAAGTTTGCTTAACTAAATTATAGTAAAATTCTAAATAATTTGTACGTAGATCGGGTTCGGGTTCGGGTTCAAGTTCAGATTGGATTGGGCAACTCAAGACCTCAACCCAAGCCCGACCCAACCTTTATCGAGTTGGTGTTTGCATAGACAAAGCTTGGGATCGGGTCCGATACTTTCTACCCAAGCCCAACCCAATGTCAGGGTTGGTCACAGGTTGATCGGGTTGAACTCGCCCAACTTTCAGCCCTAGTTTTAGCGAAACATTTTAGATCATGAGCCAAAAAATGAGGTAGATCTAAAACTTGAGTGGCCCACTCCAAAATTATAGTGGTAAAAGATTTTTAATGATAGGCATTCAACCCACTCTTTCATGTGGTGTGGTCCACTTGAGCTTTGGATCTGCCTCAATTTTTGGTTCATGCCCTAAAATTAGTCCACAAAAATGGATGGATGACATGGATAAGCCACATATATTACAGTGGGCCACACATGAAATTAGCACATTTCTTGATTTGTGTAAAAAAAGCAATCCATCACGGTCAACTTAAAAAATAGTCTACCAATTACTTGGTAATTAATCATTACTCATTTATATGTATTTACACAAGGGAACGGGAAAACAAACACCCCCCAACAGTGTAGAGCCCACATTAATGTATTTTTTGTATATCTACGCAGTTGTAGACACCCCACCTTCGGCTACATTGTTGGTAGAGATAGCTGGTTGAATGGAGGACCATACCCCCAAATCCCAAGTCCAAACTCAGCCAAACTCACCCTTGTAAGCCCCATTCCATAGCCCAGTTCAAGCCTGAACCCAGTCAACCCAGTCCTAAACATTACCCTGAAAAACCCCCCATAAGAAAAGCCAGTCAAAAAATTCCAAAAAAGTCAAACTCGCTGAGTCAACCCACTGAGTCAACCCGCTGAGTCAACTCGTCGAGTCAACTCGTCGAGTCAAAACACCGAGTCAACCCGTCGAGTCAACCCGCTGAGTCAAATCACCGAGTCGACCCGCTGAGTCAACTCACTGAGTCAACCCACCGAGCCAAACAGCGGCCCATAGCAGGCCGCCCAAACCGCCGCTGAATCCCAAGAAATGGCCGTACGGGCGGCCCATAGCAGGCCGCCCAAACCGCCGCTGAATCCCAAGAAACGGCCGTACGGACGGCCCATAGCAGGCCGCCCAAAATAAAGTACGAGCTCTGCCACTGCCCGCTGCTATAAATACCCCTCTCCCCTTCTCATTTCAACATCCCTTCGAGTCCAAAGAAAGCCTGTCCGTCCGAATCCTTCTCCACCCCTTAGCCCATTTTTCCACCAAGGAGAGCCCGAGTGAGGAGAGTCTAGCCCTGGTCCAGCCCAGCCTGACCACTGGTCCAAGCCTCCCAAGCCATCCAAATCTTGATCCATCCACTCGAAGCCAATCCTTGCGACACCTCCGTTCACACAGTTACTCTTTTCCAGCATCATCTCATTTGCATCTAGCATAAGTGCAACATTTACTTTTCTTCCAACCCCCCTGCTTCACTGCAAGCACCTTGATTCTTCAAGCACACTGCATATGTCTTAAATTAAGCACCTGTCAGTTCGAGCGTATGCTCTGGGCTTGCCCGTTGTTGGAACCTGCCCATCAGAAACTCTTACTGTTCAGACCTGCATTCATGCTTCACCATAAAACACCTTGATCATTCAAGCACACTACATACGTCTTACATTAAGCACCTGTCAGTTCGAGCGTACGCTCTGGGCTTGCCCGTTGTTGGAACCTGCCCATCAGAAACTCTTACTGTTCAGACCCGCATTCATGCATCATGTCATCCATGAGAATATACGAGGATTAAACTAGACTTTCAAGTATTCGATCGATTCTGTGAAGTAGAGACCGTACTTCGGTACGGGTAGTGTGTGGGGTGCTTAACCTCTTCCCACCCTGTAACCGTGATCCCTTACCTTGAATCTTTGGCCGCAGATCAAAAGTAGTCATTTTAGAGGAAGGAATCTTCGGATCCCCTTCTCTAACGTTTCTACGGGGTCTAGCCGACTGTAGATTCGAAGTAATTGGCTAGTGGCGACTCTGGTCTTATATAAACTCATTTAAACATATCCAGCTTAACACGACAACCAAACGAAGCCCTCGAGAACGAGGCAAGCCAGTGGCACAAACGACGATTTCGCACTCACGCATCCTCATCTCCTTCTTTTTCGAAAGGAAAGGGTAAGGGACGAGAACGTCGTCGTGTGGGAGCGGAAAAATCGGCGAGGGTCCACAGAATGGCGACTCCACTGGGGATAAACTAGTCCCACTAGTCGTGATCCGACTTGAAAAACGGAATCCCTCCTATACTTGAAAGTCATTAGTCCTCATATAATCTCATCTGCATAGCATTCTACCCAAAACAAAAAAAATAGAAAATCCTAAAACCCAAAAAAAAAGTAGTGCATACTTCCCACCATTACTCCTCCAAACTAAATCACCCTGCCACATCCAATACAAAATCGACATGGCTCTCCCATTCCCTATACCTGAGGCTTCCTCTCCACTGTTAAACTCGAGTGAATCCACGTCAATTCCTGGCATCCAAGAGCTACAACAAAGTATGAAGGCCATGCAGGAAATGCTTCTCCGATTCACACAAGCCCAGGCTTCAGCAGCCAGCAATCAAGCTGGTCCAATTCAACAACCACAACAAGCATCTCTTCCAGCCTCCAGTTCATCTCAACCACAACTATCAGGGGTGGCGCAGGACTTTCGATACCCTCCTAATGAAGGTCCTCAATCAGGACAACTCTCGACCTCAGGGCATTTCTTCCAGCATCCTCCTGCAAACAAGAGCCATTTTCAGTCACATCCCACAACCCAGAATCCCAGTCAATTCCAACAATCTCTCCCCAATGGGAATTCCAACCAATTTCAATATTCTCCTGTGACTGGGATTTCTTCGCAATCTCTCTTCTCAGCTCCAGTCCAACAAAGTCCCTACAATGGGAGTAATTACCAGGCCCAACCTTCTTCAAGCAGGAATTTTAGGAGCATCAATGACACCAATTATTATGAAAGGGGGCCATCTCAATCCTGGCAAGGGACAAGATCTCCTTCATCTGGTCCCTCCGAAATAGAGCAACTCCGAGAGCAGATGCGAAAGATGAAGAGAAAGTTGCAGAAGCAGCAAGGGGTGGATCTTCCATCCACTAAGTTCAGGGACCTTTGTCCATTTCCCGATGCAATGGTACCTCAAGGCTTCCAGGTACCAAAATTTAAAAGATATGATGGGACAGGGTGTCCTGTAGACCACTTACGAGCTTTCTGTGGAGAGCTTAATGCTGTGGCGGGCAATGATGGAGCACTCATCCGCTTGTTTCAAAAATCTCTGAAAGACGATGCCCTGGATTGGTACACATCATTGGACTATCATCGCATCAGGACTTGGGAGCAGCTCTCCCATGCTTTCGTCAACAGGTTCGCATACAATCTTAACATGGCACCCAGGAGAGCAGACCTCGCAGCTCTCAGGCAAAGAAGCGATGAAACATTGTCAGCTTACGTTGGACGGTGGCGGGCCATGGCCGCTAGAATGAAGACTCCCATCGACGACGAGGAGCAAATCTCCATGATCTTCCACTCGGCAAATCCAAGTATCTCTGGATACCTTGTCTCACATCCATATGCGAACTTCAACCAACTCATTCGCGCCGGGGAACAAGTCGAAGCCGGAATAAGGGCTGGGATGATCTCCCCTTGGTGGCCTCATCAGGTTTCTCCAATTCAACCGATAGTGGAAGAAGAGCTTACTGCTGAATACGAGAATGATAACGGAAGTGTCCTCATCTCCCATCCAATGGAAGAGGATGATCTTGTCGCCTCTACCGAAGGTGCACTATTCCTCCCTCAGCATGGACAACCGCAGCAACAGCAACAGTCAAGATGGAACTCACAGTTCCCTAATCAAGGTTGGCAAGGGGCACCCCTAACCAGTCAGGTTTCAAAACCCCTCATCCTGCAAGGGGCATCTCCAGTC